>JBBDGP010001179.1:2400000-3000000 GCA_037952835.1 Lithobates septentrionalis | reverse complement strand
GCTTTATTTCAGTGTAGCCTACACAAATAAAATTTAAGTGGAACTTAACCCAAAAAAGGGAAGTGCCACTCTTCTACTTTTTTTTTCCCATTAACCACTTGCTTACTGGGCACTTAAACCCCCCTCCTGCCCAGACCAATTTTCAGCGCTGTCGCACTTTGAATGACAATTGCGCGGTCATGCTACACTGTACCCAAATGAAATTTTTATCATTGTTTTCACGCAAATGGAGCTTTCTTTTGGTGGTATTTAATCACCACTTGGGTTTTTATTGTTTGCTAAACAAAAAAAAAAAAAAAAAAAAACAAATTTTTTTTTTTTTTTTTTTTAAACAAAACAATGTTTCATAGTTGGTTATAAAATTTTGCAAATGGTAATTTTTCTCCTTCATGGATATACGCTGATGAGGCTGCACTGATGGGCACAGATAAGGCAGCCCTGATGGATGGCACTGATACGTGGTATTGATAGGCATCAACCTCTTACTCCGATCTGCGATCAGCCGAGTCTGACTCGCAGGCCGATCAAGCGTCCACAGATGCCCTTCCGGTAAATTAAGTCTGCGCTGCGGCCGTCTTACGACTATAGTGCGGACAGGCAAGTGGTTAAGCTCTATAATACTTGCGTTCACACTACTGTGTTCACCCCTGCACATAAATAAAATTCCCACCAGGAGAGTGGGACCTCCCCCTCCAATAATGGTCACTGCAGGAATGCAGACCCAGGGAGACCCAAGCACAGAAATCTCACCAATAGATTTCCAGGGAAATATCCAACATCTACAATACGCTAAAATATACTTTTTCTACTGAATATATTTTGCTGTGCAAGCTTTTTAAAGTTTTCCAAAAGCTTACACCTCAAAATATATTCAGTTATCCACACTAAAGGTATTCCCTACATTTTTACTTTCCTACTACTACCCATGGCCAACATGGTACAATACTTTACTCCATGCTACATAGAAAGGTTTGCCTGTTGCAGTGTGATGATTTACAGTGCTATAAAGAATAGGAGGGATACATGATTACATGACATTGCTGGGGGATAAGCTGATCGCATAAGCAGAAAATTACATTGCTGGGGGAATACCATACCAAATGATCTTCAGTGGTCTATCCTCTAGCAGGCAGTCAGAAAATAGGCTCTTCATTATGGCATAGTATTAGGCAGCTAGAGTGACAGCATGTGCTAGCATAATCAGGCTGTATGTACTCTAAATGTACCTGATTACAATAATTACAATACAATAACTAACCTCTAGAGCTTTCTTCAGTGTATCCTCAGGATCTTTACATTTCTTTTCCAACAGGTCATCGAACAAGTCCACTAAAAAGGCAATGAGAAATGGGGAGCTGTGCGTTTGCTGTATGCTCTGGATTTGCTCAAGAAGGTTTGGGTAGTCCGACATGCCACGGTCTTGTAATATGCTAGTGGGAAAAGAACATAAAAACAGATGATATTTTGTTTCAAAAGATTTTATAACTGGTAAACAAACTGAATGCGCATGGACTTACTTCATAAGGCAGTGGAAAATAACACGAGAATGCTTTAAGTGCAGTAGCCCATTGCAACTAATCAGATTTCACCCTTTACTTACCAATTTATCTGTTAAAAGCAACTGATAATTGTTTGGGGGGGGATTCATTGTAGCCTTACTAAAAAAGAAAGAAAATAGATTTCTTCTGGGGAAGGGGGGACTTTTAAATTTCTCAGATGAGTAATCTTTTCCATCAAGCCTGCCACCAATTATCTCCATCCAAAACAGTTATAAAATGTTGGATGGAAGGCTTTTCTCTGAACAAAATTTTTTATTTTCCAAACATTTTTCTTAAGGTTATAAACCATACAATACAGTATAGAAAAGTACCGATACATGGTAACCTTATTGACATACATCATTGGTAGTTAAGGAACCGGTATAAAAACGCAAATTTTGGGCTACAACTAGAATTCTGAAGAATAGAGGATACATCCTGCGTAGAGGAACTGCATGACTGGGGGCACTCTCATACAAGACGAGGGGTCATCTTAGCCATGAATCGATCATGGTAGCTGGTCATTGTGTTTGAATGCACAGCCCGCAAACAGGGAGGGGGATCAATGGTGGCTGACCAGCAGTCCTTCATCACTCCCCAAACTACCAAAAGGGTTTAATAAGTAGGAAAAAAAAAAAAAGGGGGGGGGGGAGAAAAGAAAGGCAAAAGGGATGAAGGAAGAAGAATGGGGAAAGACAGCAACATCTTCTGGGGCACTAAGAGGATAGCCTCAGATCTGACAACGCTGTCCCTGTCAGGTAGGTGATCCAGGGGTCCCAGGGTTTTTTGCTTGTCCTGCAGAGTGGCATTCGTTTAACATCATCTAGGACAATTTGTTCTTTAAGAGGTCAAAAGATAGCACCGGGGGTTTCCAGGATCTTGCAATCGTTATTCTAAATACAATTTTTAATATTGCAAGTGCATTAGAGTTTTTTGTATTTTAGATTTATGATATTAAAGCAATTATAAAGGATGACTTTTATTTTTTTTTTTAAATAAAAACTTAGTACACTTACCTGCTCTGTGCAATGGTATTGCACAGAGTGGCCCCAAACCTCCACTTCTGGGCTTCCTCGCCAGCAAGTGAGGACTCGGGTATTTTGGGGGCCCATACAATAACTGAGACATTTTTTACCTTAACACAGGAAATGCATTCGGGTAAAAAATGTCTTGCCTTTACAACTGATGTAAAGCAGATATAAATTTGTCGCTGCGCAAAAGCAGATCGCAGCTGCAAAAATTCTGCAGACATATTAGGTAGTTTTATATTTTAAAAAACATTGATCTCACCCTCGAAGATAGTTCCATGCACTTTCATTGTGTGGAGCAACCTTGATCATCTCTATAGCATATCTGGAAAAAAAAAAAAATGTGATTAGGAAGTTGTAGCATAAGGTGTGCTTTACAAAACAATTAACTAAAGAAAAAAAAAATAGCTATAAATACAGAAAAACAAACTAAATGAATTATACAAGTATTGACAAGTCAGAGTTTATCTGTTAATATTACATTTAAAAGTTAGCCTGTCTGCAAACACCTTCAAACTGATGCAACTGGCAAGTCTCATGGATCCTCAATACACGGTTTACACAGGTCTCAAACAGTTTTGTGATTTATAGCTAGATTTCTGTACTCACCAGATTTAGTAGCTCAGTGGCAGAGCATATCTTGACCACAAAGCTTCTAGCAGCAGTGGGGTTTAGCTTTAAATTAGATAAGTCAAGGTCTGTGTAGACCTGGGTGACCCAAAACCACCTGGAAGGACCTGGAAAGCCCATTCACACTTGGCTGCTCTGAAAACAGACAGAACTGCATGTTTTTGCCCGCGTTTTCAAAAACGTGGCAAAATGCACAAAGTGTTTGCGCTACCACTATTTCTTAATGGCATCCCAAATGTGGTGCGATTTTGCTGCATGGCAAAACATGCGGTGAAAAAAATGCAGGACACTCCATGCCCGAAAAGGTTCTGGGGCTTATTTTAGGGCAGCCTATTCAAGTGAATAGGCTGCTCCATATGTGACCAGCAGAAATGGGGGAAAATTTGCATGAGAGGAAAAAAAAAAACCACAAAAACAAACAAACTGCAAGGAACGCGCATTTCCACTATGCGAAATGTGAATGTGGCATTAAATACATGCAGCCACCTTTTACTCCTTGTCCTCCAACATTATTGCTAATTTGGATATTTGCTTCATAGAACATTTTCATTTTAAAGTGTTACTAAACCCTGGACCCTGCATTCACTATATCTGGTCTCCCACAGTACACAGAACATGGAAATGCAATAGTTTTAGTAAATAAAAATGGCTAAATACCTTTTATCATTATCAGTAAGAGCAGTCTTGTGACTTCTATCAGTCTCCAGCAGAGCACTGGTTAAAGCTTGTAGGGGGAGATTTCTCTCTCTCCTGATTGTCCTATGAGGCTGCAGAACCCCTGACCCTCTGTCTGGACAGTGCTGATGGGAGAGTGCATGTGGTCAGCACAGGGCCAAAGAAAAAAAAACTCTAGCAATACACACCAAACTGAGCATGTGCAGCTTGCCTCCAAGGCTCTGTTCTATCAGGAGATGGATTGGGGACTGTGGAAGAAGGGGAGGATCAGAGAAGACAGGATCAAACAACCTTTTTATAAAATGCAGAGGATTAACCCCTTAGGTTCCACAGTGAGTATAATAAGCATGCTTTATTGCATATACAGGCGGATTTTACTGTTGTGGGTTTAGTAACACTCTAATGGTGCTCGACACTTTCCCCTAGACCAGGGGTGTCCAACCTGTGGCCCACTGGCTGCATGCAGCCCAAGACAGCTATGAATGTGGCCCAACACAAAAATGTAAACCTACTTAAAAAAAATTTCTTGTTTTGGTAAAAAATGTGTTTACACTTAGTGAACACATGCGGCCGAAGAAAACTGAGTGCGTCTCTTTACTGGAGGTTTATACGTTTCATCTTCCCAAAGAAAACGACCCCACTTCACAATCGCGCCTTATTTTTGTCATCATTTTTTACCAGACGCCTATATTTGTGAGCAACAAGGATGAAGCACACAAAGGGCAAAACCTGAACCAAAATTATCCGATGAGCAGCTTGAGAAGTCATTGAGAATTGCTACTAGATCCATCAAACCAGATATTGATGTGGTAAGTTTATCAAAAACTGTGTCAAATATCGCACTTGTTTTATGTTGCCATCTTTTACGTTTATAATAAAAAAAAAAATACTAACAAAAAATGAAGTTTTATTACTCGGATAGGTAAATTATCTATATCAGTGGTCGTTAACTTGCGATCTGCCCAACTTTTTCTGCTCATCAGCTATCCTTATTGTTCGTGGATTTTATGTGTGACCCAATACAATTCCTCTTATTCCAATGTGGTCCAGGAAGGACCACATTGGAATAAGAGGAATTATTCCAATGTGCTCCGATATAAAACATGGGTGCATTCCCTTGCCACCACTGATGCTGTTACTTTATGCCCATTTTAATACTAAGAACAACTCTTTAGGATTGAAAAAAAAAAAAAAAAAAAGTGTTCAATGCTTCCATTTTTTTTTTTTTTTTTTTTTTAACAGAAAGGTTCAACACTTCCATTTTACATAGGTGATTTAACAAGATTGTGTTAATTTATAAAGAATAAAAGCCGCTTACAGGTACGAATTGTAATTTCCTGCCCAAATCTGCAGCAGCCTTTAGCATTCTCCGCTTTGCCAGAATGCCGTGCCACCAAGCAAAGCTTCAGCATGGATCCCACAGTGCTCAAGCTTGCCTACTCTCTCCTATTTCCCAGGCATTCCTTTTGGCTGATGAGGCAGCCCATCAGATAAGGACCCACAGGAAGGCATGGGGAGAGAGCTTAGTATAAAGCTCTGACTCAACCCAAAAGTGTTGGAGCTTTGCCTGATCAGAACTGCCCAGCAAAGCAGAGGACATTTAGGCCAACTAAGGAAGTGTGCATGACAGGCTGACAATGCTACTGCTAGCTGCGAGGCAGTGGCTTAGGTTTGGCAGCCTACAACATTAGTGCATTTCCTGGCAGGATCCCCTGAAAGAAAAACTTTGCAATAGATTCACAAAAATGATTTGGTTAAAGTATAACTAAAAAGGCTATTTTTTTTTAAAGTTTTGGACAGAGTTGAGAGGGATTAATACACCAGTTTTTATCTCTACCCTTGCTCCTGTTAGGGAGACTCCCCCCCTCTCCATTTGTCATGATCATCAAAAGTGAAAGTAAAAGAAAATCCTACATTTTGGGTTGTCCCCATAACAGTAATAGAGAGGAATTCTTCTAATAGGGACACTTGTTCTGGTGACCCCAATGTATCCCCTCTCATTTCCTGTTTTGGCTATGGGACTAGAAGTGAAGGCAAATCTCCCCAATTTGGGACACAAATTGCAAAAAATAAACACTGACAGGGGTTATAACGCTCCCCTAATCTATACAGGATAAAAACAAAAAAACACTACAACCCACCACACAATCTCTCACAATCTCTCTCTCTCTCACACACAATCTCTCTCTCTCTCTCTATATCTATAGATTTTATCATTGCAGCAAGAATTAGGAGAGGCAATATTATTAATAACGCAAGGTGTAATTATGCAAACACTTACTGCACTTCCCGCTCTAGAATTTGGGGATTGCTGTATCCTGATGTGTTAGAAATAATAAAGTATCTTTGGTTCCAAGCAGAATTGTTTCGCAAGTCCCTTGCCAACAGCAGATCAACATACTGTAACTCGCCATCCCACAAATTAAACTCCTGAAAAGATATTAACATGGGAGTAAACCAAACAAGAAAAAGCAAATGGAAAATTATAATGTATTATACTATAAAACAAAATCATAAAAACAGCACAAAAAGGTCAGAATCTACAGCATTAATGCATATACAATATATAAAATATCCAAAACTTGAAACTGTGCTTTGATGGCAATACGATCCACAATAAAAAGGGATAAAGTAGCAGCTCTGCTACGAGATATCTTCCACAGAACACATAGAGCCACTCTATAAAACAGTGATAATTAAACATAAATCAGAATTAATCAAGTAATACAATGATAATGTAAACAACATACAATCTATTGTATAACACCTGTGCACAATTAAAGCCTCATTACACACGATTAGATTTTCTGCAGATTTTTGTCTTCAGAGTTTACCAAAACCATGTAGTGCAAGGCCCTGCCCGATTGCATACAAATTGAAACTCTTAAGGTTTGATCTCATATTATATGGCAAAAATCTGCAGAAAATCTAATAGTGTCCAATGCCGGCCATACACTATACAAAAGAAATCGTCCGAAATTCGGTCATTTGGCCAGTTCGTTTTTCGGCAAGTTAATGGGCACAAAATCGATAATAGTTGGGACGTTTTTGAGCCGAAAAAATGAAGGACAAGTTTGGAAATTTTCTGCCAAACGCACGATAAATTGAAAGGTTAATGCGTTTCCCGTCCAAACTGTTTGCACTAGGTTTATGTAAAAAAAAAAAAAAAAAAAAAAAAAAAATGAATGGATTAATTTATGTCCACTGAGAGATTTATCGGTCATTACATGATGGCACTATCATTTGCTCTCACGGCCGAATGTCCGCTTTTCAAAAATGGGTTTGGCCGATTTTTCGTATAGTGTATGGCCAGCATAAGTCTGAGTGCAAAAGCAGCAATAAAGTGCAAAGAAGTATCCAAAAATTTAGAAACGGATAAAAATAGGAAAATATGAAGTTTGTGAAGATTAGAAGTGATCCTCTTCAGGAATGTCCAATGTCACGTGTGATGAAACGAGTAGGGCGGAGCGACGTGCTGACGTCATTGCGTGTTCCAGGAAGCGCGGGACTTTTTTTTGCTGTTAGCTGGCCGGTGAATTTTAACTAAGTGATTTATGGTACTTCTTGATGCAAGTGCAAGTGCCACTTTTACCTTTCAATAAAGCATTTAGAAGGGTTTTACACTATATGGAGCTTCTTCTTCCATGTTTTAATTACGGTCTTATCGGGATGCCTTTGAGGTGAGCAGTACAGGCCATATCCTTAACCTCAAGTGGATCTTGTAGGAGAGCCTTGGCAATACTCTGGCCAGGGTGTTTGGCCTCATGCCCATATGACCTCTTTTTAGAGGGTCCACAAAATGTGGCAAGCCTGAATTTTTACACAATCTGGGAAACCTGAATGGTGGTGGATGCTCACTACCTATATAATTTAATTTGAACATTCCTGAAGAGGATCACTTCTAATCTTCAAACCTAATATTTTGCTATTTTTATATTTCTATTTTTCAATTTTTGTATACTTTTTCATGCACTTTATTGCTGCTTTTGCACAGGTGTTATACAATAGATCATATGTTGTTTACATTATCATAGCATTACTCGATTAATTCCGATTTGTATGTTTAACTATCACAGTTTTATAGCGCAGCTTTTTGATGTACAGTATATGACCAACAGTTAGTAAAGGAACACATAAGTAAAGTCAAAGTATATTTTATTACACATAGAAACCAAATATTTTTAGCAAAGACCTACAGTCAGTGAACATAGGATTTGTGTTATCTAGGGTTACAGTGCACTGCTCTTTGCCTTTATTAAAACAGAATTACAGAATTAAAAGGAAATACCAGCTACAGTGAGGTAAAAAGGTATTTGATCCCCTGCTGATTTTGTACGTTTGCGCACTGACAAAGAAATTATCAGTTTATAATTTTAATTGTAGGTTTATTTTAACAGTGAGAGACAGAATAACAAAAAAAAAAAAAATCCAGAAAACACATTTCAAAAAAGTTAGAAATTGATTTTTATTTTAATGAGTGAAATAAGTATGTGACCCCTTCGCAAAACATGACTTCGTACTTGGTGGCAAAACCCTTGTTGGCAATCACAGAGGTCAGACGTTTCTTGTAGTTGGCCACCAGGTTTGCACACATCTCAGGAGGGATTTTGTCCCACTCATCTTTGCAGATCCTCTCTAAGTCATTAAGGTTTTGAGGCCGACGTTTGGGAACTCAAATCTTCAGCTCCCTCCACATATTTTCTATGGGATTAAGGTCTGGAGACTGGCTAGGCCACTCCAGGACCTTAATGTGTTTCTTCTTGAGCCACTCCTTTGTTTCCTTGCCTGTGTGTTTTGGGTCATTGTCATACTGGATGACCCATCCACAACCCATTTTCAATGCCCTGGCTGAGGGAAAGAGGTTCTCACCCAAGATTTTAAGGTACATGGCCCCGTCCATTGTCTCTTTGATGCAGTGACGTCCTGTCCCCTTAGCAAAAAAACACCCCTAAAGCATAATGTTTTCACCTCCATGTTTGACGGTGGGGAAGATGTTCTTGGTGTCATAGGCAGCATTCCTACTCCTCCAAACACCTTGAGTTAATGCGAAAGAGCTTGATTTTGGTCTCATCTGACCACAACACTTTCACCCACTTCTCCTCTGAATCATTCAGATGTTCATTAGCAAACTTCAGCTGCTTGGCAATAGTCTTGTAGCCCATTCCAGCCTTGTGCAGGTTTACAATCTTGTGCATGACATCCTTGGACAGCTCTTTGGTCTTCGCCATGGATGGAGAGGATGGAATCGGATTGATTGCTTCTGTGTACAGGTGTCTTTTATATAGGTAAAAAGCTGAGACTAGGAGCACTCCCTTTAAGAGAGTGCTCCTACCCCGTTTCCCCGAAAATAAGACCTAGCATGATTGTCGGTGATGGCTGCAATATAAGCCCTACCCCCCAAATAAGCCCTAGTTAAAGTCCTTGTAGGTCTTATTTTCAGGGTAGGGCTTATTTTCGGGGAAATAGGGTAGGTCTTATTTGGGGGGTAGGGCTTATATTGCAGCCATCACCGACAATCACGCTAGGTCTTATTTTCGGGGAAACAGGGTAATACCTGTATAGAAGACAACTGGGAGCCAGAAATCTTTCTGATTGATAGGAGATCAAATACTTATTTCACTCATTAAAATGCAAATCAATTTATAACTTTTTTGAAATGCGTTTTTCTGGCTATTTTTGTTGTTATTCTGTCTCTCACTGTTAAAATAAACCTACCATTAAAATTATAGACTGATCGTTTCTTTGTCAGTGGGCAAATGTACAA
Organism: Lithobates septentrionalis; assembly: GCA_037952835.1. Taxonomy (NCBI): domain Eukaryota; kingdom Metazoa; phylum Chordata; class Amphibia; order Anura; family Ranidae; genus Lithobates; species Lithobates septentrionalis. The sequence continues at coordinate 2,990,365 of JBBDGP010001179.1, read as the reverse complement.
AATCAGCAGAGGATCAAAAACTTTTTTTCCCCCTCACTGTAAAATGTTGTCACATAATACAAATGTCAGGAATACCAATTAGTAAGGAACTTAAGTAAATTAAGCCATAAGGAAATAGAGATACTCCGCCAACCAGGGACACGGTTGTATTATTTTTATTAGTAGCTATCATTCTCCTCCTTTTAACCAGTCTGTTCTAAAGCTATAGCAAAGAAAGTTTCCCACAAGGACTACTAATTGCTGAATTATTGATTATTAATTAATGCCTGAACAGGTCACCTAACACCCAAGCATAAAGTGTATTCTAATTTATATGGCACTTTAAAGTTCAAGAAATGAATGGGTAAACCTATACATAATGACTTTAATTTATCTGTTACACATCTTTGCTATAGCTTAAAAAAAAAAAAAAAAAAAAAACTTTTACACAGAACTCTACAAGTAAAGAGTTGTACTCATAAGAATGGAAATACCTGAATAACCCACTGCCTGTGCTGCCATGCATGGTAGTTTTTAGCATCCTGGTTTAAGATGTCTGCAATAAACTCAAGCTCTTCTGTTGGATCCTTGAGCAACTCAACCAGCACTCTCCTGTGGTGCCTAACGAGTAAAATATTTAGCATTAGAATTCCTATGGCTTCATTTGTCAACACATGCAAAGTTGTGATGTGCAGTAACCACAGGTCACTGAGGAAAAAAAAACATCAATTTCATTGCAATGGTTTACTAGGGTTTGTTTTCTTTGTCCTGTGTCATCAAGCAAAAAAAAAAAAAAAAAAACAAAGTCAAAAAGATACAAAAGTATTACTTAAAGCATAAATCCAAACCTTTTTTCTATAGTTCTGGAAAGACTTGCCTTCCCCTGGATCAACTGTGGGTATAGGATTGTGCAGGAGTAGGCAACATTTTGAGCACAGTGTGCCAAAAAATGTTTTCAAAGAAATGGAGTGTGCCGACTTTATTACAACAAAAAGTCAACTTCACACTCTCAAATCATGAAAAGGATTTTTTATAAAGTAAATGCTTTAAACTACTAAAATAGTAGTGAGAAATTAACATTCTGCACTCTCACACCTCTGATCCGACCCAATTCCTGCACCTTCACACCTCAGCCCCTATTTATGCACCTTCACACCTCAGATCAGCCCCAATGACCTGCCCATCTGCCCCACCACTGTACTACCCTGCACATCTGCCCCACCACTGTACGCCCCTAAACATCTGCCCCACCACTGTACGCCCCTAAACATCTGCCCCACCACTGTACGCCCCTAAACATCTGCCCCACCACTGTACGCCCCTAAACATCTGCCCCACCACTGTACGCCCCTAAACATCTGCCCCACCACTGTACGCCCCTAAACATCTGCCCCACCACTGTACGCCCCTAAACATCTGCCCCACCACTGTACGCCCCTAAACATCTGCCCCACCACTGTACGCCCCTAAACATCTGCCCCACCACTGTACGCCCCTAAACATCTGCCCCACCACTGTACGCCCCTAAACATCTGCCCCACCACTGTACGCCCCTAAACATCTGCCCCACCACTGTACGCCCCTAAACATCTGCCCCACCACTGTACGCCCCTAAACATCTGCCCCACCACTGTACGCCCCTAAACATCTGCCCCACCACTGTACGCCCCTAAACATCTGCCCCACCACTGTACGCCCCTAAACATCTGCCCCACCACTGTACGCCCCTAAACATCTGCCCCACCACTGTACGCCCCTAAACATCTGCCCCACCACTGTACGTCCCTAAACATCTGCCCCACCACTGTAAGCCCCTAAACATCTGCCCCACCACTGTAACCCCATAAACATCTGCCCCACCACTGTAACCCCCTGAACATCTACCCCACCACTGTAACCCCCTGAACATCTGCCCCACCACTGTAACCCCATGCTCTTCTGTCTCACGGCTGAACCATCTTCTCAACTGTCCTAACACTGAACTTATCTGCTCATCTGCCCCACCACTGTACCTCCTGCACATCTATCCCACCACTGTAAGCCCCTGCTCCTCTGCCCCACCTCTGTAACACCAATGTACCTCCTTTCTCCTCTGCCCCGCCACTGTACATCTGCCCCACCTCTATACTCCCTGCTCTTCTGCCCCACCTCTGTAACCCCCTGCTCATCTGTTCCACCAATGCTCTTCCTTCCACATCTGCCCCACTGCTGTACCCCCTTGCTCTTCTGTCACACCTCTGAACCCCCTTCTCATCTGCCCCAACAATGAACCCCCCTGCTCATCTTTCCCACCACTGTAACCCCCTGCTCATCTGCCCCATCACTATACCCCCCTGCTTTTCTTTCCCACTGAACCCCCTTCTCATCCTTCCCACCACTGTACCTCCTGCACATCTGCCCCACCACTGTAACCCCCCCGCTCATCTGCCCCACCACTGTAACCCCCCCCGCTTATCTGCCCCATCAATGTACCTCCCTGCACATCTGCTCCACCACCATATCCCCATGCTCTTGTCTCACTACTGAATCACCTTCTCATCTGTCCTAACACTGAACCCATCTGCTCATCTGCCCCACCAATGTACCTCCTGCATATCTGTCTCACTAATACACCTCCTTTCACATCTTCCCCACTGCTCTACCCCCCAGCTTCTCTGTCCCAGCATTAAACCCCCTCCTCATCTGGCCCAAGACTGAACTCCCCTGCCCCACCACAGTACCCCCCCCCCCCTGCTCTTCTGTCCCACTGCTGAACCCCAGCTGCTCATTTTCCCCACCGCTGTATCCTCCTGCTCATCTGCTCCACCGCTGTACCCTCTTCTCATCTATGATACGCAGAGTGGTGAAAGAAAGCAGAGATGAGACACATCTACCTGTCCTGGCACACTCATCCTGCTGATCCAACTTTTGCATCCAGTATGTGATGTCACATACAGGCATCTGTAATGGATGCACAATGATGAGCTCAGGTTTAGGGGCATTTTCTGAAGGCAGTGGGCCTGTGTGCAGGATCATAAGTTGGACCCGAGCAGCTGAGGAAAAGTGTGGCGCGAAGCGCCGCAGCAAAAGTTGGGTGTGATTTTCATTGCGCTGAATACTTACTGTGGCTTAAAGGGACACAGAGTGGCGGGGTTCAGTAGTAAGTGACGCAAAGGTTCAGGAATAATTTCGTCAAACTTCCCAGAAGCTCAACAGTAATTCCACAAACTGTCACCTGATTGAGAAAACCCCAATCACAGTAAAATCCCTTCTTTCTGAGATTGGTAGTGGCAACCAAGCGAATCATCTTTCTCCAGGTGGTGGATGGTGCTAGCAGAACTGTGATTGGTTTAGCAGTGGCCAATGACAGTCCTCCTCCTGGAAACAGGGATCCCCCCCCCCCCCCCCCCAGCAGAACTGCACCCAATCTCTTCCCCAACACAAAAGACGACTATCGCAGCTACAGCAAAGTTAGAGAACCAAACAACGTTTGCCATCTTTTGCACTGTGTCGGGGCACAGTGCCTCCCCTTCAGTGTAGGTGCGGTGTGGGGAATTCTGAAACTGAAATGCATTAGTGTCTCACTGACACTTCCCTGCGCTACTTTGCTGATAGGGAGGGAGTCGAGTGCTGGCAAAAGTCCTCAAGTGTAATCAAGGATTGTGTATACAGAGTTTTTTTTATTTGTGTTTTTTTCTATTGGTTGATGTAGATGACATTGTGTCTTTTTTCAACCAGACTAAACTATGTAACTATAAAAGAACAGACTGTCAGATTTTAATGATCTGTGTGTCCAATGGGGAGAGCCAATCACAGTATCTGTAATGGAGGACCACTGTCACCAGGAGAGAAAATGAGATGAATTCAAGATTTTACAGCAGTCATCAGAACAGAAAGTGATGAGGGGGGGGGGGGGGGGCTTTCAGTAAGAGGAGCTACGAAAAGGTGGCATTTCCCTTTAATATGAATAGTTTTCCATTCACATAATGCATCTGTATGGACAGGTAGTGCAAAAAAAATCCGAGCAGGGAAACAGATCACAATAAAATGCCGGAAGAGGCTCTAACCCTTCCCTACCCTATACAAAAAATAAAAATGTAAAACTGTAATATTTATGTTTGGGCTAAACTCCAAGCAAACAGCTGAAACCACCATTTAAATATATTCACAGTCTTAAAGTGGTTGTAAAGGCTGAAAGTTTTTTTAACTTCACACTTTCTATGCATGAATTTAAATAACCGTCAGGGTGCAGCTCACCCTAATACTTACCCAATGCCCAATCTCGATCCAGTGATCTGGACGAGAGCCAAGGCTCTCCTGGTACTTTTCCTCCCGATTGGCGAAGTTGCAGCAGAAGCCATTGGCTCCCACTGCGGTCAATCTCAGCCAGTGAGGCTAGAGCAGGAGGTGGGGCTTAGCCCCACTTTCTGTCTTATGGACACAGAGCCGGCTCGGGAGCGAGCACCCCATAGCAAGCCACTTGCTATGTAGGCACCTGGCAAGCGGGAGAGGCCCAGAGCGCCAACGGGGGACCCAAGGAGGATCGTGGTTGCTCTGTGCAAGACCACTGCGCAGAGTAGGCAAGTATAACATGTTTATTTTTATTTTTTTGTTTAAATCCTTTACAATTGCTTTAACCGCAAAAACATTTGTAATTTGTTTTGCCAGCCCTGTAATTCAAGCACCCCTGTAATACATGCCCATTTTCCCATGCTTTCTCTCTTCAAAAACACTGCAAGTACAGAAAAATATTTATTGATTGCCCAGAAATCCAGTGAGTTTCTAACTTGCTGTTTGAGCCGATAACACAATGGGGTTATTTACTAAAGGGAATTTACTGTAAAGTGCAAAATCTGGTACAGCAGTGCATGGTAGCCATTCAGCTTTTAACTTCAGCTTGTTCAATGAAGCTTGGGGGAAAAAAAAAAATACACCACAAAAACCTGGAAGCTGATTGGATACTATGCAGAGCTTCACCAGGTTTTGCACTCTCCAGTTTTAGTAAATCAACTTCTATGCCTCTGCTGCCCTAAAGTTTCAAGCAGTGTTTTCAACCCGGCCTTAGTGCTCATCTGCTGGGCTACAGAACACACCCACCTTTCCTCATTCCCATATCATATGGAAAGGGAAGGAGGGGTTCTAAAGTCCAGCAGGAGAGAACCAGGTAAAGGCTGACAATACAGCTTCAGTTTTTAGTCTAGCAGAAGCAACCTGTCACCAGGGGCGGATCCAGAGTCTAATCTCGGAAAAGGGCACTGCCACAATTTTTGCGGTCAATTTGTCGAGGCAATGGCTGGTGTTGGCGCTTCAATCATCACGGCACCATGGTTAATATGATTTCAGGATGATTTAAGCGCATTATTTCTATTATTGCATTGTAATATAGAATTAAATAGTTCAACTTGCAGAATTAGTGGGAGCCCTGAGCGTGTCACTTGCCACCAGATGGAGATTGTCACTTGCCACAGTTGCCTGTCACCAGATGCAGATTACCACTTACCAGTGACAGTGTCCCTGTTGTTCGAGAGTGAGGGCGGCAGTGAGAGATGTCATCTCTCTGCTGCCCACGCCTGCACAGTAATGGCAGTCTTCTTTTAGATGCAGATTTGCAGTGATGCAGGGGGGGCGGTGAGAGACAGTGGCGTCTCCAGCTTTCATATTTAGGGGTAAGGGGGCCCCAACTATGAAATGCATACATATATATATATATATATTAAAAAAACACACACATAATTATATATATATATATTATGTGTGTGTTTTTTTAATATATATATATATATATATATATATATATATATATATATATATATATATATATATATATATATATATATATATATATATATATAGTAAAATCACTGCCACTTTCTCTCCGGCTCCCTCCACCTGACAGCCTCGTGGTCCCTCTTCTCCTCTCACGGTCCTCCTCTCCCCTCCTCCCGCCCGGCATGCTGGGGGCTGCAGTGCACTCTCAGGGAATCATCCTGGGCCTGCTGGTATCCGGTACTACATGTCCCATAATCCTGTTGGTGTTGGTTTCCCAGCCATTGTCCCTGAATGTAGCCAATAGGAGCGGGCATTGCTGGGTGAATAAGAGCTGCTTGGCTCAGGGAGGAGGAGGAGGGGTGGAAATCCCCCGCAGCTGCTGCTCTGCCTGTGTCAATTCACAGAGTCTGTCAGTCAGTTTTGGCACCGCTACCCTGTGTACTGATGGGGGGGGTGGGCATCAGCACAGCCTGATCACAATTGACGCGTTGCCGCGCCGCCCTGATTTACCCCTACCTGTCACCAGCTCAAACAGAAAGTTAGGAGCACACAGGGGAAAATGTGCATATCTCACAGGATGTACCAAATATGTTTATTTTTTTTATTTTTCTTGCCTAGACATACACCAGGGTCAACAAAAGTTTTTTTAAAACCATCCGTGCACTGTACACTAAAGGAGGTCATAGTTATACGCTTTCATTCTTACCAGACTTGGTAATTTTTTGGCTGGTCTTCAATAATTGCTGAGATATAGTTCATTTCCTCACGCAGATCCTTCTTCAATGACTGCAATAGTACTCTTCTGTAATGCCTAAAACAGGAATGGTGGAAGATATTTTTATTAGTTCATGTTAAGTTTTGCATTAAGTCAATACAAAAAAAAAATCAAAAAAAAAAAAATCGCTGCAGTGCGCCAAACAGAGCATAAATTAAATAAAGTTAAGCAAAAATAAAATGAATATCCGTGCATGCTTAATTTGATTTCATTTATGTTCTCCATTTAGAGCACTGCACCCATTTTTAGCTTTTTTTGTATTGATTTACTTGAGAGAATAGAAGGTATACAGCAGCACAACACTATACTTTTCACAGTTTCCCATAGTCACAGAGGATTTATTCTATTATATCTTAAAAACAGAAAAGTGACGGCAGACAAAAAAAGTAATCCATAGTGTCTGCTCGTTTTTTTTTTTTTTGTTAACTTTTTTTTCTGAGTATAGATCTAGGTTTGTCCCAAGCATGTTTGAAGCCATTTACTGCTGACCGACTCACAACTTCTGCTGGAAGTTTATTCCAAGCATCAACTACCCTTTCAGTAAAATAATCATTTCTGAGATGAGTTTTGAATTTTCCTCCAGTTAGCTTGAGGCCATGTCCCTGAGTTCTTGATATTGGTTTCATATTGAAAAAACTGCCCCCTGAACCTTATTTACCCACTTGATGTATTTAACCACTTCCGGACCGCCAAGCGCTGATATACGTCCTTGCTTTGAGGACGGATATCGTTGTTATGGCAGCAAATAGCTGCCATAACCCCGGTATCCTCATGTTCAGCCAGAGGTCCGCTACAAGATAAAAGTGGTCTCTGCAGCGGAGGTGATCCGGTCCTTCTCCTAGCTAAACATGGAGACAAGTGAGGGGAAGATGGCCCACACCCATCTCCATGACTTTGCAGGGCAGAAGCGACGTCAAAACATCACTTCCGCCCATAGCTCTTAAAGTGGTTGTAAACCCATTACAACCACTTTAACCTACAGGTAAGCCAAGATTAAGGCTTACCTGTAGGTGCAAGAAATATCTCCCAAACCTAAAAGGTTTAGGAGATATTTGCAGAAATAGCGGCACCGATGTCTACGGCGCATGCGCCGTTGACATTGGGCGCAGGCGCACTGAGCGTGGCGTTTCTAACGGCGATCATGCCGTTAGTGGCGGCACCAGCGCGCATGCGCAGGAGTGACGTCATCGTGGCTTCGGCCAGTCACAACGCCGGAGCCGCGATACCCGGAAGTCACTCCGGGATAGATGACTGCGTCGTAGGAGGCAAACGAGGGCCGAGGCGGGGGCTTCGATCTCAGGTAAGTAATTTGTTATGAGCTAGTATGCTTTGCAAACTAGCTCAAAATATAATTAATATATATATATATCTTTGTCTTGCAGGGTGTAATTTTTTTTATCAGAGGCTTTACTTCCTCTTTAAAAGGGCCTTTTTTTTTTTTTTTTTTTTTTTTTTTTTTTTTTAAATCATTTTTTTTAAAATGACAATTTTTTTTTTTTTAATTATTTGTATTGCATTTAAGTGTAATTATGAGATCTGAGGTCTTTTTGACCCCAGATCTCATATTTAAGGAGGTCCTGTTATGCTTTTTTTTCCCATTACAAAAGGGATGTTTACATTCCTTGTAATAGGAATAAAAGTGACACATTTTTTTTAAAACTGAAAAAATTAAAAAATTAAAAGAAAAAAAAAAAAAAAAAAAAAAAAGTAAAATAAATAAGAAAAAGTTTTGTTTTTTTTTTAAACGCACCCCGTCCCGCCGAGCTCGCGTGTAGAAGCGAACGCATACGTGAGTAGCGCCCACATATGAAAACGGTGTTCAAACCACACATGTGAGGTATCACGGCTATCGGTAGAGCGAGAGCAATAATTCTAGCCCTAGAACCTCCTCTGTAACTCAAAACATGAAACGTGTAGAATTTAACTGCTTCCCGACCGCCACACGCCGATGTACGTCGGCAGAATGGCACGGGTGCGCAAAAGGGCGTACCCGTACATCCCTTCATAATGCCGGGCTAGCAGGTGCGTGTGCCCGCTGCACACCACAGGAGCGTGCCCACGGGCTCGATGTCTGCCGGTGGCCCGTGATCGGTGACGTGGAGAGGCAGAACGGGGAAATGCCTATATAACCAAGGCATTTCCCTTTTCTGCTTAGTGACATGTTAGGGATCTACTGCTCCCTGTCATCGGGAGCAGTGATCTGTCATGTTACTAGTAGCTCATCCCCCTACAGTTAGAACACACTGAGGGAACACATTTAACCCCTTGATCACCCCTAGTGTTTAAGCCCTTCCCTTCCAGTGACAATTTACTCAGTAATCAGTGGCTATTTTTAGCTCTGATCGCTGTATAAAAAAAGTGTCAGATCTGTCCGCTGCAATGTCGCAGTCCCGATAAAAAAAATATATATATTAAAAGCGCCATAAATCTATCCCCTATTTTGTAGAGGCTATAGCTTTTGCGAAAAGCAATAAATATAAAAGTTTGTGTTTTTTACCAAAAATATGTAGAATATATATTGGCCTAAACTGAGAAAGAAATTTGTTTTTTTTTTATATATTTTTTTGGGATATTTATTATAGCAAAACGAAAAAAATATTGCTTTTTTTTCAAAATTGTTAGTCTTTGTTTATAGTAAAATACAAAAAATGCAGAGATGATCAAATACCACCAAAAGAAAGCTCTATTTGTGGGAAAAAAAGGACGTCAATTTTGTTTGGGTACAGCATTGCACGACTGCGCAATTGTCAGTTAAAAAGACGCAGTGCCAAATCGCGAAAAATGCTCTGGTCATTAAGAGGGTAAAATCTTCCAGGGCTGAACGTCGCCTATGGAGATTTTTAAGGGTAAAAGTTTGTCGCCATTCCACGAGCAGGCGCAATTTTGACGCGTAACATGTTGGGTATCAATTTACTCTGCGTAACATTATTTTTCACAGTAGAAGAAAAAAAACTGAGCTAACTTTACTGTTGTCTTATTTAATTCGAAAAAGTGTATTTTTTTCAAAAAAGTGCGCTTGTAAGACCGCTGCGCAAATACGGTGTGACAAAGTATTGCAACGATCGCCATTTTATTCTCTAGGGGGTTATAAAAAAAAAAAAAAAAATGTATAATGTTTGGGGGTTCTAAGTAATTTTCTAGCAAGAAAAACAAAAAAAAAACAAAAAAAAAACAGTTTTTGACTTGTAAACAACTCATCTAAAAAAGAGGCCTGGTCCTTAAGTGGTTAAAGGGTTTCAAACAGGTCTCCCCTTTCCCTTCCAACCCCAGACTGTACATATTAAGTTCCTAAAGAAGTCTCTCCCTATGTTTTATCCCCCACACCTTTCACCATTTTTGTTACCGGTCTGTGGACTTTCTCTAGCTTGTCAATTTGTGTAAGTGAAGTCTCCAAAACTCGAAAAAAATCTATTTAGAGGAACCATGGCCTCCTTTCTCCTGCTGGGGATCACGCTAGTGATGCATCCGAGAATTCTATTCGCTTTTCCCACTCTATAGTCACACCGTTTGCACATCTTCTGAGTTATGTTATGACAGAACAACTTTGCTGATATATAAAAAAATCCAAAATGTTCATTTAACCATTATAGAACACAGTGCCAGTGGAATAGAATGTTATGCTATATATGATAGGGACGCTGCAAGGCTGGCCAGATACTGCTTCAATTTGTTACTCACCATACTGTGTAGTTTGCAGCATTCAGCTCAATGGCATCTCCTGTCAGTTTAAAAGCTCTATCACTTCTCTCATCTCGCTGAAGTACAGCACGGAAATAATCATAAACATCCCGAACTGAAAAGCAATTGTATATTATAAATAATAATGTACTGAGTCACACCACTGAAAAGCAAATTGCATAAAACTACAAATTCCTTGACAAGTGAAACTATATATGCATTTCAAGTGTATATATCAGTTTGGTTTCATTTTAGATTTAAAGTGATTGTAACCCCCACTTGGTTATTTTCAGGCACTCACCTATCTTCCAAAATGCAATGTCTCCTGTGTATCTGTTTTTATTTAAAAATACCGTTCTATACTGTATTTCTGAGCGGCGCTCACGTGACCGGCTGCCGCTGCCTGTCCCGATCCGAGAGGTACAGCAGGAGGGGCCGAGACTCCCTCGCTGACGTCAGTCGGGGGAGGAGAAAGGCGGCCGATCATGTGAGTGCCACTCGGAAATACAGTATAGAAGGGCATTTTTGGCAGAAACGGGCAGGATCACCCAGGTGATACAGGGGGCCAAATGACACAGCACAAGCACTGTGCTGTATAACATGCTTTAAGGGGTCAGGATCAACTCCAGCCAAAATTTTTATTTTGTTTTGGATAGAACTGTGAATGTTTAGAGTCCTTGTAAGTTTTTTATTGCCACCTGTGTCTCTTTTGGGATGATTCCCCTCATTTCCTCTCAGGGCAGGATGTGGTGGAAAATCTCCTAGATGACACACAAGTATAAACAAAGGACACATATGCAGCATAATGTGGAGGTATTAGAAGTTCAGACAATGGGATAGATTACTGAAACTGGAGAGTGCAAAATCTGGTGCAGCTCAGCATAGAAACCAATTGGCTTACAGGTTTTTTTTTTGTCAAAGTTTAAGTGAACAAGCTGAAGTTTGAAGCGGATTAGATACAATTCGCACAGCTGCACCAGTATTTGCACTCTAGTTTTAGTAAATCAACCTCAATGTTTTTATTGTTGTCCGTAACCTCTTCTCCTAGTGACAAGTAAACCCTCATTTCTTATACAAGCGTCACAATGACAACCTTTCCCCACCATATACATAACCCTTTTGTAAAAAGTTGTGGCTGGCTTTAAATGTACATCAACTACATGTATAATTGTCATATATTAATCATGTAATGCTACTTTAATTTTGGTACAGATAAGGACTATGTCAGGCATACTTCTTACCTCTTGTCTGCCCCACTACTAAAAATGCAGACTAGAATTCTCAAATAAAAAAAAAAAAAAGGCAGACGATCTATAAAACGTCTTACCACTGAGATGCTGAGAGCTTTCCACTAAGTGCTTGTTCTAGACTGGTACATTAACCCAGGGGCCATGCCAACTATAAAAAAAACTCTGTTGACCGGATCGATTGAGAGCAGAGCCGGGCCAAGACACTCAACTTGTAAGCAATAATGTGGGGGGCAAATCGGAGGTGGGAGCCTCTCTTGCCTCTGCAGTTGTCGACTGAGCAGTTCTCTCCAAAACCAAAACTCCACTATCAGTGTGCCACCCAACCACTCTGTATAAAAAGGACAGCGTCCAGATATCATGGAGCTCCAATGATTACACAGGAAGAGTCACATTCCCCCTGTGTAATTTGCAAGAATGAGTTATCAGTATGACAGCTCAGTTCCTGCTTCACATTAATTTATGAATGAAAGCTACTACTGTAGGTAGTAGGGGTACCTAACTTTACACGTGTACCTTAGAATCCTGTCCAGTGTCCTCCTGTTGTGTGCTGAAGGAGCCTGAGGGACCACGTTTTCTTTTTTCATATCAGCATCGCGTAGGGCTCCTCCTGTATGGTCAGATGGGCCCCAGGGAGTCCTAACCCTAAATATTACAATTTGCATCCCATAAAATTAAGGGGGGGGTGGTGGATGTCCTACTTGGTGATGGGGTGACCTATGGTGTGCAGGGAGGTTGTGTGGTAACAGAGGGGCTGCTGGTATTCAGATGGGTCATACAGGCTGACTGCTGTACGAAGAAGGGTCCTGTACAGGGATAAAGCAGCCCCTGGTATAAACTTTTTAACTGACAACACAGCTCTTGATATACAGAGGAGTTCCTTGTGGTGATGGAGGTGTCCCTGGTGCAGAGAGGGTCCTGTGTAGTGATGGATGAGCACCTGGTGTGCAGAATGATCCTGTGCAGCGATTATTAAACTATAGTGAACCCTAGTTTTTGTTAAACCCTTTATTTCCTTAATACTTTGTTTGCCCTTTTGTTAATCATTTGTATATAAACATTAAAGAAAATGAACAGCCAAAGCTCATTCGGCTGTACTCCTCCTGTGGATCACAGGAATGCAGTTAGTTCTGCACTCCTGTGACCCATGTTCAGCAGATAGCGGGCTAAAGCCTGCTGTCGGCTGACGGCAGAGCCGATCCAGGCTCGGGAAAGATCGCGACCATATGATCGGGATCTGCCCACATGCCCGGACCGACACCTGGCTCAGCCTCTCAGAGAGCCCTCTCCACAGCCTAGTGCACCAGTGAGCAGGGAGGAGCAGACAGCGGTGACTGACAGTCATCAGCCCTCTGCTCAGGGAGCTCTGAAAACCGAATGATCGGCAGTGTTTGATTGCTTGTTTCTTAGCCTTAGAGGCGACGGGGGACAGACGCAGCATTGGCCCGATGCTGCTCCACCTAGGCAAGTATGATTCTAAAAACAAAAACAATTACAATACTTCTCTTTTAAATAAGCGTTTGGCTGCGTTTGTAGCACCAAATAAAGTCCTTTGTACCAGAAACAAGATTCTAGCGCCTTTATAAAAAGGAACATACGTGGAATAAATTTTATTTAACCCTTATTATTTTATTAACTCCTTAATTGCCTTACCTTAGCTTTTTCTTTTTACCGAACTGAATTCGTGTTAGCTTTTGTAGCGCCAAATTAGTCAAGGGGGAGACGCACTATGGCAACCTCACCTCAGGTGACAGAGGACCTTGTCCCTGCACTGATTTAGGGCTATCTCAGGTGAAGACACAAGCGCTGAAATCCCAAGCTATTGTTAGGTAAAGCCAATACTGCATGAGAACATAGCAGCTAATATGGCTGTATTGACAGCTAGCATTGTGCGAAACATACGGAGCAACATATGGGTAGGACTTGTCTCAGTCTCTCACACACAACGTTGGCTGTCAATATTGTCACATTATCTGCTACGCTCTCACCCCTATGCCCCCCCCTCCTTCCCCTCCCCTCAAACTGCAAGGGATAAATTCTTAAATGTTCGTTTTTGCCTAGGGGAAGAGGAATAAAAAGAGAAGACCTTATTCCTAGCTCCAGCAGGTGCAACTGGTCCTCTGCAGCCTCATCTCTAAGGTGATCCCGGCCATGCATTGGTAAAGTAGATGTAAACTCTTATTTAATTAAATGAAATAAAATGCTGACAGACAGGGCTTTTATGACAGAAGGGACTTTAAAATCCGGTAACAAATTTTTTTTTTTTTTTTCCACCTGGTGATCTGATAAGTACCACTTCCTGTTTTGGGGTGTCTCCACTCAGGATGGAGGAGCAGACACACCTTTGTACAGAAGTAATGTCATTATGTGCATTTATAATTTTTTTCCCAAAAAGGTGAACTCCTTTAAGCAGTTACAGCAGCAGTTTTTTTTTTCCCCTTTTTGGATAAGGGTTTTAAATAAATAAAAGCTAATTATTGTGCGCACCTGTCTACGTTAAATGGCTTGTCTCAACCCTGTAACTGCAAGCTGGACAGCTGGTGAGCAAAAGCAAAGATGGCAGTTATTCACAGAATTTCCTAAATGTAACTGTTTTGAGAAAGTGTTACATTGATGGGTTTAGCTCTGTTTTAAAGGAAACTGGAAAAGTAATGGACTTACTGGCCAGATCATCAGGTGAAAATAAAGAGGAAAAAACCCAACAATAAAAAATAAATAAATAATGCAGCCATCACAGCTAAGAACTGGTAAGCTGCAATAGAATACTTTTTTGTTTTGGGGTTTAATACCGCTTTAAGGCTGAACTCTCTTTTCTCTAGAACTGAATGGAATGATCAGTCCCAGCATAGATCATACCTCTGTAAAATGTTGCTCTGTTGTCTGCAGATCCCCTGATATTCTGGGTTTAGTTGTGTTTTTGTACCATGTGACAGTCTGTATATCCTGCTGTAGACAGTCTCTTCCACAGCCACTTCCTGCAAAATCTCTAGCCTAAAACACTCCCCTCTGTAGTTTTTGAGACTGTGCAAATGGTGCAACTTCCTTCACAGCTCTGATGGTGGGTGGAATTGAATACATTCTAATTAGCATTTAGTCCAGCCCAGTCATATCTATAGGAAGTGTCCAAACCTCCCAAGTCCCACCTCACAGCGTTATTTAAATAGGAAACCCCTTCATACATAGCCTGTTCTGAAAGCTAGCTGTGCTGCTGCTGGGCAGGTTTGTATGGATCACAATTAGAATTCAGTCCTGCCCAGGTAAATATGCTGACCAGTGTGAACGGGGAGAATCCCAACCCTCAGATCCCACCATCCCAGAGCTCAGCTCTTTGTGAACTGATACATTTACATACGAAGGAAGCACCTTCAAAATAACCTCCCATAGTTCTTCCTCTATAGTCTTGCTATAGGCCATTATTCATTGGCAAGCTGCAAGACAGGAATGACACATTTCCCCTTTTTTTGGATGACTGAATTCAGCTCACTCTTCAGAGAGCATTTGACAGGCGGTGAGAAGGATTTGTATCACCTCCTCATCACCTATTTTAACCCCCTAAATGCTGCAGTACTGCACTGCAAACATGCACATGGGGCGCAATTGCAGTGTGGCTCCATTCACTAGAATTGGTTGGGTCTGGCAGGCAGTAGTGCCCACCAAGCACAACAAGAGGTAGAGTTCCCACCACAGCCATGAAGACAAGTATCGCAGTAACAGCATGTGTTCACCCCCAGCTGCAGCCTCTTCAGCTAAAGGGGGAGCAGCTGGGGGGGTGGTACTACCTTGTGGTTGTGATGCATTTTTACACCAATAATTTAAACAAGGCCTAAGACTGCAATGATTCCAGTATGGTAGGGGTCCCTTGCATCTAAGGCCCCATTCACACTTTGTGTAGAAGGAGTGTGCGTTTATGCTCACAATAATTTGAGTGTGTTTGGTGACTCACATACACTTTACAACAACAAAAGATTTGTGTGACTAAATTGAGTATTGTGTGTGTGCAAACACTATATATACAAACACACACTACAATTTAGGCCTTCAAAGACAATTTGTGGTTTCTCTGTTAAAAAGAAAGCTCAAATCAGAAAAAAAAAAAAATCATGATCATGTGATCAGTCTTATATTTCTGTGCCCTTTATAGCTAGAATAGAACATTTCTTGTCCAAGAGATGGTTTATACAGTTACACGCCCTGCTGTACAGCACTCTGTTCACTGTAGAGAGGAATGGATTGTGATTGGTGAGAGCTGAATTCCAATACTTTCCTTTCATCACCCATATGAAGGCTCAAAATCCCACGGTAATCCTAGGACCCACCCACATCAACTCCCAGAACTGCTACAAGTGACTCCCATAGCCCAGCTTGAAACTAAAAAGGCTCAAAGCATGATGGGACATGTAGCATCAGGACTGGTACAGGGAGGAAGCAGGAAGTCAGAGAACTTTAAAATAAAGCCAGGAGAAGGAGTGACATCACAGACACAGAAACCTGCTGTATACAGCTAAAGGAGGTAAGTTACACATAAGCTAAAAGTGGGATTGTGATTCATTTACATGTACAATTCATCTGTTTTGGGGAGCAAAGGCTGAAGCTTGTCTAAAAAACTAAAATTCCTCTCTCTGCAATCCTTTATTTTCTAACTCACACAACTACGGTATTTACATGATTGAAAGTGCATTATAATTTAAACAGTGGCTTTGTACACCAGGCACTTTTTGGTAACTAAGCTGCAAAGTCTCCCTTTTTCTATATATAAAATATAGCTGTATTATAAACCCAGACATACCAAAGTATCTACTTACATTTTTCACTATAAACAATCTGAACAACTGGGTTTGGCCCATCATCTTGAGGGACAGGAGTCACATCTGCCCATTCTTTCCTCTCTCTGTGAATAGAAAAGAACACATATACAAGCTGAGTAATATAAACAAATGTAATAAGGGATATTTTACCAAATGTTTGAAGTAAATCTTGGACAGTCAATGGAGGTCTCAGTAGCCTCCACTGTTAACATTTATCTAGAATATGAACACACACAGGAAAAGTTGATATGGGAGTGAGCCATTCTGTGTCATCAAATATGTGACGAAATGTAGACGCCATTGGTTACAATGGGGATTGATGGCTTTCCTCGTGGAACTTAATGTTCCATACATACAGATGCACTCTAAAGTGTGGAGAGCATGATGCTAATGCCAGTGCACAACCCTAACAGGCAGGCTCCTCTCCCACCCAAAGCCCCCCCTCAAACAACGGGTCCTTCTCCCACCCAAAGCCCCCCCCTCCTCAAACAACGGGTCCTTCTCCCACCCAAAGCCCCCCCCTCCTCAAACAACGGGTCCTTCTCCCACCCAAAGCCCCCCCCTCCTCAAACAAACGGGTCCTTCTCCCACCCAAAGCCCCCCCCTCCTCAAACAAACGGGTCCTTCTCCCACCCAAAGCCCCCCTCCTCAAACAACGGGTCCTTCTCCCACCCAAAGCCCCCCCTCCTCAAACAACGGGTCCTTCTCCCACCCAAAGCCCCCCCCTCCTCAAACAACGGGTCCTTCTCCCACCCAAAGCCCCCCCCTCCTCAAACAACGGGTCCTTCTCCCACCCAAAGCCCCCCCCCCTCCTCAAACAACGGGTCCTTCTCCCCCCACCCAAAGCCCCGCCCCCCTCCTCAAACAACGGGTCCTTCCCCCCCCACCCAAAGCCCCCAAACAACGGGTCCTTCCCCCCCCACCCAAAGCCCCCAAACAACGGGTCCTTCCCCCCCCACCCAAAGCCCCCAAACAACGGGTCCTTCCCCCCCCACCCAAAGCCCCCAAACAACGGGTCCTTCCCCCCCACCCAAAGCCCCCAAACAACGGGTCCTTCCCCCCCCACCCAAAGCCCCCAAACAACGGGTCCTTCCCCCCCCACCCAAAGCCCCCAAACAACGGGTCCTTCCCCCCCCACCCAAAGCCCCCAAACAACGGGTCCTTCCCCCCCCACCCAAAGCCCCCAAACAACGGGTCCTTCCCCCCCCACCCAAAGCCCCCGCCCCCAAACAACGGGTCCTTCCCCCCCCACCCAAAGCCCCCGCCCCCAAACAACGGGTCCTTCCCCCCCCCACCCAAAGCCCCCAAACAACGGGTCCTTCCCCCCCCACCCAAAGCCCCCAAACAACGGGTCCTTCCCCCCCCACCCAAAGCCCCCAAACAACGGGTCCTTCCCCCCCCACCCAAAGCCCCCAAACAACGGGTCCTTCCCCCCCCACCCAAAGCCCCCAAACAACGGGTCCTTCCCCCCCCACCCAAAGCCCCCAAACAACGGGTCCTTCCCCCCCCACCCAAAGCCCCCAAACAACGGGTCCTTCCCCCCCCACCCAAAGCCCCCAAACAACGGGTCCTTCCCCCCCCACCCAAAGCCCCCAAACAACGGGTCCTTCCCCCCCCACCCAAAGCCCCCAAACAACGGGTCCTTCCCCCCCCACCCAAAGCCCCCAAACAACGGGTCCTTCCCCCCCCACCCAAAGCCCCCAAACAACGGGTCCTTCCCCCCCCACCCAAAGCCCCCAAACAACGGGTCCTTCCCCCCCCACCCAAAGCCCCCAAACAACGGGTCCTTCCCCCCCCACCCAAAGCCCCCAAACAACGGGTCCTTCCCCCCCCACCCAAAGCCCCCAAACAACGGGTCCTTCCCCCCCCACCCAAAGCCCCCAAACAACGGGTCCTTCTCCCCCCACCCAAAGCCCCCAAACAACGGGTCCTTCTCCCCCCACCCAAAGCCCCCAAACAACGGGTCCTTCTCCCCCCACCCAAAGCCCCCAAACAACGGGTCCTTCTCCCCCCACCCAAAGCCCCCAAACAACGGGTCCTTCTCCCCCCACCCAAAGCCCCCCCCCAAACAACGGGTCCTTCCCCCCCCACCCAAAGCCCCCAAACAACGGGTCCTTCCCCCCCCACCCAAAGCCCCCAAACAACGGGTCCTTCCCCCCCCACCCAAAGCCCCCAAACAACGGGTCCTTCCCCCCCCACCCAAAGCCCCCAAACAACGGGTCCTTCCCCCCCCACCCAAAGCCCCCAAACAACGGGTCCTTCCCCCCCCACCCAAAGCCCCCGCCCCCAAACAACGGGTCCTTCCCCCCCCCACCCAAAGCCCCCAAACAACGGGTCCTTCCCCCCCCACCCAAAGCCCCCAAACAACGGGTCCTTCCCCCCCCACCCAAAGCCCCCAAACAACGGGTCCTTCCCCCCCCACCCAAAGCCCCCAAACAACGGGTCCTTCCCCCCCCACCCAAAGCCCCCAAACAACGGGTCCTTCCCCCCCCCACCCAAAGCCCCCAAACAACGGGTCCTTCCCCCCCCACCCAAAGCCCCCAAACAACGGGTCCTTCCCCCCCCACCCAAAGCCCCCAAACAACGGGTCCTTCCCCCCCCACCCAAAGCCCCCAAACAACGGGTCCTTCCCCCCCCACCCAAAGCCCCCAAACAACGGGTCCTTCCCCCCCCACCCAAAGCCCCCAAACAACGGGTCCTTCCCCCCCCACCCAAAGCCCCCAAACAACGGGTCCTTCCCCCCCCACCCAAAGCCCCCAAACAACGGGTCCTTCCCCCCCCACCCAAAGCCCCAAACAACGGGTCCTTCCCCCCCCACCCAAAGCCCCCAAACAACGGGTCCTTCCCCCCCCACCCAAAGCCCCCAAACAACGGGTCCTTCCCCCCCACCCAAAGCCCCCAAACAACGGGTCCTTCCCCCCCACCCAAAGCCCCCAAACAACGGGTCCTTCCCCCCCCACCCAAAGCCCCCAAACAACGGGTCCTTCCCCCCCCACCCAAAGCCCCCAAACAACGGGTCCTTCCCCCCCCACCCAAAGCCCCCAAACAACGGGTCCTTCCCCCCCCACCCAAAGCCCCCAAACAACGGGTCCTTCCCCCCCCACCCAAAGCCCCCAAACAACGGGTCCTTCCCCCCCACCCAAAGCCCCCAAACAACGGGTCCTTCCCCCCCCACCCAAAGCCCCCAAACAACGGGTCCTTCCCCCCCCACCCAAAGCCCCCAAACAACGGGTCCTTCCCCCCCCACCCAAAGCCCCCAAACAACGGGTCCTTCCCCCCCACCCAAAGCCCCCAAACAACGGGTCCTTCCCCCCCCACCCAAAGCCCCCAAACAACGGGTCCTTCCCCCCCCACCCAAAGCCCCCAAACAACGGGTCCTTCCCCCCCCACCCAAAGCCCCCAAACAACGGGTCCTTCCCCCCCCACCCAAAGCCCCCAACAACGGGTCCTTCCCCCCCCACCCAAAGCCCCCAAACAACGGGTCCTTCCCCCCCACCCAAAGCCCCCAAACAACGGGTCCTTCCCCCCCCACCCAAAGCCCCCAAACAACGGGTCCTTCCCCCCCCACCCAAAGCCCCCAAACAACGGGTCCTTCCCCCCCCACCCAAAGCCCCCAAACAACGGGTCCTTCCCCCCCCACCCAAAGCCCCAAACAACGGGTCCTTCCCCCCCCACCCAAAGCCCCCAAACAACGGGTCCTTCCCCCCCACCCAAAGCCCCCAAACAACGGGTCCTTCCCCCCCCACCCAAAGGCCCCCAAACAACGGGTCCTTCCCCCCCACCCAAAGCCCCCAAACAACGGGTCCTTCCCCCCCCACCCAAAGCCCCCAAACAACGGGTCCTTCCCCCCCCACCCAAAGCCCCCAAACAACGGGTCCTTCCCCCCCCACCCAAAGCCCCCAAACAACGGGTCCTTCCCCCCCACCCAAAGCCCCCAAACAACGGGTCCTTCTCCCCCCACCCAAAGCCCCCAAACAACGGGTCCTTCTCCCCCCACCCAAAGCCCCCCAAACAACGGGTCCTTCTCCCCCCACCCAAAGCCCCCAAACAACGGGTCCTTCTCCCCCCACCCAAAGCCCCAAACAACGGGTCCTTCTCCCCCCACCCAAAGCCCCCAAACAACGGGTCCTTCTCCCCCCACCCAAAAGCCCCCAAACAACGGGTCCTTCTCCCCCCACCCAAAGCCCCCAAACAACGGGTCCTTCTCCCCCCACCCAAAGCCCCCAAACAACGGGTCCTTCTCCCCCCACCCAAAGCCCCAAACAACGGGTCCTTCTCCCCCCACCCAAAGCCCCCGCCCCCAAACAACGGGTCCTTCTCCCCCCCACCCAAAGCCCCCGCCCCCAAACAACGGGTCCTTCTCCCCCCACCCAAAGCCCCCCGCCCCCAAACAACGGGTCCTTCTCCCCCCACCCAAAGCCCCCGCCCCCAAACAACGGGTCCTTCTCCCCCCACCCAAAGCCCCCCGCCCCCAAACAACGGGTCTTCTCCCACCCAAATCCCCCCCCCCTCAAAAAAAACAGGTCCTTCTCCCACCCAAAGCCCCCAACAATCGGTCTCACGCCAAACACCCACAAGAAGCTCTTCTCACACACCCTCCACCTACTTCCCACACTGACAGATGCAATCTTCTCCACACTCCACCCACCCCCCAGTCTCTATATATTTTGAGCTCTAATCCTGTCATGTTTCTGCATTAGCTATTTCACATCTTCCAAGCCCAGTGTAAATATTCAGACAGAATGTCCTCCAATATAATGTGATCTTTCATTCCAGTGTAGCAGTACCTGTAGGGAATATAGCGATCAGACAGGTTGTCATAGTCCATGTCGGAGTCCCCTATCCCTTCCATCTCACAGTTTTTATACTCCAGGTCCTCCAGTGCGGAGTCCACTCCTGTATTCTGACCGGTGAGCTCCCCATTTTCATCCGCCTGGCACTGCATCCTCTCCGCCGGGAACAGAGTGAAAGTTACACGGGAAGAGGAAGATGCGCTCTACCCACGGCGGCCAATGAATGCGCTTCCAGGACACACACGCACGCGCCCTATGTTCTGTCTGCTAGAGGCAGCATCTGTCACTACCGACTAGTGTCTGCCAATAGCGGCCATTTTCCCGGAGACCATTGCTCCCAATGTGCCAGAAGAAAGTAGAAACTGCATTTCCGTGCAGGGGTAACTCTGCAAGTTCAGAGAAGATGTAGCTAAGTTATAGGACAGTGAAAGGTATCATCACTCCTCAACGGCCCCACAAGGACATCACCCCTTTAATCCAGGACACCCCACATCTACACAACTTTTTACCATCAAGGGTCTTACATGTCCCACAATAGCAGGACACAAATGCTTGTCCTGTCAGGCTGTCCACATACAGGAAAAGCTGGCCAGGATTTCCCTGTGACCACCAATGTTTGTTTTCTTTCTCCCACTGGCCATAGACCCTAACGTTTTTTGTTTTTTTCCTTACTAACTTCAAACACCAGTGTAAGTTTTCCTCCTATTGACCACTGATGACCAATGTCAGCACTCTTCACAGAGCATTGATGATGGAGCATTCCTCCTGCTACTATTACTAACCACCAATGCTGAGGCATTCTTCCTCCTTCCACTAACCACCAATGCTGAGGCATTCTTCCTCCTTCCACTAACCACCAACGCTGGGGCGTTCTTCCTCCTCCCACTAACCACCAACGCTGGGGCGTTCTTCCTCCTCCCACTAACCACCAACGCTGGGGCGTTCTTCCTCCTCCCACTAACCACCAACGCTGGGGCGTTCTTCCTCCTCCCACTAACCACCAATGCTGGGGCGTTCTTCCTCCTCCCACTAACCACCAATGCTGAGGCATTTTTCCTCCTCCCACTAACCACCAATGCTGAGGCATTCTTCCTCCTCCCACTAACCACCAACGCTGAGGCATGCTTCCTCCTGCCACTAACCACCAAGGCTGGGGCATTCTTCCTCCCATTAACTACTAACATTGGAGCAATCATGCTCCAACTAACCACCAACATGGGAACATTCTTCTGATATCAGAGCATTCTTCCTCCTGCCAATAACCACCAACGCTGGGGCGTTCTTCCTCCTGCCACTAGCCACCAATGCTGGAGCGTTCTTCCTCCTCCCACTAACCACCAATGCTGAGGCATTCTTCCTCCTCCACTAACCACCAACGCTGGGGCGTTCTTCCTCCTCCCACTAACCACCAACGCTGGGGCGTTCTTCCTCCTCCCACTAACCACCAACGCTGGGGCGTTCTTCCTCCTCCCACTAACCACCAATGCTGGGGCGTTCTTCCTCCTCCCACTAACCACCAATGCTGAGGCGTTCTTCCTCCTCCCACTAACCACCAATGCTGAGGCATTTTTCCTCCTCCCACTAACCACCAATGCTGAGGCATTCTTCCTCCTCCCACTAACCACCAACGCTGAGGCATGCTTCCTCCTGCCACTAACCACCAACGCTGGGGCATTCTTCCTCCCATTAACTACTAACATTGGAGCAATCATGCTCCAACTAACCACCAACATGGGAACATTCTTCTGATATCAGAGCATTCTTCCTCCTGCCAATAACCACCAACGCTGGGGCGTTCTTCCTCCTGCCACTAACCACCAATGCTGGAGCGTTCTTCCTCCTCCCACTAACCACCAATGCTGAGGCATTCTTCCTCCTCCACTAACCACCAATGCTGGGGCGTTCTTCCTCCTCCCACTAGCCACCAATGCTGGGGCGTTCTTCCTCCTGCCACTAACCACCAACGTTGGGGCATTCTTCCTCCTGCCATTAACCACCAACGTTTGGGGCATTCTTCCTCCTGCCACTAACCACCAACGCTGGGGCATTCTTCCCCCATTAACTACCAACATTGGGGCAATCATGCTACAACTAACCACCAACATGGGAACATTCTTCCGATATCAGAGCATTCTTCCTCCCACTAACTACCAATGTTTGGAGGGTTCTTCATTCCACTAGCCACCAACACCACTGTGTTCTTCTTCCCACTAGCTACTGATGCCGGGGTATTCTTTCTTCCACTAACCACCAACATTGGGATATTTTTCCTTCAACTAATTACCAACACTGGGGAATTCTTCCGTTCAACAAACCACCATTGCTAGGGCATTCTTCCTTCCAGTAACTACCTACACCAAGGTATTCTTCCTTCCACTAACTACTGACACCAGGGTATTCTTCCTTCCACTAACCACCAATGCTAGGGCATCTTCCTCCCACTAACTGCCGCTATCAGGGTATGCTTTCTTTTACTAGCTCCTGATACCAGGGTATTCTTCCTTCTACTAACCACCAACTGCTAGAGTATTCTTCCTTCCACTAACCACCAATGGCAGGGCATTCCTTCTCCCACTAACTACCAACACTGGGATATTCTTCCTTTCACTAACTATCGACATCAGGGTATCCTTCTTCCTTCCACTAACCTCTAACTAACTTCCTCCTGCTAATCACTGAAGCTTGCACACTGAAGCTGTCTTTCTCTTAGTAAGCATTAGTGCTGGGGCATTTTCCTCCCACTGACTTATCTGGCTAATTCTTTCTCCCACTAGCATCAACAAGAGAGTATTCTTTCACTCATTAGGCAAAAATGCCTCCCAACTAATGACTCTGGGGCATTCCTCCTCCCCACTAACCACCAATGCCAGCACATTCTTCTTAAGCGCCAAAGTCGGGGCATACATCCTCCACTAATCACCAATGCTAGGAATTCTTCCTCTCACTACCCACTTGGTTGAGGCACTCTTCCTCCAACTCACCATCAAGGTTGGGGTGCTCTATTTCCCACTCACCACTGGCACACATGGCACCTCCTGCGTGCACACCTATGATGGTGCACATGATTATTTTTGTTGTGGAATTGTTCTCCTATGTACCTCCCGAGATGCATTTAAAGGACTGAAAAATGACTAGACTACCTATATTTTGAGAAACCATATTTTCATGTTTATGCTCAGAGTGGAAGTTTTTGCACAATCTGTTGCATTTTTGGGTCATCCAAGGGATTTTGCATTCCTAAATCTCAGTGCTGACAATTTCCTCCTTTTTTTTTCTCTGCAGACACATACAGCATTGGCATTGCCAGTAATTGCCTCCACCAGAAGTGCAAGTGACAGAATGACAACACAGGAGTGTTGGGCAGTGTTAATTAACACTATTTTAGTCTACTAAAACACGATTAAAACTAAAACAATTCAGATGACTAAAATGGCATTTTAGACAAAAGACTATGATTAAAACTAAATCAAAATTTGGCATCAAAATTAACATTGGTGTTGGGAGGCAATGACAGAGTGCTGTTCCCCCATGGGATATGTCCATGACAGCCTTTGGCTTACAGTCAATGGGTTTATTGACGCTCATTTAACCCAGAAGAGGACGAGGGCTAGACCTTGGGTCAGCAAGTCAAAGGACAGCGGTGGAGAGGTGGTAAATACAGCAGCAAAAGCTGCTTTCTTTCATTTAATCACTCCTAAGCTATACAGCGGGTAAAATAAGTGTTAAACACGTCACCATTTTTTTCGGTAAATATATTTCTGAAGGCACTATTGACATGACATTTTTCACTATGTCAGTAACAGCCCATGCAATCCATACATACAAAGAAATCAAAACAAATAAGTTTGGAGATTAAGTTATATCTAATAAAAATGGAATGGCACGGGCAAAAAGTATTGAACATGCTAACTGAAATTTATTTAAAGT
Source organism: Lithobates septentrionalis (assembly GCA_037952835.1). Classification (NCBI taxonomy): domain Eukaryota; kingdom Metazoa; phylum Chordata; class Amphibia; order Anura; family Ranidae; genus Lithobates; species Lithobates septentrionalis. The sequence goes on along the minus strand of JBBDGP010001179.1, from coordinate 2,965,413 downwards.
GGAAGTAAACTCTTTTTTGGCACTTGTACCTACAGGTAATCCTATAATAAGCCTTACCTGTTGGTACAGTGAATATCTCCTAAACCTACACGATTTGGGAGATATTCACACTGCATGTAGCCGGTTGCGTAACCGGCGCATACGCTCTGAGGGGACAGTATAACCCCCGATCACTCGGTCGATCGGCGAACAAACCCCCCCGCCCGTTGCTCACCCATCAGCCCCGCACTTACCCCATCTAGGCCACGGGCAGCTTCAGCGGCTTCCCCCTGTGTCTGCTTCTCGGCACCTTCCCCCTGCTCCTGGCCAATACGATCAATTCTCCTGTCGGCCAATCGGGTCTTAAGACCCACTTCCTGATTGGCCGGGAGGAGAAGCAGGAATACAATAGCAAATATTAATTCGCTATTGTCACACAATGGGGTGGGCTCAGGGCGTAGTGCCCTGCGCCCATCCTTTTTTTAAGTCAATTAGAGACCCAGGCTCTAATCACGTGCTTCAAAAAAAAAGAAGAAACCCCATTGAAATCCATGCGTCCGGTGCCCTGCATATAGATTAGGGGCCGGGCGCATGAATTGGGGGGGGGGGGGGGGCGGTGCCTCTGCACACCTAATGGAGCGGTTGCCACTGGTCTTGAGAGAGCTCTTTGCTTTTACCCATCATGAGATTTTTCTTGTGTGACACCTTGGTAATGAGACACCTTTTTATAGGCCATTGGTTGAGACTGAACCATCTGATAATAATTTGCACTGACAAGGGACAGGATTGCTTTCTAATTACTGATAGATTTCATCTGGTGTCTTGGTTTTCATTCCTTTTTGCACCTCCCTTTCTTCATGCGTTCAATACTCTATCCCTGCGTCATTCAATTTTATTACACATAACTTAATTTTTGAACTTATTTGTTTTGGTGTCTTTGCATATATGGATTGCATGGGTTGTTGTCGACATGTGATGAAAATTTTATGTCAATAGCACCTTTAGAAATATATTTGCCTAGAAAAATTGTGACATTCAAAAAATGGTGGTAAAAAAAAGTAAGTATACACTTTCATCCATGGGGACAAAATTCATCTGCACTTTTAGCTTGGTCACATGCTACTTTAACTGTAGCAGATTTCTTTTTTTATTTGAATGTGATGAATGAATTCAAATGATCAAAGCATAACCTTTGGAAAACATATAAAATATTACTATTTTTATTAGGTGTAATTGCTTTAAAATATAGTAATATCTACTGTTTTTCTTTTTGTTCTAAACAAGGGAAACTGCATTAGCACATTGTTATAAAGATAAGTGCATTTGCGGTAAATGGATACAGTAATACTGCTGGTGGGTGAAGGCTCTGCTTTGTACTAATTATATATGTTCCGTTTTGTTGCTGAGTTTCCACATTTGCCTTCGCCATCAATACTATTATTCCACTTCACCAGAAATGGCACTGGTCCATGTAGTATTTATTAGTATTTATTAAAGCTGAACTCCAGGCAGATATAAAATACAATTCGTTTAATAAATGGAAAATGCGTGCCCCATGATTAATCAATAGAGAAACACAGGCAAAATAGCAATAAACAGGTGCTGTAAATAGAAAGGCGACTTTCTCACAAAGCCTCTGTATAACTATAGTTTAAGTAAATGAATCAGCTTAACAAGGCAAATAATATTTTCACAGTGGAATATTTCTATTCTCTAATAGCAAATGGTAATGCACACAAATTGTATAGCACAGGATGTCACACTGCTAAGCACTGCAGTAATGGCTGGTGCCATTTTTTTTATCTTTTTTTTGGGGGGGGGGGGGGTTGTCGCTCGGTCGATCAGCAAACAAACTCCCCCCACCCCCCGACGCTCGCCCATCCGCCTCAAACTTACCCCATCCGTCGCTCGGTCGATCAGCAAACAAACTCCCCCCATCCCCCGACGCTCGCCCATCCGCCTTAAACTTACCCCATCCAGGTCGCGGGCAGTTTCGGCTTCCCCTGCTCCTCCTCAGACTGGCCCGAAGGTTTACCTTCCAACAAGACAATGACTCTAAGCACACAGCTAAAATAATGAAGGAGTGGCTTCAAAACAATTCCGTGACTGTTCTTGAATGGCCCAGAAAGAGCCCTGACTTAAACCCAATTGAGCATCTCTGGAGAGACCTAAAAATGGCTGCCCACCAACGTTTACCATCCAACCTGACAGAACTGGAGAGGATCTGCAAGGAGGAATGGCAGAGGATCCCCAAATCCAGGTGTGAAAAACTTGTTGCATCTTTCCCAAAAAGACTCATGGCTGTATTAGATCAAAAGGTGCTTCTACTAAATACTGAGCAAAGGGTCTGAATACTTAGGACCATGTGATATTTCAGTTTTTCTTTTTTAATAAATCTGCAAAAATGTCAACAATTCTGTTTTTTCTGTCAATATGGGGTGCTGTGTGTACATTAATGAGGAAAAAAAATGAACTTAAAAGGTTTTAGCAAATGGCTGCACTAGACCAAAGAATGAAAAATTTAAGGGGGTCTGAATACTTTCCGTCCCCACTGTAAGTGACAAACAGAAACAGCGCTCCTACATCTTCACTTAATCAATGTAACATGCAAATAAATGCAGTGCTGGTTATTAATAAATAAATAGTTCCACAAGAGGGATTAAAGGAATGGTGCTCTGCTGTGCAATAGACTCTCTGGCACCCGCTCTTACTCTGCATACGAATCCCACTCCCTATGAAGTGCACACTTTCCAGACCTCGGCAAGTGAAGAGCCTGAATGGATAGTCTCATCAATCCTCCCTGTGGGCTGTTAGTAATGCCGTTGAAGGATTCTGGGTTAGGTGTATCTGCACATCAGGGAATGATTGGCTCGTCCTGCTGATCGTTCTGTCTGTAGTATCCACCGCCCGATCTTCCTCACACAGAAGTCCCAAAGATGATGCTGTGATCTCATTAAACAAATTGCAGCCCCATAGCGTGATTCCGAAAAGTGATTTATTGATGCAAAATTTTTAAAATCACATATGCTATGTGCATAGGTTAACCACTTACCGACCGCCTAACGCAGATATACTGCGGCAGAATGTCACAGGCAGGCAAAATCACGTGCCTGGTACGTGATCTGCCTCCCGGGGGCGGGGGGCGCATTTCGGCCCCCCCGGTGCCCAAGGCAGTCGGCTTCGTTAGGGGAGCGATCCAGGCTGAGGGGGAGGCCACTCATTCGTGGCCACTCCCTCGCGATTGCTCCCAACGAATGAAAATCTTCCTCTGCTGCTGTAATGTAACAGCGGCAGAGGAAGTGATGTCATCTCTCCTCGTGTCGGCCTTTTCGTTCCGGCGCCGAGGAGACATCAATGTGAGTTGCACCAACTCTACACTTACAGTAGAACACGCAGGCACACTTTTCACCCCCATCACCCCCCGATCACCCCCCTGTACCCTCTGTCGCAGTGACACCAATAGCAGTTTTTTGTTTTTGTTTTTGCATTGGTGTCAGTTTGTGACAGTTATAAGTGGTAGGGCAGTTAGGGTTAGCCCCCTTTAGGTCTAGGGTACCCCCTAACCCCCCTAATTTTTAACCCCTTGATCACCCCCCGTCGCCAGTCTCACTAAGCGATCGTTTTTCTGATCTCTGTATTAGTGTCACAGATGACTAGGGAGGTAAGTATATAGGTTCGCCGTCAGCGTTTTATAGCGTCAGGGACCCCCATATACTACCTAATAAAGGTTTTAACCCCCTGATTGCCCCCTAGTTAACCCTTTTAACAGTGATCACCGTATAACTGTTACGGGTGATGCTGGTTAATTAGTTTGTTTATTATAGTTTCAGGGCACCCGCCGTTTATTACCTTTATAAAGGTTTAACCCCCTAATTGCCCGGCGGTGATATAAGTTAAGTTATAGGGTCAGATAAGGTCTGCGTCGCCCCAGGCAGAGTCAGGTTAGCGCCAGTACCGCTAACACCCACGCACGCACCATACACCTCCCTTAGTGGTATAGTATCTGAACGGATCAATATCTGATCCGATCAGATCTATACTGGCGTCCCCAGCAGTTTAGGGTCCCCAAAAACACAGTGTTAGCGGGATCAGCCCAGATACCTGCTAGCACCTGCGTTTTGCCCCTCGGCCCAGCTCTGCCCAGCCCACCCAAGTGCAGTATCGATCGATCACTGTCACTTACAAAACACTAAACACACATAACTGCAGCGTTCGCAGAGTCAGGCCTGATCCCTGCGATCGCTAACAGTTTTTGTTGGTAGCATTTTGATACAGTCGCTAACAGTCAGGAGCTTTTTTTGCCTGTGAGTCTCACTAGTGTACCACTAAATTTAGAGCCCAAAATGGCAAATCGAAGGTACACTAGTGAAGAGGCCTACACGTTTCTGAGCATGACAGATAGTGAAGAGGAAGTCACTCATCTGTCAGATTCAGGCTCAGAATACGATCCTGTAGATGACAGCGGCTCCATGACAGATAGCTCTGACGACGGAGTTGTGGTCCCTGCAAGGGTCAGGCGTACCAGACCCCGAACTTCTTCTTCTGTCCTTGATGTGCAAGAACCGCAGGTCCCTCGTATGGAGCAGAGAAGTACTAGCGCCGCTATTCCTTCTGGTGAACTGGCAAGCACCAGCGGCCTAGTACACCCTGGTCGTACATCCAGCACTGCAGTATCACGTGGTGACGTGGCGAGTCCCATAAGTGCAGTTCAATCTGGTGAGGTGGCATGCACAAGTAGTGTCCCGCTGCCACCAAGAAGACGATCACAGGCCCGTCGTGCCCATAGTGCCCTTCCTGCTGCATTCGCCAATCCTAATTGGGAACCCACCACTTCTGCAGCACCCGTACTTCCCCCATTCACTGGCCAACCCGGCATTCAGGTGGAAACAGTTGATTTTACGTCACTGGATTTTTATTCGCTGTTTTTCACCGAAGATCTCTATAGATCTATTGTGGACCAAAGCAATTTGTACGCTGGTCAACACATCGTCACTATTCCCCAGTCCTCCCTTGCCAGAGATTGGAAACCAATTACGGTTTCCGAATTTAAGATCTTTCTGGGCCTTTCCCTCCTCATGGCATAACCAAAAGGAGTGAGTTGTGGTCCACTGACCCAATTTACCATATGCCCATGTTCTCTGCTTCCATGGCCAGGGCACGATACGAGCAGATTTTGCGGTTCATGCACTTCAACAACAATGAACTCTGTCGTCCTCGTGGAGACCCTGAATATGATCGGCTCTACAATATTCGGCCCCTCGTAAACCACTTCAACCAAAGTTTTGGTGATCCACCTCACCTTCCCCAACCAAGTGCAGTAAGCCGGCTGCATGAGAGGCATTTTCTTTATGTCCTCCCGAGTACCCCTACCCAACGAGCCCCCCAAAAAAGATGTGTCTGCAGCAAGTGCGGATATAGGCGTGACACCCGGTATTATTGTCCCTCCTGTCCTGACAATCCTGGTCTTTGCATTGGTGAATGTTTTGAACGCTACCATTCACTAGTTGAGTATTAGCGTAGGGTACAGCACTGCACAGACTAGGACACACTTTCACAGGGTCTCCCAAGATGCCATCGTATTTTGAGAGACCCAAACCTGGTACCAGTTACAAAAGTTAAAGTTACAAAAAAAAGTGTAAAAAACAAAAAAACAAAACAATATATAAAATAAAAAAAAACAAAAATAGTTGTTTTATTGTTCTCTCTCTATTCTCTCTCTATTGTTCTGCTCTTTTTTACTGTATTCTATTCTGCAATGTTTTATTGTTATTATGTTTTTATCATGTTTGCTTTATAGGTATGCACTTTTTTTATACTTTACTGTTTACTGTGTTTTATTGTTAACCATGTTTTTGTTTTCAGGTACGCCATTCAGCTGCAGAGCAGATTTACTTATCTTGACAGCAACAGCGTTTGCTCCTACGATACATAAAGCCGTGACTCCAGCGCTGTCGGAGGTGATTTCACCACCACAGTTACATACTTCAGCATATATGCCGAAGCGTGGGGGCAGCAGTGGGTGGAGGAGCAATTTGCTCCTACCTTTTGCGGGAGGATGCCCCCATGCTTCAGCATATATAAACGTTGCATGTATGCCCATCATTAGAAGTGGATGGATGAAGGGAGGTATTCTAATGGTGGGCATACCCACCGATCAATATCTTTTTTTCGTTCAGCCCACAGGCTTCATTAAAAAAAAGTTTACAATATATGCCCAACAAGGACCAGCAATGTACTGGTATGTTGCTGGACTTTGAGTGGTTATACCAGAATGATGCCTGCAGGTTTAGGTATCATCTTGGCATTCTTTTCAGCCAGCGGTCAGCAATCCTAGCGGCTAATTAGCCTCTAGACTGCTTTTACAAGCAGTGGGAGGGAATGCCCCCCCCCCTTACGTCTTCCATGTTTTTCCCTGGCTCTCCTGTCCCAACAGGGAACCTGAGAATGCAGCCGGTGATTCAGCCAGCTGACCATAGAGCTGATCAGAGACCAGAATGGCTCCAAACATCTCTATGGCCTAAGAAACCGGAAGCTACGAGCATTTTATGACTTAGATTTCGCGGATGTAAACAGCGCCATTGGGAAATTGGGAAACATTTTATCACACCGATCTTGGTGTGGTCAGATGCTTTGAGGGCAGAGGAGAAATCTAGGGTCTAATAGACCCCAATTTTTTCAAAAAAGAGTACCTGTCACTACCTATTGCTATCATAGGGGATATTTACATTCCCTGAGATAACAATAAAAATGATTAAAAAAAAATGAAAGGAACAGTTTAAAGATAATATAAAAAAGCAAAAAAATAATAAAGAAAAAAAAGCACCCCTGTCCCCCCCTGCTCTTGCGCAAAGGCGAACGCAAGCGTCGGTCTGGCGTCAAATGTAAACAGCAATTGCACCATGCATGTGAGGTATCACCGCGAAGGTCAGATCAAGGGCAGTAATTTTAGCAGTAGACCTCCTCTGTAAATCTAAAGTGGTAACCTGTAAAGGCTTTTAAAGGCTTTTAAAAATGTATTTAGTTTGTCGCCACTGCACGTTTGTGCCAATTTTAAAGCATGTCATGTTTGGTATCCATGTACTCGGCCTAAGACCATCTTTTTTATTTCATCAAACATTTGGGCAATATAGTGTGTTTTAGTGCATTAAAATTTTAAAAAGTGTGTTTTTTCCCAAAAAAATGCGTTTGAAAAATCGCTGCGCAAATACTGTATGAAAAAAAAAAATTAAACACCCACTATTTTAATCTGTAGGGCATTTGCTTTAAAAAAATATATAATGTTGGGGGGTTCAAAGTAATTTTCTTGCAAAAAAAAATAATTTTTTCATGTAAACAAAAAGTGTCAGAAAGGGCTTTGTCTTCAAGTGGTTAGAAGAGTGGGTGGTGTGTGACATAAGCTTCTAAATGTTGTGCATAAAATGCCAGGACAGTTCAAACCCCCCCCCCCCCCCCCAAATGACCCCATTTTGGAAAGTAGACACCCCAAGCTATTTGCTGAGAGGCATGTCGAGTCCATGGAATATTTTTTATATTGTGACACAAGTTGGGGCAAAAAGACAAATTTTTTTTTTTGCACAAAGTTGTCACTAAATGATATATCGCTCAAACATGCCATGGGAGTATGTGAAATTACACCCCAAAATACATTCTTTTGCTTCTCCTGAGTACCAGGATACCACATGGCCATGGAATGCCCAGGTGGCACAAAACCCCCCCAAATGACACTATTTTGGAAAGTAGACACCCAAAGCTATTTGCTGAGAGGTATAGTGAGTATTTTACAGACCTCACTTTTTGTCACAAAGGTTTGAAAATTGAAAAAGAAAAAAAAAATTATTTTTCTTGTCTTTCTTCATTTTCAAAAACAAATGAGAGCGGCAAAATACTCACCATGCCTCTCAGCAAATAGCTTGGGGTGTCTACTTTCCAAAATGGGGTCATTTGGGGGGGTTTTGTGCCATCTTGGCATTTTATGGCCTTCAAAACTGTGATAGGTAGTGAGGAGTGAAATCAAAAATTTATGCCCTTAGAAATTCTGAAGGCGGTGCTTGGTTTCGTAGCCCCGTACGCGGCTAGGCTCCCAAAAAGTCCCACACATGTGGTATCCCCATACTCAGGAGAAGCAGCAGAATGTATTTTGGGGTGTAATTCCACATATGCCCATGGCATGTTTGAGCAATATATCATTTAGTGACAACTTTGTGCAAAAAAAAAAAAAAGTTTGTCATTTTCCCGCAACTTGTGTCAAAATATAAAATATTCCATGGACTCAACATGCCTCTCAGCAAATAGTTAGGGGTGTCTACTTTCCAAAATGGGGTCATTTGGGGGGGTTTGTGCCATCTTCGCATTTTATGGCCTTCAAAACTGTGATAGGTAGTGAGGAGTAAAATCAAAAATTTACGCCCTTATGCCCCGTACACACAGTCGGACATTGATCGGACATTCCGACAACAAAATCCTAGGATTTTTTCCGATGGATGTTGGCTCAAACTTGTCTTGCATACACACGGTCACACAAAGTTGTCGGAAAATCCGATCATTCTGAACGCAGTGACGTAAAACTCGGGACTATAACGGGGCAGTAGCCAATAGCTTTCATCTCTTTATTTATTCTGAGCATGCGTGGCACTTTGTGCGTCGGATTTGTGTACACACAATCGGAAATTCCGACAACGGATTTTGTTGTTGGAAAATTTTATAGCCTGCTCTCAAACTTTGTGTGTCAGAAAATCCGATGGAAAATGTGTGATGGAGCCTACACACGGTCAAAATTTCCGACAACAAGGTCCTATCACACATTTTACGTCGGAAAATCCGACCGTGTGTACGGGGCATTAGGAATCCTGAAGGCGGTGCTTGGTATTCGGGGCCCCGTACGTGGCTAGGCTCCCAAAAAGTCCCACACATGTGATATCCCCATACTCAGGAGAAGCAGCTAAATGTATTTTGGGGTGCAATTCCACATATGCCCATGGCCTGTGTGAGCAATATATCATTTAGTGACAACTTTTTGTAATTTTTTTTTTTTTTTGTCATTATTCAATCACTTGGGACAAAAATTTCCTTGGGGTGTCTACTTTCCAAAATGGGGTCATTTGGGGGGGGTTTGTACTGCCCTGCCATTTTAGCACCTCAAGAAATGACATAGGCAGTCATAAACTAAAAGCTGTGTAAATTCCAGAAAATGTACCCTAGTTTGTAGATGCTATAACTTTTGCGCAAACCAATAAATATTCGCTTATTGACATTTTTTTCACCAAAGACATGTGGCCGAATACATTTTGGCCTAAATTTATATTTAAAATTGAGTTTATTGGATTTTTTTTTATAACAAAAAGTAGAAAATATCATGTTTTTCCGTTTATAGCGCAAAAAATAAAAACCGCAGAGGTGATCAAATACCATCAAAAGAAAGCTCTATTTGTGGGAAGAAAAGTACGCAAATTTCGTTTGGGTACAGCATTGCATGACCGCGCAATTAGCAGTTAAAGTGCTTTGGTCAGGAAGGGGGTAAATCCTTCCGGGGCTGAAGTGGTTAAAAACGTAGATAGTTACAACAACTGTCAGCACAAACACCGGGTGATAGGGTATTAGCTATGCGCTCTCTTATTTCCAGATAATAGCTGTTTAAAAACCCCTTCTCATCTCTCCGGCAGCCTAGCTGACCCTAATTTAAACGCTGTGTGCTCAATCCCTAACATTTGGAATTTCTGTGTGAGGACGATCGGGCGGTGGATACTACAGACAGAACGATCAGCGGGACGAGCCAATCATTCCCTGATGTGCAGATACACCTAAACCAGAATCATCCAGCAGCGTTACTAACAGCCCACGGGGAGGATTGATGAGACTATCCATTCAGGCTCTTCACTTGCCGAGGTCTGGTAAGTGTGCACTTCATAGGGAGTGGGATTCGTATGCAGAGTAAGAGCGGGTGCCAGAGAGTCTATTGCACAGCAGAGCACCATTCCTTTAATCCCTCTTGTGGAACTATTTATTTATTAATAACCAGCACTGTATTTATTTGCATGTTACATTGATTAAGGGAAGATGTAGGAGCGCTGTTTCTGTTTGTCACATATAATTAGGTAACTGTAGCTTAGAATGCATGTAAATAATATAGATAGCGATCAGAAGACATCCAGCACAAAATAATATTAATACAGCAAAAAATACAATACCATAAAGTACAGAGAAAAGTTAGACACCCAATGGCAGGTATAGGTGGAAGAAACAGAGCGTTTTAGGAAGTTAAATCCTTTATCATGTCCAGTCCCACTTATGAGCATAGGAAACCCACTTATAGACCCACATGAGCCATCAAACACTCCCTAGCCCTGCCTCTTCCCCTTAGCTGGCCAACATGTCGGAAAGTGATGTCACTTCCCAACCATGTTGCCTCCAATGCTGTCATCAAACCCTGGGCAGGAGGCAGATATAATATACAGAAATTAATGCAATACCGTAATCATGAATACATAATTAATCAAACAATCATTTAATGTATGTTTTTCAATGCAAACAGTTTAAGTACCAGAATTGGAATTGATATCAGTCTCTTGCGGTTCTTGTACAGCAGAGCTTAAAATTGGTGAAGCAGAAGCAGCACAAAAAAGTCAGTCAGTTCTTGTAGCAAAAGAAGCATGCCGATAGGCAGAGAAAGCAAAGTGACAGAGAGATAATAATTTGCCTCCTGTTTTAACCCTAAAAGGTTGCGTATTGCATGACACGGCTCCATATGCTGAAAAAGCATCGCAGCTGCAGAATGTGTACACTCCTGTCCGTTGCCCTTGCAGCCTAAAGGGGTTGTAAACCCTTGTGTTTTTTTTTTAAAATAACAAACATATCATACTTACCTCCACTGTTGTTTTGCTTGCGTCTATCTAGCAAGGTTTTTTTTTTCTCTCCACATCAGCAAGCACTTTAGAGAGACTTAACTCAGCCGAGCCATTCATTTATGTCCCCTCTAGTTTTCGCATCATTGTGGCAAGGAATATTTTGTTTTCACATTTTCATTTCTTCCTATTAATTAAACTTTTAATTTTAAATTTTTTATCTGCCAAACATATAAATATATATTTATCTCCCCCTCCCCACCCACAAAGAAACCCCCCCCCTTGCCCCCTCACCCTCCCAATCCCCCTCTCTCTCTCTCTCTCCAACCCTCAAGTATCCATAATTATCGTGTATCTTTCCGTATTCCTGAACTTCAGCCATTTCGCCCAAGTCCTACAGTATTTTTCCCGTAGGCCCTCCGTCAGATGAATTGATTCTTCCATGCCTCTTACCCATTCCACCCTTATTATCCACTCCCTTAACCTTGGGGCTTCCAGGCCCTTCCAGCAGCACGGGATCAGCACTTTAGCCGCATTTAGGAAGTGCGGGACTAATGACTAGCTATATTCAGGTATCTCTTTCTCCGTATCGTGGAACAGACATGTCCATGGGTTTTTATTAACCTGCTCCCCCGTTATTTACCGGATTTCTCCCAAGATTTCCTCCCAGTACAACTGTATTTTGGGGCACTCCCACCAAAGGTGCACAAGGGTTCCGACTGCCCCACAGCCCCTCCAACAAGTTGGGGGGGTCTCAGAACCATACTCGTGCTCCCGCTGGGGAGTCCTGTACCACCTCGCTATCACCTTAGGCCATTTCATACGTCCGAGAGTCTCTTGCCGTTGAGTGTACCATTTTTAATATCTTGCATCTATGTTCCTCGTCTTTTAGGTATCCTATCTCTCTTTCCCACTTTTCCAGGAAAGTAGGGAGCCCCTTACTCGCTTCCCCCCTTAGTACTCTGTAAAATTTAGATATACTGCCTTTCACACTAGTGGGGGTGCTTAATAATTTTTCCTTTACTCTTAGTTGGTCTCTTCCTCTCAGTAATTGTGGTAGTGATTGTGCGAAGTGCTGTATCTGAGCATACCTCCATTTGTCCAGTGGCTTATTCCCCCATACCCGTGTAATTTCTGTGTAAGTGTATAGTCTATTTCCCCTCATCACATCCTGTAGTTGTATCACGTCTTTTTTCGCCCACCTCGTGAAATATAAGTGCTCCTGCTTCCCCGGCAGAAAATAATTAGTATTCAATAATGATATCAATGGCGATATTCCCAGTGGAATCTCTTACTTAACCCATCCCAAATTTTAAATGTGTTCCTCGTCAAAAAATTAACACCGTGTCCTAACTCCCGAAGTTGTGGTGGAATCCATATCATTTTTTCTATGTCAGCCCCACTTTGTGCGATATCTATATTCACCCAACTTTTCTCTTGTTTACTATATAAGCAATCAGTAACCCTAGAGATAACAATAGCTTGATAATACTTTTTAAAGTCCGGGGCTCCCAGCCCTCCCTGTTTTTTTTTCCTTAACCAAGGTATCGTATGCTATCCTAGGACGCCTACATGCCCAGATGAACCTTAGAGTTATAGACTGTAATTTTATTAAAAAAAGTAGGAGGGAGAACTATTGGGATCATTTGGAAGGTGTAGATTAACATAGGCAGGACAAACATTTTTACCGTGTTTATCCTGCCAATCCACGACAGAGCTCTGTACCTCATCCTGCCTAATAGGTCCTTGATCTTATTGAGTAAGGGAATATAGTTAGTGGCAAACAAATCCTTCGGTGTCAATTTTATGCCTAGGTATCCTAGCTTCCTCTCACACCATGTAAAGGGGAATCTAGGTTGGATTGCCTTCTGCTCACGCATAGGAATCGATATGTTTAAAAGCTCTGACTTACCCATATTTATTTTAAAGTTTGTCAATCTTCCATAGCGCTCAAACTCCTTGAGCGCCATGGGGATTGTTGTTCTAGGGTAGGTGATATAACAGAGTAAGTCATCGGCGAATGCCGCCACTTTATACTCCCTTCCTCCCACTCGGATTCCTTTTAATATCTACATACTTGCGGATCGCCGCTAACAGTGGTTCCAGAGTTATTACAAACAGGATCGGGGACAGGGGGCAACCCTGTCTTGTCCCATTAAATAACTCAAGGGGAGAAGACAGGGTTCCATTTACTCTAATTCTAGGCTTTGGATGTCTGTATAGGGACATAATCCATCTCATCATCCTCTCCCCGATTCCTAGGTGTTTCAAAGTTTCAACCATAAATCCCCAATCCACTCTTTTGAAGGCCTTTTCAGCATCGATTGACAATAGGGCCGCTGGGGTTACACTCCTAACCACTTCCTGCATCAAAAAAATTGATTTCAGGGAATTATCCCTCCCCTCCCTTCCAGGTACGAATCCCACCTGATCATTATATATCCACTGCTTCAGCCCAACTTTCAACCTATCTGCAAGTATTTTAGCAAAGATTTTTGTATCTACGTTTAGTAACGAGATTGGCCTGTAGCTCCCAGGGGATGCTGGGTCCTTGCCTTCTTTCAAGATAAGGGTGATATAGGCTAACAGGGACTCTTCTCGGGACACCTCACTCTCACCCAAGGCATTCAGATAATTGCACAGTTTAGGCACCAAAATTTTAGAAATTTTTTTTATAGTATGCTATGGAGTATCTGTCGGGCCCGGGCTCTTTCCCAGGGCAGTATTACTTATCGCTCTTTCTACTTCCTCCTGCGAAATGGGTATCTCAAGACGCTCAACCTCCTCCCTTTCTGCCCTGGGAAGGTCTAGTCCCCACAGGTACTCCCTTATCGCCTCCTTCTTGCTTTCACTCATCTCCTCTTTCCGGCCTACCTTATATAGGGCACTATAGTAAGAGTGAAATATTTTAGCAATCTTTGGGGAAGAGAATTCTAACCCCCCCCCCCCCCAATCCCTCATTTTAGGTATAAAGGTCCTATTCTTTTTTTTACTGGATCTTTCTTGCCATCCACTTTCCTGGCTTATTGCCCTCCTGATACATATCCCTATTAATAGAGTAAAATGCACACTTCCTTTCCTTGTCCAACAACTCATCCAGTTCTCTTCTTTTCCCTATTAGCTCTTGCTTTTCAGGGATCCCCCTGGATCTTGTACTCTGTTCTAATTCCAGGATCTCCCTATATAGGCGTGACATCTTTTCCCCCCTTTCTTTCTTTTTCCCCACTCCAATACCGATCAGGATCCCTCTTTTATATAAGCTTTGTGCGCCTCCCAAAGGGTGGCCCTAGATATGTCCTCTGTGTCGTTTATCTCAAAGTAGTTCTTCAATTCCTGCTCTATTTTCCCAGCTGAATCCGGACCCTGGATGAGAGAGTCATTCAATTTCCAATTCATCCTAGTCCGGGCCGCACCGGATGATCTCTAACTGGATTTTCACCGGTGCATGATCGGACAGGGTGATTGCTTTGATTTCTGCTGCCTTCAGGTAAGAGACCAACTGGTGTTCTATTAAGATATAATCTATCCTTGAAAATGATTTATGTGCAACAGAATAAAAGGTGTAATCCCGTTCCTTTGGATGACAGATCCTCCAAGCATCCATTAACTGGAGGCTCATTAGCATTTTTTTTGGTGCCTCACTTTGTATACCGGGCTTTATCGCACCCCTTGAGGTATCCATCCCGGGGTCCATACTCCAGTTTAAGTCCCCTGCAATTATTAGTTTACCTTTTTTTTAAAGGTCTCAAGCGTCCTCAAAACTTTCCTTAAAAATTTGTCCGGGTTCTTGTTAGGGGAGTAGATGTTCGCTGCTGTGACCAACATATCGAACAGCTTCCCCTTCACAAAAAGGAACCTGCCCCCTGGGTCGACCAGTCGCTCATCCTCTACGAACATCATTGTCCTATCAAACCCAATAGCCACTCCCCTTGAATGTGTTGATCCTGCGTCCCCATAGAACCACTTTGGGAACTGATACGACGCCAGTCCCCCTCCTGAGTCTGTAATATAACTCTCCTGTAGGAACACCATATTTGCTCCCAAAAACTGCAGCTCCTGGTTAATTTTATACTTTTTTTTTTTTTTTTGCTGTATTAAGTCCCCTTACATTATATGTAACAAAATTTACAACTCCCATACTTCACCTCAAATAAGAGCGTATGGCCAATCCAGTAGGACACACCCAGGAGAGAGAGAGAAAGGAGAAAAAGAAAAAAAAAAGGACAAAGGGTAACCCATACCCCCCCCCCCCAACCCAACCCTCGATCCCTCCCTTCCTTCCCTCCACCCCCTCCCCCCTAGTCTGGAACAAATCGCCTATGATGGCTGGGCAGACCCCTCTGTTCATTATATGGGTCGGATAGTCTTCGTCAACCTGATGCCACCCTGCCCCCATATTCCCTAGTGGGCTCACGTCACAGGTGCCCCCGGTCCACCCCGGTCCCACCCCACTCAGCTCATGCTGGAGCTATCCCACACTCCCAGGCTATATTTTCATACTGCTAACTTGGGTTGCCTACTGTACCTCCTCTATCTCTCCAACCCGTTATTCTTCGCAATAATAAAGCTCTCTCCTCCTCTCCCCAACCAGGAATGGGGGGGGGGACAGTGTCCAGCTTACTGCAGAAGTCCTCCAGATCCTCTGGGAATCTCAGCACTGCCGTTCGCCCATTTTTTCCCCCAATTAAACAGGCTGGGAACCCCCATTGGTAAGATATCTCTGATGATTTCAGGAGCCCTGTCAGAGGTTTCAACAGTCTCCTTCTTGTGAGAGTCTCCACCGACAGGTCTGAATAGACTTGTAGTTCCACTCCTTCAAAACCTAAGCCTTGCCACTGTTGCAATTTTCCCATAATTTTATCTTTTTCTTCCACATAATGGAACCTTATTATCACATCTCTCGGACTCTCTGATCTATTTCGGGGGTATCGTGCGATCCTGTGGACTCTAGTCTTTGCTCATGGTCTTCTAATCTGTCCTCCGACTCCTCCACCCTTCTGAGCACTTGCCCAATATCTGTTCTTACAGCCGCAATGTCTACTTTCAATGAAGTCTCCATTTTTAACAGCATCTCAGCAAGCATTTCTTTGATTTGTGGGGCTTCCTCCTGTGTTATCTGCTGTGCTGATCTTTTTCCTACTAATTGCTCTTCACCACCATTCCTCCCCTGTGATCCCTCCTGGGCCTCAGAGCCACTCTGCTGGTGGCTCCCGCTGCTTCTTGGCCTTATGCGGCGTACACACGGTCGGACTTTTCGTCTACAAAAGTCCAACGGACGCTGACGGACTAAAGCTGGCTGGTAATCCGATCGTGTGTGGGCTTCTCCGGACTTTCAACTGACTTTTTTAGCCTCAAATCTGACGGACTTTAGATTTGAAACATGCTTCAAATCTTTACGTCGTAACTACGACGGACCCCGAAGTCCGCTCGTCTGTATGCTAGTCCGACGGACAAAAAAACGACGCATGCTCATAAGCAAAAACTAAACGGAAGCACTCGGTCTAGTAAAACTAGTGTTCGTATTGTAGGTAGCACATTCATCACGCTGCAAAATCTGTGATCGTTGAATGCAGCGCATTTTATGTCTTCTTTACGAATGCTATAAAGAACGAAGGTGTTTTGCTGTTCATATTCAAACAGAGTTCTCCCAAACTGATTTCTGGATTCTTTTTCTCTTTGATCTCATGAATGATATAGTATGCTTTTTAAAAACAATGTTTCCATACTAATAATACTTTTTACACTTTTTTTTTTATTTTTTGGTGTGAAGTCATATTTTCGTGTAATTTTTATCCAGATATTTATTTTATGATTGTTGTAGAACTTTTTTATATGTTTATCTCTATATTTGTTTTTTTATTTATTTTGTGTTTGTAAAGTTACCACAAAGAACCCATTTGTATTTTTTTTTTTTTTTTTTTAGCTTTGTAAAGTTACCACAAAGAACCCATTATTATAGTTTTGTTTTTCTAGTGTGTTTTTTTTTTTTTTTTTTTAGATAAAGTTAACCCAAAGCACCGTTTTTGGTTATCTATTTTTTTTTTTTTTCAAGACTTACCACTCGAACATTATTAACATTATTAATGTATTTTTGGTGTGTTTTTGCAAACTCAATGAGATTGTTGTCCCTTGTTAATTTAACATTGTGTGTAAAATCAATGATTTAAAAGAAAACACATCAAGTCTTTTCCTAAACTCAAAAAAGATCCATTTATTCATGGTCAAAATAAAATAAAGAGGAAGTCAACGCTGGAAAAAGTCAGTGGCCAAGAAAATTGGGATCTTGAGGAGTCCATATAAGAGGGAGCACAATCTGGTCCAAGAATCCCAGAGATCAACAGCACCAGCAGATGATATAGATGTCCCCAGACTGTGGTACTACAACAGCCTGCGTCTTCTGTCAGACCAGACTGAACCCAGGTCATCACTTTCTTCTCTTCCCTGCAGCCTTTCCTCCACGCTGCCCTGCAGCCTTCCCTGCAGCCTTCCTGTGTATAAAAAAAGGACATAGTTTTAGTTTTTTTTTTTTGGGGTTCATCAATGACACACAATTTGCTTCTCATGACTAGCAAATTCAATGTGAATACATCTCTTTAATAAAAGAGTCTAATCAGACACCCTAATTTTTTTCTAGCAGGTGCCAAACATATTTAGCCACTCCTGTCAATTGATATGTATACACAATTTTGCGGGCAAACATTTTTGAGACAATTATAACATCCAGTTAACCTCATTAATATTAGTACAGTAAATATTGTTTAAACTAATTTACCTGACTCCAGATGGTCATATCCGGTTCATCCAGGATGGAAGACCCAGCTTGCTCCTCATCAGCCTCTGCTGGGGTGGAGGGAAGGGTGGAGGGAAGGGTGGAGGGAAGGGTGGAGGGAAGGGTTGAAAGTGATGCCCTGGCTTCAGTCTGGTCATCAAGAAAACGGAGTTGATTGTAGTACCACAGCCTGGGTACATAAACATCATCTGCTGATGCTCCTGATCTCATTGATTCCTGGATCTTCTTATGCTCCCTCTTATACATATTCCTCAAGACCCCAATTTTCCGGAGCAATGTCTCCATTGTTGCTTCCGGGATGGTCGCCTGGACAAAGGACAGAAGTCTCTCCAGCGTTGACTTCCTCACATGCTTTGCATAATACTGAGGGTGTTTCACCTCCCACAAATTCCTCATCTCTCGATATTTCGAAATAAAAGCTGTAAGGAACTCTGGATCCTTAAATAGGGGATTCATAATATCTGGAAAAGATAAAGTCACAAGACAAAAAACACTTATTAGGTTTCTGCTAAACCTTCATCATCTTCTCCCAATGTAGGCCTCATCAATCTGTCAAGCCATATAGGCCGCTTGCTACAAAGTCATGACCATAAAAAAAATATAAATTTAAAATTACCTTCGTTTAGTAGCGTCCCGGTCCACTATCACCTACGCACAGAACGTACGTACGACACGTGCACAAGGCCCCTCTTTATACACTACGCATGTGTGAAACTCCGCCTGCGTCGCCCGCCCTTGACGTTCGATTTTAACTCATGTTCTCCGCCCCCTAATTCTACGCACAGAACGTACGTACGACACGTGCACAAGGCCCCTCTTTATACACTACGCATGTGTGAAACTCCGCCTGCGTCGCCCGCCCCTGACGTTCGATTTTAACTCATGTTCTCCGCCCATTTTTATTTACGGCGCGTAGTGGGGTGAATAATGGCGGAGACACATCAGGTGCGTACTACCTCAGGTAGCGAAGAAAGCCCGGAGGCCGGAACGTCAAGATCTGTGAAGCCTAGATTTAAGGCCTCCAATATGTCCTTTAAAGAGATGGTGGAAATGGTGGCCATTCTTAAAAAAAAAGGATTATGATGGGAAGTATGGGCCGTACGCCCGGCCAAATTTGCGCAAAGCCGAAATAATGTCGAAGGTGGTGAAGACTTTGCAGGCTTCTTTTGGGGTACAGCGCTCCAAGGATCAAATTAGAAAAAGATGGTCCGACCTCAAAATCAGGGAGCCGGATCAGTACAGACGGATCCGTAAAGTGCTGAAAAAAAGTAAGTACTTGTCGTGTTTTTCTCTTGTGTTTATTACCTTGTATACTGCTCCATGTGCTTTTCATTCCTATACGATTTTTTTGCTCATCGTTTCAAACGATCTTTTAATAAACCTCGTTGCATATCTATAGATATATCTCTATATAGATATATCTATCTATATAGATATATATATATATATAGATATATAGATATATAGATATATAGATATATAGATATATAGATATATAGATATATATATATATAGATATATAGATATATATATATAGATATATAGATATATATATAGATATATAGATGTAGATATGTAGATAGATATAGAAATGTAAAAAATTATTTTGGAATATTTTAAGTTATATATTTTTTTTGCTTTACATTTTGTTTGATATTTATATTTAGTTAGAGATATAGAGAGAGAGAGATCAAAAGATTAGTAACTATATTTATAGATATTGATATCTAGATATCTATCTATCCGATATGTCTTTAGAAATTTAAATATTTAGGTAAAATAGGAACTCTACACAAACAGAACATTTGTACACCACTTCACTACAAATGTTTGAAAATTACTATGTACTAAAATATCTGTGTGCTAAGTATATTAATTTTTTGGTTCACATAGGGGAAAAATCACTCAGCCAACAAGAAGAACACAGTCCCCCCCAAGCAAAAGAACATACTTGGGAAATCAGCCCAAGCCCCACTGAGGATGTGGAGGAAGGAGAGGTGGGTGACATGGGCACCCCACCAGGTGAGTATCTGACACACCAGCTTACGGTAATCTATGCATGGCTGCCTTTTTTTTAATGTAATTTTTCTACTCTATTTTAGGTGATCTGGTTGTGCTTGAGTCAAGCAACAGCGCCACCCCCGAGGATGTTCAGGAATTATGCGAAATGGGCACCCCACCAGGTCAGTGTCTGAGACACCAGCTTTATGGTAAGGTAAACTATGTATGTGTGCATATTTCTAAACACATTTTTTTGTTTCATTCCACTTTAGGTCCAACAAGTGACTATTTCACCACAGACAGTGCCCAACGGCTAATTGGTCAAATAATGGCCTGGAATGGGGAGATCGATGAAATGCGTAATCGGCTGGATCGTATGCAGCAGGAAATGAAGGACATGATTGATGTTTTGGGTCGAATCTAAATGCCCTTTTTGAAACCCCAAATCATCGATCATGTCCTTCATTTCCTGGTTTGCTGACCCCATTCTGGGCCTTCTCTTTATTATTTTTGGTAAAATTATATGGCTGTTTAACATCATTTAAAAAAGGAGGGCTGTTTAGAGAAAATACCTTAAAAATCCAAAAAAAAAAAAAAAAGGATTTTAACCACTTCAATACAGGGCTTTTATACACCCTTCCTTCCCAGACCAAATTTTAGCTTTCAGCGCTCTCACACTTTGAATGACAATTACTCAGTCATGCTACACTGTACCCAAACCAAATTTTTATCATTTTTTTCTCACAAACATAGCTTTCTTTTAGTGGTATTTAATCACTGCTGTTTTTTTTATTTTTTGCAATATAAGCGAAAAAAGAGAGAAATTTTTGAAAAAAAAACACTTTTTTTTTGTTTTTATTGTAAAATTTTGCAAATAAGTAATTTTTCTTCATAAATTTGGGCCAAAATGTATACTGCTACATATCTTTAGTAAAAATAACCCAAATTAGTGTATATTATTTGGTCTCTGTGAAAGTTATAGAGTCTACAAGCTATGGTGCAAATCATTGAAAAATGATCACATCTGATCACACCTGATGTACTGAAGGCCTATCTCATTTCTTGAGGCCCTAACAAGCCAGGAAAGTACAAATACCCCCCAAATTACCCCTTTTTGGAAAGCAGACATTCCAAGGTATTTAGCAAGAGGCATGGTGAGCTTTTTGAAGTTGTAATTTTTTCCCACAATTCTTGGAAATTTTTTTTTTTTTTTTTTTTTTTTTGCACAAAATTGTCATAATAACAAGTTATTTCTCTCACACAGCACATGCATACTTGCAATGACACCCCAAAATACATTCTGCTACTCCTCCTGAGTATAGTGATACCACATGTGTGAGACTTTTACACAGCCTGGCCACATACAGAGGTCTAAAATCCAACTAGCACCGTCAGGCATTTTACGAGCATAAATTGCACATCTCATATGATGACAACCTATCACACTTTTGAAGGCCCTGGAGCACCAGGACAACGGAAACGCCCACAAAATGACCCCATTTTGGAAAGCTAACACCCCAACGTATAATCTATGAGGCATAATTAGTCTTTTGAATGGTTCATTTTTTTCCCGAAGTTTTTGGAAACTGTGGAAAAAAAATGAAAACGCATTTTTTTTTTACACAAAGTTGTCCATTCATAAGATATTTACAACACATAGCATGTACATAGCAAAAATGACACCCCAAAATACATTCTGCTACTCCTCCTGAGTATGGCGATACCAAATGTGTGAGACTTTTACACAGCCTGGCCACATACAGAGGCCCAACATTGAAGTAGCAGCTTCAGGCATTCTAGGAGCATAAATTACACATCTCATTTCTCAACCACCTATTACAATTTTGAAGGCCCTGGAGCACCAGGACAATGGAAACACCCACAAAATGACCCCATTTTGGAAAGCTAACACCCCAACGTATAATCTATGAGGCATAATTAGTCTTTTGAATGGTTCATATTTTTCCCGAAGTTTTTGGAAACTGTGGGAAAAAAATGAAATCGCATTTTTTTTTTACACAAAGTTGTCCATTCATAAGATATTTCCAACACATAGCATGTACATAGCAAAAATGACACCCCAAAATACATTCTGCTACTCCTCCTGAGTGTAGCGATACCAAATGTGTGAGACTTTTACACAGCCTGGCCACATACAGAGGCCCAACATTGAAGTAGCAGCTCCAGGCATTCTAGGAGCATAAATTACACATCTCATTTCTCAACCACCTATTACATGTTTGAAGGCCCTAGAGCACCAGGACAACGGAAACGCCCACAAAATGACCCCATTTTGGAAAGCTAACACCCCAACGTATAATCTATGAGGCATAATTAGTCTTTTGAATGGTTCATTTTTTTCCTGAAGTTTTTGGAAACTGTGGAAAAAAAATGAAAACGCATTTTTTTTACACAAAGTTGTCCATTCATAAGATATTTCCAATACATAGCATGTACATAGCAAAAATGACACCCCAAAATACATTCTGCTACTCCTCCTGAGTGTGGCGATACCAAATGTGTGAGACTTTTACACAGCCTGGCCACATACAGAGGCCCAACATTGAAGTAGCAGCTCCAGGCATTCTAGGAGCATAAATTACACATCTCATTTCTCAATCACCTATTACATGTTTGAAGGCCCTAGAGCACCAGGACAACGGAAACGCCCACAAAATGACCCCATTTTGGAAAGCTAACACCCCAACGTATAATCTATGAGGCATAATTAGTCTTTTGAATGGTTCATTTTTTTCCTGAAGTTTTTGGAAACTGTGGAAAAAAAATGAAAACGCATTTTTTTTACACAAAGTTGTCCATTCATAAGATATTTCCAACACATAGCATGTACATAGCAAAAATGACACCCCAAAATACATTCTGCTACTCCTCCTGAGTGTGGCAATACCAAATGTGTGAGACTTTTACATAGTCTGGCCACATACAGAGGCCCAACATCCAAGTAGCACTGTCAGTTGTTCTAGGAGCATACATTACACATAAATTCCTGCCAACCTATCACATTGTTGAAGGCCCTTCATATTTCTAACACATAGCATGTACTGTAGAAACCAATTACAAACCAAAATACATTCTGCTGAGTAAAGGGTAAAGAAAAGATTACCTGCAGTTTTAGTAGTGCAGTGGTCCACAGAGAAGAGCATCGGTCCAGGCAGCAGGCAGGAACGTGGACAGCGACAGCAAAACAGGCAGCAGGCAAGAATAGTCAGTACAGGTAGAGATGTCAGCACAGCCAAAGCATTAGTCCAGATAGCAGGCAGGGATGTGGTCAGCAGCAGCAAAAGGATCAAAGGATCATCCATGCAGCAGGCAGGAATACTGTCCATAGTTAGTACATGCAGCAGGCAGAGGTATGGTCAGCACAGCCAGAGTATTTGTCCAGGGAGCAGGCAGTACCATCAAGCTTAGGGCATTGGTCAGGAAAGAATGGGGACAGGGGTAGAGGCTTCTCCCACCCAAATCGCTTTGAAGCCTCCGGGCAACCAGACCCTGTTATGGGAACACAGAAAACCAAAAACTGGTTTTCTGAACTCCGAACACTATTCTGGAGCCCCTCACATATGTGAGACCCCTGTGTAGGAGGGTGAAAGATCAATCCAAGGGGCAGGCAAAAACATGGTCAACAGGCCGAGGTCAGTGCAGGTAAAAGGCAGAAATAGACGGTAGACAGAGGCATAGTCGATACAGTCCAGGGTCAGTTCACGTGAAAGGCAAAAACATGGCGGAAAAACAATGCAGACGGTAGGCAGAGGCATAGTCGAGAAACAGGCCAGGGTCGGTTCACATGGAAGGCAATAATATGGTTGGTTGAGGAAGGTAAATATTCAGGACAGAAATTAAAAACGGGGAAATGGCAGTATTAGAAATATGGACTAATAATTTTCCAGAGTGTGATATCGCCTGAAGCATTCTCCGATGCAAAGGCCAGGTTGGGAGGGACAGTCGGTACAATGGAAGCTCGTATCTTTCCTAATTCCTCTTTTGGTGCACACCCGACATTTTTTTTGGCGTCGTCTTCCGGATCCTATTGGTGGAATATGGTCTGGGAAATGGCGCTCATGTAGTTTGCTGACAGAATCGGAGCGAATGCTTTCTGGGGGGGATACTTGCTGATAAATCAGGGCAGTGACAATGTCTTCAATAAACTTTATTAAGGTGGTGGGTGTTTCTGTGGATTTTTGGTATATTATGAAAGAATTTAAAAGTGCCAAATGAAAAAAGTAAATTGCGACTTTTTTGTACCAGAATAATGATTTTCTTGTTGAAAGATAGGGCTGCAACAACTGATCGTTTAAATCCACCCCCCCCCCATGTATTTATTGTACTCAGTGATACAGGTGGGCTTGCGAACGGTACCGCGCCTTCTGTGAAGTTCCACCGAGGTGTCATCGTGGATGGTGGACATGATGTACACGTCTTTTCTATCCCTCCACTTCACAGCCAACACTTCTTCGTTCCTCAAGCTTCTCGATTCCCCCCTTGGAATGTTTGTGGTGACAAGACACTGTGGGAAGCCCTTTCGGTTTTTTCTAGTTGTACCACAGGCCAAAGTTTGTTTGAGATGTAGGTGGCGGAGAAGGGGCAAACTCGTATAATAATTATCCATATAAATATGGTACCCCTTTTGGAGGAGTGGGAATGCCAACTCCCAAACAATTTTCCCACTTATTCCCATATACGAGGGACACTCAGGGGGCTGGAGCTGGGAATCTTTCCCTTCGTACACGCGGAATGCGTACACATAACCGGTGGCACTTTCACAAAGCTTGTTAAGCTTCAAGCCATACCTCGCCCTCTTACTGGGTATATATTGTTTGATTCCCAGCCGGCCTGTGAAATGCACCAGGGATTCGTCCACAGATATATTTTTTTCAGGGACATAAACTTCGGCAAACTTCTGGGAAAAAAAATTAATTAGGGGGCGAACTTTATATAATTTGTCAAAGTTTGGGTGATTTCGGGGGGGGCACTGTGAGTTGTCATTGAAATGCAAGAAGCGCATTATGATTTCGTATCGGGACCTGGACATGGCTGCTGAAAAAATTGGCATATGGTGGATGGGTCTGGTCGACCAATACTTATGAATTTCATTTTTTTTTGTAAGCCCCATGTTCAGGGTTAGGCCTAAAAACAATTTTAGCTCCACTACTGTTAGCGGTCTCCACTCAAAAGGGCGGGCATAGCTGGAGCTGGGGTTGGCTGCAATAAATTGTTGGGCAAACAGATTAGTTTGGTCCACGATGCCTTGAATCCAATCGTTTGGGAAAAATAAATTAAAAAAATCCATTTGTGTAAATCCTGCAGTGTTGACCTGCACACCCGACTGTGCTGTAAAAGGGGGGATCGTGGCTGACCCTGTGGTAGAAGGCAGCCACAATGGGTTTGCCAAGGAATCTGGAAGATGGGTTTGGGCCCTACTTCTTTGGCGTCCACTTGTGCTGGGTCTTTCCTCCTGGGGTCTACCGCCGCTGGCACTGCTGGTAGCTGCCTGGTTTTCAGATCGTCGTCTTTTTGGACGGACTACTTCCTCCTCTAAATCTGATCCAGATGTGCTGCCTTCGGGGGGCTCATATTCCGAATCAGAACCAGAATCTGAACTGAGCGGTGAGAGCTCCCCGTTGCTCTCATCGGTCAGACTCAGGATCTGGTATGCCTCTTCTGGGGTGTACATCTTTCTGGACATAGTGGCTGACTGGCTGTATGTACTCTGGTGGCAAGTGATGAGGTGGCGGGTACTCTGGTGGCAGATGATGAGGTGGCGGGTACTCTGGTGGCAGGTGATGAGGTGGCGGGTACTCTGGTGGCAGGTGATGAGGTGGCGGGTACTCTGGTGGCAGGTGATGAGGTGGCGGGTACTCTGGTGGCAGGTGATGAGGTGGCAGGTACTCTGGTGGCAGGTGATGAGGTGGCAGGTACTCTGGTGGCAGGTGATGAGGTGGCGGGTACTCTGGTGGCAGGTACTCTGGTGGTGAGGTGGCGGGTACTCTGGTGGCAAGTACTCTGGTGGCAGGTGATGAGGTGGCAAGTACTCTGGTGGCAGGTGATGAGGTGGCGGGTACTCTGGTGGCAGGTGATGAGGTGGCGGGTACTCTGGTGGCAGGTGATGAGGTGGCGGGTACTCTGGTGGCAGGTGATGGACAGGTACTCTGAGATGACAGGTACTTTGAGGTGACAGGTACTCTGAGGTGACAGGTACTGAGGTGACAGGTACTGAGGTGACAGGTACTGAGGTGACAGGTACTCTTTATTTAGGAGGGGCGATCTGGGCACAGTAGTACATTTAATTAGTAACTCACTGTTAGCTGATCTCTTCTCCTCACACTGGATCGGTGTGTGAGGAGAAGAGCCCAGCAACAGCAGTTACTGTGTGACTGTGTGTTTATTTACATTAGTAACCGGCTGTGATTGGACACAGCCGGTCATGTGATGCAGAGCCATGTCATTGGCTACAGTGATCGGGGCTGAGCTGTATCCAGGGGAAAAGCCTCAGCCCCGATCACCGCTCTGATCACTCCTCTTCCGCCGGAACCCGCCTCATACACGCTTCCCAATGCCGCTCTGCATCCGCCGTTACCGACGCTCCGCCGCCCGCCGCCGCCGCTTCAATACCCCCATCGGGGAACGGCTGTGTCCTGCGGGACACAACGGTACCCCGATCGCCGCTCTGCGGGCCCCCAGGGGCCCGCAGTAGCGGCGGAAAGCCGAGGCCGTCATATGACGCCCACCCAGGATGGGAGATCCCATCTGTGGACGTCATTTGACTATGGCCGGGTATTGAAGCGGTTAAAAAACCAAAAAAAAAAAAAAGGATTTTAAAAAACCAAAAAAAAAAAAAAAAGGATTTTAAAAAACAATAAAAAAAAAAAAAAGCCTGTTTGCAAAAATCAAAATGCCCCAAAAATTGTATTTTTGATTATGTAAAAATATTTAACTATAATTATATTTTTCTAAATTATTAAGATATCATTATATTTTTGGCTAGGAACATTTTATACTAAATGCATAACTGAATGCATAACAACGATTAATAAAAACATCTGCTTAGGAATTAAAGAAATGTGTGGTTTGTTATTTCAATGCTCAGTATCAGTTTGGTTATAATTTTAAAAAAGTTGTTTACAGTGGCAATGGAGCTTATTTAGAAATTTAAAAGGAAAATACAGTTGGCACTACAACTGCTCGACCATAACCTAGGAGAAAGCCCAAAAGAAAGGCAAGCAATAAATATAATTCAAGATTTCATCAAGATTTTTTTTATTTAAAATATTTAGATATCCTGGCCCATTGCAATGGCCCCCCTACCCATAAAATAATTAACATATTGCTGTCTAACTTGATGGGCACTTTGGGGGGCCAAGCCAGTACGGACAGTATCCAGGCCCGTAAGGTTGTCATCGATAAGTCCGGCCTCAGGCCCAACTGTAACCATATAATTTGGAGAATGTTGGTGTAAAAAGTTGTGCAGGATGCAGCACGATAAAATGATAAAATTAAGTTTGTATTCCGCCAAATTAATGGAGGTTTGAAACAGGCGGAACCGGCTGGCCAGAATCCCAAACGCATTCTCAACCACTCTTCTAGCTCTGGCCAGCCGGAAATTAAAAACCCTCCTCTCCGGGGTGAGGGTTCTTTGGGGGAATGGCCTCATGAGGTGCTTGCTCAGAGCGAAGGCTTCATCGGCAATGAAGACAAAGGGGAGTCCTTCCACGTTATCCGCATCAGGTGGCAATCCCAGGCCACCACTCTGGAGACGCTGGCAGAACTCCGTCTGGGCAAATACTCCTCCATCCGACATCCGGCCATTCTTCCCCACGTCCACATATAAAAATTCATAGTGTGCCGACACCACCGCTATTAAAACAATACTGTGGAACCCCTTATAATTAAAATAGTATGACCCCGAATGGGGTGGTGGCACGATGTGGACATGTTTCCCATCTATAGCCCCTCCACAATTGGGAAAGTCCCAAAGGGTGGCAAAATGGGATGCCACAGTCTGCCATTCCTGTGGCGTTGAAGGAAACTGGGGAATCAAACAAGAAAACCAAAATCAGTAATTTGGAAGATAACATTGCAAGAAAATTATACAATTAAAAACATTATTCCCCAGCATCAGTATAACATTAAATAATTTAAATCTTCGGGAAGAAATCATATGGAAAGGCACACTTATCAGATTGCTCACCCCCTCTGATGGAACATTGATTACATTTTAGGGGGTTGTGAAATCCCTAAAAAAGATTACTTTTAGGACACGCAGGGATTTAGGGACTAAAAAGGCTACAAGACTGCAGTTGTCGCACTCTGCAAGTGCAGTTGCTACCCAGCTTACAGTAAATGAGGTAAGGTAAAAAGGCAGTCATGTTGCAAGGAGTACACAATCACATGCAAGGGCAATTAATGAAAACACTTTGTGGCTTGCATATGATTTGATGATGGAAATCAGCAGAGCTTATGCTCATTTACTAAAGCACTGGAACAAATGCACTTGTAGAGTGCACATGCATTTTGCAAAGTGCAACATATATTTGCTATATACAAATCAACACCACAGAACATTCTAGCAAATTTTTACGGGGGTGGGGGGGGGGTTGGGAAATCAAGCTAATTGCTATTTCTAAGCACACTATTTGGATTGAGTTTAGGTGGGGGGGAGGGGGTTGGGAAATCAAGCTAATTGCTATTTCTAAGCACACTATTTGGATTGAGTTTAGGTGGGGGGGAGGGGGTTGGGAAATCAAGCTAATTGCTAATTATAAGCACACTATTTGGATTGAGTTTAGGTGGGGGGGAGGGGGTTGGGAAATCAAGCTAATTGCTATTTCTAAGCACACTATTTGGATTGAGTTTGGGTGGGGGGGGAGGGGGTTGGGAAATCAAGCTAATTGCTATTTATAAGCACACTATTTGGATTGAGTTTAGGTGGGGGGGAGGGGGTTGGGAAATCAAGCTAATTGCTAATTATAAGCACACTATTTGGATTGAGTTTAGGTGGGGGGAGGGGGTTGGGAAATCAAGCTAATTGCTATTTCTAAGCACACTATTTGGATTGAGTTTAGGTGGGGGGGGAGGGGGTTGGGAAATCAAGCTAATTGCTATTTCTAAACACACTATTTGGATTGAGTTTAGGTGGGGGGGAGGGGGTTGGGAAATCAAGCTAATTGCTAATTATAAGCACACTAAATACACTCAAACAAAATACATTCAAAATGAGTAGACTAGGTGGATATGTGCCCATCATTGCATGCTGGGGAGGTTATTGAAGGAAAATATACATGCATGACAAAAAAGAACATGAAAAAAATCCAGCATGTGTGAGGATAAAAAGGGGACATTCACACTATATTGCAATGATGGTAAGTAGTGTTTGAGGCAAGAAATACATTACATTATCAAAGATTACATAAAAGAACATGTGATGCTAATAAAAGAAAAATATCTTACCTTAATATAGTCCTTCTGCAGGACCTGGATGATGGCAGAACAGGTCTCTGGGATAATGATCCCCAGAGCCTGGGGGGAGATGCCTGTCGAGAACTTGAGGTCCTGCAGGCTTCTCCCTGTCGCCAAGTACCGCAACGTGGCAACTAGCCTCTGCTCCGGAGTGATGGCTTGCCTCATGCAGGTATCCTGCCTGCTGATATAGGGGGTCAGCAAAGCCAACAAACGGTCAAAAACGGGGTCCGTCATCCGGAGAAAGTTCCTGAAATCCTCAGGATTATTCTCACGGATCTCACGGAGCAATGGCATGTGACAGAACTGGTCACGCTGGAGCAACCAATTCTTGGTCCATGAACTCCTCCTCACCCTGTTCATGGACTGGTCTTGGTCTGAAGAATAAACTACAGCACCAAACACATACAATGCACGAGCTCGACGACGAGTACGTACAGGTAACATGGTTTCAAAACGGTCGGCTGGTCAGAACGCACTAAACAGAACGCACTGAAGAACAGCAAGGCCTGTGAAGAGCGACCTGAAAATCAGGAACGAGCGGACAATAAAACAAAGATTTCTCAATGCCAACTGACCAAACGCACTGAAAAGCAGATACAAACCTCACCAGCACAGACTGAACAACAGTTAAAACGAACTGAAAAATACGAGTCTCACAAGCGCGAATCGTCTCTCACCAAACTTCTACTAACACGAGATAAACACGAGATTAGCAGAAGGAGCCCAAAGGGGGTTGGGAAATCAAGCTAATTGCTAATTATAAGCACACTAAATACACTCAAACAAAATACATTCAAAATGAGTAGACTAGGTGGATATGTGCCCATCATTGCATGCTGGGGAGGTTATTGAAGGAAAATATACATGCATGACAAAAAAGAACAGGAAAAAAATCCAGCATGTGTGAGGATAAAAAGGGGACATTCACACTATATTGCAATGATGGTAAGTAGTGTTTGAGGCAAGAAATACATTACATTATCAAAGATTACATAAAAGAACATGTGATGCTAATAAAAGAAAAATATCTTACCTTAATATAGTCCTTCTGCAGGACCTGGATGATGGCAGAACAGGTCTCTGGGATAATGATCCCCAGAGCCTGGGGGGAGATGCCTGTCGAGAACTTGAGGTCCTGCAGGCTTCTCCCTGTCGCCAAGTACCGCAACGTGGCAACTAGCCTCTGCTCCGGAGTGATGGCTTGCCTCATGCAGGTATCCTGCCTGCTGATATAGGGGGTCAGCAAAGCCAACAAACGGTCAAAAACGGGGTCCGTCATCCGGAGAAAGTTCCTGAAATCCTCAGGATTATTCTCACGGATCTCACGGAGCAATGGCATGTGACAGAACTGGTCACGCTGGAGCAACCAATTCTTGGTCCATGAACTCCTCCTCACCCTGTTCATGGACTGGTCTTGGTCTGAAGAATAAACTACAGCACCAAACACATACAATGCACGAGCTCGACAACGAGTACGTACAGGTAACATGGTTTCAAAACGGTCGGCTGGTCAGAACGCACTAAACAGAACGCACTGAAGAACAGCAAGGCCTGTGAAGAGCGACCTGAAAATCAGGAACGAGCGGACAATAAAACAAAGATTTCTCAATGCCAACTGACCAAACGCACTGAAAAGCAGATACAAACCTCACCAGCACAGACTGAACAACAGTTAAAACGAACTGAAAAATACGAGTCTCACAAGCGCGAATCGTCTCTCACCAAACTTCTACTAACACGAGATAAACACGAGATTAGCAGAAGGAGCCCAAAGGGTGTTGTACGGGCTATTGAACTTCCGTTTTATAGTCTCGCCGGACTTGGTGTACGTCACCGCGTACTAGGCTGTCGAACTTTTGTGTGGTCGTGTGTAGGCAAGTCCGTTCGTTAGAAAGTCTGCCGCAAGTCCGCCGAAAGTCCGCCGGAAGTCTGTCGGACAGGCTGTCGGACTTTTGTAGCTGAAAAGTCCGACCGTGTGTACGCCCCATTACAGTTTTACTCTCCTGTATTTTCCCTCCTTTGTTCTCCTCTACTACCCCCTTCTGTCTATTAGTTCCTGGCCATGTGGAGGCCCCTAATCTAGGGCTTCCCTGCGCTTCTTCCAGTATGCTGGACTCCGCGGACATATAACGTTGGATCCCGCCAGGGCTTAGCACAGCCGTTGCGCCTTTATTAGCTTTGGTTGATTTTCCCCCTCATTTCTCTGGCTTACAACCCGTCTAACCTGGCGTGGTGTATTAATTTAGACCTGGGGGGGGTGTCCAGCTTCTGCGTGATTTCAAATTAATCACTCATGTGATTCCTTAAAATGATTATACACAGGGGGAGCAAAATCAGACACCTACAGGGCCATCTCCTTATAATCATACACAATTAATTGACCAGCTTAGTTCAGCTTAAGCGTGAGCCCAAGCATAAATACCACAAAGTCTCCTTCAATCCTGAGGTGGTCGGGGGGGGGGATGCGCGAGAGTTTTCCCAATATCCGTCCCTATATGTGCGTTTTCATAGGGGGGGTGTCTCCGTCCTCGATTCCCTCTATCTTCCCAGACCCCTGTCCACTCCGTTTAAGAGAAGGGAGAGAACCCTAGATTGGCATAAACGACTCTTCATTTAACTTGCCTCTCAACTACATCTCCGCCGCTCTACCCCGATAAGATGACTTCATTATACAATCCTGGGATACTATTGAATAGATCTTGAGTGTTGAAAATTTAAGTATTTCAGTGGGTGAGCTCTTATGAGCCAAATGTTAACAGTTCATGTATACAAGCAAAGAGAATAATGCATCCAACAGTCGTTTCTAGACCAACATTAACAATCATATCATCTTCCACTTCCCCTGCTTCTCCTCCTCACAGCTTTTATATTTCCACCTGTGGTTAGGGTACAAGGGGGATTTTCTTACCAACAGTCTGCTTTTATCAGGTGCAGGGAGGTATCCCGTCCTGATCCCTTTCTATACTGGTCACGTTTCAGGGGGACACACAGGAATACATAGACACTCTCACCTCCTCCTTCTTCATACGTCACAGGCGCCCCCTTCCAGCTGCTGCTTTTCTCTGTCCCACTTCACCAACCTGCTCATAGGGGATCAGCTCTGTCCCACTCCACCATCCAGCTCATAGAGGGTCATCGTAGTCTCTCACACTCCAGCTCCAGGGGTACCTCACACAGACCGACAGCACAATCCAGTGCGGTCCACCACTCTCCAGGTTCCAGAGTATGTGGAGGGGGCGGACATAGACCCCCAACGCCAGCAGGGGACAAGCGACAGCTCACCACTCACAGGGCAGGACCGGCTGTAACTCTCACCGCCAGCGTCCCGGCGTCTCTTCCTTTCAGCTACGAGCCGAACGAGTGTGAGGGGAAGGCTGAGGTTCCAGGGCATCCTCGGAGCACACCTACGTGATGACGCTCCGCCCCATCCTCCCTCACTATTCATAAAAGCCTTCACTGATGCGTCTATCTAGCAAGGTTACTCTGTGGTACAAGCAAGGAAGCTGAGATTTCTGCAGTGTGTAAATGTGCTTTTACTATACAAAGATGCTGTACATACAAAACTATTACAATCTTAGGAATACAATACAAGACTGACAGATATCTATAACAAGCAAAATGCCTAGCAACTGAACAGCCTATGGTCTATATCAGTATGAATACACTTGAAAGTTACTTATCTTCTGTTACTGTATGTTCGTGATCTCCATTGGTAACAATTCTTCCCGAAATCAGGCACTGTTCTTCTATCATGGGTGGCTTCTGATTTTACAGCATGATGGTGTGTTTGTGTGTCTCTGTCTCTACTCACCCCTTTTATGTGTCAGGCTGTTTACCATAGTTACCAAACAATAGAAAACATACCTGTTTACTGTAGCTGTAGAAACAATAGACTGTTGAAAACTGTCAATTGAATACAAAAATGGTATCTACGTACCATTGTCTACTCAAACAAAGACAGTAATTTAACAGTCATTCTTTCAGTTTGAGAGCTGAAAGAATCTCAAACAAGTAATGTCTTACTGGTTTACTGTAACTATAGAGACAATAGCCTGTTAATTGAACTACAACAATGGTATCTAACCCCATTGTATGAAACCGCATTTGTTTGAGAAATCTACTCAAGCCTAAAAACTGACAATATCTCTATGACCAACCACTATTGTGTAACGTTATTTCCCATGTATCTTATGTCTGATTAATAAAAAAAAAATCATATTGTAACAAACGCAACACACTGTGCAATTAGTTTTGCACAGAGTGGCCCCGATACTTGACTTCTGGGGTCCCCCAATGGCGCTCTCGGCTCCTCCCCGCATCGGAAAGCCCCCTAAGAGAAGCACTCTCCCTGGGTGTTACCGTGCAGGCACGCTCCCGAGTTCAGCATTTGCGTCCATAGACACAAAATGCCACACTTGGCCCCGGCCCCTGGCGCCCGCGTCATTGGATTTGATTGACAGCAACGGGAGCCAATGGCTGCGCTGCTATCAATCTATCCAATCAAGAGCCGAGACCCCGGCCAGAGAGTGTTTGTGCATCTCCGGTGTGGGAACGAACAGGCTCAGGTGAGTAAAACGGGGGGCTGGGGGGCTGGTCAGTGACAGAAGTTTTTTCCCCTTAATGCATAGGATGCATTAAGGTGAAAAAACACGAGGGTTTACAACCCCTTTAAAGTGGCTGTAAAGTCAAATAACTATTACTGCCGGCCTCTCTGTTCTACTAAGTAATCCTACACAGTGTAAATGTTTTTATAAAATCGTCCCTGTAAATACCTTATTGCAGATTGTTTCTGGCCGGTTGTGTGACCTCCGGCCACCCTCCTCCCCCAATCTAAGGGCAACAGCGAGAGGGGCCGAGATCCCCCTCTGACATCAGCCAGGAGGTCACGTGACCGTTGTGCTCTCCGCTCAGCCCCTCCCGCTACAGCCCTTAGATCGGAGGAGAGCAGCCAGAAGTCATGTGACCGGCCAGAAACAAACTAAAATAAGGTATTTACAGGCACGATTTTATAAAAACATGTACACTGCGTAAGATCGCTTTGTAAAACAGAGGGGCTGCCAGTAATGTTTATTAAACTTTACTGCCAGCTATTAATAGCGGCAGGAGGGGAGGGAGGGGGGGTGGAGGTGACTGCTCACACACACACAGGAGCTGACAGACAGGGAAGGGGGGGGGGGGGAGAGGAGAGCAGCGGGATGACAGAGACAAGTAAACTGAACATTGGGTCAGCAGCCATGTTTACCTTGGTCAGCACACTAAGAGGGACACAGGAACAGGCAGGATCAACAAGGTTTTTTTACCGCACAGAGAGGGACAGATTAAACAGCACAAGCACTGTGCTGTTTAACTTGCTATTAGGGTTACAACCTTTTTAAGGTGGGAGTGATAGGGGGTGGTAAAAATGTTGCTCAACCACGGGTTTTTTTTTACCACCCCCCAATTGCAAGTGTAGGCTTGTCCCTTTAAGGGGGCTAGGGCGGCCTCCAGGCTCACCTGTCTCACACCTATCCATTCAATGCATGTGCTTCCACTGTGGAGACACTTATAAATTCAGTGTTAGGACTGCAAGTAATACAGGGTGCCTTGACGAGGCCTTGCAGCTTTCACATGCGTTTGCAAATGTGTGCTAACTAAACCCCTGCTTTTAACAGACGGTTAGACAGGTTAATTTGGTTGGTCAGCAGACTGGTTGGTAAGTTGAGCTATGGAATTGTCTTTGTCTTACAAGTGTAGGCTTTAAGCCTTCAAAGCTGACATAGTGATCACATAATCTGGAACCATTCGGATTGGTTCCCGCTCATCAGTGCTGTTGTTAACAGTGGGAAATGAGAGCGAGGAGGTTTGTAAATTGTCGGCTTGCACGGGAAAAACTCTTTTTTTTTTTTTTTTAAAGAAAGAGGAAGGGCCATAGACAGGGGGGGCGGGGTTTAGCGTGGCGTTGACATCCTCCAATGCCCAGCACGGGAAGGGGTGTTTTAATTGTTGCTGTTGCAAGCTGCGGAGGGACACAAGAGCAAAGGTGGCATGCAAGAGGTTTTTGGTAACACAGGCATTCCTTTTGACACAATTACTACTGCATAAGTCTGAGCATTAATAGCAGCAGCAGGGCTGGACTATTGCTCAAGCAGTGAATGCATTCTTTCTGGTAGTACCTATGCTTTGTGCATCGGGCAATGGTCGGAAGGGGGGTTAAAACACCTCAAAAAAGGGCTCTAGAAGGACTATAGTCACACGGCAGCCTAGAACCATCTCAAAAAAGATTGCATCCCCCCCTGAGAGTGATATGGCCGGTCAGAGTGACCCATCAGGAGGGGCAAGTGTTGCAGCTGCTCTTAACACTGCAGCCCCTGTGTATATTACTAAGGAGGTTTTTTCTTTAACCATTTTAAGTTTGGAGCAAAAAATTGATGCTTTAATCGCATCTCAGAGTGGGACTAAGCGTAGCAGATCCCCGTCCATTGCTCAGGACCCACATGCTGTGGAACAAGGGGCGAGAGATAACAAATTTCTCTCAAAGGAAGAGGCTGATGTCTCCTCTTCCGAAGAACCTAATATGGAAGGATCAGGTTTGCAGGAAAGATTATTGGTACAATCTCTCACTGAATTGGTTCGCTCCACATTTTTACTGCCAGTAATGCAGTCAGTCGATGAGCCCACCTGGTTTGGGTTTACTAAAGCCTTCCAAATCTGTTCATGCCTTTCCTATTCATTCATGGCTAAGAAAGCTGATGTATTCTGAGTGGGAGCACCCAGATAAACCGTTTTTCCCTTCAAAAAAAGTTTTCAATACTTTATCCTATGGAGGAAGAGTTCTATAAGAAATGGGGAATTCCAGCAATTGACGCTGCTATATCCTCTGTAAACAAAAACCTGACTTGTGCAGTAGATAATGCTCATATGCTAAAGGATCTAACAGATAAGAAGTTGGAATTCCTTTTTAAAAACTATATTTCACTCACAGGTTCAGTCGTTCAGTCTGCGCTGGCAGGGATCGGAGTATCTCAGTCCTTAAAGGACCAGTTTATAGAGGTACTCGAGGTTATTCCTGATCAGCAGGCCCAGGATTTGGCCAGTATATCAGAAGCATTGTGTTTTACAGTAGACGCTTTGAAAGATTCAATTCTCCAGGCCTCACGGGTCATGCTAGGGCTGGTACGTGTGCGTAGAATCCTATGGTTGAAAAATTGGTCGGCCGAAGCACCATGCAAAAAGCTCTTGGCCAGTTTTCCAATTCATGGTGAACGGTTATTTGGAGACAATCTGGATAAGTATATCCAAAGAATTTCTAATGGGAAAAGTTTCCTTTTACCGGTAAGAAGTTTAAGCATTTTTCTTTTAAACGTGCTTCTTCTCTAGTGCCATGGGCATCAGCCTCCAGGCAGTCACGACGGCCTCCACTGTCAAGTTCAAGAGGTAAACCTCAGGGTCAGTACCAGGGCCAAAAGAGGACCTGGGGGAGGAAACCCACAAAACAAAATACTAAAGCCTCCTTATGAAGGGGTGCCCCCGCTTGCACGAGTGGGGGGAAGGCTTCTACAGTTTTCAAGGGTCTGGCAGGAACAATTTCAAGACAGATGGGTGGCTTCCTCAATTACTCTAGGTTACAAACTAGAGTTCCGAGCATTCCTGTCTCAGATCAAACGTTCAAGAGATCCAGTGAAAAAGAAGTCTCTCTTTCTAGCTTTGGATCACCTCTTGTCTCAAAGAGTGATATCGGTGGTCCTCTTGGAAGAGCAAGGATTAGGGTTTTATTCAAACCTTTTCACGGTTCCAAAACCAAACGGGGATGTCAGACCCATTTTAGCATGGAGTCAATCCGATCAGTAGTCTCAATCCTTCAAGGGGGAGAATTTCTGGTGTCAATCGACATCAAGGATGCTTATCTCCATGCACCAATTTTCCACACTCACCAGAAATTTCTATGCTTCGAGGTAGAAAATCTTCATTTTCAGTTTGTAGCTCTGCCTTCGGTCTAGATACTGCACCTCATGTCTTTACAAAGGTCCTGGCTCCTCCTTTAGCCAGGTTAAGGGCTCAAGGTATAACAATACTAGCCTACTTAGACAATCTACTCTTGATAGATCAGTCGGTAACCCGCTTAAACCAAAGTTTGGTCACAGCAGTCAGCTACCTAGAATACCTAGGTTGGATTCTCAACCTAGAGAAATCCTCCTTAAAACCATCAAGGAGATTGCAGTACTTAGGGCTGATCATAGATATAGTTCAGAAGAAGGTGTTTTTTCCCCAGGAAAATGCTGAGATTATAAAGATGGCGGTAGGGGACCCTTGGACCCTACCACTGTGGCCAGACCTTCTCTCGCAAGGTCCGGTATTCCATCCTACCTTACAAATGCTAACTTTAACGGTTTGGCTATTGACACCCACATTCTGAAAGACCGTGGGCTGTCAGCTTCAATAGTTTCTACTTTGGTTAATGCTAAGAAGCCGGCCTCCAGAGTCATAAACTATAGAGTCTGGAAGGCATATGTCTCCTGGTGTGAATCCAGGGTTGGCACCCCAAGAAATATGTCATAGGTAGGATCCTTTAATTTCTGCAGATGGGATTGGAAATTAAGCTGGCCTTGAGTTCTATCAAAGGCCAGGTGTCGGCCTTATCAGTGTTTTTTCAATGACCACTTGCTTCTCACTCTCTGGTTCGTAACTTTATACAGAGGGTAACGCGGATTAATCCTCCAGTTAGGTCACCCCTGAACCCTTGGGACTTGAATTTTGTCCTTTCGGCATTACAGAAACAGCTTTTGAGCCAATACAAGATATTCCCTTGGTCCTCTTGAGGAGGAAAATAATTTTCTTGGTTGCCATATCTTCTGCAAGAAGAGTATCAGAATTGGCTGCTCTTTCTTGTAAAGAGCCATATTTGATTATTCATAAGGATAAGGTTGTATTGCGGCCTCATCCTAATTTCCTACCGAAGGTAGTGTCAGGTTTCCATTTAAACCAGGATATTGTTCTGCCTTCATTTTTTCCAGAACCTTGTTCTGTGGAAGAAAGGTCACTACATTCTCTTGATGTGGTGAGAGCGGTCAAGGTCTATTTGAAGACCACCGCTCAGATTCGTAAAATGGATGTTTTGTTTGTGTTGCCAGACGGTCCTAAAAGAGGACAGGCAGCTTTGCAATCTACTATTTTTAAATGGATTCGTCAAGTGATTGTTCAAGCTTATGGTTTAAAGAGGAAAATTCCTCCCTTTCATATTAATGCGCACTCCACCAGGGCTGTTAGTGCTTCTTGGGCAGTGCGTCACCAAGCCTCCATGGCTCAGATCTGCAAGGCCGCAACTTGGTCTTTAGTCCATACTTTTACCAGATTCTATAAAACAGATGTAAAAGGTCATAAGGATATTGTCTTTGGGCGCAGTGTACTGCAGGCTGCAGTATATGTCCTCTTGTCTCTTGGTGCCCTACTTTTGTTGTGTCTCCCTTCAGTTGGCATTGCTATGGGACATCCCACAAAGTAACTACTATGGCTCTGTGTCCCGTGATGTACGATAAGAAAATAGGATTTTTATAACAGCTTACCTGTAAAATCCTTTTCTTTGAAGTACATCACGGGACACAGAGGTCCCTCCCTTCTTTGGTATACACGTGTTTTGTATTGCTACAAAACTGAGGTACTCCCAGTAGTGGGAGGGGTTATATAGGGAGTGCACTTTTTGTCTTAGGGCGTGCCAGTGTCCATCACCTGAAGGTGGCCTATAAGCCACACACATAGTAACTACTATGGCTCTGTGTCCCGTGATGTACTTCAAAGAAAAGGATTTTACAGGTAAGCTGTTATAAAAATTCTATTATTTTTTACTTTCTGCTTCAATACATATCCAATAAAAATATAAAAAAAACAAATTTATTCATCAGTTTAGGCCAATATATATATATTCTTCTACATATTTTTGGTAAACAAAAATCGCAATAAGCTTATTTTTTGTTTTTACTAGTAATGGCAGCGATCTGGGTTTTTTTTTACGGGACTGCAACATTGCGGCGGACAAATCTGACACTAAGTGACACTTTTTGGAGACCAGTGACATTATTACATTGATCAGTGCTAAAAAAATGCACTTATCAATGTATAAATGACACTGGCAAGGAAGGGGTTAACACTACGGGGCGATCAAGGGGTTAACTGTGTTCCCTGGGTGTGTTCTAACTGTGTGGGGGCTGGGCTTAATGGAAAACCACAGAGATCGCTGTTCCTGATAATTGGGAACAGCAGATCTCCATGATGTCTCCTGTCAGAACGGGGGTTCCATCTTTTTTACATAGGCAGATCCCAGTTCTGCCTCTGTGTACTGTGATTGCGGGTCACCAGCGGACATCGAGTCCACGGGACCTGCTCCTGTGGAGTGCAGCGGGCCCGCAGTGTCACATGCACGGACCTCCTGATTGGCTGAGACACAGCAGCGGAAGAGGAGAGGGGGCGGGGTCAAACCACAGCTCCGTGTCTGAATGGACACACGGAGCTGTGACTAAGCTTGGGTGCCCCCATAGCAAACTGCTTGCTGTGGGGGCACTCGACAGGAGAGAAGGGCCAGGAGCACAGAAGAGGCACCTGAGAAGAGGAGGATCTGGGCTGCTCTGTGCAAATCCACTGTAACAGAGCAGGTAAGTATAACATGTTTGTTATTTTTATAGAAAAAAAAAAAGAGACTTTACAATCACTTTAAGTCTGACCATAGACTGCAAGTTAAAAAGAAAGCCATCTCACCAATTATTAGAGTATTGACATTTATTCAGACTAAAAACAGGGTGGAGTGGGACTTTGAGTGTGCCTTGGTGGGGTTGAAATAACAATCTATACCACAGATTAAAAATGTAGAGAAACTTTATTCACCATCCATGGAAGGAAACCTTAAAAGCACATCTAGTGCTTTAGTATCTAGATGTATATGTAATTAATTTTATCCTCTCAATTAGTCTTGCGTTCGTGAGACACAGCTAAACATTAGACAAAATGCTATGTAACTGCACGTTTTTGGTTAAAGCTCTAGACTGATATGTTGGAGCTTTACTAGTGGGCAATTACAAACGCCCCATAATGTCATAATACTTTCATGATCTATAAAATGCGTTTTTTGGGTTTTTTTTTTTATATACTGTATTTGTAATGTCAATGTTCACTAAATATCATTTCACAAATGTTGTTGGCACTGTATTTCTCGATTACCCTTTAACACTGTAGTATTTATATATTTTTTGTGCTATTTTTAAGTCCCTGACGAAGCAGGGTCTCCCGTGAAAGGTGTAGGCCACATTTCTCACACTCTCTACCAGGATTTGCACACCCTGGACCAAAAGAAACAGTAAAACTGTAATCTATTTCAGATTGTAATCTGCTTTTAGGGTTTCCATCCATGGATGGTGAATACAATTTCTCTACATTTTTAATCTGTGGTATAGATTGTTATTTCAACCCTACTGAGGCACACTCAAAGTCCCACTCCAACCTGTTTTTAGTCTGAATTTTGTATTTCTCAGGGACGGTGCCTCTGTGGAGTTATCATTTTCCCACGGTTGCCCCCGCCCCAACACAGTGCTATAAATGGCCATTTATTGCTGTATAAATGTCACTGGCAGGGAAGGGGTTAACACTAGGGGGAAATCAAGGGGTTAAATGTGTGTCCTAGGGAGTGATTCTAACTGTGGGGGCATGGGACTGCCTGGGGGAGGAGACCGATTGTTGTTCCTAAGCAGTAGGAACAACAGATTGCTATCCTCATCCCTGACAGAACAGAGATCTGTCTGTTTACATTGACAGATCTCCGTTCTCTCCTTCTCAGGAGCAATCGTGGGCAGCTGCTGGCCACGCGCACAGGCTCCTACGTCACGCGTCAGGCGCCCTTTACTCCTTAAAACGCTCGCCGCACAGTTATGACCATTCGCACAGTAGTGCCATTCTGCCGCCGTCAATCCATGGCAGGCGGTCGGCAAGCGGTTAAAGTGACTCCAAAAGCCAAAGGTTTAAATGTTTTTTTTAATCTTAATGCATTCAATACTTGTGCACTCTCCAGCCATCCCTAAACACTTACCTGAGTCCTCTCTTGATCCAGCGCTGCCTTGTGCGTAGTAGCACTGCTCCTTCATCCACATGAGTCTCTGAAAGCAATGGGAGCCATTGGCTCAGTCAAATCTTGTGAGGAGGGAGCGAGGGGCCTGGCCGAGCCATTCTAGGGATACACATACAGCCTGGCTCGAAAGTGCGTCAACATGAATGCCCCCACATTAAGCCGGCTCCTCCTCTTCTCTGAATGCACACACGTGCATTAAAGTGGTTGTAAACCTCAGACATGAAATATGAACAAAGCATATCCCTCTATATAATGTGTGCTTGTCTTAATCCAGAGCACTAAGTGTAATTTTTGTATGTTGCCTCTTTCCTCTGCTATCTGCATGAACCACTTCTGATAAATTTTTCAGTACAGGGCACTTTCACCCCCTTCCTGCCTAGGCCAATTTTCACCTTTCAGTGCTGCCGCACTTTGCATGACAATTGCACGGTCATGCAACACTGTACCCATATGAAATTTTTATCAAAAAGACAAATAGAGCTTTCATTTGGTGGTATTTAATAACCACTGCGTTTTTATTGTTTGCTACAAAACTGAAAAAAGACCAAACATTTTGAAAAAAAAAGTTTTTCCTCGTTTCTGTTATGAAATTTTGCAAATAAGTATTTTTTTTCCTTCACTGATGGGGCTGCGCTGATGGGCACTGGTGAGGCTGCACTGATGGGGCCTCACTGATGGGCGATGGTGAGGCTGAACTGATGAGCACCGATGGGGCCTCACTGATGGGCACTGGTGAGGCTGCACTGATGGGGCCTCACTGATGGGTACTGGTAAGGCTGCACTGTTGAGGCCTCACTGATGGGCACTGGTAAGGCTGCACTGATGAGCACTGGTGAGGCTGCTCTGTTGAGGCCTCACTGATGGGCACTGGTGGGGCTTCACTAATGAGGCCCCACTGATGGACACTGTTGAGGCCTTACTGATGGGCACTGTTGAGGCCTTACTGATGGGCACTGGTGAGGCTTCACTGATAAGGCCTCACTGATGGGCACTGGTGAGGCTGCACTGTTGAGGCCTTACTGATGGGCACTGTTGAGGCCTTACTGATGGGCACTGTTGAGGCCTTACTGATGGGCACTGGTGAGGCTTCACTGATAAGGCCTCACTGATGGGCACTGGTGAGGCTGCACTGTTGAGGCCTCACTGATGGGCACTGGTGAGGCTGCACTAATAGGCAATGATGAGGCTGCACTGATGGACACAGATTATCAGTGTAAACAATGTGCTGACAGACTTGCTGGTTATCAGCTCTCCTTTCCTCACATAGACAACATGTGAGGAAGGGACTGCCAATAATGGGCAAGTCTGGACACAGCTTATCACATGGTGTGATTGGCCCTTTACCTCTATCTGTGATCAGCCGTGTGCTAAGGACACAGAGCGTACCCGGTGTGTCCACAGGGAGCGGGGTTCTGGGAGGTTGTCTATGGATGCCCTCCCAGAACTATAGCACCGTGCTGTAGCCATCTTTGGGCTATAGCACGGTACTAAAGTGGTTAATCTGCATCAAAAACGCATGGACGGCGTTTTCCAAAGATTCCAAGGGCTTAGTTCACACCAGTGCAGTCAACAAAAGTAAAACATGCTAC
The DNA here is from genome assembly GCA_037952835.1 of Lithobates septentrionalis. NCBI lineage: Eukaryota > Metazoa > Chordata > Amphibia > Anura > Ranidae > Lithobates > Lithobates septentrionalis. The sequence continues at coordinate 2,922,654 of JBBDGP010001179.1, read as the reverse complement.
ATTTTGTATTTTCTCCATGGAATGTGGCAAAACGCATCGGAAACCACACGTTAATGGAGATGAAGGGGAAAAAAAAGGGGGGGATGCACCAAAAAACCGCATGTGCAGAAATACATCCATACTGCCTATGATGTAGGCTGCATGAAAACTAAGCGCGCTGATACTTTTAGGCCTGATTCTCATCTATGCATTTTTAGTGCTTTTTGCAGATTTGCAATATAGAACGTGTTCCATAGGAAACCATGTTAAATGGACTGTGGTGCAAATCTGCAAAAAAAAACCCAAAACAGTAAAAATACATAGGTGTGAATCAGGCCTAATGCAACGCATGGCACCACACTAGCAGGGTACATAGATGGACTTGAATGGTGTATCAGTTGGTGACACGTTCCAGACACACCACTGTGCAATATACACCCTCATGATAAGAATTGTGTATACGCCGGGAACCTCAGACTTTTGCCATTCCAATGCCGGGGCGTGCCGTCTGGAAGCCGCTAGCATACAGAACGTGGTCCCGTTATATGAGCCCTCACTCTTCCTGCTTCCTTCATTGTTCTGCACACACCCACGTGCCGGTTCCGATCTATCGCTGGGCGTGACACTAGGCAGCACCACGTGACCCCGCTCTGCCGACAGCTTCGTTAGCGCTCGTCCAATGGGGTGAAGCCATGACGAAGTCATTGGGCTGGGCTCGCCCTATAAATAGGGGGGGTGGGGGGTCTGTACCCATTGTTCCTCTTGTGAAGTGGTGATCGTTGCTGAAAGCTGCTGCTGGGTAAGTAGCCGGGATGGGCTAAGCATGGGGGAATCGCTAGATTGTATGTCTGCTCAATGACTATGTAATATGTCTGTCTGCTAACTCTGTATCCCATTCACACCACGATGTCTGGTTTAAGCTATTTAAAATCTGATTGGATTAAGATAGAAATAAGTGTTTTAGCTTTAAAAAAAAACAAACATGGATTTTAGCTGTGAATGGAGAAAACTTGTATAGGAAGCAGCTTACAAGAGGCCACCATTTAGGCCTAATTCACATCTATGCAGTTTTAGTGCTTTTTGCAGATTTGCACTACAGTCCATTTAACATGGTTTCCTATAGAACACGTTCTGTAGTGCAGACCTGCAAAAAGCACTAAAAATGCATAGGTGTGAATCCAGCCTTATACATTTAGGGGCATGCAAAAAAAAAATTACACATTTTCTATGTAACTAATCCATCAGCTGTGGCCTCTTGTAAACTGTTTTCATCCATTGATATCTGTGATCTGCCTTTTGATGTGGGAGCCTGATAAGACATGTGGGTGGGCGCTCATTAATTCTGTACAGGGATGAGGATTCTGTGGGTGCTGTGTCCATCCGTCTGTCCTGACAGCCCCTCCATCTGCTTCCTTTTTTACAGACAAGAGCAATAAAGATGGCAGACAAACCGGACCTGAAAGAGATCGACAGTTTCGACAAGTCAAAGCTAAAGAAAACCGAGACACAAGAGAAGAACCCCCTGCCTACGAAAGAGGGTAAGTCTTCTGGACACCCCCCTGTTATGTGTTCTCATGCCTGATTGCTGATTATTCTCCAGCTCGTGTTCTAATAAAATGTCATACCTTCCAGAAATTGAACAGGAAAAGCAAGGCTTAAATTAGCACCTGGACCCTCCACGGGATTTGGTGAAATCGTGCACTGTGAATGAAGATGTGACCTGCCAGTCCTAATGAAGGATCATAGAATGCCAAAAAAGGGAATTTTCTGTCTGAACTTGTCTTCCCTCTACGTATTTGAATGGAATAAACATTTTGTGCAATAAAAGGTCATCTCTGCATTTATTGCTTTTTTATATCATATCAGTTTTGCATAGTGTATATGTGGAACTTGATTTTTTTTTTTTTTTTAAATGGGGGGGGGGGGGGGTTCCACTTTCCTAGCCAAACTGGGATAACTCCCACCCTGTCATATTTTTCCTGTTCACATATTGTGGGGTTTTTTTTTAGCCTTTGGCAACCCGATAGCTAGATTCTCTTTAGCAGCTGATTTGATGACTTTGCATTTTTAATTGCTGCCTATATTAACATTGGTGTTATGACCGCCCCAGGCTTCCTCTTTTCAAGGTGGTTCCTTCTCTTGCTGCATCCAGTAAGGCTACTTTCACACTGTAGCTGTGCTGCGTTGGTGTTAAAACTCCTCCAGTTTGAAAGTGGCCTAAATTCACCCTTCCAATTGGTGACTGGAGTAGGGCTGGGAGATTGCCAAACAAAAAACCCTCGATTAGAATTGAAAATAGCAGATTGTCTTAAAAAAAAAAAAAAAAAAATCTGCTATTTTCTTAACTCTATTCACTATTCTAATCAAGGGAGTTTTTTTTTTTTTTTTTTTTTTTTTACAATCTCCCAGCCCTAGACTAGAGTTTCCCTACACTGTTGTCTTCATCAATAGAACATACAAGGCATTCTCCTCAAACCCCCCCCCCCCCCCCCCCCCCCAAAACAGACTGGCTTGAGTGCATTAACTACTGTTTAACTCTATCCTACAAAGCCCTGACGTTCAGCAAAGTGACAGAGCAGGTGTTGGCAGCACTGAAGGTTGTATGTATGGCCCCTTTCACACGATCGGACCGTTGAGATCCGCCTGTCAGCTTTGATGGCGGACCTGAACGGGCGCTCAATGTTGGCCTATGGAGCGACGGATGTCAGTGGAGACATGTCCGCTCCGCTAAAAGCAGACGGATGGCCCTACGTCCAGATCCATCGCTATCAGGTGAGATCTGACAAACAGACATGCTGTCCGTTTTCATCCGATCCCTCCATAGGCAGCAGTGGCGCCTGACAAGCCCCTCCCCCGCTTAGTGAGCAGAGAGGTACCTGTCATCCGCCAGCTCAGCGGAGATCAACGGACTGATCTCCCGCTGAGCCGGTGGACTGAGGCAGGCTCTGTGGAAACGGAGTCTGCCTCGTGTGAATGAGGCCTAAATTGTAAGTGCTATGTTTGAATTTTAACAAATGGTTTACTGGGGTGATATTTTATTTTGCTTGTTGAGGTCTTAATACTCTATATATCCTATAGAACAGACTAATTGTTGCTCAAATGTATGACCCCCTTCTCCTGGTAAAGGGGGGGGGGGGGGGGTGCGCTGTGGAATAATGTAATTTAGTGTGGAAATTCACTTTAAGCCTAACTCCATGGTTTAACCTCACCTCTTTTAAATGGCTTGTTTGGGTAAATGAGTTACTCCCCTAATGGGTGAGCTTGATGGATGTGCTGTGCTAACAGTACAGGATGTAGCCTCAGCTGTATTTAGCAGTTGGCTGAGGACAAACTCCCAGAACAATAGTCCAGGATTGCATGATTTCAAAGCTGCATGTCATTGTGACTGAGCTGACGTCTGTGTGATTTCATGCACAGATATCTAGGCCGCTCGCAGCTGTAATTGCCAAAAGTAGTGCAGCACCACCAAGTTGGTGTTGTACCGATTTTGAGCAGTTCCATTGCCAACAATAGGGTGAGACTTGTCATGAGATTTGATCTGTCAAGTTGCACTGGTGTGAGCGTGGGACAGTCTAGACCAGTGTTTCTCAACTCCAGTCCTCAAGGCGCACCAACAGGTCATGTTTTCAGGATTTCCCTCAGATGAAACGACTGTGGTCATTACTAAGGTGGTGAAACTGATCAAATCACCTGTGCAAAATAGTGGAAATCCTGAAAACATGACCTGTTGGTGCGCCTTGAGGACGAGTTGAGAAACACTGGTCTAGACTCCTAGCAACAGAAAGCTGCTTGCCCTGGGGGCACTGCTGCATTCTTGCTCCCGTGGGACTGCTCTATGCATCCATAAGATGCATAGAGCCCGGCTCAACCCTCCGGCTGCCTGGGTTCACACTGAAAATGCATGTGGCTCACAACAGGGATCTGGTGCGTGTCTTTTTTTTTTTTTTTTTTTTTTTTTTCAGGCTGAAACATGTGTGAACCAGCCCCATTGAGAGTCGGCCACACTCTCTTGTCATGTGAATTGGATGTGGAGAAATCTGCATCCAATTTGCATAAGTGTAAACCCAGCCTCAGTGCTAGAAGTCGTTGGATCAGCATTTGACCCAGGTAACTAGTGGTTTCTGAATGAAGACAGTAGCAACTTTTTTTTTTAAATATACAGTGTGCATTTTGTTAAGAATTGACGCCAAGCACCTGGCATTTTCAGGTGATCAGTAACAGCTACCATATTCCTTCTGATACAAGTTTCCTATTAAATAAAACCTGTATTTAGACAGCCATTACTGTTATGATAAGCCGAAGACATCTATGCTTTGGGTCAATCACATCAGAGCAAGCATGCTATAATTAGGGTTACATTTTGTGTGTTCGGGCCTAGTGAATAGGAGGGTGGAGAGGGAAGAGAAAACAAACTGAAAAGGATGGCAACAGCAGCCTCTGGATTTCCCCTAAGTGAGTGTGTAGATAGATGTTTCTCTTTGCTCTGATAAACATACTATTGTAAGCACTTTACATCTGCACAAGTGCAAAAAAAAAAAAAAAAAAAGTAGTTACATTTGTTTTTTACATTTGTTTGATGTGTGAACAAGGTAGGGTTACCAGTTTAAAATAAATTGGGAGAGGAGTGGAAACGAATGCAGCCACCTCAGCCAAGAACTGGTAAGCAATTTTTTTTTGTTCTTGGCTTTAGATAGCGCACCGTCATGTCTATTAAGATAAACCTGTAATAAGATTATATTTGTATTGCAAAAGTTGTTACCTCTTTCAGCGTTTCTGCTGAAATTGCGTAAAACACATCCATAATTTTATTGTTCTGATATTTTCTATAAGGGTTAAGGTCCATTGTAGCTTCCCTTCAGACCTGTCCTGTGAAACCTTGGATAATCTACCTAAACCGTCTGCAGCTCACTCAAGCGGTCCCTGCTTCCAGTAGGACTGGTGACTTTGAGCCTAAGGAGCATCAGGATAGAACAAATCTGACACTTCTATAAAAAAAAAAAAAAAAAAAAAAAACGAGGGATGATGTATATTTACACAGAGACAGTCTGGCACAAATACATATGTGGTATTCAATCAGCCTCTGCATACGTTTTAAATCACTATTAGCCTAAGCTACTACAGTGACCATGATCCTTCGGGTGCTGTGCTAAGCAGCTGCCCTTCTGTATAGTAACCACAGGGGGTTGCTCATTTGGCATAGCTGCCATTCAAAAGAAAAACAAAAAACATTATGCCAAATGTATAATTCTTGGTGTTCACATTTTAAGGCTGGACTTGCATCTGACCCTTGTGGTAGACTGACATTACCATAACTGACTGGTGCCATATGTTTGACAGTGTAGCACACAATACATTATGGTACTCAGCAAAGCGCAGATGTGATGCATTAAAGAGTGCAGATGTACTAAAAATGTGTGTTGAATGGACTGCAATGCATGTACCACAATTGTATGAATTCAACCATAAACTCCTGCCAAGGTTAGTTAAAGGTACCTTTCACACTAAAAAAAAAAACACGAAGGCTGACATAAGGAAAATGGCATATAATATGCTTAATTTTCTTCAAAATACTTTAAAGCTGGCTATACATGACTGCTCACTCATCATCTGGAGAACTCCTGGGTGTGCTGACTTGCTCCTGCACCTCCAGGAAGGTGTGTTGTAGAGAGTTCCTACAGCACCTGAGCCCAAGGCCCATGGTCACCCCCTCCAGACTAGGGGGCACCCTCAAGGGCCACCAACAGCCTCATCAGTACTCCTCTACCATCCAAATGCCCCTGCTGGCATGACCCATGAGTATTTATGAGGTACCTGCCCCCTGCCAGCACATATTGCTGGGGATTGACTGGGGCCCTCATCAATACTCCAAGCAGCTCCTCTTAGACTCCACTCTCTACTCCTGGAAGCTTCTCCAAGGTTCCAGAGCACAGGGGGAGTTATCCGAGGTGCTGCTTGCTGAGTCATCCAGCCTCCCTGAGTTACTCAGCCTTGACCCAGATTGAAGCCAGGCCGAATTTCCCTACACTAATGCCCTGTACACAGATGGAAAAAGTGCGATTGGAAATTCCGATCGTGTGTGGGCTCCATTGGACTTTTTCCGTCTGAATTTCCGAGACACAAAGTTTGAGAGCAGGATATAAAATTTTCCGACAAAATCCGATCGTTTAAATTCCGATCGTGTCTACACAAATCCGACGCACAAAGTGCCACGCATGCTCAGAATAAATTAAGAGACGAAAGCTATTGGCTACTGCCCCGTTTATAGTCCCGACGTACGTGTTTTACGTCACCGCGTTCCGAACGATCAGATTTTACGACATCTTTGTGCGACCGTGTGTATGCAAGACAAGGTTAAACCAACATCCGTCGGAAAAAATCCATGGATTTTGTTGTCGGAATGTCCGATTGTCTGTACAGGGCAACTAGCTAGAGGGTGCTGCACAGATGTAGTCTTCGACGTTCAGGATGAGCTGAGCAGTTCTTTATAGCAGCGGTTAAACAGCAGGTTGCTGGTGCACTGACAGCTGTGGTGGATTATGCTGAGAAAGGCTGAAAGAATAGCTAGATAGCAGAGAGTCGTTATGACCACTTGGTGTGATGATTTGTGGTGCAGCTACAGGGATGAATGAGCTGTGTGTCGCTTCCTGAGGATGCACAGATGTGCAAAATGCATAGAGGCTGAGCTGCTGACATCACTACTGGATGCACACTTCCTGCTGCCATAAAACCCTCCATCCCTGCTGTCACAGCAGACTGGGGATCTTCTCATTGTGTCTGCTGCCACAATTCAAAAAACAGGACAGTAGTGTCTTCTGCTCCCCTTCACATCACCCCCACAGCAGTGTCCTCTGCCTCCCTTCACATCACCCCCCACAGCAATGTCCTCTGCCTCCCTTGACATCACCCCCCACAGCAGTGGCCTCTGCCTCCCTTGACATCACCCCCCACAGTAGTGTCCTGTGCTCCCCTTCACTTTACCCCCCACAGCAGTGGCCTCTGCTCCCCCTTCACATCACCCCCCACAGGAGTGTCCTCTGCCTCCCTTCACATCACCCCCTACAGCAATGTCCTCTGCCTCCCTTGACATCACCCCCCACAGCAGTGGCCTCTGCCTCCCTTGACATCACCCCCCACAGTAGTGTCCTGTGCTCCCCTTCACTTTACCCCCCACAGCAGTGGCCTCTGCTCCCCCTTCACATCACCCCCCACAGGAGTGTCCTCTGCCTCCCTTCACATCACCCCCCACAGCAATGTCCTCTGCCTCCCTTGACATCACCCCCCACAGTAGTGTCCTGTGCTCCCCTTCACTTCACCCCCCACAGCAGTGGCCTCTGCTCCCCCTTCACATCACCCCCCACAGGAGTGTCCTCTGCTCCCCCTTCACATCACCCCTCACAGGAGTGTCCTCTGCCTCCCTTCACATCACCCCCCACAGCAATGTCCTCTGCCTCCCTTGACATCACCCCCCACAGTAGTGTCCTGTGCTCCCCTTCACTTCACCCCCCACAGCAGTGGCCTCTGCTCCCCCTTCACATCACCCCCCACAGGAGTGTCCTCTGCTCCCCCTTCACATCACCCCTCACAGGAGTGTCCTCTGCTCCCCCTTCACTTCACCCCCCACAGGAGTGTCCTCTGCTCCCCCTTCACTTCACCCCCCACAGCAGTGGCCTCTGCTCCCCCTTCACATCACCCCCCACAGGAGTGTCCTCTGCTCCCCCTTTACATCACCCCCCACAGGAGTGTCCTCTGCTCCCCCTTCACATCACCCCCCCCCCCACAGGAGTGTCCTCTGCTCCCCTTTCACATCACCCCCCACAGGAGTGTCCTCTGATCCCCCTTCACATCACCCCCCACAGGAGTGTCCTCTGCTCCCCTTTCACATCACCCTCTACAGTAGTGTCCTCTGCTCCCCTTTCACATCACCCCCTACAGTAGTGTCCTCTGCTCCCCCTTCACTTCACCCCCCACAGGAGTGTCCTCTGCTCCCCATTCACTTCACCCCCACAGCAGTGGCCTCTGCTCCCCCTTCACATCACCCCCCACAGGAGTGTCCTCTGCTCCCCCTTCACATCACCCCCCCACAGGAGTGTCCTCTGCTCCCCTTTCACATCACCCCCCACAGGAGTGTCCTCTGATCCCCCTTCACATCACCCCCCACAGGAGTGTCCTCTGCTCCCCTTTCACATCACCCTCTACAGTAGTGTCCTCTGCTCCCCTTTCACATCACCCCCTACAGTAGTGTCCTCTGCTCCCCCTTAACATCACCCCCCACAGGAGTGTCCTCTGCCTCCTTTCACATCACCCCCCACAGCAATGTCCTCTGCCTCCCTTGACATCACCCCCCACAGTAGTGTCCTGTGCTCCCCTTCACTTCACCCCCCACAGCAGTGGCCTCTGCTCCCCCTTCACATCACCCCCCACAGGAGTGTCCTCTGCTCCCCCTTCACATCACCCCCCACAGGAGTGTCCTCTGCTCCCCCTTCACATCACCCCCCACAGGAGTGTCCTCTGCTCCCCCTTCACATCACCCCCCCACAGGAGTGTCCTCTGCTCCCCTTTCACATCACCCCCCACAGGAGTGTCCTCTGATCCCCCTTCACATCACCCCCCACAGGAGTGTCCTCTGCTCTCCTTTCACATCACCCCCTACAGTAGTGTCCTCTGCTCCCCTTTCACATCACCCCCTCCAGTAGTGTCCTCTGCTCCCCCTTCACATCACCCCCCATAGGAGTGTCCTCTGCCTCCCTTCACATCACCCCCCACAGGAGTGTCCTCTGCTCCCTTCACATCACCCCCCACAGGAGTGTCCTCTGCTCCCCCTTCACATCACCCCCCACAGGAGTGTCCTCTGCCTCCCTTCACATCACCCCCCACAGGAGTGTCCTCTGCCTCCCTTCACATCACCCCCCACAGGAGTGTCCTCTGCTCCCCCTTCACATCACCCCCCACAGGAGTGTCCTCTGCTCCCCTTTCACATCACCCCCCACAGGAGTGTCCTCTGCTCCCCCTTCACATCACCCCCCACAGGAGTGTCCTCTGCCTCCCTTCACATCACCCCTTACAGCAGTGTCCTCTGCCTCCCTTCACATCACACCCCCCCCCCTACAGTAGTATCCCCTGCCCCCTTCACATCACCCCCCACAGCAGTGTCCTCTGCTCTCCCTTTAGATCACCCACTACAGTAGTGTCCTCTGCTTCCCCTTCACATCACCCCTCACAGTAGTGTCCTCTACTCCCCCTTCACATCACCCCCTACAGCAGTGTCCTCTGCCTGCCTTCACATCACTCCCCCCTACAGTAGTATCCCCTGCCCTCTTCACATCACCCCCCCCCCCACAGGAGTGTCCTCTACTCCCGCTTCACATCACCCCCTACAGCAGTGTCCTCTGCCTCCCTTCACATCACCCCCCCTACAGTAGTATCCCCTGCCCCCTTCACATCACCCCCCACAGCAGTGTCCTCTGCTCCCCCTTCACATCACCCCTCACAGTAGTGTCCTCTACTCCCCCTTCACATCACCCCCTACAGCAGTGTCCTCTGCCTCCCTTCACATCACTCCCCCCTACAGTAGTATCCCCTGCCCCCTTCACATCACCCCCCCCCCCCCCCACAGGAGTGTCCTCTACTCCCACTTCACATCACCCCCTACAGCAGTGTCCTCTACCTCCCTTCACATCACCCCCCCCCTACAGTAGTATCCCCTGCCCCCTTCACATCACCCCCCCCCCCTACAGTAGTGTCCTCTACTCCCCTTTCACATCACCCCCTACAGTAGTGTCCTCTACTCCCCTTTCACATCACCCCCTACAGTAGTGTCCTCCGCTCCCCCTTCACATCACCCCTTACAGTCGTGTCCTCCGTTCCCCCTTCACATCACCCCCTACAGTAGTGTCCTCTGCTCCCCCTTCACATCACCCCCTACAGTAGTGTCCTCTGCTCCCCCTTCACATCACCCCTTACAGTCGTGTCCTCTACTCCCCCTTCACATCACCCCCTACAGTAGTGTCCTCCGCTCCCCCTTCACATCACCCCTTACAGTCGTGTCCTCTGCTCCCCCTTCACATCACCCCCCACAGCAGTGCCCTGTGCTCCCTCTTCACATCATCCCCCACAATAGTGTCCTCTGCCCCCCACACACGCACAGCAGTGTCCTCTGCTTCCCCTTCACATCACCCCCTACAGTAGTGTCCTCTGCTCCCCCTTCACATCACCCCCTACAGTAGTGTCCTCTACTTCCCCTTCACATCACCCCCTACAGTAGTGTCCTCTGCCCCCCACACACGCACAGCAGTGTCCTCTGCTCCCCCTTCACATCACCCCCTACAGTAGTGTCCTCTGCTCCCCCTTCACATCACCCCCTACAGTAGTGTCCTCTGCTCCCCCTTCACATCACCCCCTACAGTAGTGTCCTCTGCCCCCCACACACGCACAGCAGTGTCCTCTGCTCCCCCTTCACATCACCTCCTACAGTAGTGTCCTCTGCTCCCCCTTCACATCACCCCCTACAGTAGTGTCCTCTGCTCCCCCTTCACATCACCCCCTACAGTAGTGTCCTCTGCTCCCCCTTCACATCACCCCCCAAAGCAGTGTCCTCTCTCCCCTTCACATCATCCCCCACAATAGTGTCCTTTTCCCCCTTCACATCACCCCCCTCACAATACTGTCCTCTGTCCCCTTTAGATCATCCCCCACAATAGTGTCCTTTGCCCCCTTCATATCACTCCCCACAGTAGTGTCCTCTGTCCCTCTGCCCCCCCCCCCCCAGAGCAATGTCCTCAGCCCCTTTACATCACCCCTCTACAGCAGTGTCCTCTCCCACATTCACATCCCCCCCCCCACTGTAGTGTCCTCTGTATCCTTCTCCCACAATAGTGTCCTGTACCCCTCGACGCAGTGTCCTCTGCTCCCTTGAAATCACCCCCCCAATGTGTCCTCTGCCCCCCATACTGCAGTGTCCTCTGTCCCCCCTCACATCACCCTCACCCCGTAATGTCCTTTTCCCTCTTCCACCCCCAAAAAGTGTCCTGTCCACCCCCCCCAATAAACATTGTACTCTGCCCCCTTCATATCACTCCCCCCTCCCCCCGTAGTGTCCTCTAGTCATGCAAAGCAGTGTCCTCTGCCCACCACAACGTGCCCTCTGCCTCGTTAAAGCAGTGTCCTCTGCCCACCACAACGTGTCCTCTGCCTCGTTAAAGCAGTGTCCACTGCCCACCACAACGTGTCCTCTGCCTCGTTAAAGCAGTGTCCACTGCCCACCACAACGTGTCCTCTGCCTCGTTAAAGCAGTGTCCTCTGCCTCCCTATCCCTAGAAGCAGTTTCCTCTCTCCATTTCTCATCACAATCCCCCCCCCCCCATTGTGTCCTCTGTCCCCCCTCCAACAGTGCCTCCTCTGTTCCATTCAAATTAGCCCCCCCAACATACATTCCTACCTGACGGTGTGTATTTGGGGATGCCACCCTTTCTTCAAGCCAAACCCGAACACTTTACTGGTGCACTGAATTTTTTTTTAGTATACACAATAGACAATAGGACTGTTAAAGACCTTGGAGTGGACAGGGGGGTATTAAGATGGACAATGCTTCTAAACTTTTTTAAAGGAATAAATGCAAACAATCTGTTTTAAATGTTAGATTAAATCAGCCCAGGAGTGGAGTATTGTGTACCTTATGGGGTTGGTGGTCGTTGTGGATGGCTTGGGTATAACACAGAGGTGTTGCTAGAACTATACAAGACCTGAGGCACCTTTAGGCACCCAAACTGGAGCAGTAATGTGGCACGCACAGCACGTCGCTGTGAACACTGGATGTTAGCCCAATTGCGGTGAACAATGAATGGGCTTAAAGGACTATGGTTTAATAAATCAAACCTTTGTGAACTCATAAAATAGGCTTTGATTGCTGTGCCCAAGAATATGCATTTTAAAAAAATTAAACGCTTCCAGTACATATGATTTTATGTGCACTGAAAATAAACGGACAGCTAACTCTTTGTCTGAGCCTAACTTTAAAGAAGACTGTCACTAAAATAGTCAGGGACTGATTAGCAACCAGCAACTGTGGAGACAATGATCACTTTGGTCAGAAGTATGTAATGTACAATAGTGTGAATAGTGCTGGAGGCTGTTAACCACCTCAATACATTTTCACCCCCTTCCTGCCCAAGCCATTTTTCAGCTTTCAGCACTGTCACACTTTGAATGACAATTGCGCGGTCATACAACACTGTACCCAAATATAATTGTTATCATTTTTTCCCCACAAATAGAGCTTTCTTTTGGTGGTATTTGATCGCAACTGCGGTTTTTATTTTTTGCGCTATAAACAGAAGAAGATTGACAAGTTTGAAAAAAAAAACATTTTTCACTTTTTGCTATAATAAATATCCATTTTTTTTTTCTTTAAAACAATTTTTTTTCAGTTTAGGCCGATATGTATTCTTCTACATATTTTTGGTAAAAAAAAAAAAAAAAAATCGCAATAAGCGTATATTGATTGGTTTGTGCAAAAGTTATAGCATCTACAAAATAGGGGATAGATTTATAGCATTTTTATTATTATTATTTTTTTTTCTTTACTAGTAATGGCGGCAATCTGCGATTTTTATCGTGACTGCGATATTGCGGCGGACATATCGGACACTTTTGACACATTTTTGGGACCAATCACATTTATACAGCGGTCCGTGCTATAAAAATGCATTGATTACTGTGTAAATGTGACTGGCAGGGAAGGGGTAATTATGTTTCTAGGGAGTGTTTCTAACTGTGGGGGGTGGGGACTCACAAGGGGAGGAGACCAAGCGGTGTTCCTCTGTACTGGGAACACACGGATCGGTCTCCTCTCACCTGACAGGACGTGGATTCGTGTGTTTACACACACAGATCCACGGTCCTGCTGTGTTACCGGGCAATCGCGGGTGCTCGGCGGACATCGCAGCCGCCGGCCATGCGCACCGGGTGCCCATTGACACGGCGGGCGCGCGCGATTGCCATTGGCGGCGCGCGCACACCCCCTGGTGGGCCGGGAAAGCGAGGGCATCATATGACGCCCTCCCGCAACGAGAGCCGCGCCACCTGGCCATCAATTGACAGCCGGCGGTCGGCAAGCAGTTAAGCTGGCCATACACAGTTACTTTTCATTGCCCAATAATTACATTTTTCAAATGTTACGTTCGTTCTCATAATCCCCATGCGCCATGTTCAGTCTTTCCAAGGCGGAATTTGACCAATTGGGGGTGGTTGTGCAGTTATGCCAAGTTCACCAAGGCAATATTATTATATGTTAATGTTGAATAAACATACAAAATGTAAAGAATTTAATTGCAAAAAATCTTTTGTTCATAGAATACACCATAAGCTCCTGAAGAAGCGTTTGTTGAACATGCGCAACATGTAGAGCTGAGTTTTTATGACACACTACCTCTTCAATTCTTTCAATACTTTAGAGCAGAGGTCTCAAACTAGCGGCCCTCCAGCTGTTGCGAAACTACAAGTCCCATGAGGCATTGACAGTTACAAGCATGACTCCCACAGGCAGAGGCATGATGGGATTTGTAGTTCCGCAACAGCTGGAGGGCCACCAGTTTGAGACCCCTGCTTTAGAGTGATCTGTTTGGTCCTCCGATCTTTCCATTGTTATTATCCTATATGTATGTAGGTGGTGTGTTGTCTATGCTCATAGGCACATTTTCGTGAATAATTTATGAAATTGTGTGTAATTGCCTTGATTTTATATTTTGTAATAAATATATTTTTAATGGGCTATGGCTATAAAGTCCATCATCCAATAATCCATTTTCTAACAATCTAAATTATCGGGACGTGGCAATTTTTACAAAAGTGTTGTATCCACAGTACCACACTGTGGTGATACAAATATATTTAATCAACTTTACCATAGAGAGGATCCTGCGATCATCCACCACTGTTGTCTTCCGGGGACGTCCAGGCCTTTTTATGTTGCTGAGCTCAACAGTGCATTCTTATTTCCTCAGAATGTACCAAACTGTTGATTTGGCCACTCCTAATGTTGCTACTATCTCTCTGATGGATTTGTTTCATTTTTGAAGCCTTACAATGGCCTGCTTCACTTGCATGGGCAGCTCCTTTGAACGCATGATGTAGGTTCACAGCCATAGATTCCAAATGCAAATAACAAACTTACAATCAACTCCAGACCTTTTACCTGCTTAAGCATACCTCCCAACTTTTGAACTTCAGAATGAGGGACACTTGAGGAAGGAAGTAACCTTGCATAGCGCGCTGCGGCAAATGTGGGCGTGGTCAAACTTTTGACAGTGGGAGGAGCTTAATGGGCATCATTAAACAAAACTTGGGCTTCCTTGTATCTATAAAATATGCTTTTATTATTGTTCCACAAGCAAGAGTCTCATGGATACATACATACCCCAGCACATTCATTTAAAAAAAATGATAAAAGAATGCAGTGTTTGGAGTGCATTACGTACAAAGTGCAGGGTTGTAGGATGAGCTACATACAGAGTGCAGGGTTGTAGGATGAGCTATATACAGAGTGCAGGGTTCTGGCATGAGCTATATACAGAGTGCAGGGTTGTAGGATGAGCTATGTACAGAGTGCAGGGTTCTGGCATGAGCTATGTACAGAGTGCAGGGTTCTGGCATGAGCTGTGTACAGAGTGCAGGGTTCTGGCATGAGCTGTGTACAGAGTGCAGGGTTCTTGCATGAGCTATGTACAGAGTGCAGGGTTCTGGCATGAGCTATGTACAGAGTGCAGGGTTCTTGCATGAGCTGTGTACAGAGTGCAGGGTTCTAGCATGAGCTGTGTGTGTACAGAGTGCAGGGTTCTGGCATGAGCTGTGTACAGAGTGCAGGCTTCTGGCATGAGCTGTGTACAGAGTGCAGGGTTCTGGGGTGAGCTGCATTCAGAGTGCAGGGTTCTGGAGTGAGCTGCATGCAGAGTGCAGGGTTCTGGGTTGAGCTATGTACAGAGTGCAGGGTTCTGGGATGAGCTACGTACAGAGAGCAGGGTTCTTGGGTGAGCTATGTACAGAGTGCAGGGTTCTGAGATGAGCTATGTACAGAGTGCAGGGTTCTGAGATGAGCTATGTACAGAGTGCAGGGTTCTGAGATGAGCTATGTACAGAGTGCAGGGTTCTGAGATGAGCTATGTACAGAGTGCAGGGTTCTGGGATGAGCTATGTACAGAGTGCAGGGTTCTGGGATGAGCTATGTAAAGAGTGCAGGGTTCTGGAATGAGCTATGTAAACAGTGCAGGGTTCTGGAATGAGCTATGTGCAGAGTGCAGGGTTCTGGGAATGCACTATGTGCAGAGTGCAGGGTTCTGGAATGAGCAATGTGCAGAGTGCAGAGTTCTGGAATGAGCTATGTGCAGAGTGCAGGGTTCTGGAATGAGCTATGTGCAGAGTGCAGAGTTCTAGGATGAGCTATGTGCAGAGTGCAGGGTTCTGGGATGAGCTATGTGCAGAGTGCAGGGTTCTGAGATGAGCATATATACAGGGTGCATGGTTCTGGGATGAGCTATATACAAGGTCCAGGGATTTGAGATGAGCTATATACAGGGTTCTGGGATGAGCTATATACAGGGTGTAGGGTTCTGGGATGAGATATATACAGGGTGCAGGGTTCTTGGATGAGCTATATACAGGGTGCTGGGATGACCTATATACAGGGTGCAGGGTTCTGGGATGAGCTATATACAGGGTGCGGGGTTCTGAGACCGGCTATATACAGGGCACAGGGTACTGGATGAGCTATATACAGGGTGCAGCAGAGGCATAGTTAGAACCTTCAGGGGCCCTGGTGCAAGAAACCATGAAGGGCCCCCCGACCTCCAGCCTGGACCATTCCCTTCGAGCCCAGAGCCTTTCCCACGGATCCCATCACCCTTCATGGTCCCGCAGCAGATTGGGCCCGGCCATGGTGGCAGAAGGCCAGGGCCTAGTTGCAAGTGCAACCTTTGCTGGTAGTTCCGCCAGTGGTGTCAGTGTGGACTGTGAATGGTGTCAGTCAGTAGGGCAGTGGACATGGTCAGTAGAGCAGTGGAAGTGGTCAGTATGGCAGAGAAAGTGGTCAGTATGGCAGAGAAAGTGGTCAGTAGGGCAGTGGACATGGTCAGTAGAGCAGTAGACGTGGTCAGTAGAGCAGTGGACGTGGTCAGTAGGGCAGTAGACATAATCAGTAGGGCAGTGGACAGGATCAGTAGTTTTTTTTTTATTGTTGTTATTTTATTTTTGTTATTATTTTTTACCATTATATTTTATCCATTTTATTTTTTAGAGTTTTTTTACAGTTTTTGATGGGAGTTGGTGGCAGTGGAGGGCAGTATGATGAGGTGGAGGGCAGTATGATGGGAGGGGGTGTCAGTGGAGGGCAGTATGATGGAAGGGGTGGCAGTGGAAGGCAGTATGTTGGGGCGGAGGCAGTGGAAGGCATTATGATGGGAGAGGAGGCAGCGGAGAGCAGTATGATGGGGTGGAGGTAGTGGAGGGCAGTATGATGGGAGGAGGTGGTAGTGGAGGGCAGTATCATGGGAGGGGGGGTTAGTGCAGGGCAGTATGATGGGAGGGATGGTAGTGGAGGGCAATATAATGGGAGGGGGTTTAGTGGAGGGCAGTATTATGGGAGGGGTGGTAGTGGAGGGCAGTATGATGGGAGGGAGAGCAGTATGATGGGAGGGGTGGTAGTGGAGGGCAATATGATGGGAGGGGTGGTAGTGGAGGGCAGTATAATGGGAGGGGGGTTAGTGGCGGGCAGTATAATAGGAGGGGTGGCAGTGGAGGGCAGTATAATTGGAGGGGGGCAGTATGATGGGTGGGGGTGGCAGTGAAAGGCAGTATAATGGGGGGGTTAGTGGAGGGCAGTATAATAGGAGGGGTGGCAGTGGAGGGCAGTATAATAGGAGGGGGGGGGCAGTATGATGGGATTTGGGCAGTATGATGGGAGGGGTGGTAGTAGAGGGCAGTATATTGGGGGGGTAGTGGAGGGCAGTAAAATGGGAGGGGGGCAGTATAATGGGGGGGTAGTGGAGGGCAGTATGGGGGGACTGTACAGCATGACTGGAGAGGGGCGGTGTATGGGAGGGAGCAGAGTGACCATGAGTGTACTCAGAGTCAGGGCAGGGCAGTGCAGGGAGCATTTCTCCTACCTTTGTTCCAGCGTAGGAACAGCCTTCGGGGAAGACCCGGAGTCGGGGGCGGAGTCAGGGGAGGAGTCGGGGGCGGAGCTTAGGCGCGAAGAGGAATCCTCCTTTGGCTAAATGCTGGGGCTTCACTCAGGGTAGACCCGGAGTCGGGGGCGGAGCCGGGGGCGGAGCTTAGGCGCGAAGAGGACTCCTCCTTTGGCTAAATGCTGGGGCTCCACTCTCCTCCTTGTCGTGACGTCACTGGTTGTTAGACGCCAGGCGGGCCATGCCTAGCAACCAGTTGTTTTGGCAGTGAGCCAGGCAGCGTCTGGGGGTGAAATGAAGCGGTCTCGGCCAAAACTAATACAGCGGGCAGTGAGGGACAGCAGCAATGCGGCAGCAATTTTTAGGGGGGCATCAGATCGGCCAGTGGGGCAATTCCGGGACATTGTATTGTCCCGGAATGAAGGTGCCCGGGACGCGGGACAGACCTCCCACAGCGGGACTTTCATGGGCAATCCGGGACGGTTGGGAGGTATGCATGTCCGCCGACATCCAACCCGCTCCGATCCGAAAAACCTACTTTTCCATCCATCTGCAGATCGGATCCCCCATAGGGGAGAGCGGTGCTCTGACAGGTCCGTCGCTGCACAGTGTGCCTGCTCAGCGGGGTTCGACTGAGCAATCCCCCGCTGATCAGAGCGGGCTCCGTACACGGACACGTCCGTGTGAAGGAGCCCTAATTGATGAAGAAATAATGAAGGAGAAGCCCACACCTGGCCATGAAACAGCTTTTGATTCAATTGTCCAATTACTTTTGAGAAAGGAAGGATGGCTATTCTTAAGAGCTGTAATTCCTAATCCCTTTCTCTGATTTGGATGTACATACCCTCAAATTAAACATGAGAGTGTGCACTTTCAGCCCATATCCATTATATAACTATAGCTTGAATATGTTTTGGTAAATACCTGAAAAAAACTAAAATTATGCCTGTGTCCAAATACAGTGGGGACGGAAATTATGCCTGTGTCCAAATACAGTGGGGACGGAAATTATGCCTGTGTCCAAATACAGTGGGGACGGAAAGTATTCAGACCCCCTTAAATTTTTCACTCTTTGTTATATTGCAGCCATTTGCTAAAATCATTTAAGTTCATTTTTTTCCTCAATGTACACACAGCACCCCATATTGACAGAAAAACACAGAATTGTTGACATTTTTGCAGATTTATTACAAAATAAAAACTGAAATATCACATGGTCCTAAGTATTCAGACCCTTTGCTCAGTATTTAGTAGAAGCACCCTTTTGATCTAATACAGCCATGAGTCTTTTTGGGAAAGATGCAACAAGTTTTTCACACCTGGATTTGGGGATCCTCTGCCATTCCTATGCGACTTGACGTCCATAGACACAGGCATTGCTTCAAGTCACAGCAAAATCGTGTGACTTTCAGGTCACACAAGTGTGAAAGGGGCCTAAGATGACAAGGCAGCAGCTGGGGTTGTACACATGCTTTATACACAATGCTTCACTTCATGACTGCGGCAAGAATTATATCCCCAGTTGCATTCGGCAGGCACTACCACTCACCAAATGCAACCCAATCAATTAAAAGGGTCTGTGATGCAACTTCCACACAACCGTGTGCAATGCACATGATTGTGGTGGGGGTGATGCAGCATTTAGGGGGTTAAAACAGGCGGTGAGGAGGCAACATATCACCTCACCGCCTGTCAAACACCTCTGAAAAGCAATATTTGTGTGTATTGCTTTTCAGAGGAGTGGCAGTGTTTTGCAGTCAGGGACTTATAATAGGAGAGGTGAGGGACATACATATGCATTTGTCAAGTTGAGGGTGGGTTTTCAAACATAGAATAAAATTAAAGTGATTGTAAAGGTTTGTGTTTAAAAAAAATAAAATAACAAACATATCATACTTACCTCCACTGTGCAGTTGGTTTTGCACAGAGTGGCCCCGAACCTCGTCTTCTGGGGTCCCTCGTGGCTCCTCTTATCAGATAACCCCCTAGGAGAAGCGCTCTCCCAGGGGGTTACCTTGCGGGTGCACTCCCAAGTCCAGCATTTGGGAAGCCGGTCACTGCCAGGTGTTTTTTCACCTTAATGCATAGGATGCAGGCCTGGACTGGCCATAGGGCACACCGGGCTTTTGCCCGGTGTGCCGCTGCCCGTGGGCCACATTTTTTAGGAAGAGCGGCTTCTTGATGACTGGGCCGCACAGTGGGAGGTAAGCGGCGACCGCGGTTTGGACAGGGTTAACACAGACCACGGCCGCTGCTCACCTCCCGCTATACAGGCATTCCTACAGCAGGTAGGACGAGGTGCAGAAGGAGGCGGAAGAGAAGGCTCCTGTGACATGCAGGAAGCGCCTGCACTAGAGAGACACCTTGTGGGCTGGCCGCGCTGGAGCTATAGCTGCACTCAAGGAGACGGCGGCAGCCGCTCTCCTGACACCGGCCGGGACACTGATGGCTGCACAGGGAGGAAGGTGAGCACACTGAAAAAAAAAAAAACATGTTCCAGTGTGTTACATCCCGCTCTGTAGTGGCGGGGAAAGGGAGTGGATTGGGGCTTTCTACTTTACTGGTCTGGGGCTGTCTATTACTGGTCTAGAGCTGTCTATTACTGGTCTAGAGCTGTCTGTGTACTGGTCTGGGGCTGTCTGTGTACTGGTCTGGGGCTGTCTGTGTACTGGTCTGGGGCTGTCTATATATTGGTCTAGGGCCGTCTCTTTGCTGGTCTGGGGCCGTCATCCTTGCTGGTCTGGTACCAGAATGTATTATTTAGGACATCCAAACACATGGTTTGGTATGGAGGGTGCATCATTAGTACTATATTGCCAGGGTCAGGTTGGAAGGCAGATCAAGCCATTGTTGCCCTTTAAGCGCCTTAATTGTTCCATGTAGAAAAACCCATATTGCTGAATAGGCCATAAGGTCCATAAATGTATTCAATTTTAAAGATATTAATAGGTTCAAGGGGGCAAAAACCTAGGCCCAGTTGTAATATAATCTTCTCTTCAGTAGTCAAAGTAAAAGGGGTGAGGTTAATAATGTTCAAAGAAGGTGAAGCATTAGTGGCCTCTAGTGTAGGATTGGCAGATTGGTTTGGTAATGGAGTTTTTAGAACAAAGGTATCCAGATTGCCCTGTCGAGTGGGTTCTGGTGTCGTTGGAAACAAAAAATCCGGATTTTTTTGAATATAGGAATAATATTGTGCAAAGTAGGGTTAGGTATACCACTGCCTTGGGCCTGTGCCCCCAGTCGGATGGGTTGCCGTGGTTTGTGAGATTTACCATGTTTTTTCCCTTTCTTATGGTCCTTCAAAGGGTGCCCATCACCAGTGAGTGCTCTCTTACATGAAGTGCTTGGTAGGTGTGCATTAGTAGGACGTGATAAAGCCTGTGAAGACAAAGAAGAAACAGAGGAGTCAGATTCAGTTAAGTCCATTAGGTTAGGCATATCCTGTGGTATTTGTACCCGTGTTTTACCTCTCCTAGCGGGGAATTTTCCCGTCCATCTATAGCCATAGCCTTCTGAGAAAGCTAATTTATCTTTCGTAATTTGCCCTATTTCTTAACTATGATCTCTTTGTTAAGTTCCTCAAGGAATTCCTTAACATTTTTCCATTTAGCAGCAATTGTGGTAGAGTCTATAATGTATTGAAATTGTGCATATAGTCGCTCAATCTCAGCATCGAGGACCACTATGTCCTGGTACTGGGAGATTATTTGCGTCAATAATTCTCTACTGCATTTAGTAAGGGTTTGTTCCCAAGATTTTTTTAAATCTGGGGATGGGTCTTTAATAGTTGGAAAGATTTGGACACGCAATCCCAGGGATTTCAAAATATTGGATATGCCAATGGAGATGGGATTTCCTTTTAAGGAGATTGAACATCCTATCTAAAAAGATCTTAGATTCATCCTCAAATTTCTGACCTGTTATGCAACTTGCTTGAATAGTGGACATGAATCTCATCCATGCTGTACCGTGAAAATCAATGATAACAGCAGATGTAGTCAACAGTGTTAATTTTGGCAGCAAATTTCGATTCAGTTTTAGTCTTAGGACTAAAATGGCATTTTAGTTTTAGTCCCATTTTAGTCTTCTGCAATTGTTTTAGTTTTAGTCGTATTTAGTCGACTACATCTCCGGTATATTTTAGTCGACTAAAATGTCCTACGTTTTAGTCGACTAAAATCTCCAGTATATTTTAGACGACTAAAACTCATTTTAGTCGTCTAAAATCTAATGGGTGTAATTCAATTGTAATGCATTAGTTGACAATTCTCTACAATTTGCAAACTCATTATATACTGCTGCAGTGAAACATCTAATATGTTATTTATTATTACATTGAGGTATGAACATGCACAACAGACCAGTGTTAATTTTGAAGTCAAATTTCAATTTAGTTTTAGTCTTTGTCTTTTGACTAAAATGGCATTTTAGTTTTAGTCCCATTTTAGTCTTTTGACTAAAATGCCACTTTAGTTTTAGTCATATTTTAGTCATTTCAGTTGTTTTAGTTTTAGTCGTATTTTAGTAGACTAAAATAATATTCATTTAGTCAACTAAGATGTTTTAGTCGAAGAAATTAACACTGGTAGTCAATCTGTTAGATTAGACTAACGATTGGGTAGATTGCAGAGATTAAATGATGGGAAAATACTAAAAAGATATATTTATTAATCAATGTACAAATGTATATAAAAAAGAGGCTGAGAAGGGAAGAGATGATCCAAAGATCAGGGTGTATTGTCCACCCAATATGATAGTAAATGAAGCCTCATTCAAGGTGATATGGGGATAGGGGTGGGTGCCATCATCCCTAAATATGGATATTGGAATAAGGGAAAGTGCCTGGAGCTGCTCCAAACATACTCTACAGCACTAAATAGTCGAGTACTATCTCGGTATCCAAGGATTGAACCAGTTAAAAGAAAAATTAAACAATTTATTAGAAAATAGACATGGTTAAAAACAATTGGTACAAAAGTACATACACTGTGCACACAATACCTACTTGTGAAAACAAGTAATGGACCCGTAGGTCCTAATACAGGGAAACTTGGATGTGTATCCTGGCGAGGTCCTCTACATGTTTTGTATCCACCACTTCTTCAGGAGGGGTCAGTCAAAAACATCTACAAGAATTAATATAGTTTCATAAATTGAACAGTTATAAACAGATTTCAAGGATTGGTAACTTTAGGCGTGGCCAAATTGGCACAGATCTCTACCGTAAGCCCACAGCAGGCAATACATTGCGTCCTGCCTCCAGTGCCCATCCCTGCTTTCTAGTATGCAGCATTCTGTATGCCCAATACCTTAGGTTACGCCATAACTGGGACAGGGATTTTTACATCCAGGATGCTGCCCTACAAGAGCGGCTCCTGGCACAGGGGTATACCCGGACCAATCTCAGGAAGACCTTTAACAAGGCCTCTGCAAGGACTAGATCATCCCTACTCTATGGTCCCCTTGTGTAAAGCAACCAGCAACCTAGTTACCAAATTCTCTGATCACCACATTGTACTACGGAGCCTCCTCTCGGATCACTGGCACCTTTTAACTGACCATCACATTTTGGGGAAGTATGTCAGGCCCCAACCGGAACTGGTGTTCCGTAGCCCTCCCTTCGTGACAGACTCACCAGTAGCCACTATTGGGCGGAACGCCCGGCTGTCATGGGCCCCCGGGTACTTTCCGCTGTGGCCACTGCCCACGGTGTCCCTGGATTCTAGAGGGCACTACGTTTGTGCTCCCCAATGGAGAACTCTTTTCATACCCTAAACATGCCAATTACGGCACCAGGGGAGTTATCTACCGCATAGTATGTGCCTGCAATGCATTTTATGTAGGCAAAACTATTAGAGAGCTGAGACAAAGAATGGGAGACCATCTGTACTACTCATCCAGTGGTAAATTTACCACTGTGGGACGCCACATAGGCCTACACCATAGATTCGAGCCCGAAGTGGTTACGTTTATGGTCCAAGAGGTGGTCCCAAAGGACACACAGGGGGGCAATTGGGATCAATTGATCCTTAGACGGGAGACAGAGTGGATAGACCGATTAAACGCTCTTATACCACCAGGCCTGAATGAAGCTCTCTCATACAAACCCTTTTTATGAAGTAATATCTTGCATAAATCCCAACTTCACATCCCTATTAACTAACCCATTTCCCTTCCCCCCTCCCCTTTTCCCTTTCCCCCCTATTGCTTTATCCATCCTCATCCATCTTCATGTGCAACAATTATTGCTGAGTAGTCTTTCTTGATTAGTTTACTGTTCAATTTTTTGTACAGGATCCGTATGACCATTGTATGTGATCCCTGTGGTGAGATTTTTTGATTGAGAATTAATTATCATGAAAATTAATGGTATGGATATTAAGGGGAACCCCGTACCAACATTTATATATATGCATATACTCTGCAGAAAAACTGGGCCTTAGGTGTTGGCGGTACCAGAACACTGTAACCCCTCACAGTTACTCTTGTTGGGGGCAGGAACAAGCTCTGCTGTGAAATATTATATCAAAAATTGAAATGACATGGCCCTCTTAAACAGGGGCAAAAAAAATGGGCCTTTGGTTTTGGTGGTGCCAACACACTGTAACCCCACACAGTTACTCTTGGGCGCAGGAACGGGCCCTGCTTAACTATTATTTAAAAAAATAATAATTACATGCACCTGTTAAACAGGGGCAGAAAAATTGGGCCTTTGGTTTTGGTGGCACCAGAACACTGTGCAAACCCCTCACAGTTACTCTTATTGGGCGCAGGAACGGGCCCTGCTTAACTATTATTTCAAAAATTGTAATTACATGCCTCTGTTAAACAAGGGCAGAGAAATTGGGCATTTGGTGGTGGTGGTGCCACAACACTGTAACTCCTCACAGATACTCTTTTTGGGCGCAGAAATGGGCCCTGCTGTGAAATATTAGATCAAAAATTGTAATTACATGCCCCTGTTAAACAGGGGCAGAAAAATTGGGCCTTGGGAGGTGGTGCCCTAAACCAAAAATATTGTTGGAAGCTAGCATCATCAAGATTGAGGAGGAATATGATAGTCAGCATAGACAGTCTTCAAGGGATCCCACATCCATAGCAAATTCAATCAGTTACATCAGCATCAGGTGCTTGATAGCTGCTGATCCAAGACTGATTCATTTTTATGAATGTGAGCCTATCAACGGAGTCTGTGGACAGGCGTACTCTTTGATCCCTTACAAACCCTCCAGCAACACTGAATGTGTGTTCAGAAAGCACGCTGGATGCAGGACAGGCCAGTAGCTCAATTGCATATTGAGCAAGTTCTGGCTAGTGGTCCATCCTCAAGACCCAATAACCCAGTGGATGCTCTGTTGGAAAGGTCTCTAAGTCTGCTCTTGCCCCTAGATATTCCTGCACCATATAATGCAGACGCTGGCGATGGTTGCTTGAACTGACCGGACCTTGGCGCTGAGGACTGAGAAATAGCATTGGTCAACCGGCCACCTTCTCCACCACTCTTCCTCTGACTGAACGAAGCCTCAGCAACACGTTGTCCAGCACCAGGAAATGGTAACCTCCCAGGGTCTGGAAATGCGTTGCACAAACCTTTTTTTCAAGGCCTCCTGAATATGTTTCATCCTCTGCTCTCTGTGCGAAGGCAGGATGAGTTCTGAAACTTTACCCTTGTAGTGTGGATCTAGAAGGGGTTGCCAGCCAGTAATGATCCCTCTCCTTGACGAGAGTGATCATTACGATCCCACAAATCCTAGGGTCCTTTCACAGGCTTTGCAGAATCAGGGAGGCCATGCAATGTAAGTTTGCAGAGGCATTTGATTCTGAGTCCTCTGGGTCACTAAGGATCACATGATCCCTAACAACCTTCTCCCAGCCACGTACAACTCCTTGGGTTTCTGGGGACTGAAAACCATCCCTTGAAGACTGCTGCTGAGTGTTATCCTCTACATCCATACTGACACAATCCTCCTCCTCTTCCTGTGTGTTTGGCGGGCCCACAGGAACGCTATCTGGATAAAGGGGGCCTTGAGAGGAAAGGAAGTCCTCCTCTTCCTCACGCTGTTCTGCCTCAGGTGCCCTGTCCATGATTCCACGAAGTTTGTGCTCCAGAAGGAAGACTCAAGTGACAGTGTCACTGATGCATGCATTGTCGCTGCTCACCATCCTTGTGGCCTTCTCAAATGGTGACATGACAGTGTATGCATCCTTGATCAGTAGCCACTGGAGTGGCAAAAAGAAGCCAAGCTTCCCTGACCCTGTCCTGGTGCCATACTCACACAGGTACTCATTGATGGTCCTCTGCTGTGTGTGCAGCCGCTGCAGCATTGCCAACATTGAGATCCATTTGGTAAGCATGTCACAAATGAGGCGGTTGGTGGGCAGGTTGCATTCCCTTTAAATGTCAGCCAGCCGAGCACTGGCATTGTATGACCGGCGGAAATGACCACAGACTTTTCTGGCCTGCCTCAGGAGATCTTGTAAGCCTGGGTACCTGCTCAAGATCCACTGCACCACCAAATTCAGGACGAGTGCCAAACATGGAACATGGGTCAAGTGTCCCTGTCGGAGGGCGGAGAGGAGGTTGGTGCCATTGTCACACACATCCAATCCTGGCTGAAGCTGGTGTGGCGTCAACCACCTCTGAGCCTGCCCCTGAAAAGCTGACAGAATCTCTGCCCTAGTGTGGCTCCTGTCCCCTAGGCAGACCAACTCAAGCACCGCATGGCATCTGTTAGCCTGACCTTAAACGTTTACAGAAAGAAGGAGAAGGAGAAGGAGAAGAAGGAGGAGAAGGAGAAGAAGGAGGAGAAGGAGAAGAAGAAGACTGTGGCAGAATCACCACTAGCATTTTGGAGGCGTGGTGGCGGAACAAGCTCCAACAACACTGAACCCTGTCCTGCATCCTTCTCAGCTGCCAGCAGAGGTACCCAGTGCGCCGTGAAGGAAAGGGAACGTCCCTGCCCATGCCTGCTGGACCATGAGTCAGCGGTAATATGAACCTTACTGCTGACCGCCCTGTCCAACAAGGCCAAAACATTGCCTTCCACATGGCGGTAGAGAGCCGGAATGGCCTTCCATGAAAAGAAATGGCGTTTTGGAACCTGCCACTGAGGTACAGCACATTCCACAAATTCACGTAAGGGGGCACAGTCTACCAGCTGAAAAAGGCAGCAGTTGCAGTGCTAGCAATTTGGCCAGGCTAGCATTAAGACGCTAAGAATGTGGATGGCTGGGACCAAATTTCTTTTTACAGTTCAGCACCTGGGGTAGTGAAATTTGCCTGCTAAAATCAGTTGGTGGTGTACTGCTAGCAGATTGGCTGCAAGTACTTGGGACACCTTTTGCTATACCTTCATTCCTCTCAGTGCAGGTTTTTGAGAGGACTGGAAGTATAGTAGGGTTGGAGATCCCAGATGAGGAGCAAGGAGAAGCCCCCCTTTTTCTTTGATGTTGGTCTTTCAAGTGCTGTTGCCAACGGATTGCATGGCAGATCGTCATATGTCTGGTCAAGCATGTGGTGCCCAAGCGGCTGCTGTTCTGGCCACGCTTGATCTGCTTCAGACATAGGGTTGCAAACAGCAACGGTGCGATCTGCTGCACATGTGTTGAAAAAGGCCCCCACCAAAGAACTTTAAAAGTCAGTGGGGAGTCAGCAGCGCCCTGCACCTGCGGAGCTCTGCGGTGTGATGCAATAGGGTGGCTGCCCTTAAGCTGTCCCCTAGAGGACATCCTGCCTCATTGGAGTTGTGCCTCCTCCTCCTCACTTTCCTCCTCTCTTCTATCAGGCACCCAAGTACAGTCAGTGACCTCATCATCCCCTCCCTCCTTGTCACTGGAGCAAACTTGGCAGTAGGCTGCAGCTGGGGGAACAAGACTGCCAGTTTCTTGTCCTTCTGTGGCACCCCCTCTCTCTAGGCTCATGTTACTCCCTTCCTCAACCTAGGAATCAACATCAGAGCCTTCAGATCGCTGCGCATCCTCCAGCAGCATGTACCTGACACTGGGTCGAATAATTCTGGGGATTCCTCCATGCATGATGGTGGGGCTAAGGAAGGAGTGACTGTGGACAAGGAGCCAGTGGAATAGGTCGCTTTGGCAGCTGCGTTGGAAGTCAATCTACACTGAGCCTGGGTGACAGAGGATGAGAAGGATGAGGACGGCTTCGTTATCCACTCCACCAACTCTTCTGCATGTTGTGGCTCAATAACACGGTCAGCAGCAAAAAAGGACAAGCGTGCCCCACGGCCACCTGCAGAGGATGCACTGACCACCGACCACCACTGTTGACTGTAGACACAGAGGATGCTTGCCCTCTTTTAGTGGCCTGTGAGCGTCTGCCTCTCCTTGGTGGCCTTCCGGACATGATGTATTTTTTGTTTTTTAACACCACACTACACTGTATTATATACTGTGTACACCGCCTGAAGTGTATTAGAAACTATACACCACTGAATGCACTGTATATATGGGCTACACTGAATGCAGAGTATATTGCATATATATATATATATATATATATATATATATACACACACACACACACACACATATATTTATATATATACACACACACACACACATATATTTATATATATACACACACACACATACACACAGTATATATATACTAGACTGTGTGTGTGTGTGTATATATATATATATATATATATATATATATATATATATATAGTTGAAGCCCTATGGCCGATACGGATATGAACAACATTTATGCCCTGTACACACGGTCGGACATTGATCGGACATTCCAACAAAATCCATGTATTTTTTACGACGGATTGCTCAAACTTGTCTTGCATACACACGGTCACACAAAGTTGTCGGAAAATCCGATCGTTCTGAACGCGGTGACATAAAACACGTACATCGGGACTATAAACGGGACAGTAGCCAATAGCTTTCATCTCTTAATTTATTTTGAGCATGCGTGGCACTTTGTGCGTCGGATTTGTGTACACAAGATCGGAATTTCCGACAATGGATTTTGTTGTCGGAAAATTTTATAGCAAGCCCTTAGATGTGTCGGAAATTCTGACCGTGTGTGGGCTCTATCACACATTTTCCATCTGAATTTCTGACAACAAGGTCCTATCACACGTTTTCTGTCGGAAAATCCGACCGTGTGTACAGGGCATTAGACTTAACATAAAACTTACAACATGAAATGGACCTGAAATGTGCCCTGGTCTGATGGACAGTATATACCAAAATAAGGGGACATACCCAAGATTAGAAATGAATATTGTGAAGAGAAATGAGTTTGAGAAATGCCCTCAAAAGGGGATGGGAGTGTGGGTATCACACACAGGAAACCGACAAAGACCACAGGTGAGCGGGCTGGTTAAATACCCCCCGGGCTTCCCCCATAAATTCAGGCCACCATACTGGCCTTCTTACTTATGGTTGAAGCCCTATGGCTGATACGGATATGAACAACATTTAGACTTAACATAAAACTTACAACATGAAATGGACCTGAAGTGTGCCCTGGTCTGATGGACGGTATACCAAAATAAGGGGGCAAAAGCATTCAGGTAGGGGTGTAGCTTTTATTAGCTTCAGTTTATTCATTGAGCAAGTTTGATGAATGCCTGTGCCATCTCCACCTGAGGATTGGGGATGTACCGGGTGAAGCAGACAGACTTCCACCTGCCTAGTCTCTTAATGACATGATCTGGGACCCCATGGCGGGATGCAGCCGAGGCTGCTCCAATGCGGAAGGAGTGGCCGGAGTACTGGCTGGGGTTGAGGTGTAGGTTGCAAAGAGGAATCCTCACGTGTTTCACAAACTGGCAGGCACTTAAGGGTTTGACCGGAAAAGGTAGAAGGGGACTAGAGTCCGACTGTTCAGGCAGGAGTGATAAAAGGTGATTGAGTACAGCAACTGGACACCAGATATTGTTAGTTTTATAGAGGTGGATGTCTACCCTGTGGCCTGATTGCTGGGTTTTAGATACTGCAAGGTGGAGGATGAAACGGTCTTGGTAGCGAGCCAAGTGACGTCTACGCAGAACTTGGCTGGCGGGGGTTGCTGTAGGTGAACTCACTAGGCCGCAAGAAACCCACAGTAGGCCAGGTAGATGGCCGCTTGTACGACCAGGCTAGGGAGAAGGCCAAATGGAGAACTAGCAATAGTAGATAGTAGACATATCCCTGAAGATGGCACTTGTTATAGGTAGGTGGGATGCGAACTAGGATGGTTTTGGGGATCTCGTAGAGCCAGAAAGTGTTGGATGCCGACTAAGTATAGGCGGATAGTATTATGGGATAGGGCCAACTGAGTATGGCAATATGAGATAAAAGCCAGTATATGCTTGGCGTCTGTTGTTGTTCCCGCGGAGCAGGATACGAGGAATTTGTTGAATACGTTCCAAGCCGTATGCTAAGCTTTAAGCGTGTTGTGGGACAGAGACTGGTTGATGAGCTGGGTCGGTCCGTGCAGATGCTGTTCTAGTCCAGGGTCAGCTGAGACCAAGCAGGGATATGGGCTGATATTGGAATGGCTCCGGGAATCTGCTGGAAAAAGGAGGTGTAATTAAAGCATCAAAGTGCGTCTGCTGCGAGGTTGCACTTGCCTGGAATGAATGCACAGTGGACATTAAATTGATGCTGTAGAGATAGCTGTACCAGCCTGCGTAGGAAGGATACAACTGAGAGCGACTTGGACCTGCCTTTATTAATAATATAGTCCGTAGCCTGGTTGTCAGTGGTGAAAGCCACAGTTTGTCCTGTCCAGATATGACCCCAGAGCTGGGCGGCTGCCATGAGTGGGTAAAGCTCGAAGAGGGCGGAAGTCCGGGTAAAGCTGGGGATTGAAAGTATCTCTGAAGGCCAGGGTCCTGCAAACCAATGGTGGCCAAAAATTGCAGCGAAGCCTGTGGAGGCTGTGGCATCTGTCACTACCTGCGGTGATAGGGGCGATATTAAAGGTATAAACATGGATATACCATTCCAGGTGGAAAGGAACTCCTCCCACATCGATAGGTCCGCTACTGCCGCAGTGTCCAAGTTGAGGATCTGATCGGGGTCCTGTGTCTGTGAGAGAAAGACCAGGAGGCGTGACACAAAGGATCGACCCTGGGGAATAATCCGCACAGCGAAATTGAGCATTCCCAACAGAGATTGAAGCTGCTTCTTGGTACACTCCCTTGTATGGGTGAAATCTTGGAGAACTGACCTGATGCGGGTCAGTTTGTCGGGGGGAAGGCTGGCCTGCATGGAACAAGTGTCTAGGTTGACTCCGTGGAAGGTGATGGAGTGTGCTGGTCCGTCAACCTTGTGTTCAGCAATGGGGACATTGAGATTCCAAAAGACGAGTCTCAATTTGTCGAGGTCTGCTTGGGGCACACTGGGCTGTTCGATTAACAAGAAGTCGTCCAGGTAATGGATGACTTCTTGACACTGAGCTTTATGCAACAGTATCCAGGTGAGGGACTGGGCAAAAGTATTGAAGAGCCAGGGGCTTTACTTTAGGGAGAACTCCTCAGAGGGGATTAGGGAATTCAGGCTGCGAATGCGGGAAGAATGAGGCGCAGACAGGTCGTACACTAAACGGACTTTATTCGAAAACTTGCCCTTGAAAAGCCCAATAGGGCTAGCTCTCCAAGTGTTGAAAGGGGGCTGAGTGAAGGGACCTATGATGAAGCCTCGTTCCAGTTCGGTCTGTAACAGCTGGTCTATGGCCTGCTCATCAGTGGCCGCTGAGATGAGGTTCCTGCATTCATAGGTTGTGTGGGGCAGAGAGATGAGGCCGGCATGAAACCCTGCTGTGAATCCTTGAGTAAGGAAAGTGGCCAGGGAGGGGGTGGGGTGTGAGGTGAGATAGAGCCCCAGCCATAGGTCATTAACTCGGCCTAGTCATGATTTCTTTAGCTGCTTGACCTCGCATAAGTTTCTCGGATGTGCCTTATGGCATATGATGCAGATGTAGAGCAGGCGGCGTTGGCTGAAATTGCACGAGCCATAATTGAAATTGTTGCAGATAGCTGCTTCTCCTACGTTCCGAACAGCGCGTCTGAATTTGTCCACCTGAGGCGTCTGTACAGGGGCCGATGGGCCTTGAACTGCACCGGATGTGGAGGGGAACTCGAAGGGGCAATTGGTGCACCAGGTGGCAGTGTGGGTGGAGGACTGGCAGATGGCACATAGTGGTAAGCACAAGCCGGGAAAGTGACGGCAGAACAATTCAGTGTCCATGAGGCTCCAATTTGTGCTTGTTTGAAATTGTGCAAGCCTGGCTGCTGCCGGAGAAGGAACGATGGTAATTGTAGAACGAAAAACCTCCGTATTTATAGCCCAGGTCCACCACAGTGTGAAGGTACAAGTCCAACTCTTCCCTCCTGCTGGGAGAAGCTGAGGATAGGACATCCCTCAGCTTCCCGAAGGCCAAAGCAAATTCTGGGACGGACAATTTGCGGTTGAGCCTCGGATCTTTGGCCTTGAGGACCACTGACACGTCTCCCCAAGTGTAAGCTTTGTTCTTGGCCAGGTCGTGGACCGAAATGTGGAGAGAGGCAAGGTGATGTCCTTGCCCTCCAGGATGTCCTTCCTAATGCTGGCTGAAACCAAGTGGGATGGGTAGACAGTGGGACTCCACCCTGTTGTACCTGCAGGAAGGGGTGTCAGAACCTGAACTGTGGTCGGGTCAGGGATAGCCGTGGCCGGGCGAGCGTCCAGGACTGCCACTCTGGCTTGGACATCCGTGACCGTGGTAGACAGAGATGAGACCATGGTGTGGAGTTGAGAGATGGCGGTAGATATTGATTGGAGGGACGCCAGCTGGGTGCTGGGCCTGGCTACGGCTGGCGGAGGGTGAGGAGCCTGAAGAGCTCAGCCTTCCTGGCTGTAACGGGGAAAGGCACACCCCTGCGCCTCAGTTCCGCCGTCAATTTGGGGATGGTCCATCCCCTAAGGGACTGCACGCTGCCGCTCTCTGAAACCGGAGAAAGTGACAGAGGGGCTGTGAGGTCTTCACTGCCGGCCTGAAACATGGCTTCTGGGTGCCCTAGATGCGATGTCTTATCTTGGGGTCAAAAGTTGGTCGACCGGAACCTATTGAGGGTGACATGAAATTCAAGTTTACTTCTTTTCCCTAAATAGGCATACGTACCCAGCTTGTGCCCTTTGGGTTTTTTTTTTTTTTTTTTTTTACCTGGGGGAATATCGTCCAACCTGGTGCAGGGTGGACCTACTGAACTTGACTGACCTGGAGGAGAAATGACAGATGACAATTGGTGAAGGGTTTGACTACCTGACTTGGAAAAGTGACTAATTTATGTAATGTGCTTAGGCGATTTGTTGGTTGGTGTGGATTTGACACGAAGCGACAGGTGTGTGAAATGAAATGAAATGAGTGAAATGTTTATGCCATGATAGAGGCACGAATCGGAGTGCCGCGACTGCGACAAGCAACAAATCGAACTGTGGAGCCTGGAATGAAATGTATAAATGAAATATATATATATATACATGAGACTGTGTGTGTGTGTATATATATATATATTTATCTATCTCTCTGTCCACGCCAACAACACTACACATGGCCGCCGTGTAAGCAGCCTTATATAGTGTGGGGCGTGGACTCAGTCCCCCTGAGCCATGATTGGCCAAAGGCACCCTGCCTTTGGCCAATTATGGCTCTCTCAGCAGCGCTGTGATTGGCCAAAGCATGCAGGTCAGGTGCATGCTTTGGCCAATCATCTTACAGCAACGCAGTGCGATATCGCAGTGCATTATGGGGCGTTCAGTGCTTGAACTTCCCACAAACGCCCCATAATGTTTGCTGTTCTGCGAATGGGCGAACACCCGATGTTCGAGTCGGACTTGTGTTTGACCCGAACATCGAGCTCATCCCTAATATATACTAAGATACATGCATACACATATATATACACACTCAGATATGCACACTCAGATACATGCTTATACACACTCAGATATATACTGTATATATGCTCCGTTAAACACATGAATACACACATATATTTACACACTGAGATATATAAATGCACTCAGATACACACAAACATGCATAAATACACTTGACACAACCACAACATACTATGAGATGAATACATATATGACTAGTCTGGTAATGGGCAGCCAGCTTCTCTCCTCCCCTCTCTGTCCTGCTGTTCACTCGCACTCCGTGCGGGTCCTCTTCCCGCCCACACACACTCACAGCTCCTCTCCAATAGATCGGTCTGTGAGAGTCAGCAGTCCTGAGAGTGCACCAGAGCCGGAACTATAAGCAAAGCATTGAAAAATGCGGCCAGGAGGGTCTGTATCCCTCCACAGAGAGAAACAAGTCCCTTGTAACTAGATCTGTTTGCATCCAGATAATTACATATATGTAAAGATAGGTGAACTTCTAATACATGTTATGGATGCTAGATTCTGATTAATCTTTTCTGGGGTTGTTGGAAGAATTTTTTAAGGGTGCCCTGGTGTCTGGGTGTCAGGCAGTCAGTAACCCAGACAGAGGATGTAAAAACTGGACTGTCCAGGTGAATCCCGGACAGGTGGCAACCTGTATATATACAGCAGAGGAGATCAGGAGACAGCATACTACAGCTGGGTGGAAGGCAGGAGTGGAGGCTGGGGGAGACAAAGCTGTGTTCACGATCCACCTTTTGGCTCCTTGCGGTTGACCGGAAGACCGCGATTGTTGGCTTGCCAACCCCAGTTTAGATTAATAGGACCAGTCTAGAAATTGGTACAATACAATGAGTGTATGGTTTTACATTTTAACCATAGATATCCCTTAACTTATTTGCCATTGTTGTTACAAAGTGTTGCAGGCTTCACAGGCAGCATTATTAGACTGGGGGCATCAGGGATTGGGAGAGGGAGGGAGCAGCTTCTAACTGGATATTAGGATAATTAATTGTAATATATTTTGTTTATATTTGTTTGTCACGATTAGTATTTCAAAAATTGGCAATGAAACAATTAAGATTTATATCTATATTTAACCTTTCTGGCTGAAAAGTATTGAGCAAAAAAATCTATTTTGCCTCATTTTGTGAGACCTTTTTCTTCTTATTGTCTCCTCTCCAATGCCCCTTGATTTTGTCTATGGCATAGAAGGTCATGACAGATGGATCTCTTTGGTGGTATTCTTTGAAGTGCCTAGATACGTTATGTTTGATAAATCCTTTCTTAATATTGCTGATGTGTCCTCGGATTCTGACGTATAGTGGCCTTGTTGTCCTCCCAACATATTGCAATTGGCACGAGCATTCTATAACATACGTCACATGCGTACTGTTGCATGTGATCAATTCCCCGATCTAATATTCTTTTCCCGTAACCGTGGATCTGAACGATTCATTTTTCCGGGCCTGTTTTTTGACTGATCCTACACGGTCAACATTTCCTGCATTTGTGGAATCTCTTCACTGTGGAACACCAAGCACACCACTTTTTTTTTAAGCAATGGGGTCCAACGTATCATCTTACACACAGGCCCATTTTTTCATAAAATGTCCCTACTTCCTGTCATCCACCTCACTGCCCGATGCCTTCCTGAATCCCCCCCCCCACATGTATCTCCAGCTCCTTGGCTCCTTCTCATCCACCATTGCTATAAAAAACCATCTAGCCTGTCATCCATTCATTCTTTCTCCCGCCAGCTGTCACTCATCCTCTGCTTTCCCTACCTACCCCACACGTTTCTCCCGCTCCCTGTCCTTCTCTCATCCTACATCACTTTACTGATTCCTACTACTAATTCTCCATCATTCCCTTGCTGTAAATCTTACCCTAATCCACAACTTTCATCCACCTCCAGTGCCCCACCATCACTTATGCTGAATGCTGCCCACTGGGGAGGTAAAGGGGCATGCTTGAAAGTCCTGCCTACAACTGTGGTCATTAAGCCTAACATCAGCCTGTTCTAAAAAGGTAAGCAAATTGGAGGTGGAACCCTTTTTCAAAATAACATGGTGCCACAGTGCCTCTTTTAATTGGCTCCGTGCTGAGGTTCTCTCCTGGTCACCACAATGCAGTGAAACATGCTTCCGGAGGATAGCCAAGGTCCTGTGTACCTCTTCACTCTCCTCCCTGCCAGAGGAGTACTGTGATTTTAGCGATGTCTTTGACAAAGGTCATATGGCCGGTCTCCACACCAGCCGTATGATTGCGCAATTGACCTTCAACCTGGTGCCACTCCCCCTCGTGGCCGGGTTTACCCTTTGTCGGTCTTCGAGGATAAAGCCATGGAGGAGTATGTTGCAGACGCACTTTCTCGGGGTTTCATCCGCAAATCCTCGTCTCCTGCTAGTGCTGGTTTCTTCTTTGTGAAGAAGAGGAGCGGTGAACTGAAACCTTGTATTGATTATAGGGGTCTCAATTGTTTTACGATTAAGAATGCCTACCCGATCCCGTTGATTACAGAGTTATTTGACCGCCTCAAGGGAGCAACGGTTTTCACTAAGCTTGATCTGAGAGGGGCTTACAATCTCATGAGGATTAAGGAGAGTGACGAGTGGAAAACTGCATTTAATACCAGAACAGGCCATTATGAGTATCTCGTAATGCCTTTTAGCCTTTGTAACGCCCCGGCAGTTTTCCAGGAATTTATTAACAATGTCCTCCGAGATCTTTGTCTCCACCCGCCTCTGTGCTGGCCCCTGCCGGCACCTGTCGTGTATGTTCCTGACTCTCCTTTAGTATGGAGGGACTTCTCAGTGCTGACAGTTGCTTCCCCAGATTCAGAACTTGGGCTTCCAGGGAAACAATGTGCTTACATTTTGCATAGCAGTATTCACCCTCGATCTGATGATTAAGGAACGCATACATGCCGCAAGATATACAACGAGTCGCCTCTTCACACCCGCCTGGCATCGTACCTATTAATTTAATGAGGAATGGTCTA
The DNA here is from genome assembly GCA_037952835.1 of Lithobates septentrionalis. Lineage (NCBI taxonomy): Eukaryota > Metazoa > Chordata > Amphibia > Anura > Ranidae > Lithobates > Lithobates septentrionalis. The sequence goes on along the minus strand of JBBDGP010001179.1, from coordinate 2,886,609 downwards.
CTCACCGCTATTCTTGGTACAAAAAAAGTCGAGAGACTGGAGACCTGTAATTGACCTCAGATTGCTAAACAATCATGTGAAGAAGAATTACTTCAAATTGGAATCATTACAGACCATCCTGAAGGTGTGTCAGGGCTGGGCTCAGCCCTTTCTTCTCAGAGCTCTGTGCTCAGCTGTTGGTTAATTGCCAAACACTCTTCCTTCTACAATGATTAAACTGGTCTTCATTTCCTGCTCATCAGCTAGAGCTGCTGGTTATATAAACTCCTTGGATCAGATCTTCTGTGCCTTTGCCTTGGACAACATATCCGGACTCTGCTGTGTTTTCCTGTGAAAGACTTTTGCTTGACTGACTTCCCTTCTGGTTCCTGATCCTGTTTGCTGCATCTGACTTCGCTGATCTCTGGACTCCTGTTTCTCTGGCTTGTTCTGACTACCCGTCCTGGTTACCGAACTCTGGCTATGTTTTGACTATGTTTGCTCTTTTTATACCTTTTTACCATTTTATTAAATAGTGTGATTTTTACTGCACTTCTGTCTCAGTCTGATTCATGGTTCCTGACAGTAGGCAAAGGCCATGAATTCAGAAGTTGCAGGCAATCCACTTGTTGATAATATTTTTTCCTGATTGGATGAGCAGGATCACCGCATGGATCAGTTTGTCATAGCGTTACAGATGCTCCTGAATCGCACTGCTCACCTTGAAACTCCCACTATGGCTGCTCCGGTACAACCTGTGTTGCAGGCCGTCCCTGCTGCTGCTCCGGTCTCTGTGCTGGCACCTGCCTCAAATATTACCTCTATAAGAGGTATGTCTGGTTCCGCTCCGCTTCCTCAGCAATTCGGGGGCGATCCAGTTCAATGCAGATGGTTTCTCAACCAGGTTGAGATTTACTGCCAATTCCAAGTCATTTCCTCACCTAATTTTCCGGTGGTTATTAGTTATCCTTGGTTACAGAGGCACAACCCCTCTTTTGATTGCTTTCATGCTGAGGTTCTTTCCTGGTGGTCGCCACAATTCAGGGAGACATATTTTCTGAAAGTTGCTAAGGTCTTGTGCACCCCTTCACTCTCCACCTGTATTGCAAATTGGATACGTGCGAGTTTCATTGTCAACAGGTTAAATTGCTGGGTTATGCCATTTCCACCGCTGGTTTTTCGATGGACCCAGAGAACTTTCGGCATACTTCAGTGGCCCTGATCCGTGGCTTTATGACCATTGCAGCGTTTTCTTGGCTTTGCCAATTATTATCGGAAGTTTATTCTTAACTTCTCGTCTCTGGTCAAACCCCTGACTGATATGACCAGAAAGGACGGTAACCCACAGAATTGGTCTCCAGATTCCATTAATGTACCTTTCATGCTTGAGGTTGATGCATCTGAGGCGGGAGTTGGTGCTCTGCTGCCTCAACGTCCTACCTCTGAGAGCGCTATGCATCCTTGTGGCTAATTTTCCAAGAAATTATCTCCTGCGGAATGCAATTATGAGATTGGGGACAGAGAGTTATTAGCAATAATTTTAGCCCTTAAAGATTGGAGGCATCTCCTCAAAGGTACCACTGTGCCGGTTCTTATTCTGACTCTACCATAAGAATCTCACATTCTTGTCTGAGGCTAAACACCTCTCTCCCAGAAGGGCGCGATGGGTTCTTTTCTTGTCAAGTTTCAATTACATAGTCTCATTCTTACCCGGTACTAAGAATGTAAGGGCTGATACTTTGTCACGACAGTTTTCCACCACTTCCAAGATGGAGTCGGTTCCTGTTCCTGTGATTCCTCTCGATCATATTCTGGCTACGGTTCGCACCAGTCTCACTTCTCCTTTGGGTAACAAAATTCTTGCCGCTCAGATCCATTCTCCTCCTGAGAAATGTGTATCCCCCACAGTCCAATGGGGCCGCAGAACGAGCCAACCAGTCCTTGGAACAGTTTTTACGTTGCTACATTTCTGACCACCATAACAACTGGTCAGACCTTCTACCTTGGGCGGAGTTTGCTCACAATAGTGCCGTTAATACCGCTTCCCAATTGTCTCCATTCATGGTGAATTATGGTTTCCAGCCATCCATGTTGCCTGACTCATTTGTTCCTCAGAGCATTCCTGCATCGGAGGAGCATCTCCGTGTTCTTCGTTCCACTTGAGTACAGGTCCAAGAGTCATTGCAAAGTGCCAATGATGGGTACAGACTCCATTCGGACCGCAGACCTGCGCCTTCCTAACTAGTTAGGGACAGGGTCTGGCTCTCATCTCTCAACCTCCGACTCCGTGTTCCCTCATTAAAACTGGCACCATAGTTTATTGGGCCTTTCCGTATTCTCCGTAGAATCAACCCAGTGGCTTACGTTTTAGACCTTCCTTCTAATATGAGTATTTCAAATGTATTTCATGTCTCCTTATTAAAACCTTTGGTATGCAACCGTTTCACCACTTCATTACCACATCCTCACCAAGTTCAGGTTGAGAACCATGAGGAATATGAGATACAATCTATCATTGATTCATGTAGCTTCAGTGGGCACATACAGTACCTAGTTCATTCAAAGGGTTGCGGTCTGGAGGAATGCTCTTGGGTCTCGTCCTCGGATGTACATGCTCCTGTCCTCCTCCGTGCCTTCCATAGACATTTTCCCCTCAAACTTGGTGGTCCTCCGAGGGTGAGGGGTCATTGAGGAGGGGGTACTGTCAGGCTGGGCTCAGCCCTTCCTTCTCAGAGCTCTGTGCTCAGCTGTCGGTTAATTGCCAAAGACTCTTCCTTCCACAGTGACTCACCTGGTCTTCATTTCCTGCTCATCAGCTGGAGCTGCTGGTTATATAAACTCCTTGGATCAGATCTTCTGTGCCTTTGCCTTGGTCAACATATCCAGACTCTCTCTGCTGTGTTTTCCTGTGAAATACTTTTGCTTGGCTGACTTCCCTTCTGGTTCCTGATCCTGTTTGCTGCACCCGACTTCGCTGATCTCTGGACTCCTGTTTCTCTGGCTTGTTCTGACTACCCGTCCTGGTTACCGAACTCTGTCTATGTTTTGACTACGTTGGCTCTGTTTATACCATTTTATTAAATAGTGTGATTTTTTTACTGCACTTCTGTCTCAGTCTGATTCATGGTTCCTGACAAGGTGATACAACCTGGAAAGCAAAAGGAGGAGAGAAGCACCAAGCCAATCCTTGAAACAGCTTAGGAATTTATTTAGTATACAAGTATAAAACAACACTAAAAACTTTAGTGAAAAATGTTGGAACACTTGCAGAGTGCTAGAGCAGGTGGGAGCTTCCACGTGCAGTGTCACAGGAGCACAGGAGAACTACCAGGAAGTCTCTATTGAGGGATCCACAAGCGCTGTGTGTTAGCCGCATTTGGAGCCTCCTTAGATTCCCCTTATCCTAGAGTGCGCAAGTCCACGAGGTCGGCCAACTGGCTTCCCGCCAAGACCTGTCTCCAGTTACTGGGCACAATGACATCGGTGATGCCCATGGTGAAATGGGCCCAGTGGCACTCTCGTCCATTCCAGTATGGGTTCCTCCGGCAATGGGACTCCTGGAATCTGCATCAGAACATATCACTGACACAGTCCATGAAACAGAGTCTGGCATGGTGGGAAGAGAGGAGGAATCTGCTGCAGTGTCACTCCCTTCTCCCAACATCCTGGATAGTGTTCACCTTGGATGCCAGCAAGGCAGGGTGGGGTGCTGTTTGTGGAGACCAGTGGGCTCAAGGCAGATGGCTTCACCCTTCGGAGAACATTGTTTCCAACAGGTTGGAACTGAGGGTGGCATATCAAGCTCTCCTGGCCTTTGCCCAGTTGATCCGGGGTGGCTTGGTCCTCCTGAAGATGGACAATGTAACAGCCATAGCATATGGCAAAAAGTAGGGAGGCACACAGAGTCGGTCCCTCCTGGAGGAGGTAGAACCCATAAAGAACTGGGCCCAGGAAAATCTGCTTCACCTATCAGCGGTATACTTACCGGGCACGTCAACCTCCAAGCGGACTACTTGTCCAGGACAGCAATGGACAACAACGAGTGGTCCCTACTGACACCAGGGAGCTGGTAGCCTGGTCCTTTCTTCCTCTTCGCATCGCCGGCCAATGCAAAGCTCCCCATATTTTGCATGAAAGGTGTTCACCCTAGGGCAACCCTTGTGGACGCACTGACCGCAAAGTGGGAATTTCGGACAGCCTACACCCCCCCCCCCCCTCCCTGTACCTCTGATACTGCCTTTTCTGAACAGACTGAGGAGGGAAGACGTCACAGTGCTGGCAGTAATTCCAGATTGGCCCAAACGTCCATGGTATCCCCTGCCCCTACGCCTGAGTGCCAGGGCACCTCGTATATTACCGGTGAGGCCAGATCTCCTGAGCCAGGGCCCAGTGTTGCACCCAGCACCAGAGAGACTCAGCTTAGCAGCCTGGATATTGGAAGGCGGAGGCCTATCAATCTGGGGTGCTTCGCGGAAGTTGTGCAGACCATTATGAGGGCTCACAAGAGAAGCATGAACAGCGTCTACAACAGAAGCTGGCAAAATTTCCAGGAGTACGCAGCATCGGTAGGACTTGAGTTGGATGAGCCTGTCAAATTCTTGGATTCCTGCAGAAGGGCCTGGAAATAGGACTAAGCGCAGGGACAGTAGCTCACAAAGCGAGATACTGCGAGATACTCTAACATCCACCAGCTTGTCATGGAGGAGTAGAAGAGGACTCCAGTGGCAACCTGTGCAGCTCTGGTGAGCTGCACAGGTTGCCACTGGAAGCTCTTTTTTCCCACAAATAGAGCTTTCTTTTGGTGGTATTTGATCACCTCTGCAGTTTTTAGCGCTATCAATAAAAAAGACAGACAATTTTGAAAATAAACAATATTCTTAATTTTTTTGCTATAATAAATATCCAAAAAAAATGTCTTTATCAGTTTATGCCACAGCATTCTTCTACAAATTTTTGGCAAAAAAAAACGCAATAAGCGTATATTGATTGGTTTGCACAAAAGTTATAGCATCTACAAAATAGGGAAAAGATTTATGGCATTTTTATTATTTAATTATTTTTTACCAGTAAAGGCGATGAACTGCGATTTTTAGCAGGACTTCGACATTGTGGTGGACAGATCGGACACTTTTGACACTTTTTTGGAACCATTGACATTTATTCAGCGATCAGTGCTATAAAAATGCACTGATTGCTGTGTAAATGTCACTGGCAGGGAAGGGGTTAACACCAGGTGGCGATCAAGGGGTAAATGTGTTCCCTGCGAGGTGTTTACAACTGTGGGGGGCAGTGTACTGACTAGAGGAGGAGAGAGATCACTGCTCCTGATCACTAGGAACAGCAGATCTCTCTCTCTCTCCTCCCCTGCCAGAACAGGGATCTGTCTGTTTACATTGACAGATTCCCATTCTTGCTCTCTTTCCCATGATCGTCGGTGGACACCGCGGCCGCCGGCCACGCGCATCAGGTCCCCCGCCATGCAGCGGGCGCGCGCCTGCTATGGCTGTTAAAGGAGCCGACGTACACCTACGGCGATTTGCGGGAACAAGCCGACCTGCCGCCGTATAATGACGGCGGCTGGTCGACAAGTGGTTAATGACACCCCAAACACAGGTTGCATAAGCAGTGCGTTTGCCCGCATTGGATTGCATGGTACAAAAATACCATGTGATCGGGTTGTGATGTGTTTCAAAAAGTAGTGCATGCACTACTTTTGGTGTGGTGTGGTGCCATTTCAGCCCATTCAAAATGAAAGGGCAGAAACTGCACAGAACTGCATGTGAATCACACAGCAATTTCACAGCATTCCATTGCAATTCATATGCAGTTCCTAGTGTGAATGAGCCCTTAAAGTGGAAATTTAGTCAGAAAATAAAGTCCAGATAGATCACCTCTGCCTGGCCCCTTTTGCAGATATCGCTAAGTAAGGCTGGATTCACACCTATGCATTTTTAGTGCTTTCTGCATTTTGCAGTTTTGCACTACAGAACGTGTTCCATAGGAAAGCATGGTAAATGGACTGTAGTCCACATCTGCAAAATGCAAAAAGCGCTAAAAATGCATAGGTGTGAATCCAGCCTAAAACATAAAAAATAAGTGCCTATGTTTCGTCACATATGGTAACTCATCACATTTGGCTACCCGCTGGAGTGCGCATGCGCGACGCCGCCATATGCGTTCCAACACTTCTAAAACTTTTGTCACTTTTAACACTTTTTAAAAGTGTTTAAAAAAAATAAAGTGTTAAAAGTGTTTTTGTCCCTTTTAACACCTTTCAAAACTCCAGCGGGTAGCCAAATGTGACGAAACACCTATACTGTTTAAAATCCATAAATACACTGTTTCACCCTGCTCTGCACATGCTCAGTTGCTCTCTATTTGCTAAAATCAGAGGCGAATAGTCTGACAACTTTAATATTTTCCTCTTGCTGAAGGGGGAACAAAGAAACAAGAATGACACAGACTGTGCTGAGGGAACACAGATTAGGGAGAAAAAGAAAGCAGGAGAGGTGACAGGACAAACTCTACTGTCAGGGAGACAAAAGACATGTCTTATCTTATCTCACTGATATTCTCTCCTGTCCTTTCTCCCTCACAGGCAGGCTGTGAACATTAGCACTGTAAAGCTTCTAACTGAGCCAAGACATACAACCAAGGCTGGAAATGTACACATTTTAATTGAAGTGACTTCTATTTTTTGAGACCAAGGAGAGTGGGAGAGTTTTTAATAAGGAAGTGACTGCTCTGGGCTTCAACAAAATGGCAGCCTCCAGCAAGGAGAAAAAGGAGCAATTCTGGAAACAATTTACAGCACACACTAATTTTGGTAGCATAATTATTAATGTGGAATGCATGTTCTTTTATTAACCACTTAAATACCGACCACTTTCACCCCCTTCCTACCCAGGCCAATTTTTAGATTTCAGCACTGTCACTCTTCGAATAACAATTTATTCAGTCATGCAACACTGTACCCATATGAATTTTTTTAATCCTTTTTTGAGACAGACATAGCTTTCTTTGGTGGTATTTATTAACCCAGATCAATTTATATTATTTAGTCTGTAGGAACATTATAGCAGACATCCCAACCTGCAAAAACTAATTTCAGGGTGGTGGCAAACTCATTTTAGAGAGGTGACGCTTCGCACCAACCCCGTCCACTGGGCACACAGCAAGGCACTGGGCACACATTAGGGCATACAGCATAGCACAGGGCACATCATGGGGCACACAGCAGGGCACACATCAGGATATGGGGCACACAGCAGGGTACGGGACACACAGAGAGGCATAGGGCACACAGCAGGGCACTGGGCACACATTAGGGCATGGGGCACACAACAGGGCATGAGGCATACAGTAGGGCACACAGCAGGGCACATCATGAGGCACACATCAGGACATGGGGCATACAGCAGGGCATGGGGCACACACCAGGGCACACATCAGGACATGGGGCACACAGCAGGGCACACAGAGGGGCATGGGGCACACAGCAGGACACAGGGCACAGATCAGGGCATGGGGCACACAGCGGGGCACACAGCAGGGCATGGGGGACATAATTGGCCACACAGCAGGGCATGGGGTACACATCAGGGCACATCATGGGGCATACTTTAGGACACGGGGCACACAGCAGGGCATGGGACACAGAGCAGGGCACTGGGCACACCATGGGACATGCAGGAAGGCACTGAGCACACCGTGGGACACGCAGGACGGCACTGGGCACACCATGGGACACGCAGCAAGGCATGAGACACGCAGCAAGGCACTGGGCACACCATGGGACACACAGCAAGGCACTGGGCACACCATAGAACACACAGCAAGGCACTGGGCAAACCCTGGGACACACAATGGGGGAAACACATCAGCAAGATCCAAGATTTGACAGGGAGCCCGCAGTCAAATGCTGGAGACTCCTGTGACTCGTGGGAGACTTGGGATGTCTGTTATAGAGTCTACAAGTGATGGTATATATTAGGGTTGCACTGATACCACTTTTTAAAGACCGAGTACAAATACCGTATTTATCGGCGTATAATACGCACTTTTCCCCCCTTAAAATCAGGGGGAAATCGCGGGTGCATGTTATACGCCGATCCCCTGCGATCCTGAGCTTCAAAATTGCTGACCACGATTTGAAAATGGCGCCGCCGGCGCCGAAATACACAGAGCCGGTCCTCTGCTCTTCTCGGCCACTTTCGGCTTCACTCGAGCGCCACCCGAACCTAGCCGAGTGTACTCGGCTAGGTTCGGTTAGCTCCGCTCACAGTCACGCCCATCCTGGGCGGGACTACGAGTGGAGCCGAAAGTGAATGAGAGCCGCCGAGAAGAGCCGAGGACCAGCTCTGTGTATTTCGGCGCCGGCAGCACCATTTTCAAATCACGGTCGGCGATTTTGAAGCTCAGGATCGCAGGGGATCGCAGGGGAGCCATTTTCAAACTGCAGTGACAATGAAAAGTCACTGCAGTTTAACTGCAGCCTGAGCAAGGCTGCAAATGGACACAGATAGCTGCAGATCAACACTGACAAAGCTGCAAGGCTGCAAATGACACTAAGGCTGCTGACTGCAAGGCTGCAAATGACACCAAGGCTTCTGACTGCAAGGCTGCAAATGACTGCAAGGCTGCAAATGACACTGGACAAGCATGCAGATGGACGCTGTGCAAGGCTGCATTGATGGGCATTTAAATGTAAGTTTTTTTCCTTAAAACATTTTTTTCCTTATAATTCCCTCCTAAACTTGGAGGGTACTTTTATTCAAGTACTCGCCGATACTGAGTACCGATACCTTTTTTTAATGTCATGTGACAGTGGCACTAATATGCAGCACTGATGGGCACTGATGAGGGGTGGACTTTGTCAGTAGTTTTTTATTTTAATTTTACAATTTATTTTTTTTATTTTTTTTTAGAATTTTATGCATGTTTTGTTATTATTTTTTTACAATGCTTTCGTTTCTTAGTGGGGGGGGGGGGGGGGGGGAGACGGTGTCAGTGTTTTTTTACTTTATTTTTTAATTATTTTGACATTTTAACCTTTAATTACAGTATTTATTATTCTCTCTTTTTATTTATTTTTATTTTGGAGCCCTGTTTGGGGGGGGGGGGCCTGGTGGGAGATCAGGGGTTTAAATAGACCCCTGACATCTCCCCATTAGACAGGGAAAGGGACTGAGGACAGAGATTCCCCTGTCCCTTTCTCAGCAGCCTCAGCTGCACTGAAGATGAATGGACAGGAGAGGGAGGCTCCTGTTCGTTCATAAACTGAAGCATTGATTCTCAATTATGAATGGACATGAACTGAAGTTTAAAATACTCAGTTATGAATGAACAGATTCAGTGTGCATTCGGAAAAGGAAGGAGCTGGTAAATGACAGATCTGGGAGGACACGGACAGGGACCGGAGGAGGACGGGGCCCGGAGGAGGACATGGAGAGAGGGAGGAGGACACAGGAAGCCAGAGGAGGACCCGGGGAGCTGGAGAAACACACAGGGGACAGTGAGTTTTTATTGAAAGCTATACAAGGGGATCGGTGCTTGTAACTGCCCCGCCGCCGCACCGATCACCTGTGAGGCTGCCCAGCCCCCCCTGCTACACTGAGGATGCCTGGACCGATACAGCAGGTATCGGATTAAGCATCGGAGCAATTACACGAGTACAGATACTCGTGCAAATGCTTGGTATCGGCACTGATACCGATACTAGTATCGGTGCAACCCCAGTATATATATTTGAAAATTAATCAATCATGATGTACAAACAGCCTATGTCATTTCTTGAGGCCCTAAAATGGCAGGACAGTACAAATATACCCAAATGACCCCTTTTTGGAAAGTATAACACCCCAAGATATTTAGTAGAGTCATGTTTTTTGAAGATGGATTTTTTTTTGTCACAATTGTTTGAAAAATAAAGAAATTAAATAAAATTGTTTTTCTTTTCACATTTTTTTTACATACTATCACCAGAGCAGTACAACATCATAATATATTTGGTGTGGTGGGACACTGACTGGTGACAGTATGTTAAAAAAAAAATATAGTTTTTTCAAATTAAAAAAAAAAAAATTCCTTTTTTACAATTTTTTTTTTTACATACTGTGACCAGAAGGATACAGTGTTACCATAGTAACCCTTTACTGCTCTGGGGAGGTTATCAAGTTTTTCTTATTTTTTTGTTTTTAACACTATAATTGCAGTGATGATCACGGTTATAAGCAATCATTTTTATGAATGGCATCCATTCACGTGCCATTGTGTACAACTGTGATATCAATGTGCCATTGTGTACAACTGTGATATCTGTGATTGGCCACAGCTATTATACAGTAAGGTTTTCTGCTGTAATTGGCCCTGTTCTATATGATCACTGTGACCAATCATAGAGATCACAATAGTACACAATGGCTAGGAATGAAAGCCATTGTGTACAACTGACATGTGATCACTGTAATTGGTCACAGTGATCACATGGTACCAGGGCCGGCCCAGTACAACGATCTGTCTTTGGGACACAGATCATGCCGCTGTGCCACCCCTAGGGTGCATGCGAGCTGGAGGATGTCATATTACGTCCTCCAAGGATAATGGTGCTCAGATTATTATACTAGGCTGGGCAGGAAGTGGTTAAAGAACATTAACTGTTTATCAAATTGTTATGGGTAAAGTTTCACTTTAAATCAGCAGGTTTAAGTGATTCTAAAGCCTAAAGTTTTTTTTACCTTATTACATTCATTGCATTAAAGGTAATAAAAAAACCTTTTGCCCCCCCCTTATACTTACCTGAGCCCATTTACAATCCAGCCATGTGCATGAGAGCCGAGGCTCTCCCAGCTCTGTCCCTTCTCTCTGGGCAGAGTAATGGCAGCAGGAGCCATTGGCTAGACATGTTTGGCTTGTTTTGAATTAAAATTTGGATAAAATTTTCATTATTCAGAGATTCTAATGTATCTGAGTTTCTGAATGAAGATAGTTACGAATTTAAACGAATCCGAAGTAACGATACTCAATTTTATTTAAAATACTGAATTATCCGTATTCGAAAGCAAATTTGAAATGTAAACATATTGCTGACTATTGCTGATTTCCTTCAAAGACTGTGTGTATTAAAATATAGCCGTCTTCTGAAATTTGAATTTAAAAAAGAATATAATAAAACAGAATAGAATAGAAAATAAAAGAATAGAATATAAAGGACTAGAATGGAATAGAAAAAACAGAATAGATTAGAATAGAACATAATAGAATAGAATAAAATAGAAAGAATATAGCCATTTGAATTTCAAAAAGAATAAAAAAAAAAACAGAATAGAACAGAAAATAATAGAGAAAAACGTAATATAAAAGAACATGATATAAAAGAATAGAAAATAAAAGAATAGAACAGAAAGGAATAGAAAAAACAGAATATATTACAATTTGAATAAAATAGAAAGAATATAGCCGTCTTCTGAAATTCAAATTTCAAATAGAATAGAACCAGCTATTTTTCACAATAAATTTGGATCGATTTGATATTTTCAATTCGAATACTTCCAATAGATTGGAAAAATTTAATCTGGGTGAAAATGAATACACAAAATGAAATTAAACTAATTTTGTTACAAATGCAACTAAATGAAATTAGTAACCTAACAAATCGATTGAAACAAATGATTTCATTCTGTAAATGTCTACCATTGGCTCCTGCTGCTGGCAATCAAAGTCTGTGACGAGGAGCAGGGGTGCCCCACACAAGTGCCCCTATAAGAAGCGGCTTCCTACGGGGGCACTCGCCGAAGAGGAGGAGCCAGGACTGCCAGCGGAGGAACCCAGAAGAAGAGGATGGGGGCTGTTCTGTGCAAAACAATTGCACAGACAAGGTAGGTATAACATGTTTATTATTTTATTTAAAAAAAAAAAAGAAACAGGAACCTTTACTATCACTTTAGGTTCCGCTTTCTCGGATCTGCCAATCAATTAAAAATTATAAAAAAGTTTGATCAAATCCAATCTAAAGTAATCAGAAGGGAAGTTATACAGTAGCTATTTGATTGCTTTGATTGAATTGTTCATTGATAGGCCACCAGGGATGAGCTAAGGCATGTTGGGATACTACAAAAAAAAAGTGTTTTAATTCAGCGCCTAGGATATAAGTGAATCGTGTTCTAATAATTAATGTTCTAAAAAAGGTGATCTCTAAAAAATGACAGCTGCGGTTATAATGTCTACCAGTGTAAACATAAATAAGATATTATTCAGTAATCAACTGCTCTAGTCATGAATTCCGTTCCATGTGATAAACAAATACAGCGGGTAAAATAAGTATTGAACATGTCACCATTTTTCTAAGTAAATATATTTCTAAAGATGCTATTGACATGAAATTTACACCACCTGTCGGTAACAGCCCATGCAATCCATGCATACATACAAACCAAAACAAATAAATTCAGAAATTAAGTTATATGTAATTAAATGGAATGACACATTGAACATTGAAAAAGTATTGAACACATGAAGAAAGGGAGGTGCAAAAAGCCATGGAAAGCCAATACACCAGGGATATGCAATTAGTGGACCTTCAGCTGTTGCAGAACTACAAGCCCCATGAGGTATAGCAAGACTCTGACAGCCACAAGCATGACACCCAGAGGCAGAGGCATGATGGGACTTGTAGTTTTGCAACAGCTGGAGGTCTGCTAATTGCATATCCCTGAACTGAAATCAGTAATTAGAAAGCAATCCTGCTCCTTGTCAGTGCAAATTAATATTAGCTGGTTCAGTCTCAACTAATGGCCAATAAAAAGGTGCCTCATTACTAAGGTGTCACACAAGAAACATCTCATGATGGGTAGAAGCAAAGAGCTATTTCAAGACCTTCACAACCTTATTGTTGCATTACATACTGATGCCATTGATTACAGAAGGATTTCTAAACTTCTGAATGTTCCAGTTAGTACTGTTAGGGACATAATCCAGAAGTGGAAAGAACATAATTTCACCATAAACCTGCTAAGACCAGGTGCTCCTCACAAGATTTCTGACAGAGGAGTGAAAAGAATTATCAGAAGAGTTGTCCAAGAGCCAAGGACCACTTGTGGAGAGCTTCAGAAAGACCTTGAATTAGTAGGTACAATTGTTTCAAAGAAAACAAAAAGTAATGCACTCAACCGCCATGGCCTGTATGCACCGTCACAACGCCAAACTCCATTGCTGAAGCTCATTTAAAGTTTGCTGCACAACATATAGACAAGCCTGTGAAATACTGGGAGAATATAGTGTTGTCAGATGAGACCAGAATTGAACTCTTTGGATGCCATAATACACACAATGTTTAGAGGTCAAATGGCACTGCACATCACCCCAAAAACACCCCCATCCCAACAGTGAAGTTTGGAGGTGGGAACATCATGGTGTGGGGCTGTTTTTCAGAATACAGTACTGGCAAACTTCATATCAATGAAGGAAGGATGAATGGAAAAATGTACCAAGACATTCTTGATAAAAATCTGCTGCCATCTACGAGGATGATGAAGATGAAACGAGGGTGGACTTTTTAGCAAGACAATAATCCCAAACACAAAGCCAAGGAAATTCTCAACTGGTTTCAAAGAAAGAAAATAAAGCTGCTAGAATGGCCCAGCCAATCACCTGACTTGAATGCAATAGTAAAATCTATGGAAAGAACTAAAGATTGGAGTTTATAGAAAAGGCCCACGGAACCTTTAAGATTTGAAGACTGTGTGGAAGAATGGGCCAAAATCAAGTATTAAATGCATTTCAGTTAGCGTGTTCAATACTTTTCCCTGTGTCGCTCAATTTTATTACACATAACTTCATTTCTGAAGGTATTTGTTTTGATTTCTTTGTATGTATGGATTGCATGGGTTGTTAATGACATGTGATGAAAATTTCATGTCATTTCATGACGTGTTCAATACTTATATTACCCGCTGTATACATACCATATGAAGTGCTTACCATCTCAAAATAAATGTGAACAAAAAATGACAAGACAATATAAAAGTCTCATTCACTTATGCCCACTGTACATGTGCAGTATTTATACAGAGCACCTGCATGTGTACAGTGGGCATAAGTGAATGAGACTTTTATATTGTCTTGTCATTTTTTGTTCACATTTTTTTTGAGATGGTAAGCACTTCATATGGTATGTATATTTGTTTATCACATGAAACGGTATTCATGACTAGCGCGGTAGATTACGAAATAATATCTATGTTGGGATACTACTCTGAACCCACTAGGAAGCTGTTGCTGCGGACCGCCAACCATAAGCGGCTGAACCGCAAGTATACACGCCCAGTGTATACGTGCGGCTGCAAGGCAGGGAATGCCTCAGCCACTTATAATTGGCAGTGTGCCGTGACTAGTATCCAAATACGGGTGGAGCCTGGGATCTAATGTCACGACGCTACACGCGTTGACCGCGGCCATTTTGTGGGTTGGAATCATCTCCTCGTTTTATACCTTATGACATGCTTGTTTTTATCGTTTTAAATGTGAGTACTCTGGAATTCTTTTTGGAATAAATTATACACTGATTTGATATACTGCACAATGAGGAGTCGTTTTCTCTTATTTTAGGTGTCCGTATATGAAACAGCGGTGATCCCTAGGATCGCCGCCGAGCTCTGCTTATATACGGTTTATGAAACAGAGATGATCGGTGAAGAACATGTTCTCCGCACACTGAGAAGCTGTCATTGACTGACACAGAAACGGCCAGTTCATGAAGCTACGATCTGAGCACTTCACTGGTGATCTGTGTCAGAATTCACACTACCCAATTCACCAGCTCAGAGGTGGAGAATCGGGGAGTGAAGAAAGAATCTGGGGGGACTGAAGGGGAAGGAGGAAGACTTTCTTCTACCTCAATCAGACTCCCCAAGACAGTAACCATGTCCCCCTGTCATATTTATATGTGTGTGTGTGTGTGTGTGTATATATATATATATATATATATATATATATATATATATATATATATATATATACATACACATATACACACACTTATTATGTAGGAGGGCTATTTATTTTATTAACATGGGGTGGGCCATTTGTCCGTGTACTGAGCAGTGAATTTCTGGTACTGTAATCTCGTTAAGTCTCACGAGATTCCAGTATCAGGGGATGTTCTCCACTGTTTGAAGCATTTATAGATCGCTTCACTTCATAAAAGGAGAAGCGATCTACACCGCTTCATAAACCGGCACTCCGATCTCCTCTGTGAATGCCAGAGGATGGAGCAGTGCTTCATAAACAGACACCTATATGCATGAACCTGTGGATTCACCATCTGTGAGGGCTATACAAGATCCAGTTGCTTGTTGTCTTAGTGGAGATGTGACCAGCCTGAGGATATACACTATGCCCGTTTGACCACCTATGACTTAGTGGTCCACCATTTGGGGTAAGAGGCCCAGTGTGTTGATGTTCGGTGGAGGATATCATTATTTCACTTTAGTCTGTCTGATTTACACCTTGGGTGACTCCAGAAAAGAAACATGGACTTTTGTGCCAGCGTTTGTGGACTTTTATAAATGTACATATTTATTTTCAACGCTGCATATGCCCATCTTTCTAGTATCTAAACACGCCCTGGTGGCCATAATGCACGCATAAACAAATGGCTCTTGCGGTCTCTGCCCCTGTGTGAATGAGCCCCAAATATTCCAAGGAGTGTACATATTGGTATACATTGAACTTGCTATGCAGAAGAAGTGTTTATTGTGAAGGCCAGGACAGAGCTGCTGGTGTCAGCTGACAGTGTGAGGAAGGCTCCCCAAAATGACAAAAATAGGAGCTAGGTGGAAGAAGTATGTATATGAGGTGAGGTAGTGTGGTGTATAGTGTGTCAGGAGGAGGAAGAGGAGGAGGGTGTAGAGGAAGCACACACACACACACACACACTCTCTCTCTGCTCTCTCACTAGGAGGAGGAGTCGGAGGAGCAGCTGCAGCGGCGGCGGCCTGAGCGATAGGATGTCCCGACATGAAGGTGAGTGGCGAGGGGAGGACACAGGCGACAAACCGCCGACTGAGCCCCCTTCCTCCGCCGTGTACACACACGTCTCCCCGGGCAGGCCCTCCTGTCCGTACACTGTATACACAGTGCTGTGTTCTCAGGCCCCGGGCCTCCTCCTCCTCCCTCCCCCCCCGGAATAACCGGCTCCTCTTCCCCATTCCTGCAGGCCTCATACTCCCGACATGGAGCCCTCCTCTATCACCCTCTCCTATCTCCCAAAGCTCTCACACCTTTCTCCCTGGCTAGGCCTTGGTTTCCTTCCCCCCTCGGCTCCCCCCCCCCCCCCCCCGCACAGCTCCCGGGGACACCCTCACTGCCAGGCCGAGGCTTCAGGCCCTCAGACTGTGTCCGCCCCGGTGTCACTCTATGACTTGACACACGTGTGTATAGTGGGGGGGCGCCCCTATGTGTGGGGTAGTGTGAGCAGGCTGGGGGGTGCCCGTCAGGTGTGTGCGGTGCGGAAAGGAGGGAGAGGCCTGGGAGGAGGGATTGCACTGTCATCCGAGGGAGGAGGAGGGGGAGCCGTGTGGACACACACCGGCACAGGAGCCTCTTCCTGATCCCCCATCACTGGGGAGACACAGACACCTACTGACCATCACTATAGGGGGGGGGGGGGGATCTGTCAGTGTGGGGCACCTGTGGATGTGTCAGGGCGCTCCTCTACCTATGGGACACCTCCTGTCAAACTTTACTGCACTCCTTGACAGCTACAGGGCCAGTGTTCTTGCAACATGAGATCAGCTCTGTTCAGATGATGGCAGATTGGTTGCTGGGAGTAACGGCAGGTTACCAGAAACGTACGAATGCTGCCTCTCCATCATTGCTTTCTGACTTCATTTTACTATATGCAAATGGACAGGATCGTGGCTGGACATCGTCCTTTCTGTTGTGTTGGATGTATCTGTAAACCCAGTCACTAGACTTACATAAGCTTTAAAATATGGCTAAAGACATTATTATTATTATTATTATTTTTTTACAGGATTTTGGTATAGTGGCGAGGGGTTAGAACTGTTGGAAGGTTTTAAAAGTGGAACTAAACCCATCAATTTTTAATGCTGTTCTTAACCCTATAAATAAAAAAAAAATGCTGTATTTGCTGACTTTTAGCCCGGGTTCACACTATAATGCGCTGCGGACCGCACAGGAGCACTGTGCGTCCCTGTTCACCGTTTCAGGGACGAATCAGGGCCGATTCTATGCCTGAATTCGGCCCTGAAACGCAGCCAAAGACGCACAGCTTTTTTGTGCAGTGCGCACCGCAGCCGCCCCGGAGAGATGTGAACCGGCTCCATCGGGAGCCAGTCACATTCACCTGCTATGCGAATTAGATGTGCGGAAACGCACATCTAATTCGCATAGGTGTGAACCCGGGCTAAATAGAAGGACACTTACCTGTCCAAGGATCCAGTGCTATCCTCACTCAAGCCAGTTCTTCAGCTGTCTTCGGGTCCAAGCATCGGCTTGTTTACTAAGGGAAGCTGGCTGTGACTGCTGCGTGAGCCATGATGCGGTTTGTGAATGGTCCCTCATTTTTCTGTGTCCCAAAAGGCTGCAGGCAAAGGGGCGATCTGGATTGCCTAGGTGATCTAAGTGGAAGTGGGTACCTTTCAAAACCAGGTAATGACCCCCCCTTTCCTGCCAAAACTGAGAGGCAGACGAGTGGCACCTCCCCTTTTGGGCGAAGTTCCGCTTTAAAGTGGAAGTAAACCCTCCTATTGTTTTCAGCCAAGGAAACTGCCATCTTGGCCTCTGTTGTCAAGAGATAGTTCACCTTTGCCACAAAACTGCCTATGCAGATAAGGGGCATCTGTAGATAAAAACAAACTGTGCAGCTCTGACAAAAGTTGAATAATGCCCTTGCTAAAGGTGTAGGCCATTTATATACCTTTTATGAAGTCTGACTGGAATACTTCCCAGGATGTTGCTAGGTACTCCCAGGATGTTGCTAAGTGAGGCCTAGTCATCACTGCTCACCTTCACCCTCACAGGAGTGAGCTCTCAAATGGTGAGCTCAGAGCTACTGCATCAGAGGACAGAAAAAGCTTGTGAGGAGTAAGGATGAGCTCCGGCGTGTTCACACAGCCCACGTGCAGAGCCCGCCAGGAAGTCACTGCCTGTGATTAGTGCAGCGCAGTGCTGAGATTTCCCGATCTCTGAAACCGTACATCGGGTAAATGTCTCACTGCCTATGATTAGCACAGCGCAGTGCCAACTTCCTGGCGGGCTGTGCGAACACGCTGGAGCTCATCCTTAGTGAGGAGGTTTGAATCAGAGAAAGAGCTCACTCCTGTGATTGTGGAGGTGAGCAGTGACAACTAGGCCTCACTTGGCAATATCCTGGGAGTATTCCTGTCAGGCTTCATAAGGTATGTAAATGGACTACACCTATAGCAAGAACATTATTTATCTTTAGTCAGAGCTGCACAGTTTGTTTTATTTCTACAGACACCCCTTGCCTACCTAGACACCCTTTACCTTTTTTGTAAAGGTGAAATTATCCTTTTAATCTTCAACTGCCATGTTGCTGCACATGTGATCAGTTATGACACCAGATATTGGATGGTTTGACAGTTCGGTTCAGAGCACATCCAATGTGACGGTTACTTTCCTGGCATGTTTCAAAAAAGTAACTGTTTTTGAAACTGTTAAATCAATGGCTTTACTTCCGATTTAACAGTTAGATTCATGGCACATGCTGGAAATTTAATTGTCACATTGGTTGCGCTCTCGACCAAACTGTCAAACCATTAAATGCCTGGGGTCATAAATGATCAAATGTGCAGCGCCATGGCAGTTGAAGATCAGAGGCCAAGATGGCTGTGTCCCTGTTAGGGACATTCCCTCTCTTAGACCCCTTTCACACCGAGCCACCTATAGCGTCGGCGGTAAAATGCTGCTATTTATAGTGGCGTTTTACCGTCGGATTTGCGGCGCATTTTGGCCGCTAGCGGGGTGCCTTTACCCCCTGCTAGTGGCCGAGAAAGGGTTAAAACTGCCCACAATGCACCGCAATAGCGGCGTTTTGCTGGCGGTATCCTGCGCTGCCCCATTGATTTCAATGGGGAGCAGCGGTGGAGGAGCGGTAAACACACCGCTCCAAAGAAGCTGCTGACAGGACTTTTCCTGACGTCCTGCCAGCGCAGCACTCCAGTGTGAAGGCCCTCGGGCTTTTACACTGGAGACAATGCTGCAGCTGTTTGAGGGCGGATTGCAGGCGCTATTTTTAACGCTATAGCGCCTGCAAAACGCCCTCGGTGTGAAAGGGGTCTAAAGCTGGCCGTATACAGAAGATATATCCATAGCTAAACAGTGTAAGTGGAGGAATCTCCACTGTCTGGTGGTTGTATTCTGACAGCTGCTGCATGAATGCCTGAATAGTGGCTGCTTCTGATTGGATGTAACCGATCTTCGGCCAACAATTTTCCCCTGGCTCCTTTCAATTTTTTTCAGATTGGAGGATGTTAGGCAGTAGGATGCCTACAGAGCCTCCCCATGGATCAGATTAATGCCCTGTACACACGGTCGGATTTTCCGATGGAAAATGTCCGATCCGAGCGTGTTGTCGGAAATTCCGACCGTGTGTGGGCTCCATCGGACATTTTCCATCGGATTTTCCGACACACAAAGTTTGAGAGCAGGATATAAATTTTTCCGACAACAAAATCCGTTGTCGGAAATTCCGATCGTGTGTACTCAAATCCGACGGACAAAGTGCCACGCATGCTCAGAATAAATAAAGAGATGAAAGCTATTGGCCACTGCCCCGTTTATAGTCCTGACGTACGTGTTTTACGTCACTGCGTTCAAAATGATCGGATTTTCCGACAACTTTGTGTGACCGTGTGTATGCAAGACAAGTTTGAGCCAACATCCGTCGGAAAAAATCCTAGGATTTTGTTGTCGGAATGTCCGAACAAAGTCCGACCGTGTGTACGGGGCATTAGGCTGATTCATCAGGAACTGGTCGATGTGCCCTCCTTGTAAGGCTAGCTTTAGGCTACGATCACACTGCGGCTGCATTGGCAGTAAAGCGCTGCTCGTTTTAGCGGCGCTTTACCGTCTTAGCAGGGCTTTTCGGCTGCTAGTGAGGTGCTTTTAACCCCCGCTAGCGGCCAAAGAAAAGGTTAAAACCTCCCGTGTTGTGGCGCTTCTGAAGCGCTGCCCATGCATTCCAATGGGCAGGGCGGTTTAGGAGCACTGTATACAGCGCTCCCAAAGATGCTGCTTGCAGGACTTTTTGTAACATCCCCCAAGCGTACTGCCTCAGTGTAAAAAACCTGAAAACCGCCTTCAGTGTGAAAGCAGCCTTATTGTTCGGATTACCGATGTCCCAAGAATTTAAAGTGAAAGTAAATCCAAAATTTTGAGTTTCTGTCAGAACAGAGATGGGAAGTGTACATGTACAATACAACACCAGTGATGGCCACTGGTTCTGCATTGTACACAATGATGATGAGAGGGACAACAACAAGACCAGAAGAGAACTGATAAGAATAGCAGCTTTTTGGGAAACATCGCTGAAACCAGCAGGGAGAAAAACAGCGATAGGTGAATGTGGTCACAGACCACTAAACTCACAATTCTGAATCCTGCATACCACTAACATGAATTTTACATGCCTTATACACAATGTTCCTGCTCTCTGCCCCCTCCCCCTGGATCACACTGCTGCCCTATACAAACAATGCTCCCACACTCTGCATCGCACTGCTTCCTTACACAGACTTCTTATTGGATCTCACCTCCTTATCCAGCCATGTGCTCAAGCTCTGTGTTCCTTCCCACATCCTCCCCTCTGCATTACTCCCAGCGCCTCCCTCTGAGTTCATAGGGGCCAGTACTACAGAGGAGACATCGGGTACCAATGCGTGCCGACAGTATTGACGGTCAGTGCCATTTAGAACAACAATGGAAACGGCATTGGGTGGTATATATCCACCACAGTGTTGATTTGCAGCAGAACCCCTGGGGACCACCAAACTTTTCTTGTGGTCCACAGACCACTGGTTTAGGCTGTGTTTGCTGGCTGCACGCTAAAATGAACTGGTTTAGTGTGCGGCCTAATGTCTGCCGTGTATTGGTGGTGCCTTGCAAATTTATAATGCAATGTGCTGTTATAATTTATTATTTTTTTTTCTATTTTCTTTATTGAAATGTCAAAATGGCTTTTTATCCTCGTCCATCTACCACAGTGGTGCGGTGAACAACGCTGAAATTAGGTGATCTCTTGTGCATTGTGGAAAACTGCAGCATGTCTGCATTTACCATAATGCACTGCAACTCACATGAAGGCAGCATTGGAGTGTGAACAGGTCACAGGTTTTAAAGTGAAGGCTGGTGTCCTTTCTGTGTTTGGTTTTGGGGAACAGTGTTGTACCAATGCAAGGTGCTGTTTACCCTTTTTTTTTTTTTTTTTTTTTTTTTTTTTAACGTTATTTGACTTTGAAAATTTCACATCTGCCTTTACCAGTGCTGAAATCAGGTGAGCCCCAGAAGAACGCAGCATGTTTTCTGCACTGCCCCTCACATCACATCAGAGTAGTGTAAAAGGGGCAAATAGGATTACATGGTGTGAATGGATCCTCATCTACCCCTCCTCTCTCTCTTTGGCAATTTACCAAACTCCTTGCATTCTGTGAAAAGAATACAAGGCTTTTTGTGAATGTATGAGGGGAGAGGAGGGGTAAATATGACTGCTTACCTTCACTGTATGATGCCCAGAACTATGTTATAGTGGTGTATCCAGGATGCATGAAATCAAAATTTGTGCAGTAAACTGCAGTCAGACAATCATGGGCTATTCAGCATTAGAAGAAACATTTGATCTGTGGCTATTCTTAAAGCAGAACATTTTCTTCTTTTTTTTTTTTTCTTTTTTAAGTGGCCATTTTTAGACATTGACAATATTCGATGTCAAAGGATCAAAGATCACATAGCTACATCTCCGTGCAGGTGGTGAAGATAAAGTTTAGCAAATCGTCTTGCTAAGAAAAAAAAACAAACTCTCCTTGTGATTATGCAAACGTTTGGTGTTTTTTCACAAGTGTTCGTCCTTTAGAAACCTGCAACTTCCAAGAATTCACTAGGCCTGATCAGCTAATGTCTCACTTGTGCCACAAGGTGTGCTGTGTAGTCGAGTTGTATTCCTTATCTGTAAAACTTCACATTCAACTTTCACTTTCCTTCATGTACTTTTCTAATGTTCTTATAAATGTTTTGATTGCTTGGTTTGTCCTGTTTAAAACCTGAGCCTTGGAACATCTAAACTTTTAGCTAATATCTAAAGATAGAAGAACTTATTCATATTGGAATTGTATATATGGCAGAGATCAAGTTGGCTTCTAGATTTGACTTGCTGGCTGAGTGTTTTGTGGTTTGGGCCATTTTGATATTTATGAATAATTCAAATACAAGCACAAGTTTTGGTTCTGTCTAATTTAATTAATGCATTTTGGAAAGATAACTCCACCCAAAGCTGATATTTACATTCTGGATATATGCTGGTGGGTTAAATAGCATCAGCATAATTATACTGTATCTGTCGGGCAATACTGGTGGTGTAACTCAAGATTTGCCTTTCAAAGTCTATTAGCTTTCTGCAGTAATTACATGGCTGTCACTCTCACCGCTCAGTTAACCATGCACTCTGCATTGCAGAGAATGCAACGCAAGCATTGAAATTGACCCTAGTAGGGCGAGTGAGCCTCATGACAGGTGTCAGGAGTTTTAGAACCTGTAGGAGTAAGATTTACCCACTGTACATACCAAGTGATATACCGTATATACTCGAGTATAAGCCGAGTTTTTCAGCACATTTTTTTTTGTGCTGAAGGTGCCCCCCTTGGCTTATACTTGAGTCAAGCATTTTTCTGCAGCAAAAAATGTCATTTTCTGAACCGACTTTGGGGCCCCGTATCTCGGGCCCCCTTGGCTAGGAACCCCAAATTTGGTGTGCAAACCCAGTGGAACTCGCACCACAACATATCCAAAGCTGGGGTTCCTAGCACCAAGTGGCCCCAAGATACGGGGCCCCAAAGTCCGTTCGGAAAATGGCATTCTCTGCTGCAAAAAAGTGCTTGACATTTTCTGAACCGAATTTGGGGCCCCGTATCTCAGGGCCACTTGGTGCTAGGAACCCCAGCTTTCGATATGTTGTAGTGCTAGTTCCACTGGGTTTGCAAACCAAATTTGGGGTTCCTAGCACCAAGTGGCCCTGAGATACGGGGCACCAATTTTGGTTTGGAACATGTCATTCTCTGCTGCAGGAAAGTGCTTGACATTTTCTGAACCAATTTTTGAGGCCCTGTACCTCAGGGCCATTTAGTGCTAGAAAGCCCAGCTTTGGATATATTGTGGTGCTAGTTCCACTGGGTTTGCACACCAAATTGGGGTGCCTAGCACTAAGTGGCCCCGAGATATGGGGCCCCAAAGTCGGTCAACTGTGTCCATCTGCAGCAATGTCATTTCGGGACCCTTTGGGTCCAGAGACCCCAAATTTTGGCTGCAGCTAGGGGGCATCTAGGAACCCTTAACTACCAAGTTTGAAGTTCTGGGGACCTATGGCTGCAAATGGGCACAGTGAGGCTGCAAATGGGCATCGCTGACCCTCTTTTCCACTTACAGTAGCTGCGCATTTCTCACCCTAGGCTTATACTCGAGTCAATACGTTTTCCCAGTTTTTTGTGGTAAAATTAGGTGCCTCGGCTTATATTCGGGTCGACTTATACTCGAGTATATCCGGTAACTTAATGGTTACTTTGGCCACCAAACTCCACCATTAACGAAATATTTTTACTTTGACTTGCACTTTATTTTTTTGCTGCAATTACACTTGTTTGATATGTTATCATAGCTTTGTAAATAGCCAAAAAGTTCTAAGTATAATGTGCTTGGGTTTGTTGACACAATGGTTTCATTTTAGATTGTAAGCTTTAACGAGCAGGGACCCTGATTCTTCCTGTTTTTGTATTGTAACTGTACTGTCTGCCCTCATGTTGTAAAGCTCTGCGCAAACTGTTGTCGCTATATAAATCCTCTATTATTATTTAAAATAAATTGGCAGGAGATCCAGAGATAATGTCATATATTTTAAATACAGCATATTTTTGATTTTTGCGTATGAATTATGCTGTACACTGACTGTTTGTTTTTTTTCATTTTTATCTTTAGGCTACTTTCACATGGGCGATTTACAATCGTGCATTCCTGCAGCAATAATCAACACTGCCCTGTGGCAGGAACAACAGGTGGGCAGCTGTGGCCAGGAAGTCTGTTTAAAGGAATGACAGGTGCCTGTCTGCATGTAATAATCGCATATGGAGCCGTATCTGTGATTAGACACAGATGATCAGACCTGGACGAAGAAAGATAGGCTGCAGGGTCAATCGTCTGTACTTAACCGCAGGCAACAGCTTCATGTGCAGTTTTATGCAGACAGCTATGGCCACCTGTCATTCCTTTGTACAAACTTCCCGGCCTCAGCTGTTTGCATTGACCTGTGATGCCAGCTGCAGGAAACTGCTAATTTTTGCTGCAGAACTCCACTGTTCATAATTGCTTGTGTGTACATAGCCTTAAGCTGGGTACACCCTATCCGATAATGGTAAACAGCACAAATAGGGTGAATCTCCATAACAGGGACACAGACCGCAATAAAGACATGACAGGGGTTCTAATCTCTCTCCTCTCCATCCAAAACCAAATAAGTTTTGTCTTTAGTTCTAATGTAACTGAACAAGATGAAGATAGAAGCTGATTGGTTACAATGCTCCAGATCCTGTCTGCTCCACTTTTAGCAAATTCCCCCACAGTGTTTTGTAAATTACTGGCCCTATACTGAGTTTTTTTTTTTAATTTTTTAAATTTATTTTTCTTACTTCCAAAGGTGAACTTGGCATTAAAAGCTGAACTAAACTGAGTTAAAAAAAATGTACACAATCCACGGCTCATTCACACAGGCTCAAAGGGGTGTACCCTGGCAGAATTCAGCACATTTCTGCACCCGCTTGTACATATCAGTGACATGGCTGTCCATCCCTGTACGCATGTAACCACTGAAATATGCATACAGTGTTCGGCACTTGTCATTTATATGTAGTCTGCCTGCTGCAGCTGTACCTGAAATTTAGGCGTAGAAATGCACTGAATTCTGTTGGTGTTCAGCCCTCTGCCTCCATTTGAAAGAGCATTTACAGTTTGTTTTCTTTTAAAAGCAGCCATAGCCTGAGTACAGAAACCTGTTTCCATCCAGGATGCTAAGAGTACGCTTGCTCTCTGTAGATGTGGTCTCTCACCAGAGGCCACTGACATTTTTCCACACTGGATCAACACCAGTCACCTTAAAGGCATAAAGAAAACAATTGTTTTCTGTGTTCTCCGTTTATACCACAACTCTGGTCTGACATGCTTAATTTTTCTGTAACATTGTTATAATGCAGGGCGCTGCTTCCCATGACAGGCACAGAACGGACATCAGTCTGCATGCTAAGTTCCAGTTCTCACCAGAATGCGGTGTGGGAAACCCACGTTCCATGTGCTCAAAAGACAGTTGCGATCTGCAGCAGGTGTCAGTGTTATTGACACCCCAAATGTTGGTCATAAACGCAGTGCGTGTGCCTGCATCAGGTTGCATGACAAAGAAGTACCAGGCAATCTGGTTTCAGTGAGTTTCCAAAAGTAGTGCATGCGGTGCAATCTGAGCCCATTCAAACATGAATGTTGTTTATCAATGGGAGACCTGACCTGTGATGATACACATAACTGCCTTGGTAAAATAACTTTACAGCAGAAGCCCCCCCCCCCCCCCCAATTAATGTAAGGCGGCTCCACCATGTCAGATGTGCCTCCTATGCATGAACCCCCCCCCCCCCCCCCTCGGGGTCTCCACCACAAAGTCCTCTCATTTATCTCTTATCCAGGGCAGACTGGGTCTAATGCTTTTTGCACCCTGGTTGAGGAACACTCCCCACATAAAATAGCCCCTGTGCTAACAATACCCCCTACATACAATAGTTGCAATACCCGCTGAGTTACGTAACATAGCCCTGCACTCACAATACCCATTGAGCTACATACAGTCACCTTTAAACTAACGACCTTTCCCTCCAAAGTACAGTGCCTGGAAAAAGTATTCATATCCCTTGACATTTTCCACATTCTGTCGTGTTACAACCAAAAACGTAAATGTATTTTATTGGGATTTTTTGTGATAGACCAACACAAAGTGCCACAAAATTTTGAAGTGGAAGAAAAATGATAAATGGTTTTCAAACTTTTTTACAAATATCTGAAAAGTGTAGCGTGCATTTGTGTTCGGCCCCCTTTAATCTAATGCCCCTAACTAAATCTAGTGGAACCAATTGCCTTCAGAAGTCATCTAGTTAGTAAATCGAGTCCACCTGTGTGTAATTTAATCTCAGTATCAATACAGCTGTTCTGTGAAGCCCTCATAGGTTTGTTAGAGAACCTTAGTGAACAAACAGCACCACAAAGGCCAAAAAACACACCAGAAAGGTCGGGGATAAAGTTGTAGAGAACTTTAAAGCATTTAGGTTATAAAAAAATACTCCAAGCTTTGAACATCTCAGGGAGCACTGTTCAATCCATCATCCCAAAATGGAAAGAGTATGGTACAACTGCAAACCTACCAAGACATGGCCATCCATCTAAACTGACAGTCTGGGCAAGGAGAGCATTAATCAGAGAAGCAGCCAAGAGGCCCTTGGTGACTGGAGGAGCTGCGGAGATCCACAGCTCAAGTGGGAGAATCTGTCCGCAGAACAACTATTAGTTGTGCACTCCACAAATTTGGCCTTTATGGAAGAGTGGCAAAAATAAAGCCATAAGAAGTCCCGTTTGTGAGAAGCCATGTGGGGGACACAGCAAATATGTGGAAGAAGGTGCTCTGGTCAGATGAGACCAAAATTAAACTTTTTGGCCTAAAAGCAAAATGCTATGTGTGGCAGAAAACTAACACTGAACGCACCATCCCCACTGTGAAACATGATGGTGGCAGCATCATGTTACGGGGCTGCTTTTCTTCAGCAAGGAACGGGGAAGCTGGTCAGAGTTGATGGGAAGATGGATGGAGCCAAATACAGGGCAATCTTAGAAGAAAACCTGTTATGCCGCGTACACACGGTCGGACTTTTCGGCTACAAAACTCCGACAGCCCGTCTGACAGACTTTCGACGGACTTGCAGCGCACTTTCTAACGAACGGACTTGCCTACATACGATCACACAAAATTCAGACGGATTCGTATGTGATGACATACACCGGACTAAAATAAGGAAGTTGATAGCCAGTAGCCAATAGCTGCCCTAGCGTGGGTTTTTGTCCGTCGGACTAGCATACAGACGAGCGGATTTCTGGGTCCGGCGGAGTTACGACGTAAAGATTTGAAGCAAGTTCCAAATCTAAAGTCCGTCAGATTTGCGGCTGGAAAAGTCCGCTAAAGGTCCGGTGGAGCCCACATACGATCGGATGGTCCGTCGGCGTCCGTCGGACCAGTCCGGTCGAAAAGTCCGACCGTGTGTACACGGCATTAGTCTGCAAAAGACTTGAGACTGGGGTGGAGGTTCACCTTCCAGCAGGACAACAACCCTAAACATATAGCCAGAGATAACGGAATGGTTTAGATCAAAGCATATTCATGTGTTAGAATGGCCCAGTCAAATTCCAGACCTAAATCCAATTGAGAATCTGTGGCAAGACTTGAAAATTGCTGTTCAGACGCTCCATCCAATCTGACAGAGCTTGAGCTATTTTACAAAGAAGAATGGGCCAAAAATGTCACTCTCTCTAGATGTGCAAAGCTGGTAGAGACACCCCCAAAAAGACTTGCAGTGAAAGGTGGTTCTACAAAGTATTGACTCAGGGGGGCTGCATACAAATGCACGCCACACTTTATCATTTTCCTTACACCTAATAACTAATTGCCACTTTGTTGGTCTATCTCACAAAATCCCAAAATGTGCAAAATTTCAAGGGGGTATGAATACTTTTTCAAGGCACTGTACATACATAACCCCCTAAAACTTTCCATATCCTCTTGAGCTACATACACTCCCCTACCTGGGATGCATACAAAACCCCCAAAACTAGCATTTTCAATGCCTTCAGGTGCTTGTTAGGCTTTGAGATTTGTTTGAATTTGTTTAGGCCTTGCTTACAGTGCTACATTTTGCAATTGACAGTTATGACCCCTTATAATCCAACTGCTTTGAAAATGTAAAACTGTCCATACACTAGAAAATGTTGACAAATTTTCATTTCTAAGAATGTTCAGATTTCTAATCATTACTATATTCAAATTTAAGTTCATTTTCAACCGCAGTAATGAGAACATTTTGAAGGAATGAGTTGGCAAATGTTGCTTGAACAAACAAATATCAGTGAATGTGGTTTTTGTTCGGGAAAGTAAATTCACGAAGATAAATTTCATAGTACTTTTGAATGACATTTGTCAAGTCATCAAATGTACTGAGAATTAGTTTGTGCTTCGAAGTTAGGGGGTGTGGTGTTACTGGGGCCGGTTTGAACGCAAAGATTGAAGGAGCTGTGCTAGGGAATTTACACTTCCGGGAGTGCTGGAAATTTGCTGGAAAGTACATTGCAAGTGAATAAAAAAAATATAAAAACAAAAACATTGATCTGATTATTCTGTGAGTTTATCTGTAAACCTTTTTAAGTTGGTGCAGGAGTTTCTTTAAAGTGGTTGTTAACCACTTGCCGACCGCCGCATGTACATATGCGTCCTAAGGTTGGTGGCGGATATCGTTGATATGGCAGCAGCTAGCTGCCATAACCCCAGTATCCCTGTTTTCGGCCGGTGGTCGGCTACAAGATAAAAGTGGTCTCTGCGGCGGATTTGCCGCGAGATCACTTTTAACAGTGGCGGGAGAGGGGGCCCCCCCCCTCCCGCTGTGATCCCATGCCCTCCGCCGCTTACCGGAGCCGTCGGCGGAGGCGATCGCGTCTGTTCCCTAGCTGTGCATGGAGACGAGTGAGGGGAAGATGGCGCCCACACGTCTCCATGACACTGCAGAAGTGACGTCAAAACGTCACTTCCGCCCATACGTCTTAAAGGCACAATTTTTTTCAATGTCATTTTTTTAAATGGCTTTTTTTTTTTTTTTTTTTTTTTAATTGCATTTTAGTGTAAATATGAGATCTGAGGTTTTTTTGACCCCAGATCTCATATTTAAGAGGACCTGTCATTTTTTTTCATCACAAGAGATGTTTACATTCATTGTAATAGGATTAAAAGTGACACATTTTTTTTTTTTTAAACAGTGTAAAAATAAAATCGTGAAAGAATTTTTTATTTTTTTAAAATGCCCTGTCCCGACGAGCTTGCGCACAGTAGTGCCCGCATATGAAAACGGTGGTCAAACCACACATGTGAGGTATTGCCGCGATCGTTCGAGTGAGAGCAATAATTCTAGTCCTGGACCTCCTCTAACGCAAAACATGCAACCTGTAGAATTTTTTTTAAACGTCGCCTATGGAGATTTTTGAGTAGGGGTGCAACGGATCAAAAAACTCACGGTTCGGATCGTTCCTCGGATCAGGAGTCGCGGTTCGGATCCTTTTCGGATCAACAAAAAAAAAATCTCCCCCACTGTAATATCCACGTCATCTCCCCCACTGTAATAATATCCACAATATGCCCCACTGTAATAATATATTGGCAGGGTATTGGCAGGGTATAGCAGAGTATTGGCACTGCTGCCATCCGATCTCTCCCCTCCAATGTACAGATCAGTACACAGAGGGGAGAGAGGAGCGATCACGTGGTAAACGGCCGCCGGGTGTACCAAGATGGCCGCTGCTCCGGAGCTAGGCTGAAGCCGCGGCCTTTCCTAAGCGCATGTGTGCCGATCCGAACAGGTTGAACCGTGACGATCGGTGACGATCTGTTGCACCCCTATTTTTGAGGGTAAAAGTTTGACGCCATTCCACGAGCAGGCGCAATTTTGAAGCATGACATGTTGGGTATCAATTTACTCGGCGTAACATTATCTTTCACAATATAAAAAAAATTGGGCTAACTTTACTGTTGTCTTATTTTTTATTCAAAAAAGTGACTTTTTTTTCAAAAAAAGCGTGCTTGTAAGACCGCTGCGCAAATACGGTGTGAAAAAAAGTATTGCAATGACCGCCATTTTATTCTCTAGGGTGTTAGAACCCCCAAACATTATATATTGTTTTTTTTCTAAGTAATTTTCTAGCAAAAAACTGTTTTAAACATGTAAACGCCTAAATTCCAAAACAAGGCTGGTCCTTAAGTGGTTAAGGCAGTGCACACAGTCACTGCCAGCCCCTCTGCTAGTATTATATGATGTATATACTATATGCCATTTTCTGAAATTCTTCTTATAAATACCGTTTTTCTTATCCCCGATCAGTGGTCATGTGACCGTCCAGCGCTGTCTTTCTCGGCTGTATGTATTCCAGAGGGAGGGGCTGAGCTCTCCTGATGTCTGCCGGGCGGTCACGCAACCTACCTTTTGTAATACAAACATCGGAGGAAGACAGCGCCGGGTGATCACGGCTGGCCGAAGGATAAAGACTGACCACGCCAACACAGATCGGCTTCTGTGCTTTGTGTGGTCAGTTTAGAACATAAAAGAAAGGTGACTGACAGGATCAACCAGGTACTTCAGATGGAAGAAGTACATGAAAATGATAGACTATGATCTATTCTATAAAACACACATCTGAACATACACAGAAAAAAAATCTAGGGCAACTTTTGACCAACCTAAAATGCTGTTTTCAAGGTAAGCTACAGCAATAAAGTGGAATACAATTAGTGGATGGCCAATCAGCATTTGCCATAATGTGCAAGCATACACAGCACCCTTGCACATCATGGCACACTTACCTCTGGGTGTGCTCTTCTCCAGCTTCTCCAGCTTCTCCTCCAGCCTTCTGAGTTTGCTGTCTTTTATGCTTCACCATTGGGTGGGCACTGATAATGTAATTCCCCACACATAGTTACATTATCATGGCAGTTAACTCTTACAGATGCTGGTAATGGCGCCAAGACAGTAACCGCACTGTGCATGCCCCTCAGTCTGCGTACAGATAAAAATGTGCTAATAGCGTTACTGAAAGCCTGCTGGGAATTTGTTTTAAAGGTCTGCTTATGCCTAAATGCTCAACTCCAACCAAAACCTTTATTTTGAATAGAGCAGGGAAGTAACCTTTGTCAGGTTTTAACTACTATCTGTCTCTATTGAAGAGAGATCCTCTCACTTTATGTGTAGACAGGAAGTGTTGATAAATCTCTCTCATGGAGGAATTAAGCACACCTACGAATGGGGCAGCTTAAAATTACCCACGGGTGACTCCGAAGGGTCCCCTGCGATTGGCTGTGGGCAAGACACCCCATTGAAAGCATTGGTTGTCTGGCAGCACCTGCAGCTATTCATGCCCATTCAAATGTAATTGCTTATGAACACATTACCTGCATATGATTTGCACTGGACACAGACTGTCTCCTGTGGTCAATTGCAAACGCCCCCATATGCAGGTGCGAATTTGGCCTGAAAATTCTAACAATGGGTTTTATTGCTATCTGTGCCTTTCTGTTCCAGTGACAACCTAACCTCCCATTTCTTGTAGAGGTGTCACTGAGACAGGAAGTGAATCTCCCAAGTGGTGTCAGACAGGACTTGACAGGTTTTCACTCTTCTATCTAAAATGTATAAGAAAAAAGTATGCCGGGGGGTTAGGCTTTTATAGCCTTTCGCTGTAGAGTCTCTCTGTCCAACTATTATAATTCTGAATACAGTATACAGTAGTGCAAACTCCATGTTTTAATTAAAAAGACATAAAATCGCTACACTTGCAATTCACTTTGTATGCCAATGTGCACTCGGCTATCATTTTTCTGCAACTGATCGAAAGAAAATAAAATCTTTCTGTTGGAACCATGTCAGTTGTACTTTTATCACAGAGATGGATAAATCTTCCTTTAAAAGTTCGGATTAGGTAAAAATAAAAGTACTTGTGGATGGATAGGCTGCATGGGAAATGTAGGAATCAGTTTAAAGAAGTAGTATGACCAAAGCTTTTTTGTTCCTACTTCCCCTCTGGATCACAGGAGTGCAGTTCCTGCTGAAAAGATGCTGGCCTGGTACCTAGGTCAGCCTCCCAGTGATCTGCTAAGAGCCTGAGCCAGCTGATCCTGCCCCCCTCCACAGCCTGACGCTCCAGTGAGCGCTAAGGAGGTGAGCAGAGGGGGGAGAACCGAGCGATCAGTGATCTTTTGATTGCTCAGTTCTTACTGCAGAGCTGGCGGTGGACGTCGGGGAGATGCTGGCTGCGTCCAGCTAGGTGAGTATAAATCATTTTATTTTTTTTGGCTACTTTCACACTGGGGTGGGGGTGGTGGGCGTTAGTGGTGCTTTACTGCTGTTAAAGGCTGCGCTTTTCGGCTGCTAGCGGGTCACTTTTAACCCCTGCTAGCGGCCGAGGAAAGGGTTAAATGCGCCCGAAATCGCTGACGTTGACATTTTCACCTGGTCTCGGTCCAGGTTTGGTGTCCTCAGCCATCTTGAATGGTTGGCTGGGGATGACTTTGCTTGCATACATGTGTGGCTTAGTGTACATTTAGATAAAATATTGCTGGCAGATAAGATGCAAGGCCAGCAGTTGTTTTTAAAAGCAGAGTTTAATGTCATTTAAATTTTTATGACCTTGGCTGTATATTTCTGAATGACTGGAAACCTTGGGAAGGTGAAGACAGGGGGAAGAAGCAGGAAGAAAGACAGAATAGTACACTGCTACCTAAAATGGATGTTTTTTTTCTCAAGTGAGTTTATAATCATGTATGTGGTTTTCGTTGGAGAAATTTTACATTAATTCCAAAAATCAAATGTTAAAAAGAAGCAAAACCTTTTTTTTAATTTTTTTTTTAAGTGCTTTCAAGTGACATTTGTCAAGTTATTGAATGTATTTGTATGATCGTTCATTTGAAATTCTACTTGTTTATGGCCAACTTTACAGAGATTACAGTATTGGGATGTACTGTATGTAAGGTAGAAGACAAAGGCCACTGGAGAGGTGAGTTATGCTACCACGTCTGTTGCCAGGGATAGCCATTGGCATTTGTTGAAGGACCTGAATGGGTCTCTTTAACGAAACTTAAAGCGGAGCTCCACCCAAAATAGGAAGCCCTGCTTGTTTGCTTCCTCCCTCCACTCCCACATTTCGGGGGGGGGGGGGGGGGTCTGGTACCGCGGCAAGGTCCCCTGGAAGTTCGCCCCCCCGCCGCTGCCAGACCATTCACAAAGCGCAGCGTGCTTCGCGAAAGCGAAGTAGGGAACGGGCTGTGCATTTCTTACAAGGGATGGCGGCGGCAGCACCCGAGAGCCGACTGAAAAATCAGCTGAGGTGCTGACATCGTTGTGTCCCTGGAGAAGAAAGTATCCTAATACGGTATAATATACTGTCGATTACTGTAGCTGCTGACTTTAAATTTTTTGGTGGTGGGTCTGGAGCTCCGATTTAAAGTTTTTACTAAACCCACAACAGTAAACCAGTCTGTATATGCAGTAAAGCAGGCTTGTTATACTTACTGTGGAACCTAAGGGGTTAATCCTCTGCATTGTGTAAAAAGGCTGCTTGATCCTCTTTTCTCTGATCCTCCCCTTCTTCCTCTAAGGCAGAGCCCTAGGAGGCACTCTGCACATGCTCAGTTTGGTTATTGCTAGAGGGTTTTTTTCTTTTTTTTTCTTTTTTTTTTCTTTGGCCCTGTGCTGATCACATGCACCCATCAGGGGTCAGGGGTCCTGCAGCCTACAAGCTTTAACCAGACACTGATAGACGTCACAAGACTGCTATATACTGATGAGAAAAGGTATTTAGCAGTTTACATTTACTAAAATAATTGCATTTCCATGTGCTGTGGGAGACCAGATATAGTGAATGCAGGGTCCTGGGTTTAGTAAGGGCACTTTCACACTGAGGCGCGGGGGCGTCAGCGGTAAAGCACTGCTAGTCTTAGCGGCGCTTTACCGTCAAGAGGTGCTTTTTGGCCGCTAGTGGGGCGCTTTTAACCCCCGCTAGCAGACGAATAAAGGGTTAAATAAGCCAGCAAAATGCCACTGCTGAGGCACTTTGGCGCCCCTGCCCATTGATTTCAATGGGCAGGGGTGCTTTAGGAGTGGTGTATACAGTTTCTAAAGCACCTCAAAGATGCTGCTTGCAGGACTTTTTTTTTAACGTAGCGCAAGCGCAGCACTCCAGTGTGCCCTCGGGCTTTCACACTGAAGTGACAGGAGAGACGCATTACAGGTAGTATTTTTGGCGCTATAGCGCCCTTAAAGCGCATCAGTGTGAAAGTAGCCTTACACTTTAACTGCGGATAAGAGAGATTTTTCATGATCTAACTCAACTTTTGCTAGTATCTGCTACTGTAACATAGGAGGTTCCTTTTTAGAGCATAAGGACTATGGCACACTAGCAACTTGCAGCAACAGGGTTAGTCATTAGCAATGGAAACAAATTAACTAACAAATCCATGACGTTGGTGTGTTGTGTGTTGTTATTTTTTATTTTTTTATTTAATTTATTTTTCAAATAAAATCTATTGAATCCATCCTCCATGGTGACGTGCAAAGTGATAAAGATGCAAATCTGTGAAACTAGTGGGGTGTGTTTGTGTGTGTTTTTATTTCTTTATTTTTACTGAAAGTGTGAAGAAAACCGTGGTGATTAAGTCAATGAAATCAATCTTCCATGGTGATACATTTTGAAGCCATCCAAAAGAAATGCACAGAAACACAACCACAGTATCAAAAGTATACTTGCTGCCACCACCACCAGTGGACAAATTCTCTCCCGCCTTTGATGAACCCTAATGCCGCGTACACACGGTCCTACTTTTCGTCTACAAAAGTCCAACGGACGCTGATGGACTAAAGCTGGCTGGTAATCCGATCGTGTGTGGGCTTCTCCGGACTTTCAACTGACTTTTTTAGCCTCAAATCTGACGTACTTTAGATTTGAAACATGTTTTAAAACTTTACTTCGTAACTACGACGGACCCCGAAATCCGCTCGTCTGTGTGCTAGTCCGACGGACAAAAAGCCACGCTAGGGCACCTATTGGCTACTGGCTATGAACTTCCTTATTTTAGTCCGGTGTACGTCATCACGTACGAATCCGTTAGACTTTTGTGTGGTCGTGTGTAGGCAAGTCCGTTCGTTAGAAAGTAGGCCGCAAGTCCGCCGCAAGTCCACCGAAAGTCTGCCGGAAGTCTGTCGGACAGGCTGTCCGACTTTTGTAGACGAAAAGTACGACCGTGTGTACGCGGCATAAGAGTATTAAAGGTCTCAATAGGATTGTTGTTTCACCAGCTTCATCAGGCCTCCCTGATAAAGTCAGTGATTTAACATAGGGTGGAGCGCTGAGCCTTGGTAGTGGTGTATAGGAGAGAGGACATTATTGTGGTGGCTCTGCTTTCATGATGAGATCATAAGCTATCAGTTGGACTCATAGCGGTGAGCCGTACAAGTGTCTCTTCTTACAGTTCATTAACCGCTTCAGCCCCGGAAGATTTTACCCCCTTCCTGACCAGAGCACTTTTTTTCCGAACTATGTCGCTTTAACTGAGAATTGTGTGGCTGCGCGACGTTACACCAAAACAAAATTGACGTTTTTTTCCCACAAAAAGAGCTTTCTTTTGGTGGTACTTGATCACCTCTGGTTTTTATTTTTTGCGCTATAAACAAAAAAAGAGCAACAATTTTGAAAAGAAGCAATATTTTTTACTTTTTGCTATAATATCCCCAAAATATATATATATATTTAGGCTTCTACATATTTTTGGTAAAAAAAAAAATCCCATTGTCATTTATACAGCGATCAGTGTTATAAAAATGCAATGATTACGAAGTTAATTACACTGGCAGGGAAAGGGTTAAACACTAGGGGGCGATCAAGGGGTTAACTGTCCTAGGGAGTGATTCTAACTAGGGGGGGTGGGGTGGGTTACCACTGACATGACAGCGATCACTGCTCCTGATGACAGGGAGCAGTAGATGCCTGTCATGTCACTAGGCAGAACAGGGAAATGCCTTGTTTACATAGGCATCTTCCCCGTTCTGCCGCTTCGTGACACGATCGCGGGACCCGCGGGCAAGGCCACGCTGTACGCGGCGGGCACGTGTGTGCCCTCTAGCCCCACAAATTTTTAGGGGACATAAAGGTACGCCCATTTGCCCACCGCTGCCATTGTGCGGACGTTTATCAGCGTGCGGCGGTCGGCTAGTGGTTAAAGAATGTGTTACATTGTTTTAATGTGAGTAGGAGTTTAAAAGAGAAGTATGGGTTTCTCTTTTATGCAGTTTTTTTACTTACCTTGGTGGATGCAGCATGGGTCTGATGCTGCATCTGTCCCCCGGCGCCTCTGCTCTGAAAACTGAGCAATCAGACTGTCAGTTACAGCTCTCTGCTCTTCTCCCTCCTCACTCATTGGAGTGCTGAGCTGTGGAGGGGGCGGAGTGGGCGTCTTGGGCTCTCAGCAGCTTGAAGGGATTCAAAATGTATTACCATGGAAGATTGATTTAACCACTTCCGGACCACTGCATGCCGATATACGTCCTTACTTTGAAGAGGAATATTGTTACGGCAGCAGCTAGCTGCCATAACCCCGGTATCCTCTTGTTCACCGCAAGATCACTTTTATCGGTGGCAGGAGAGGGGCCCCCCACCCGACACGCTCCGGTGCCCTCCGCCTCTTACCAAAGCCATCGGCGGAGGCGATCGGATCTTCACCCTTGCTGGGCATGGAGACGAGTGAGGGGAAGATGGCCCCCACCCGTCTCCATAACATTGCAGGGCAGAAGCAACGTCAAAACGTCACTTCTGCCCATAGCTCCTAAAGGGACTTTTTTTTTTTTTTTATTAATTGCATTTTAGTGTAAATATGAGATGTGAGGTCTTTTTGACCCCAGATCTCATATTTAAGAGGTCCCGTTTTTTTTTTTTTTTTTTTTTCTATTATAAGGGATGTTTACATTCCTTGTAATAGGAATAAGAGTGACACTTTTTTTTTTTTTTAAATAGTGTAAACATAAATAAAAGGAAAAATAAATAAGAAAACAAAAAAAAAACATGAGTAGCGCCCACATATGAAAACGGTGTTCAAACCACATGTGAGGTATTGCCGCGATCGGTAGAGCGAGAGCCATAATTGTAGCCCTAGACCTCCTCTGTAACTCAAAACATGCAACCTGTAGAATTTTTTTAAGTGTTGCCTATGGAGATTTTTAAGGGTAAAAGTTTGTCGCCATTCCACGAGCGTGCGCAGTTTTGAAGCGTGACATGTTGGGTATCAATTTACTCGGTGTAACATTATCTTTCACAATATAAAAACAAATTGGGCTGACTTTACTGTTGTCTTATTTTTTTAATTCAAAAAAGTGTATTCTTTCCAAAAAAAAGTGTGTTTGTAAGACTGCTGCGCAAATACGGTGTGACAAAGTATTGCAACGACCGCCATTTTATTCTTCAGGGTGTTTGAAAAAAAAATGTTTGGGGCGGTTCAAAGTAGGGATGCACCGAAATTTTGGCCGCCGAAACATATCGGCTGAAAATGGCCTTTTCGGCAATTTGCCGAAAGAGAAAAACGGCCGATAATGGAGCCGAGAATGGGGCGGGGCTCCGCCCCTGGTGCCGCCTATCACGGGGGCTTCCTATCGTGTAGAAGAGAGGAGAGCCGCCGCCGCCTGGTTGTTTAGAGCACCGGGAACATCACAGCTTTCATTTCAATAGCTGTGTGTTCCCCGCTGCGCGCGTCACATACAGCCCCCCCCAGTCCGGGGAACTTTGATAGACAGATTACCCAGGATTGGACGGGTGATCTGTCTATCAAAGTGCCTGGACAAGGGGAAGGGGCTGTATGTGACGGCGCACAGCGGGGAACACACAGCTATTGAAATGAAAGCTGTGATGTTCCTGGCGCTCTAATCAACCAGGCGGCAGCTCTCCTCTCTCTTCCTTTCATAGGCTGGCTGGAATACTGGGGACGCTGGCTGGCTGCATCTGATGGGCACTGTTGAGGCTGCATTGATCTCTTGTACCATGTCTGCAGTCTCTGACCATCTCCTGTACCATGTCTGCAGTCTCTGACCATCTCCTGCACCATGTCCCCAGTCTCTGACCATCTCCCGCACCATGTCCCCAGTCTCTGACCATCTCCTGCACCATGTCCCCAGTCTCTGACCATCTCCCGCACCATGTCCCCAGTCTCTGACCATCTCCCGCACCATGTCCCCAGTCTCTGACCATCTCCCGCACCATGTCCCCAGTCTCTGACCATCTCCCGCACCATGTCCCCAGTCTCTGACCATCTCCCGCACCATGTCCCCAGTCTCTGACCATCTCCCGCACCATGTCCCCAGTCTCTGACCATCTCCCGCACCATGTCCCCAGTCTCTGACCATCTCCCGCACCATGTCCCCAGTCTCTGACCATCTCCCGCACCATGTCCCCAGTCTCTGACCATCTCCCGCACCATGTCCCCAGTCTCTGACCATCTCCCGCACCATGTCCCCAGTCTCTGACCATCTCCCGCACCATGTCCCCAGTCTCTGACCATCTCCCGCACCATGTCCCCAGTCTCTGACCATCTCCCGCACCATGTCCCCAGTCTCTGACCATCTCCCGCACCATGTCCCCAGTCTCTGACCATCTCCCGCACCATGTCCCCAGTCTCTGACCATCTCCCGCACCATGTCCCCAGTCTCTGACCATCTCCCGCACCATGTCCCCAGTCTCTGACCATCTCCCGCACCATGTCCCCAGTCTCTGACCATCTCCCGCACCATGTCCCCAGTCTCTGACCATCTCCCGCACCATGTCCCCAGTCTCTGACCATCTCCCGCACCATGTCCCCAGTCTCTGACCATCTCCCGCACCATGTCCCCAGTCTCTGACCATCTCCCGCACCATGTCCCCAGTCTCTGACCATCTCCCGCACCATGTCCCCAGTCTCTGACCATCTCCCGCACCATGTCCCCAGTCTCTGACCATCTCCCGCACCATGTCCCCAGTCTCTGACCATCTCCCGCACCATGTCCCCAGTCTCTGACCATCTCCCGCACCATGTCCCCAGTCTCTGACCATCTCCCGCACCATGTCCCCAGTCTCTGACCATCTCCCGCACCATGTCCCCAGTCTCTGACCATCTCCCGCACCATGTCCCCAGTCTCTGACCATCTCCTGTATAAAAATATATTTTTTTTAAAATAAGTTTCGGTATCGGTTTTCGGCCTAGTGTATTTTTCATTTTTGGTATCTGCACCAAAAACCCATTTGGTGCACCCCTAGTTCAAAGTAATTTCCTAGCAAGATAAACGGTTTTTAACTTGTAAACAACAATTCTCAAAAAGAGGCTCGGTCCTTAAAGTGGGGTTCCACCCAAAAAACAAAACTACCTGGAAAAATTCTAAAAAAAAAAACAAAAAAACATTTGGATATTTTTTTTTTTTTTTTCACTTACCTCTAAATGCCTGTTGCTAGGGGGTCCCTCGTAGTCTGCCTGTTCCTTAGCCTGGGCTGGTGACATCACTTCCTCCTCGGCACAGGAAGGGCTCCGCTCTGCTCCCTCCCTCCTGTCAATCATCTGGGACCCATTACAGGTCCCAGGGGATTGAGCGGCCAATCACGGCACGTGGCACCGCTCGCGCATGCGCAGTGGGTGCCAGGCTGTGAAGCCACAGCCCGGGGCGCCCACAGTTGAAATGCCGGCGCCGATGAGCGGAGGGGGGGGACGAGCAGGGCTTCGATCCCCGCATCGCTGGACCCAGGGACAGGTGAGTGTCCAATTAAAAGTCAGCAGCTGCAGTATTTGTAGCTGCTGACTTTTAATTTTTTTTTTTTTTTTGACGGCCCCCCTGGGTGGAACTCCTCTTTAAGTGGTTAA
The DNA here is from genome assembly GCA_037952835.1 of Lithobates septentrionalis. Lineage (NCBI taxonomy): Eukaryota > Metazoa > Chordata > Amphibia > Anura > Ranidae > Lithobates > Lithobates septentrionalis. The sequence continues at coordinate 2,846,633 of JBBDGP010001179.1, read as the reverse complement.
GACTCGTCACCTGTATGTCTGTCATTGTCTTGCTAGTTGTGATGCTGAAAAATCTCCCTTTCCAGCTAGTCCAGCTTTTCCTCTTTAGCGATTTTTTTTGTTTTGCTAGCAAGTTGCCTCCAGTCTCCGGACTGCTAATGTCTCACAGGCCTAATGTTGCTGTGTCTAGGCTATTAGCTGCAATGTCTGCTTTTACTGCCTAGTGTATCTATTCAGATATAAATATAAGTGCAGGTCAACTCTGTCCCATGTTTGTTGTATGAATTACGAGATTATACAATTTATGTGTAAAATCTTGTGTTCGCACACATAAAATACACATGTCAAAAAGCACCTAAATGAACCAATCGTAATACACATTGAATCTCTTGATTCCAGCAACCCTTTCCTTTGACAATGTTTACAGAAACCACTGCCAAATATAAGCTCCTCATTTCATAAATGACTCGCGTCACTCGCCAGTGCATAATCTGTGAACAAAAAAAGAGCCAGTTGGTTTCCCACGACCCTGTTATTCCACCCTATTGCTTGCTGCAATGTTGCCTCTCGCATCATACAGAAGGTAAAGCCTGACTGGTCAGTCACAGCTTATTTAAGACCCCTCAATCTTTCTTTCCCTTTGGTAACGCTAATTGTATGTTACTGCTGTCTGTATACATCTGCAGCCAAAGGAGAGTTGCGTGGGATAGAAAACAGAGTAATCACTGATATTATTTTTCTTTTACCAAATAGTTGTAGTTTACCTATTCGTAAGTGCTGCTTACTCCGTAAGGCTTTTTCTGGCTGTGTTTTGAAAAGAGAAGTATTGATTGAAACAACTGATGGACGTGGGTTATGGGGGTACCACAATGTTTATATGCATGATTAAAATTATTGTATGCATTACCCCCAGTGATTCGTAGAGGTGGCAATTTTTTTTTTTTTTTATTTTTTTTTTTACTATGTTTGGTATAGAAGCTTTGTATTTTTGAGCTTTAAAATGAACATGGAACTCTGATGGAGCTGATGTCTCAGTTCACTTCAGTTTTCCACTCTTGTTGAGTGCCCTACTGTGGAGTGCTCACGCAGCTTAGGTACAGGTTGTATGTTTTATTCACAGCTTGTAGGGGTGCAACGGATCAAAAAACTCACGGTTCGGATCGTTCCTCGGATCAGGAGTCACGGTTCGGATCGTTCCTCGGATCAGGAGTCGCGGTTCGGATCATTTTCGGATCAACAAAAAAAAAAAATCTCCCCCACTGTAATATCCACAATCTCCCTATTGGCAGGGTATTGGCAGGGTATTGCAGCAGGGCATTGCAGAGTATTGCAGCATGACATGACGCCGGTTTGTTACAAGTGATCGCTCCGTCATTTGACGGAGCGATCACGTGCTAAACGGCCGCCGGGTGTACCAAGATGGCCGCCACTCCGGAGTTAGGCCGAAGCCGCAGCCTTTCCTATGGCCAAGGGCACAGAGGTTAATCCGTACGGGTCACGGATCGATGACGATCCGTTGCACCCCTAACAGCTTGTGTGTACAGATCCTACATCTCTCAGTTATAAGTTCATTGTAGTCTACCTGGCCATAGATTGAAATCGGTAGGTTCAGCAGGGACCGGCTGAATTTTGATCCATGTATGTCCATTCCCTTCTATCGAACTGGAATGTTTGGAAAACTTTTCTCAATCCCCCTGTCATAATACAAAGGCACAGCAAGAAGTATTCCTCTATCCACCTTACTTATGTGGATGGAGGAATGAACATTTTTTATTTTCTGGGCTGGCTGAAAAAATAAGTACAGGCTGTCCCCGGGTTACAAACAAGTCGGGGTTTGTAGGTTTGTTCTTAAGTTGAATCTGTTTGTAAGTCGGAACAGGTACATTTTTTTTTTTTTTTTTTTTTTTAGTGTAGCTCCAGCAAAAAAACAAAAAAAAAACTTTTTAAGCTTTTTGGATAGCCTAGGGAAGGGTTAACACCCCTGTAAGTTTGTTTTGCTGTTTGTGCCCCTGTTCAGAAGATTTCACCTCACTTTCTGTCCCAATGACAAATGGATTTGGAAAATTTTGGGTTGTTGTGGAAACAAGCCTTCGTGATAAAGCATCAGTGGAGGTACCTTTTTCACATAATAACTCATACAGGATTGAATTTCCCTTCCTAGGGGTAGATTTCCTCTCAATTCCTGTTGTCCCCTTCCGTTTGTAAGTAGGAGTTGTTTGTAAGTCGGATGTTTGTAACTAGAGGACCACCTGTACTCCTATGTTGATATACAAATATCTCAATGGTGATCCCAGCGTAAGTATGAAACTTTTCAGTCCCAGGGAGTGTAAGAGGACACAGGGACACACAATGAGATTGGAAGAGAAGCAGTTTAACCTTGAGCTTCGTAGGGGGTTTTTCACTGTCAGGGCGGTACGGATGTGAAACTCCCACAATCGGTAAGTCGGCAGGAAGTATGGATAGCTTTAAAAGACTCTTGGATGAGCATCTTTCGAAAACAATATACAGGGATATGGGAAATGAAAAAATACACCTACACGGGTTGAACTGGATGGACTGTTGTCTTTATTCAACCTTACCAACTATGTAACTATGTCCACTTCTTCAAGTGTACATGGTTGGTTTTCTTTAGTTTACTAATATGTATTAAAACCTATTCACACTAACGTCGGCCATAAACTTTTCAAAATCTCGGCAGGTTCAGCAGGTACCAGCTGAGTTTCGAACCTTGTATGAGCAGGCTGATTTTACCCAAGTTAATTCATCGATCGACTTGGGTATAACCAGCATGCTGGATTTTCCATGTGATTATTAGCAGCGGCTATAGCCGCTAGCAATAATCACTGTATTCTCAGGCAGAGACAGATCCTAGGGCTCCCTCGCTGGAAGAACACAATAGCTCCACAGGAGGGATTGCCCCATCAACACTGAATGTGTTGAGGGAATTAAGAAATTAGCAGGAAAGAAAATCGCACCATCTACGACTGGCTTAACCAGCTTCCGACCGGCTCATGCCGATATACGTTGGCAACGTGGCACGGGTGCGCAAAACAACTTATCTGTACGTCGCTGCTTCATCCGCGGCTAGCAGGTGCACGCGGACTCGATCTCTGCCGGTGGGCCGCGATCGTGGCATGGAGAGGCAGAACAGGGAGACGTGAACAAAGCATTTCCCTGTTCTGCCTAGCAACATGACAGGGATTTACTGCTCCCAGTAATCGGGAGCAGTGATCTGTCATGTTCTAGTGAGCCCATCCCCCCCTACAGTTAGAAAACACTGAGGGAACACGGTTAACCCCATTGATCGCCCCCTATTGTTTTAGCTCCCTGGCGGTTTTCCTGAGTGTGGCTCGGGGTTAAATTTTAGCACCATTAGCAGTAACCCCGAGCCACACTCGGGATTACATCTCAGGATCCTGGTGCAGTGTACTTGCCTTGTCGCCAGGATCCTGCGATGTCCCCCCCTGCTGTGTCTGTAGTCTCTGTCCTCCGCCCCGATGTCCTGTGTGCCGGGTTCCATTCCCTGCGAGCGTTGCGACGCATGGGGGCGGAGCCTAGCGGCAAATTCAAAAAGGTGAAAATTCATAACGCATACAGTACACTGTAATCTTACAGATTACATTACTGTATGAAATAATTTCACTTCCCTTTTGTCCCTAGTGCTTTGTCCAGTGCCCTGCATGCAGTTTTATATTATATATACTGTTCTTTCTGCCTGGAAACTGAAGATTGTCCATAGCAACCAAAAAGTGTCCCTTTACGTCAAAAGTGGTTTTAGACCAGCTAGAAAACAGCGATAGTAAATTGGAACGCTTGCAGAATTAAGCGATAGTAATTTGTGGGGAAATTTATTTTATTATATTATTATTTTTTATATTTATTATATTTATAATTTATGATTTTATGTTTCAAACTTCATCATACCCGGGATATCTACTAGACTCTTGGTGGACAGATTTAAGTGTGTTATTGCTAAGAATTACAGGCCTACAATATAAAACGCCAAATTTCTTTGCAAAATAATTATACCGCTTTGAGAAGCAAAAATCTGAAATAATCATACCGCTAGGGAGGTTAACCCCCTTCCCTGCCAGTGACATTTACACAGTAATCGGTGCATTTTTATAGCACTGATCGCTGTATAAATGCCAGTGGTCCCAAAATAGTGTCAAAAATGTCCGATATGTCTGCCGCAATGTCGCAGTCACGATAAAAATCGCCACCAATACTACCCCTTCCTGACCAAAGTGTTTTTTTGCGATTCGGCACTGCGTCGCTTTAACTGACAATTGCGCGGTCGTGCGACGTGGCTCCCAAACAAAATTGATGTCCTTTTTTTCCCACAAATAGAGCTTTCTTTTGGTGGTATTTGATCGCCTCTGCGATTTTTATTTTTTGCGCTATAAACAAAATAAGAGCGACAATTTTGAAGAAAAAAACGCATTATTTTCTTACATTTTGCTATAATATACCCCAAAAATATATAAAAAAACATTTTTTTTTCCTCAGTTTAGGCCGATCGTATTCTTCTACATATTTTTGTTAAAAAAAAAAATCGCAATGAGCGTTTGATTTGTTTGCGCAAAAGTTATAGCGTTTACTAAATAGGGGATAGTTTTATGGCATTTTTATTAATCATTTTTTTTTTTTTTTTACTAGTAATGGCGGCGATCAGCGATTTTTATTGTGACTGCGACGTTATGGCGGACATGTCAGACATTTTTGACACATTTTTGGAACCATTGTCATTTATACAGCGATTAGTGCGATTAAAAATGCACTGATTACTGTGTAAATGACACTGGCAGTAAAGGGGTTAACCACTAGGGGGCGGGGAGGGGTTAAGTATGTCCTAGGGGAGTGATTACTAACTAGGGGGATGGGCTAGCAGTGTCACTACTCTGATCTCTGTTCCCGATGACAGGGAGCAGAGATCAGTGACACTTGTCACTAGGCAGAACAGGGAGATGCTGTTTTTATCAGCATCCCCCCGTTCGTCCTCTCCGTGAGGCGATCGCAGGTATCCCCACGGCGATCGAGTCCGTGGGACCCGCGACCCGACTCACGGAGCTTCCGGCCCGGCGCGCGGGGAATTCAAATGGACGTACCTGTAAGTCCATTTGCCCAGCCGTGCCATTCTGCCGACGTACATCGGCGTGCGCTGGTCGGGAACCGGTTAATAAAAATATCATAAATCTATGCCCTATTTTGTAGACGCGATAACTTTTGCGCAAAACAATCAGTATACGCTTATTGCGATTAATATTTTTTTGGGGGATATTTATAGCAAAAAGTAAAAAAAATTTTTTTTTTTTTTTTTTTTTTTTTACATTTTTATTGGATATGCTTTTATAGCAGAAAGTAAAAAAATTAGTTTTTTTTTTTTTCATTTTATATAATAATAAACAGTGGTGATCAAATACCACCAAAAAGCTCTCTGTGTGAAAAAAATATCAAATTACTTTGGGTACGGAGTTTCATGACTGCTCAAAACGAGCACAGTGCCGAATAGCAAAAAATGGCCTGGTCATGAGGGGGGGGGGGGGGTAAAATCTTCCAGAGCTGAAGTGGTTAAAAAATGCTAGTTTATATCTGTGCGATTCGTGGATGTGTGTTCCTTTTTTGAGGTATTTGTGCACTATAGGGACTATTGATAACAATTGCAGTGCAGGATAATACATAATAAAACACACTGACGCACCCATGGAAAGATTAGCCTGAAGTTTTATTTTTTTAGGAAAAAAAAACCTCTGTGCTTTTTTATGGTTTGCATAAGTTGTATGTTCCTATTTCCCATCTAAAAGTACAGCATTGGTTAGTAACGTGTTTTCAGTTCCCCCTGCAGTCTTGTCTAATGCTCTGTTTGCTCCATGTGCCTATTCTTTTTGTCTACCGCATGGCTGGTATGACCTGGCGCTGGGCCGACTTCTAGGTTTCCCTGTGTTCATTTGTGTGCTGAGTGAAGCATGAATCGCAGTTCTTAGTACAGCTCAGTCTCACATGCTTCTCAACATTTCCTGCTTTCTCCCTCCTCCTCCTTTTTAACTCAAAGTTTATATTCCTTCTCATTGTAATACTGTGGTGGGATCAGTACGAGGAAACTTGTTCCTTTTTATTAAGAAGCTTGAACTGGAACTTTCATTATGATTTCCAAATTCAGGTACATTTTGAACTAAACTGCTAAGTAAGAATTATAGAGAAATATCTGTGTTTATATGCCAATGATATGATCATTTTCAAAGTGGCTTCATCTTCAAGCAAAAACATAGGAATGAGGGGAGGTGAGTATGTTGTATAGATTTTACCTTTCTATGTTGCTGATCAGCAGACCTGATTGTGTCTTCATCTGGACTGTCTCTGCATCATCTCTCTGCTGTAGGAGTCCAATTGCCCCAATCATAGAATTTGATTTGGGACTTGCATATGTCGGGGGGGGGGGGGGGGGTGTTTTATAGGCAGGGCAGGACTTAGGGTGGTGGTGGCCCCTGGGCTTGAGTCACTTTCGGGCCCTACCTTCTATACATATGCACAGCTCTATAAAACAGAAATAGAAAAGGACAAGGTGCGCCAGACTCGGTGCAGTATTAACCACTTCAAAACCAGCCTCGTTTTGGATTTTAGGTGTTTAAGAGTTTAAAACAGGTTTTTTTGCTAGAAAATTACTTAGAACCCCCAAACATTATATATTGTTTTTTTTCTAACACCCTAGAGAATAAAATGGCGGTCATTGCAATACTTTTTTTTGCACCGTATTTGCGCAGCGGTCTTCTAAGCGCACTTTTTTTGGAAAAAATTCACTTTTTTGAAAAAAAAAATAAGACAACAGTAAAGTTAGCCCAATTTTTTTTTATATTGTGAAATATAATGTTACGCCAAGTAAATTGATACCCATCATGTCACGCTTTAAAATTGCGCCCGCTCGTGGAATGGCGTCAAACTTTTACCCTTAAAAATCTCCATAGGCGACGTTTAAAAAATTCTACAGATTGCATGTTTTGCGTTACAGAGGAGGTCTAGGGCTAGAATTATTGCTCTCACTCTACCGGTCGCGGCGATACCTCACATGTGTGGTTTGACCACCGTTTTCATATGCGGGCGCTACTCACGTATGCGTTCGCTTCTGCGCGCGAGCTCGTCGGGACAGGGCGCTTTAAAAAATTTTTTTTTTTTTTTTAATTATTTATTTTACTTTATTTTATTTATTTTTTCACTGTTTTTTAAAAAAAAAAAATTTGGATCACTTTTATTCCTATTACAAGGAATGTAAACATCCCTTGTAATAGAAAAAAGCATGACAGGTCCTCTTAAATATGAGATCTGGGGTCAAAAAGTCCTCAGATCTCATATTTAGACTATAATGCAAAAAAAAAAAAAAAAAAAAAAAAAAAAGTCGTTTAAAAAATGACACAAAATAAATTGTGCCTTTAAGAGAAGTGGGCGGAGCCGTCGTAATGACGTCGCTCCGGCCGTCACATGGTATAGAGACGGGTGGGGGCCATCTTGGCCTCACTCGTCTCAGTACCGAGGAAGTGAAAGGACCCGATCGCCTCCGCCGTTACCGACGGCTCCGGTAAGCGGCGGAGGGTGCGGGAGAGCGGCGGGAGGGGGGGTGGCACCTCTCCCGCCGCCGATAACGGTGATCTCGCGGCGAACCCGCCGCATAGACCACCATTATCGTGTGTAGAATCGCCGGCCCTAAAGATGGATACCTCGGTTGTGGCAGCAGCTGCTGCCGTTACCGAGATATCCATCTTTAAAACACAGGACGTCAATATACAGTGGGCGGTCGGGAAGCGGTTAAAGAACTTCTGTTTAATTGGACAAGACAAAACGGCCAAATGGCTACTCACAAAAGTAGATAATATATAAATGTATAAGTGGGGGATACTGTACTGGTATTCGTCCTGGGTCCACGATTAATAAAAATGGATAAAATGATAATTACCGTATTTATCGGTGTATAACACGCACCCCAAGTTTAGGAGGGAGTTTTAAGGAAAAAAACTTACATTTAAATGCCCATCAATGCGGCCTTATCAGTGTCAGTGCAGCCTTGTCAGTGCAGCCTTGTCAGTGCAGCCTTGTCAGTGCAGCCTTGTCAGTGTAGCCTTGCCCCAGTGTCATTTGCAGACTTGTCATTGCAGCCTTGCCCCAGTGTCATTTGCAGACTTGTCATTGCAGCCTTGCCCCAGTGTCATTTGCAGACTTGTCATTGCAGCCTTGCCCCAGTGTCATGTGCAGCCTTGCCCCAGTGTCATTTGCAGACTTGTCATTGCAGCCTTTCAGTTTAAAAATGGCACCGTTGAGATACAGAGCCGGATGTCCTGTGTATTTCGGCGTCTTTCGAAAAGGGCGGGGCCCCCTATTGGCCCAGGCCCATGGGCTTGAGCCCATTTAAGCCCAATGGTAAGTCCGGCCCTGGTTATAGGCGACTCAATCCACTTCCATTATTGTCGTTTTATAATTGCAAATGAAGTCCAAGAAAACCTATAACTAAAATTTTTTTTGTTTTCAGCAAAAAAAATAATAGTAATATTTATATTGCATACGTTTTTATTAAAGCCCAACTTCAGCCAGACATTTGCTTCTAGTTTTAATAGAGTGGAGTAGGATTAGAACGCAAGACTTCGGTGGGTGTAAAAAGATGTCCGCTTGCCGCCTTCTGACTGTAGGCTTAATGCAGACGAGTGCAGGTGTACATGATGGCCATGACAGATCGTCACTTCAGTTGCATTTTCTGATGGGTGGCGGTTTTCTGACAGGACATGGAGGTTCACCCTATTTAACCTGTTTACCATTATCGAAAGTAAAGGAAGATCCCAAATTTTGGGATGTCCCCAGAAAAGTAAGAGGGGAATTTCTCCAATGGTAACACTAGTTCTGGTAACCTGGGGGCCCCCAAGGAATTCCCTTAATTTGCAGGGATGTCAGCTCACTTCCTGTTTGGCTATGGGACAGGAAGTGAAGGGAAATCTCCTCAATGGGACACGGAGGGTGAAAAATATACTGTTGGGTTATAATCCTGCCTTGCTCTATCCAAAATGGGAGAAAAAAAAAGTTTTGCCTATAGTTCTATTTTAAAGCTTGGCATTCTCTGTTGCACAATGCTAGCCGGCACGCCTCCAGTCCCTGTGCTATATACTCTGCTGGCTGGGCAGGAGATCTCTATAGACTATTTGTGGGGCTGGCTGCTTTAACATAAACAATGCAGAGCACAGAGACTTTTTGAATGCAAGCAGTGGGAAAGCAGCAGTGGGAATTTGGGGTTTATAGCCATATTTCTAGACAAAGGTGCCACAGAAGTAATTTGCTTCCCCCCAAGCTTTTTTTTTTTTTTTGGGTGCTGGGATTAGTGCTCTTGGATTCACGCCAGTGCTTCTGGAGTAATTTTTTAAATGCTTGTCCATGTAGGTAAAATGCATCCACAACTGAGAATCTTTTGTTTTGTAAAGGACCTGTTCCCACTACCACACTGCATTGTATCTCTTTGGGGATTTTTTTTTTTTTTTTTTGTGTTGTCCAGTTTTCTCCCTTTGAAGTCAGTTGAATAGGACTCTTCATGAGCAATGTGGTGCATGCAAAAGAGAGCATGACAGCAGTTTTTTATGTCAATGAGAATCCCAGCAATATAAGGCCTCGTGCACACAAGAGCATTTGCTTTGCTCCTCTGGATGCCAGAACTCCTGGCAGGAGAAAAGCTGCTTAATAAAACACGCCTAAAGCGGTGTATTGCACATACATTTAGACGCGTCAAACGTTTGAGTGCTAATGGAATACATTGGCCAGATTATTTTATTCTGGCCATTGTAATGCATTAACATATAGCATTTTAGGTGTGCTTAGGCGCCTTCAATATTTTTTCTGTTCTTCAGCTACTCTCCTGAACGTGTGTGTGTGTGTGTGTGTGTGTGTTGTTGTTGTTTTTTTTTTTTTTTCCCTCTCCAGGCTGTAAACACTCTTCTAATCTGCCTGTAAACTCCTATGTGTGCATGAACACACAGGCTAACATAGAGATGCTTTTTAATGCCTGTAAGAAAAACGCCAACTGCCTGTAACAATGGTGTTTTTTTTAACACTTTCATGCCAAAGTCTTTTTCTGATATTTGTTGCTTACAAATTAAAATCCGTATTTTTTTGCTAGAAATATACTTAGAACCCCCAAACACACTATCTATCTATCTATCTATCTAATTTTTACCTAGAGAATAAAATGGCGATCATTGCAATATTTTATGTCACACGGTTTTTGCGCAGCAGTCTTTCAAACGCAATTCAGAAAAAAAATTAAATAATTAATTAAACCCCCCCCCCCCTTAAAGTTAGCCCAATTGTTTTGTTTAATGTGAAGAATGATGTTACGCTGAGTAAATGGATACCTAAAAACATGTCATGTTTTGAAATTGCGCACACTTGTGGAATGCAAACTACGGTACTTAAAAATGTCCATAGGCGATGCTTTAAAATTTTCTACAGGTTACCAGTTTAGAGTTACAGAGGAGGTCCTGTGCTAGAATGATTGCTCTCGCTGTAACGGTTGTGGGGATACGTTATGTGTGGTTTGAACACCGTTTACGTTTGCAGACGAGACTTGCGTATGCTTCTACGCATGAGCCGGGTGGGACTGGGCTCTTTAAATTAATTTTTTTTTCTTATTTTATTTTTACACTGTCTCTTTAAAAAAAAAAATCAGATTTTTATTGCTGTCACAAGGAATGTAAACATCCCTTGTGAAAGTAATAGTCAGTGACAGGTACTCTTTATGGAGGGATCTGAGGTCTATAAGACCCCAAATCCCTCCTTTGCACTTAAAAGTATTCCAAACGCCAAAACCGGAGTTTTGGAATACTAGGGATTTTTTAAATCAGCACCATTGGCAGCTGAGTAAACCGGAAGTGATGTCATGACATTGTTTCTACCGGGTTACTAGATCGTAGACCCTTCAAAGCTGATTCCGACTTTATTCGGGTCTTCGGCCAGCCGGCAGATGTGTCGGGTGGTCGCTTGGGCCTCCCGGTGGGATGGGAGCATCAGTTATTTACTAGAAAGCCAACCACTGGCTCTAAAAAATGGTACGGGATGATTCCCCAGTATTACCCCTTCAATTCAAGAACGCATATTTGCGTAGGTCAGCGTGAAGGGGTTAAAGTCCTTATCAAGTCGCCTGTGTGAAAATTTAAGACTGTAGCTGCTGACTTTTAAAAACAAACAGCCACTCACCTGTCCAGGGATCCAGCACTGTGCTCACCTGAGTCGGTTTCTTCACCCCTCTTCAGTCCAATCTTAACTGTGGACAACCAACTGTGACTGCTTGCGGCTTCACAGTCGACAGCACATGCGCGAGCCACGCTACGTCTTGTAAATGGTCTCTTGGGACTTCTGACGTGTCCCAAGAACCTGCAGAGAGGAGGGGGAGGTGAACTTCTGCTCCAATCACCTAGGCTGCCAAAGTGGAAGTGAGTGCCTGTTAAAACCAAGCACCTGCCGTCCGTCCCCCCCAAAAAATTCAATCTTGACAGAGTGTGTGTGTGTGTGTGTGTGTGTGTGTGGGGGGGGGGGATGAGGAGCAGCTGAAGACAAACTGTTGCCTAGTTACTTTTTCTTCTAGGCATACTTGGCTTGATATTTACATGATTGATGTGAGTATTGCTAGAAATAATTGGGCAATGTGGAGGTTTATGGATGAGTAAATATAGAGGATTGAAAATGGTAACAGTGCTTTCTATGTGTACTTATGGTTTAAAAATGCCCAAATGGCAGCAGCCTTGTTAAAATGAATAGCATGTGTTATACTTCTTCCCTGGAGAAACTGTTCTCACCTTCATTGCTACATTGCTGCATGCATATCTGAAGGCCTAGCTCACATGATCTATGCTGCAGGGGAAGATCAGCCAAAGGTTCTCTTTGTTGTGATTTGAGTACAAGTCTACTTTAATTTTAATATCTCAGTGCTTGTCTGTCTTTATAGTCAGACCATCGGAAAGCAATGCAGTCTGTGTGCCCATCATAAAAGTGAGTACATCTCCCAGCAGTTGCTCAAATGACCTACAAATGATTGCTGAAGCAGGCTTGGTGAATCTGAAAACAAACAAAACATGTTAGCACGTTTTCTATAGTCAAAAAAAGAAAAAAAAAGTATCACTGCCTGTGTGTCTTTAAAAACAAAATGCACAACCTGTAAGCTGATTCCAAATAGTGTCCTAAATGAGTTGAATGCCCCACTTTCTCATTCAAGTTTTTATTATCATTGAAAAATGTTTACAGTATAATCAGCATGAAAAAAATCAGTACAATATAATTCACAGCGAATTCAAAATATGTGATCAGTGTCTATTGGTTGTCTTATTACTGTGGTGAACAGCACTAACAATATAGAGAAATAAAGTATAAATAATATAATGTAAGCTCTTGACTTTGACTATATCCATTCAATTCCAAATTGTACACCTGCCTATTTTAAGATATATTAAAGCCTCACTCCCCCTTCGACACCCCAAAGGGGATCACACTGTGTCCAAGGAGGGGTTGAGGATTCTCCCTCTCATTATCCATTTTTTTTTCTCTTATAAACTCCTATTTGAGAGAATAGAGGAGATATTATTGACAATCCGTGATATCCAGCTCAAAGATTATTACGGAATTTAACGGGTACAATATAATGTTCCCATTATAATAGATCAAAGTCAGACATCCTGACCCTAGTATGAAAAATTAGTATATAAACCTGAGAATTTCTATGAAAAATGATGCTGTTCCTAAAACAGAAAAAGAAGATCTAAGGGAAAAGACTAGGGGAGAAGAAAAAAAGATAAAGGAATAGTACAGAAAAAGAGCATAGAATGCCTGTCTGTCCGATGTGAAACTCAAACATCAGCGATGGGTGTTGCTACCTATGTCCGGTATCAGAGAAATTCCCATAAACCGAGCCCAGGGTTCCCAAGTGGCTTCAAATTGTGTGGTCTTGTCCAATAAGGAACTAACCATTTTTTCTTGTTCCATTATCCATGAAATCTTCAAAAGCAAGGAAGAGTGGGATCAAGGGGACAGTGGCTGATGTTGGCCCAATCATGACCCACCCTGGAAAAGACTGGACTAAATCTTCCTTTTCATGAACATTAGAGATTCCGAAGACTTCTTCTATGCTTTGGCAATAGTCAATTTGGCTCCTGTCAATATAAACAGAATTTAATGCCCCACTTTCAGGAGCAGAATGTTACCAGAACAAAGGGAGTCTGCCAGTTGTGGCTGTATATAAATTATGCTGTGATATTAATGCATCATCATAAGCAGGGCTCGACAAACCCCGGGCACCAGGTCGCATTTGCGACTATAATTAGCGACCTGGCGCCTGGGGCGGCACAGCTGGGGGTATCCCGTCTCTGTGCGGACAAAGACCCCCCCCCCCGTGCGATCGCGGGCCGCGCCGGCCGATAATTGAGGCCGGGGCTTTGCGGCCTTCTTCGGTCCTTCTGGAGTACTTCTAGAATCTGGCGCCATCTTGTGGTGGCCGTTGGTATTACAACCAGCAATGCTAATGCAATGCTAATGCGAAATACCTGCCTGTTTTCACTGCCCGCCCATCTCCTTCCCAAAGTGGAGAAGAGAAGGAAGTGAATGTGGGGATAGCCCTTTTTTTTTTTTTTTTTTTTCGTAATAGCTTTTATTTTTATTTATTTATATTTTATATAAAAACTGTTTATTTATTTTTTTCCTAATTAAAATGAATTTATTTGTTATCTCCCTGCTTGGCCCCTTTCACATGGGCTGTCTGATCAGGTTCGCCTGTCTGTTTTTCAGGCGGACCTGATCGGACCCTTAGAGCCCTTTCACACCGAGCCGCGGGGGGGGGAGTCGGCGGTAAAGCGGCGCTATTTTTAGCGCTGCTTTACCGTCGTTTTAGTGATGCTATTCGGGCCTCTAGCGGGGCGGTCTTTCTGTGTAAATTTAAGATTAGTTATTTTTTATATTGAAAATAAAGCTTTGTCGGTCGTTTAAAAAAAAACCTGGCTCCTAACTTTTTTAGCTGGCTCCTAGATTCCAAGCAAATTTGTCAAGCCCTGATCATAAGTCTTAGTTATTGCATTATACAAGTATTTTCTAAGCTGGTATGCGATCTCCTCATATATGGAGAGATAATTAATGTATCAGCGGGCCACAGAAGGTCTGTATCGTGTGCAATCAGGCAGGGTGGAAAAAAGAAGTGATGGCTGGCAATAACTTGGGTCACCCAATTGCTACCTGTTGAGTAGTATTAAAGAAATTCTTAACATGCATTTTAGGCTTCATACACACTAGCGTTTTTTTTTAACCACTTCAATACAGGGTACTCTCCCCCCCCCCCCCCCCCCTCTTTCTGCCCAGGCCAATTTTCAGCTCTGTCGCTTTTTAAATGACAATTGCACGGTCATGCTACACTGTACCCAAACAGAATTTTTATCGTTTTTTTCCAACAAATAGAGCTTCTTTTTTGGTATTTGATCACCACTGGGATTTTTATTTTCTGCTAAACAAATAAAAAAAAAGACAGAAATTTTTGAAAAAAAAACACTTTTTTTTTGTTTTGTTACAAAGCTTTGTAAATAAGTTTTTTTTCCTTCACTGATGAGCACTAATAGGGGGGAGCACTGATAGGGGGGGGCACTGATAGGCAGGGGCACTGATAGGCAGGAACTAGTAATGGGCCCTGGCATCCCTGGTGGTCACAAGTGATGGACATTCCTGGTGGTGCTGGGTGGGCATCCTTGCGGGGGGGGGGGGGGGGTGGATTAATGATCAGTGCAGACCCCCCCGTCAGAGGAGCAGCCGATCCACTGTGATTGGACACATCCGGAAAATGAGAAATAATCAAACACAAAATTGATACCTCTCCCTCAGCGCTCATAGAAAAATACTGTTTCAAATAACATAAGCAGCTACTATAATATTAAAGCAATTAACTAGAAATATGTTACAGCAAATACCGAAACATTAGTAGCACTAATCAATCACACTATTTTTAAGACTGTGATAAAAGTCCACTTTATAAATAAAATGTGGGTAATAAATTATCCAACAAGGAAAGTTCATGCAGGGTTAACTCCAGTTGATCACCTTCACCACACTGCGTGTGCAACACTCTCCCTAAGTAATGAACTTACCAGATGGCACTAGATCATACGCTTGTGTTTAGGCAATCACTGTCCGCAATTACTGCATCTCTCCATGTAAGTTGTTACTCATCACAAGCAAAAGAAAAAAGTGCACATAGCGTAATCCAGTAACTTGTGATTTATTATTAAAAATAATCCCTTCCAAATGTGCATTACAATATTTAAAAAGTAAAAAGGCATCTATCAGATAATATATACATCAGAAAATCTTGTCGCTATCTCCTGTTTACCGTTCACCGCTCAACTGATCTCTCATGCAGCAGTGTTCCCAGATAAAGTGAACAGAGGATCCGACGGCGTGGGTTGCTGCATGGTCACGCGCTGACGCGTTTTATCATCACTTTGTCAGAGGGCGTCTGACTTTTTTCTTTTGCTTGTGATGAGTAACAATTTAGATGGAGAGATGCAGTAATTGCTGACAGTGATTGCCTAAACACAAGCGTATGATCTAGTGCCATCTGGTAAGTTCATTACCTTGGGGGAGTGTTGCACACGCAGTGTGGTGAAGGCGATCGACTGGAGTTAAACCTGCATGAACTGTCTGTGATTGGACACTGCTGATCATGTAGTAAAGCGTCTCCGTCAGACTCTTTAACTAGATCGGAGTTGCGGTGTGTCAGACTGACATGCCGCACCACTGATCGCTGAGCTCCCCGGCTCTTTATCCTGATCACATCATATGACATCAGGATAACTAAACCACTTTGCCGACGTCATTTTGCTATATGGCGGGCGGCAAGTGGTTAAACTCCTAGAAGCTATTGTGAACATTTTTTTTCCTGCTCCTAGAAGTTACCGTAATAGTGCTATCCTATGTTTTCCACGCTCACTACTTTATGCTAGAAGCATTTTTCAAGCTTCAGCGTATAGGAGCAGAAATTTTTTTTTTTTTGGGGGGGGGGGGGGGGGGGGGATTGTTTTCATGGCAGAAAAAAAAAACGTAAGTGCTCCTAATAACTTTTTTTCGAGCGTTTATTTTTTCTTCTTGTATTTTAAAAACGCTAAGCTGCTATATTTGTAGAAGAGGTAGATCCACTTATTACTCACCTACTGTGCACCTCGTGCTCTGTTGCAGCTGTCAGAAATACCCCATGTAAGCTCAGCGTTGGATAGTGTCAGCATTACATAGGGTTGATGATGTCCTTCCTGAACGCTACATCATAGGAGCTGACATATCTATGTTTTGTGGCGTCTGCAGTGCAGGAAGGAACTGCTAGGAAACACTGCAGAGGTTGAGTAGAAGTCGGTTAGTAGTGTTATAAATAGACTGGCCCTTTGTCTATTCACTGCAAACTGACGGTTTCTTATGCCGCGTACACACGAGCGGACTTTACGGCGGACTTTGCCCGGCGGACTGGATTTCGTCGGACAATTCGATGTGTGTGGGCTCCAGCGGACTTTGTTTTCTCAAAAGTTGGACGGACTTAGATTTGAAACTTGTTTAAAATTTATCCGTTGAAATCGAGTCCGGTCGAAAAGTCCGCCGTCTGTATGCTAGTTCGACGGACAAAAAGCCACGCTAGGGCAGCTATTGGCTACTGGCTATGAACTTCCTTGTTTTAGTCCGGTCGTACGTCATCACGTACGAATTCGACGGACTTTGGTGGATTGTGTGTAGGCAAGTCCGTTCATTCAGAAAGTCTGTCGGAAAGTACGTCAAAGTCCGCCGGGCAAAGTCCGCCGTAAAGTCCGCTCGTGTGTACGCGGCATTAGGCCTCATGCACATGAAATTTGAGACACTGAAAATATGCCCAGCGAAAAACGTCATCCGTTTCCCACGTCCAGGAAGACACCGGAGCCGTGCTGATGCTTCTGTACAACATATTTCCGTTAGTTTCGCGAAATGCACTGGACATTGCCGAGAACTTTACACAGGGCATATTTTCAGCCTCCACCGTGTGCATGATACCTTAAAATCGGTAAATGTATTGCAGTAATATTTTTGCAGAAAATGTGACTGATATATTGTATATTTTGGTTAATCAGAATTCAGTGTAACCGTGACACCGTAATATGAGAGAATTAGAGTCATACCATTAAATATGAGGCACACTGGACTCTTATTGATACGGAAGGTATCTATCTGCATGCCTTATTCTGTCACAAATCCAAAAAATAAGAGTTGTTCCTCATTTTGATAAAGTGAAGAGACAAATAAAATAATGCTTTAGTGCCCCTGGGACGATTTTGTGTCCAGAACTGCTGTCTTATGGAACAGATACAATCTTGCAGACTGTTTGCTCCCTCTACTGGCTAATCTGCAAATAGCTAGATTAATTAAGATTAAGACACAAATATGGTAGGACTAGCATGTAAAAAATTTGAAAGTCGCATCAAAAACTACTTGAGGCTCCATGCGCACCTAAGCCAAAAAAAAGCGCAGGTAATGGCCTTTTGTTGTCGCGTTTAGGGGTGTTTAGAAATGTTTTATTAGCATTTTGGCAGTAAAAGGAAAAAAAAAAGTGTTTAGGAGCGTTTAGCAGCACTTGGGAGCGTTTCAACTGCAAAAACAATGCAAGAAACTCTACAAAAAAAAAATAAAACATATTTTTTTGCTCCTAGACGCTGAAGCTCAAAAAATGCCTATAGCCTAAGGGTGCTTTCACACGAGCTGCCTGTCCGTTTTTCATCCAGTCATATCCGATCCTCCAGATGGATGGAAAAATAGGGTCTCTATCCATTTAGATTTGGCAGATCAGCTAGTGTTGGGTGTCGGCGGACATGTCACCGCTGACCTCCGCCCCTCCATTGAGCGTCCGATCAGGTCCGCCTGAAAAACTGACAGGTGGACCTGATCGGATCGCCTGTGTGAAAAGACACTAAAGTAGTGTGAATGGACACATAGGATAACACTATTTAGCTTCTAGGAGCTGGAAAAAATGCTAATAACAGCTTCTAGGAGCTTAAAAAATCACTAGTGTGCATGGAGCCTTAAAGTAAACATTGAAATAATAATTTGCTGTGGTGGCGGGTGCAGAGGACACAGCTGACAATGGAAGCAAGTCTATGGGTGACGTCCCTTCCCATTCATTTCACAGCCGGCTGTGTCCTCTGCAGAGCTTTCGCTGCTGGAGACCCGACTGGAACACCTTCAAAAAAGTTATGTATAGCGATTTGTTAGGTTAGTGTTAGATCGTGGATGTCTGTAGAGATTTTAGTGTTAGGGTGGACTTATCCTTTAGCACTTCCCACCTGGGCACTGTACATATTTGGCTGGATAGGACAAGTATCGTTCAGGGAGGACATACAGGGGGGTGCTCAGTAACATGATCTGTGACCGTGTCACCGATCAGTGTACTGGACCACTGTGCCCTGCCCTAGTACAATGTGATCGCTGTGACTAATCGCAGCAATCAAATGTGCAGTAAACAATGGCAGCCCTTCATGACGCCGTTGTTTATTACTGTGTTCTCTGTGATTGGTCACAGGGCCAATCACAGTGGCCCTGTACCATGTGATGGCTGTGTCCAATCACAGCTATCACAATAGTAAACAATGGCATTATGAATGGATGCCTTTGCACAGTGTAAATGATTACTTGTACAGTGATCATCAGTGTAATAGGCAATCATAGTAAAAAACAATTGACTACAATGGCTAACTGCTCTGATATCACTATGTCAGTGCCACCAGCCATTGTCTCTGGTCACCAATACAGCCTGTGATTGACAGCCTCAGACAAGCGGTAAAAATTCTGGACTTTAAATGGCTGAAGAGATGACTGCTGATAGGTACAATTTATGTAGGAGAATTTCTTCCATTCCTGCGCCTGTCACCAGAGGCCAGTCATTTCACTATACCGCTAGCAATAAATTGAATTGAATGTGAAATCTGGCAGGCTGCTTGTACCCAAGTTATTAATTAGATTGGCCAACTACTTGGTACATTCAGCCTGCCCATACAGTTTGAATCTCAGGAACCAGCAAGTAATTCAAACCAGCTATGGCCGGCCTAAAGGTTTACAACCACTTCAAAGTATAATTTTGAAGTAAAACAGATGACAAAAGCCTGACAGGGGTTATAACCGTCCCTTACTCTATCCAAAATGGGGGGGGGGAGAGTTTTGCCTTTTTAGTTTTTTACTTTTAAGGTTATCTATTCTAAGAGAATAATGTATAGATGGTCATTGCTAACCTCCTTTTTAAAGTATTCTTTAACCCTCACCTGGTAAAGCAACCCATACAGTTTAAAACAGAACCGAAAGGCAAAACTTTTTTGTATACATATACACCTCGCAGAAGACATCTAGATATGTGATCATCAGTGCGCTTATTACAATAACCAGTGCCAGCAATGAGTGCCCATTAGACATGCCAGTCAGTGTTGGCTATCACTGCCACTCATTAGTGTGGCCTACCAGTGCCACCCATAAGTGTGGCATATTTGTGCCACCTCATTAGTGCCCATAAGTGCTGCCTCATCAGTGAAGGAGAAAAATTACTTATTTACAAATTTTACTAACAGAAACTAAGAAACTTTTTATTTTCAGTCCTTATTTTTTCCTAAAAAAAAAAAAAAAAAAAAACACAAAAAAACCCCCCAAAGTGAATAAATACCACCAAAAATCTATTTGTGTGAAGGAAATTATAAAAAATTCACATGATTACAGTGTAGCATGACCGCGCAATTGTCATTCAAAGTGTGACACATCGCTGAAAGCTGAAAAATGGCTTGGGCAGGAGGGGGGGCTGGGGGGTTCGCGGAGGAGTTCCCTGTATTGAGGTGGTTAAGTGGTTTGTGCCACTGGACAGCCAAATGCTAGTGTCTATATCGCCTAGTTCATGTCCTGCACACTCAAAGAAAGACCCTCTTCCTCCACAATGAAGAAGATGGAAGACTTGGGACCTGGTATGTCAGTTGACTATGAAATAAGATGAGTATTTGGGGCATTTTGATTCCTTTTTTTTCCAAATGACCTCAGCAGTTAGTTGGACTGTGTTTGTTTCTTGAATTAAATATCAAAACCGTAAATATGGTCAGATATATGGACAGAGACCAGCATCAAAATCAACAAAAAGTATGGCAGCAACATCCCTTAGAAAATAGAAGAGAAATGTCATTACAGTAAATCATTGTCTCTAATAGGATGTTTGCGCACACCTATGGCTATGATTGTATTGTATGTATTGGTTTTATGATATTGTTCATTTAATAAAATTCTGTGTATATTTTTATATACACTCTTGAGTGATTTCTATTTTGTAATCCACCCATAAAGTCCCATATCTGTTAAATTTCTCCAACAAAACAAGATGATGTTACGCCAAGTAAATAGATACCCAACATGTCACACTTTAAAATTGCGCACACTCATGGAATGTCGCTAAACTTCGGTACTTAAAAATCTCCATAGGCGACACTTTACATTTTTTTTTTTTACAGGTTACCAGTTGAGTTAGAGGAGGGCTAGGGCTAGAATTCTTGCTTTCGCTCTAATGCACGTGGCAATACCTCACATGTGTGGTTTGAATGGCGTTTACATATGTGGGCGGGACTTAAATGTGCGTTCGCTTTTGTGCGCAAGCACACAGGGACGAGGGCACTTGAAATTTTTTTTAAATTATTTATTTTACTTTATTTTATCTTTACACTTTCTCTTTATATTTTTTTGATCACTTTTATCCCTATTACAAGGAATGTAAACATCCCTTGTAATAGGAATGGTGTGTGACAGGTCCACAGGACCTCACATCTCTCCCCCAGGCTGGAAAGCATGAGATTTAAAAAAAAATGAACAATCCCATGCTTTCCAGCCACAATTGCGGCTTTGTTTACAACCACTGCCTGAACATAGCGTCATAACGTCACGCCCGGGCCTCCGACGGTCATAGGGATGACTGGTGACCATCTTGTCACCGGATATCTCTTTGCTCGTCATCCGGCGACAGCGGATTCTTTCTCCAGGTCCCCGATGGCATGGGAGAGAGGCAGAATGGGGCTCTGTCTATGTAAACAAAGCAGATCCCCGTTCTGACAGGGGAGTGCAGAGAGATTGTCTGTACCTAGTGATCAGAAACAGCGATCTCTCTGTATTCCCAGTCAGTCCACTCCCCCCACAGTTAGAAAGCACCTCCCTCGGACACACTTAACCACTTGATCGGGCCCTAATGTTAACCCCTTCCCTGCCAGTGTCATTTTATACAGTGATCGGTGCATATTTTTAACTCTGATCACTGTATTGGTGTCACTGGTCCGAAAAAGTTGTCAAAAGTGTACGATCTGTGGCAGTCCGGCTAAAAATCGCTGATCGCCGCCTTTACTAAAAAAAAAAAAAAAGCCATACATCCTATCCCCTATTTTGTAGACACTATAACTTTTGCACAAACAATATATGCTTATTGCAATTTTTTTAACCCAAATTATGTAGAAAAATACATATGGGCCTAAACTAATGAATACATTTTTTTTTTTTTGGATGTGTATTGCTACAATGTAAAGTAGTGAGTGTACAGCTTGTATAACAGTGTAAATTAGCTGTCCCCTCAAAATAACCCAACACACAGTCATTAATGTCTAAACCGCTGGCAACAAAAGTGAGTACACCCCTAAGTGAAAATGTCCAAATTGGGCCAAATTAGCCATTTTCCCTCCCCAGTATCATGTGACTCGTTAGTGTTACAAGGTCTCAGGTGTGAATGGGGAGCAGGTGTGGTAAATTTGGTGTTATCGCTCTCACTCTCTCATGCTGGTCACTGGAAGTTCAACATGGCACCTCATGGCAAAGAACTCTGACGATCAAAAAAAAAAAAGAATTGTTGCTCTACATAAAGATGGCCTAGGCTATAAGAAGATTGCCAAAACCCTGAAACTGAGCTGCAGCACGGTGACCAAGACCATACAGCGGTTTAACAGAAAAGGTTCCACTCAGAACAGGCCTCGCCATGGTCGACCAAAGAAGTTGAGTGCACATGCTCAGCGTCATATCCAGAGGTTGTCTTTGGGAAATAGACTTATGAGTGCTGCCAGCATTGCTGCAGAGGTTGAAGGGGTGGGGGGGGGGTCAGCCTGTCAGTGCTCAGACCATACGCCACACACTGCATGAAATTGATCTGCATGGCTGTCGTCCCAGATGATGCACAAGAAAGCCTGCAAACCGTTTGCTGAAGACAAGCAGACTAAGCACGTGGATTACTGGAACCATGTCCTGTGGTCTGATGAGACGAAGCTGCCAGCACTGGGGTGCTACAGTTCATTGAGGGAACCATGAATGCCAAACATGTACTGTGACATACTGAAGCAGAGCATGATCCCCTTCCTTAAGAGACAGAATTGTCATTTTTTTTGTTTATCGCGCAAAAAATAAAAACCGCAGAGGTGATCTAAAGAAAGCTCTATTTGTGGGGAAAAAAAAAGGACGTCAATTTTATTTGGGTACAACGTTGCCCGCCAGCGAAATTCAGTTTAAGTAATGCAGTGCCTTATTGCAAAAAATGGCCTGGTCAGGAAGGGGGTAAATCCTTCCGGAGCTGAAGTGGTTAAACAGCTGAAAAGCTGCCAAGTCACTGTTGGGAAGTGGAACAGAGGAAGCTGAGTTGCTGAGAGGGCAACTTCATGATTATGATAACTCAAGTTTATGGACTAGCTATGGAATAACTTTATTTTATTTTTTTTGTATCATATTCTTGGTTAAAATTGAGTTTAATGTTTGTGTTTTATCTGCTTTTATTCTGGAAATATATCCTCATTTCTATTTGCTCAGTTTTATGACCTCAAACAACATTAAAGTAGAAATATAGGCACATTTTTTTTTTTTCTTTTTGGATAGAGTAAGGGAGGTTTATAACCCTATGTAAGGTTTATTTTTGCCATCTATGTCCCGTTGGGGAGATTTTCCTTCACTTCCTTTCCTATAGCCAAAACAGGAAGTTAGAGGAAATCCCTGCAAATTAAGAGAGTCACTTGAGGCTCCCCAGGTCACCAGAACTAGTGTCTCCATTGGAAGATTTCCTGTATTTAACTTTTTGGGGACAACCAACAATGTGGGTTTTTCTTTTACTTTCTTGTTTATTGATAATGGTAAACAGGACAGATAGGATTAATTTCCCTAACGGGGGCACAGACAGCAAAACAAATTGACAGGTGTTCTAATCCCTCTCCACTCTATCCAAAACACAAAAAAAAGTTTTGCCTTTTAGTTATGCTTTAGACGAATAACTGTCAATAAAAAGGGTAGCAATCCATTGAAGTAGTAAAGCACACATAGTAAGAGATTTTTTATTTGTCTTATCATAGTGCAAAAGTTGGCCGAGGTTTGATAGGGAATTATGAATGGGGGAATATCCGAAGTGAAAGTCAGATTGTGGGTTTTGACTTGCATACTATACTGACTGGTATGTGATGTGTCTCCATTGTGGGTGTAGGGAAAAATCGCTTCCTTTTTCTTTTTTCTTTTTAGGATTTAGCATGCTCGTATGTTGTTACTTACTGATGAGCATGCAGTTGAACAGATTGTGGATATTGGATCAATCCCATATGGAGATTCAAGCAATGAAATATTGTGCTAGCTTATTTGTCCTTGAAGAAACATTGACATACTGCCTTTTTATTGATCATAGTTTGAACCATAGCTGTTGTGAATACTGAACCAGTTACATGACAAACAGTATTTTATGCTGAAATTATATTTATTTTGATCATTGGAGGATGATTAAACGAAAGGAGGAACTACAGACTTTTTATTCACACTATTAATAGTGTTAACATATTCACACACATGTCATTTAGAAGGCTAATTGTATGACATTTGCATCAGTGCTGAGAAACCATGTGACTTGGACCTGCCACTTCTGGTTATGATTTGAGAAGGCAGTATGCTCCCGCTGTGCAATTAGGGGCACTCATCAGCGGGCAAGGGACCACTGCTCTGATGTGATCTTTTTTTTTGTTTGCTTCAAAGCACGACATGTGCGGTGTGTTGCCCGGTATGTAATGGTGCATTATGGTGTCATTCAAAATGAATGCACTGCAGCAAAGTTTATGCATTACCACAGCATACATTATGGATATAGCCCCTTAATGTCTTTCTTAGATGTACATGTGAATGCAGTCAACAAAGTTAAAACAATCTTGTCAATATTAAAAAAAAAAAAAAAAAAAGTAATGATTGTTGATTGGCAGACTGTCATTATCTGCTTGCGCTGGAAGCTGTGGAACAGATTTCTATTCATAGGAAGAAAGGTATTTTTGTACTGAAACATTTGCATTACAATGATTTATAAATCAATTATAGAACCTCGAAAGAGCACTCCACTCACGATTGAAGGTTGCTGATTGAATATTTTTTCAGGTTTCCAAGTAGACTGAAGGCATCACTCATGAGGAGATTGGTAGCAGCCTGTGTATTTCTCTAATTTTGCTTGCTTATGTTAAAGTCCAAAACCACTTACGGTACATTTGATTGCTTTGCAGTTGCTTCCTGTGCATCCCTTGAGTTCCATTCTGGAAATGCACACTCATAACATTACTAATCTGCACTGATCAGGCCTACATATCCTGTTGCTAGCATGCATGCGCCTTCATTCAGTCAGCCAGAGAGGGAAAACACACTTGGGAGCTGCTGTCAATGTGACTTGAAGAAGGAACTGAGGTGTGCCCTTTGTGTCTTTACCTGTCCGGCTGATGTACATGTGCCTTCACTTAAAATGATTCTAAAGAAAAGAGATGTATATCTATATAGAAAAAAAAATAATCCCAACAAACATGTTATACTTACCTGCTCTGTAAAATGGTTTTGCACAGCACAGCCCTGAACCTCTTCTTTTTTGGGTCCCCCACTGACAAACCTGGTTCCTTTTTTAGAGAGTGGGTACCTGGTAGGGAAAACCTCAAAAGAATGTATCAATATGTGATGTAAAGAAAAAAAAGTTGAGCAAAAAAATAGTTACACCCAAGCACAGAAAATCACCCACCCCCACATATATGCACGTACGAGAACGTAAACACATGTGTCAGGGGCGCCTACATGTAAAAACGTCAATTGCGATACACATTACATATTGCCTCACACGCTGGAGTGAGCGCAATAATTCTAGCACAAGACCACCTCCGTAACACTAAACTGATGACCTATAGGGAGCTTTTGAAGCGTCGTCTATAGAAAATATAGGGTACTGAAGTTTGCCGCCATTTCATGGGTGCACACAGATTTAAGGTTTGACATGTTGGGTATCTCGTTACTCGGCGCAACCTTATCTTTTATAGTTTACCAAACATTTGGGTTGTCTATTGCGTTTGTTTGCCCTAGAATTCACTTTAGTGTGTTTCCCTTTGCGGTAATATCAAGTGACATAAAAAAATTGGGGCTACCACTATTTATTCTCTAGGATGTCTGCTTTCAGAAAATGTATGTTTGTGGGTTATATCACCAACCGTGATTGCTGCTATACAAGTGTTTTTCACTCCACATAAAATGTATAAATTTCACGCTGTAACGCAATACAAATCAGTACAATAATAAATCAAACATTTCCTTCATTAAAGTGAATCACAAAACATCCCAAAATGTCAATGATGAAATCATGAATTCAGCGTAACGCATATAGGAGCAGGAGTAATGCCTGAGGAGCTGTGTGGTATCTGGATGTTCTGTGACTTTGTGGTATGATGGAGAAAGCTGGATGTACCCGTTTTTTATGATATGCCTTGTTCATAGCACGTTGTGTGCATTTTTAATGTGAGTGTTCAATTTATTTTATGAGTTTTTAATAAGAGTAGTATACAGAGAGCACTATTGGTGCCATTCTGTCTTTACATGCTGGTTAGGGATGGGTGAACGGTTCTGCCCAAGCTTAAGTTCGGGTCGAACTTTGGTTGTTTGGGCAAACCCCGAACAATATCCGGTGTTCGGGGCAAATTTGAAAGCCACGGAACACCGTTAAAGTCTATAGGACACGAATATGAAAAATCAAAAGTGCTCATTTTAAAGGCTTATATGCAAGTTATTGTCACAAAAAGTTTTTGGGGGCCATTTTTTTTTTTGGGGGGGGGGGAGGGGGAGTGATTTTTTTTTTTTTTTAATACTTAAAGTGAAACAATAAAAATTTAATTATTCCTTAAAATATCATGCCTGGGGGGTGTCTATAGTATGCCTGTAAAGTAGTGCATTTTTCCTGTGTTTGTCATTTAAAACTGCTTGCGGCTGTAATGAATTGTCGGGTCTTGGCAATATAGATAAAGCTCATTGAAAAAAATGGTATGGGGTCCCCCCCAGTCCAATACCCAGCCCTTTGGGTCTGATATGTATATTAAGGGGAACCCCAAACCAAAAATTATATAAAAAAAAATTCATTCCAGGCCCTTCAGGTCTGGTAAGGAAATTAAGGGGAACCCTGCGCAAAATTTAAAAATAAATGGCATGGTGTCCCCCCCAAAATCCATACCAGACCCTTATCCGAGCATGCAACCTGGCAGGCCACAGGAAAAGGGGGGGGGCGAGAGAGCGGGTCTGACACCAAAGTACCTTTCTCCATGTTAATGGGAACAAGGGCCTTATCCTCACAACCCTTGCCTGGTGGTTGTGGGGGTATGTGGGCGGGGGGGGGGCTTATCAGAATCTGGTTAAACAAGGGGACTCCCGGCCTCCCCCCCTATGTGAATTGGTAACGGGGTACCATTTCACAAAAAGTGTCAAAAATAGTAAAGACAAGAGACAGCTTGGGACAAGTCCTTTATTAAGAGATAAAAGAAAAAAAATGTCCAGCGATGTCCATTCATCTTCTATCACGCCACCCGAAGAACCGAAAAAACAACCTTTTTTTTTTTTTTTTTTTTTTTTTTTTTACACTGTTGCTTTCATTATTTATTTTATTTATTTATTTTAATTGCTGTCACAAAGAATGTAAACATCAGTGTGACAGCAATTGCATGTGACAGGTACTCTTTATGGAGAGATCTGGGGTGTAGAAGTCCGCAATTCCCTCCTCTGCTCTTAAAAGTATTTGATCACACCAAGATCTGTGTTTTTGAATGCTTTTGATTTCCTTTAAAATGGCTCCGTTGACATCCAGGTAAACTGGAAGTGATGTCAGGTCATCCACTTTCAGGCTACCATAGTGGAGATCTGATCAAAGCCAGTACTGGCTTTGTTCAGCTAGCCGACCAGCAGACAGCGGATGCATCGGCTAGTCGATTGGGTCTACCGGTGGGACGGGAGAGATCTACCAAGCCAAGGAAGGAGTGGGGGGGGGGATTTGATGTCCCCTCCTGATGCTTTTAAAAGCAGTTCAGTGGCTAGTTAGCTGCTAGTATTGCTTCTACAAGAGAGCTGACTGCCGGCTCTAAAACACAGTACCGGGTAATGTTTGTGGCTGCAGACATCATCCCGGTACAACCACTGAAAAGTCCAGCGACGTACGGGTACATCACTGGTCTGAAGGTGGTTAAGAAGCTCACGGCACACTGGTAGATGATTTTTCAGTTAGATTGTATTACATGGACATTTAATTCTTATGAATGTATATTTTGAGAGATGTTATTTAAATACATGTTTTGGAACATTTTGAGATTATTCACATTAAGGAAATGTTTGTTTTATTATCTTATTGATTGCGCTACATCAAAATATTTTATACATATACTAATGCACTTAAACAAAGATGTGCATTTATTATTTATTTCTATTTTTTGCAAAGGTGAACTTACCCTTTTAAGAGGAGGTGTCAAAGCTGTACTATACCAAATTAGAAAAAAACAAAACAAAAACATTTAACCAAAAGCAGCCTGTGTAATGATGGATATATGGGAAAGGAGAATATTTTTTTTAACCGGTCAAATCTCGGTGAAACTAATGCATGCTTTATTAGCAGTGTATAAAAATGTTTGAAAACATATTGTACCAGCAGCAGAACTAAAGCTTATACAAACCTTGGAAATTCAGACTAGGTGTAAGGTGATAAAATATGATTAGAATGTAAAGGCTACTTTCAGGGACAACTGCATGTATAGAGGATCAGTTGATCCAGAAATAAACTGCTGAAGTTGCAGTAGATGCGAAAAGCCACTTCTCATAAAAAAAATAAAAAATAAAAAAGTGTATGTAAACCCCAAAAATCTTCTCCCCTTTGCTCCCCTTTTGATTTTCTAAATATACCATTGAGCATGGCCTGTTAAATATCTTTGAGTAAAACAAAATACCTGTGGATTTAGCCAAACTGTAGTTTCTGTGCTCAAGAAGGGGGTTATGGAGATAAGGAAAGGTCTGTGTTCTTTGTAATCCATCAGAAATAAATCCGGAAGTGCTGATACTACGTGCCAAGGAATTCAGATGTCGGAGGACTTCAGATTTTAACTAAAACTGCAGTCAGCAGCACAACGGACACTTTGCACGGACTGTCCCTTGTGCTGTGTGTGGGTGTTTTTTTTTTTTTAGTAGAAAAAAAATGTAGACTTTTAATTTGAGCTCCTCGTCTTGCACCAGACCAAATCCATTATTATAACAGCCAAGTTCAGAGAAATGTAGCAGACCGGAACCATGCAACCTGTCAACATTAACCCCGTGGCGCCCTGCTCATTCAGGTCATGTGACCTCTGTGATTGTCTGTCGCAGCAGTCACATGATCAGAAAGTTCCCGATCCCAAGTATGCATCTGGAGCTTAACTATCCCCACCGGCTACTGTGTAGTTTACACCGGGCCACATATATGTGTACTGTCGGCGCCAAGGAGTTAGCCTAGTTTTAAACCTCAAACTGAAAATGTAATATATTGCATCTTACCGGTCATTAGATGTGGTGGCTACATTTGTTTTTTTTTTTTGTGGGGGTGTTTTCCCCCTCTGTTTTAACCTGGTGATCTGGTCAGTAACACACCACCAGTATTAGAGTGCCTATACTCTGAATGAAGGGGCACAGCAAACAGCAGCATTGTCAGTCTCAGGATGTTAGTGTTACTAAACCCACAACAGTAAAATCAGTCTGTATATGCAGTAAAGCATGCTTGTTACACTCACTGTGGAACCTAAGGGGTTTATCCTCTGCATTGTATCAAGGCTTTTTGATCCTGTCTTTTCTGATCCTCCTCTTTTTCCACTGACTCCAGAACATGTCTGGATAAGATGGAGCCTTTGGAGTCAGGCTGCACATGCTCTGTTTGGTGTGTATTGCTAGAGGTTTTTTTTTTTCTTTGGAAAGTGCATGTGATCAACACAGGGCCAATCGGCACTGTACAGACAGAGGCTCGGGGGTCCTGGATCCTGATATTACAGCTCAATGCAGTATGAAAACTTCTCCTTCAAGCTTCAGCAACACTTTAACCGCTTGCCGACCAGCATGGAACGGGCAGGCGATCATGTTACGTCGCTCCTTCTGGTGGCCACTAGTGGCCGCCCACAATTTGCCCCCCCCCCCCCCCCGAGCCGTTGCGAGGGCCGGCGGTTTCGATGACTGCCGGGCTCCCGCGATTGCTCGTAACATGGTGAGAACCAGGATCTGTGTGTGTAAACACACAGATCCCGGTTCTCTGAGGGGAGAAGTGACAGATGGTCTGTTAATACAAAGTATGAACAGCGATCTGTCATCTCCCCTAGTCAGTCCCCTCCCCCCTTCAGTTAGAACACACACTAGGGAACACCATTAACCCCTTGAGCGCCCCCTAGTGTTAACCCCTTCACTGCCAG
This sequence comes from Lithobates septentrionalis, assembly GCA_037952835.1. Taxonomy (NCBI): domain Eukaryota; kingdom Metazoa; phylum Chordata; class Amphibia; order Anura; family Ranidae; genus Lithobates; species Lithobates septentrionalis. The sequence continues at coordinate 2,816,898 of JBBDGP010001179.1, read as the reverse complement.
TGACATTTTTTACAGTAATCAATGCATTTTTATAGCATTGATCGCTGTATTAATGCCAATGGTCCCAAAAATGTGTCAAAATTGTCTGTGTCCGCCATAATATCGCAGTTATGATAAAAATCGCAGATCGCCGCCATTGCTAGTACACAAAAAAATGCTATAAATCTATCCCCTATTTTGTAGACGCTATAACCTTTTGCGCAAACCAATCAATATACGCTTATTGATTTTTGTTACCAAAAATATGTAGAAGAATACATATCGGCCTAAACTGAGAAAAAAAATTAGCTTTTAAAAAAATAAATAAAAATGGAGATATTTATTATAATAAAAAATATTGTTTTTTTTTCAAAATTTCACTTTTTTTTTTTGATTATAGCGCAAAAAATAAAAACCGCAGAGATGATCAAATACCACCAAAAGAAAACTCAATTTGTGGTAAAAAAAGGACGTCATTTTTGTTTGGGTACAACGTCGCATTGTCAGTTAAAGCGACAGTGCCGAATCGCAAAAAGTCCTCTGGTCAGGAAGGGGGTAAAATCTTCTGGTGCTGAAGTGGTTAAATACACTAACAAATTGAAGCTACACTTTAACAAACCTTTTTTTTTTTTTTTTTTTCTTGGGATCTGATATACAGTGCCTTGAAAAAGTATTCAATTCAAACCCCTTGAAATTTTCCACATTTTGTCATGTTAAAACCAAAAACTTAAATGTATTTTATTGGGATTTTATGTGATCGACCAACACAAAGTGGCTCATAATTGTGAAGTAGAAGGAAAATGATAAATGGTTTTCAATTTTTTTTAAAAAATATGTGAAAAGTGTGGTGTGCATTTGTATTCAGCCCCCTTTTACTCTGGGATACCCCTAACTAAAATCTAGTGGAACCTAGCCTTTAGAAGTCACCTAATCCATAAATAGAGCCCACCTGTGTGTAATTGAATCTCTGTATAAATACAGCTGTTCTGTGAAGTCCTCAGAGGTTTGTTAGAGAACCTTAGTGAACAAACAGCATCACGAAGGCCAATGAACACACCAGACAGGTCAGGGATAAAGTTGTGGAGAAGTTTAAAGCAGGGTTAGGTAATAAGTTATAAATTAATATCCCAAGCCTTGAACATCTCACGGAGCACTGTTCAATCCATCATCTGAAAATGGAAAGCGTATGGCACAACCTCAAACCTACCAAGACGTGGCTGTCCACTTAAACTGACAGGCCAGGCAAGGAGAGCATTAACCAGAAGCAGCCAAGAGGCCCATGGTAACTCTGGAGGATCTGCAGAGATCCACAGCTCAGGTGGGAGAATCTGTCCACAGGACAACTATTAGTCGTGCACTCCACAAATCTGGCCTTTATGGAAGAGTGGCAGGAAGAAAGCCATTGTTGAAAGTAAGGCATAAGAAGTCCCAATTACAGTTTGCAAGAAGACATGTGAGGGGGACACAGGAAATGTGGAAGAAGGTGCTCTGGTCAGATGAGACCAAAATTGAAGTTTATTGAAGCCTAAAAGCAAAATGTGTGGCAGAGAACTAACACTGCACATCACCCTGAACACACCACCCACACCGTCAAACATGGTGGTGGCAGCAGCATCATGTTATGGGGATGCTTTTCTTCAGCAGGGACAGGGAAGCTGGTCAGAGTTGATGGGAAGATGGATGGAGCCTTTTAGAGTTTGCAAAAGACTTGAGACTGGGGTGGAGGTTCACCTTCCAGTAGGACAACGACCCTAAACATACAGCCAGAGCTACAATGGAATGGTTTAGATCATAGCATAATAATGTGTTAGAATGGCCCAAATTCCAGACCTAAATTCAATTGAGAATCTGTGGCAAGACTTGAAAATTGCTGTTCACAGACGCTCTCCATCCAATCTGACAGAGCTTGAGCTATTTTGAAAAGAAGAATGGGCCAAAAATTCACCCTCTAGATGTGCAAAGCTGGTAGAGACATCCCCAAAAAGACTTGCAGCTGTAATTGCAGTGAAAGGTGGTTCTGCAAAGTATTGACTCAGAGGGGGCTGAATACAAATGCACGCCACACTTTTCAGGTATTTTGTTTGTAAAAAAAATTGAAAACCATTTATCATTTTCCTTCCACTTCACAACTATGTGCCACTTTGTGTTGTCTATTCAATAAAATCCTAATAAAATAGTTTTACGTTTTTGGTTGTAACATGACAAAATGTGGACAAATTCAAGGGGTATGAATACTTTTTTTAAGGCACTGTAGATTTGTTAGTAATCTATCATAAAGGATAAATTATTACTGCTTTATAGTAACCATATTTTGAGGAGTAATAAATTATAATTGTTGAACTGCAGATGCGAACTCTGATTCTAATGCCGCGTACACACGGTCGTACTTTTCGTCTACAAAAGTCGGACAGCCTGTCCGACAGACTTCCGGCAGACTTTCGGTGGACTTGCGGCGGACTTGCGGCCTACTTTCTAACGAACGGACTTGCCTACACACGACCACACAAAAGTCGGTCGGATTCGTACGTGATGACGTACACCGGACTAAAATAAGGAAGTTCATAGCCAGTAGCCAATAGGTGCCCTAGCGTGGCTTTTTGTCCGTCGGACTAGCACACAGACGAGCGGATTTCGGGGTCCGTCGTAGTTACGAAGTAAAGTTTTGAAGCATGTTTCAAATCTAAAGTACGTCGGATTTGAGGCTAAAAAAGTCAGTTGAAAGTCCGGAGAAGCCCACACACGATCGGATTACCAGCCAGCTTTAGTCCGTCAGCGTCCGTTGGACTTTTGTAGACGAAAAGTACGACCGTGTGTACGCGGCATAAGGGTTTAAGGGATAATAGGCATTTATGAAATAATATGGCATTTTAACTTAGAGGATGTCCACCTAAAAAAAAATATTAAAAGCCAGCAGCTACAAATATTGCAGCTGCTGACTTTTTAAAAAAAAAAAGGACACTTACCTGTCCCAGGGTCCAGCAATGTCGGGAGCCGATCAGTTCAGATCTGCGCATCCTAACTGGTCGCCGCTGTCTCCTGGGACCTGTGTGTTTGCCAGGAGACAGAGTGGGGGGGGGGGGGGGGGGTGGGGTGTGACTCCCGCAGGGGTCTATTCCCGGAAGTGGGTGCAAATACCTGTATTCTACAGGTATCTGCACCCCCTCCCCCCTGAAAGGTGCCAAATGTGACACCGGAGGGGGGGAGGGTTCCGAAAAGCGGAGGTTCCATTTTTGTGTGAACCTCCGCTTTAAGTTAAAATTCTTTACTGGATTTGTGACGCTACAGAAAAGCAGCAGACAAGGTTATCAGACGGTTTCTCTTTGTGTTCTGAATTTGCCTGCTTAGATTCAGGCTTCTGTTGTAGCATATTAGTGATACCCAGACAAGAATAACTTTGTAGAGTGAAAGTGTGAATTACATAAAAGCTAAAGCAGGACAGGTATTCAGTTTAATCTCAGAACTAACACCACCAAATGACGCACATTACTGAACATGCATCAGGTTAGTGTAAAATACTGTATGTCCTGGTTTATAGTGAATTGACATTTGTGACAACTGTATTACATAAGGATTTTGATTTTACCAGCATGCCCCACAATAACTGCAGTGTACAGTGTACCCCCATCCCACCTCCTTTAAAAAAAATCACATTTTGTTGCTTTGCAGCCTGCAATGAAAACACACTTTTTTTTTTTTTTTTGTTTTATCCAGCTGTATTTATCAGTGCAACCTATAATATCCAAGTGAAAAAGATATAACACCAACATGTCAGAATTATTATTTTTTTAATTCAAAAACAGAATCACTGTGTTGGAAAAAGGGCCACCTTTGTCAGCATTTTGTTGGACCACCGTTTGCTTTAATTACAGCCTTTAGTCTGTTGAGATATGTCTATACTAACCTTGCACATCTAGACTTTGTAATATTTGCCCACTCTTCTTTGCAGAACTGCTCAAGTTCAGTTAAATTTAATTGTGACTGTTGTCTGCAGTCTTCAAGTCATCCCACTGATTTTCAATGGGTTTTAAAGTGTTTGTAACCCTAAAACCCTTATAGCAGATTAAACAGCACAGTGCTTGTGCTGGCTAACCTGCCTTTCTCTAAACTAAAAAAACCTGGTTGATCCTGACACTTCCTGTGTCCCCCTCTGTGAGCTGACCACGATAATCATGGCTGCTGAGCTCTGACTACCGTGGTCATCCGCAGCTGTCCTCCCCACCCACCCCCTCCCTCCCTGCCTGTCGGCTCTTGTGTCGGTCTCTGCCCCAAGCCCCCCCTGCAAATATGATCCAAGGCTACAGTGGGAGGTGCAGAGTGGCCAGCACAGCGGTCACATGAATCCCAGCCGATGTCAGAGGGAGATCTCAGCCCCTCCCGCTGTAGCCCTGCATCGTAGTAGCAGAGCTGCCGGGGGTCATGTGAAATGCCTGAAAATAACTGAAAAAAGGTATTTAGAGGCATCTCTTTAAACACACACTTACAGAGTGAGTTATCGCCAGATAAAGGAGAGGGGCTGCCAGTGAAAGGTGGCTTTAGAGTTACAACCACTTTAAATCTGAGCTCTGACTAGGCCATGCAAGGACGTTCTCCTTTTTCTCCTTCAACCACTGTGGTCATTTTTCCTCAAGAATTTGGTATTTTGCCCCATCCATTTTTCCTTCTATCCTGACAAGTGCTCCAGTCCCTGCTGCAGAGAAACACCCCCATAACAAGATTTTACCACCTCCATGCTTCTACTGTAGGGATGGGGTTATTTGGATGGAGAGCTGTATTGGATTTCTGCCAGACATTTCGTTTGGTGTTGTGGCCAAATAATAAAAATTTTAGTCTTATCTGACCAGAACATCCTTTTTCATGTGGCCTCAGAATCTTCAAGGTGTGTTTTAAGGTGGTCGGGTGAGACTAAATACACTGCACTAGTAATTACAACTTTAAAGTAGAGTTCCACCCCCAAAAAAAAAAATTAGTAATGTTCTTAAAAAAATAAAAAAAAAAACATTTGGAGAAAAATTTTTTTTTTACTCACCTCTAAATGCCTTTTGCTAGGTGGTCCTTCGTAGTCTGCCTCCTTCAGTGCCTGGGCTCCTGATGTCACTTTCCTCAGCGCAGGAAGGGAGATCGCCTCTCCACCCTCCCTCTTGTCAATCATCTGGGACACGTGACCGGTCCCAGATGATGGCGGGGCCAGTGACAGCGTGCGGCGCGCACATGCGCAGTGGGTGCCTGGCTGTGAAGCCACAGCCGGGCGCCCACAGTTAAAATGCCGGCACAACCTAGCGGAGGGGGGATGAGCGCGGCTTCGATTCCCCCGCATCGCTGGACCCTGGGACAGGGTGTCTGATTAAAAGTCAGCAGCTGAAGTATTTGTAGCTGCTGACTTTTTTAATTTTTTTTTTTTTTTTTTTTTTTTAAATGGGAACCCAGCTTTAAAGGGGGGTGATTCTTTTCTATACCCACTGTATGTTTGTGTAGAAAATTCATGTATCCTTTTTAGATCATGAAATCGTATGTACCCAGTAAGTTGAGCAGGTTGTAGCAAAAGACAGAGTTGAAATCTGAAAGATCCTGTTTTCTGCTTGAAGACTTTTGCATACATAATTATGTGCCAAAGTACCATTATGTACCAGCTTGTAAAATCTCTTGCGTTTTTAATGTTTTATTTTTAATATGGCTAAAACCAATGTTCGTTCTTTAGTTCATGTAATATAATGACATACTACATTGATTTATTGTGTGTTTTTTTTTTTTTTTTTTTTTTTTTTTTGCGACTCCTCTCCTAGCAACATACATATTAATTACATCTCCTTTCTTTCAATAATTTCACACACATTTACCAGACATGCAGCATAGTTAGCATTTTCTTCTCCTGTAAAAGTCTACAAAACAATTGTTTCTATGCTATGGGTCGTGCGACGCTGTACCCAAACAAGATTGATGTCCTTTTTTTCCCCACAAATAGACCCCTTTCACACTGCCAAAGCCTGGGCTTCGGCGGTAAAGCGGCGCTATTTTTAGCGCCGTTTTAGCGGCACTATTCGGCCGCTAGCAGGAGGGTTTAAACCCCCCCCGCTAGCGGCCGAAAAGGGGTTAAATCTGCCCGCAAAATGCTGCCAGAGTGGCGTTTTGCCTGCGGTATCGCAGCGCTGCCCCATTGATTTCAATGGGGAGCAGCGGTGGAGGAACGGCTCCAAAGAAGCTGCTGGCAGGACTTTTTCTGACGCTCTGCCAGCGAACCGCTCCAGTGTGAAAGCCCCCGGGTTTTCACACTGGAGTGCATGGAGCAGCTGTTTTAGGGTGTTTTGCAGGCGCTATTTTTAACACTATAGCGCCTGCAAAATGCTCCAGTGTGAAAGGGGTCATAGAGCTTTCTTTTGGTGGTATTTTATCACCTCTGCGGTTTTTATTTTTTGCGCTATAAACAAAGAGCGACAATTTTCAAGAATTTTTTTTTTTTAACTTTTCGCTATAATATATATCCCAAAAAAAATTATTGATCAGTTTTAGGTGTGTGTGTGTGTGTAATATATGTACTTCTACATATTTTTGGTAAAGAAAATCACAATAAGCGTATATTGATTGGTTTGCGCAAAAGTTATCGCGTCTACAAACTATGGGATAGATTTAGGGACTTTTATTTTTTTTTGTTTTTACTAGTATTGGCGACGATCTGCGATTTTTAGCGGGACTGCGACATTGCAGCTGACAAATCTGATCCCAAATCACACTTTTTGGGGACCACTGACATTCTTACATTGATCAATGCTATAAAAACGCACTGATCAATGTAAAAATGACACTGGCAGGGAAGGGGTTAATACTAGGGGGCGATCAAGGGGTTAACTGTGTTCCCTAGGTGTGTTCTAACTGTAGGGGGAATGAGCTGCCAGGGACATGACAGAGATCGCTGTTCCCAATGACTGGGAACAGAAGATCTGACAAGTCATCTGGCAGAACAGGGATCTGCCTCTGTACTAGGCAATTACGGGTTTCCCGACCCGTGGGCACGCTCCTGCAGCGACCATGCGCTTCCTGCAACTGCGTGAGCCGCTGTACAGCTACGGCCATTTGCGCAGGAGAGCCAACTTGTAGCCGTATAACTACTGTGGCTGCTCGGCATGCAGTTAATGCAGGCTTTTTTTAATATCGAAAGCAATTACTTTTTCAGTTCCGAGTGCACTTGGGTATCCTTAAAGTGGAAGTTTAGCCAAAACCTAATTAACGCTAAACCTAATCTCATCCACATTCTAAACTAATCTATTTAACCCTCTAAAGATATAATTGCTATACTTGCCTTTTCTGAAGCCAGTCGGGGCTTCGGAGGCTGCTGTGTACAGAGAGAAAGCCAACAACTGTAAAATGCCTGGGAAGTGACACCACCCATAATTACTCTGGAGCTTCCATGATCAGCTGCCTCTCCTGCACACTTCCACACACTGAGGCTGCCGCTCACAGCTCAACCTTGGGACCAGAGCCAAGTGGCTGCAGGTAAGTATAGCGGTCTTTTCTTTAAAAGGATAGATAGAATAGGCTTAGAATATGGCAGAGAGTAGGTATAGCATTAGGTTTTGGCTGAATTTCCACTTTAAGACACCTGCAGTTTGTACGGTTTTCATTTTCAGAGGCTCCCTGCAGTACTTTACAGAAGTCAACCTCACAATTTCAGATATTTGTAGTGATCTAGTTCACTAGTTTGGACAAACAGACTGATTTAGACAACTGTCATCTTAGGTCACTGAGCTGCTCAGGATCTAACATTCATCTATTATGCTGTGTAAACTGTCAGCACTATATAAATCCTGTATAATCATAATTATCTAGCATGTGCAAAAATTTTACTGCTCCTATTGTCAGCTAGGTGAATGGACCATATGCTTACTGTGTCTTTGGATACAGCTATTACACAATAATTAAACCTTGTATAGAAAGCGCTAACACTACACAAGACGTTGCATAGTAAAAACTAAAATAAAATATTTACTTTATTATTATTATTTTATTATTATTAACAATAATAATACTTTTATTATTTTTTGCCTGTCTGTGTGCTTTGCATACAGTTTTACTGGATTCCTGTTTACATTGCCTGTTTGGCTTTATTCAGTGAACTAACTCTGCTCAAACAGAGTTTAGACATAGGAAGAGGAATGTATAGACAGTTGTTGATTAGCTTTAGCTTACAATTTTCATGTCGCTGATCTAAACAATCTATGTGCTTCAGAAATATAGCAGCCAGACACAGCCAGGTAATTGGCATTATCAGAAATTACATTTTTTTTCTATAAAGAATGATTTATTATTATTGTGATTAAAAATTATTTACTAAACCTAGGGAGATTAAAACGAAAACAAAAGTGGGTTTTTTGCTTATAGCAACCAATAAGACCTTTTAGACCCCTTTCACACTGGGGCGGTTTGCAGGCGGTATTGCGCTAAAAATACCGCCTGCAAACCGCCCCTAAACAGCCTCCGCTGTTTGTTCAGTGTGAAAGCCTGAGGGCTTTCACACTGAAGCGGTGCGCTGACAGGACGGTGAAAAAAGTCCTGCAAACCGCTTCTTTGGAGCGGTGTATTCCACCGCTCCTTCCCCGCTGCTGCCCATTGAAATCAATGGGACAGGGCGGCTATACCGCGGCAATACCGCGGCTATAGCCGCTCTGTACAAGGGATTTTAACCCTTTTTCGGCCGCCAGCGGGGGTTAAAACCGCACCGCTAGCGGCCGAATACAGCTGCAAGAACGACGGTACAGCAGCGCTAAAAATAGCGCTGTTGTACCGCCGACGCCCCCACCGCCCCAGTGTGAAAGGGGCCTTAATGATTTTTAGGGCCGGTTCCCACTGGTGCGATGTCCGACATCAGATGTGATTCGCACCACACTGCAGTGCAAATCACATGCGATCTCTGTGCGATGCGTTTTCAAACATACAGATAGTATGGCTGAATTTGCATCGCCTTTGGACCAAACTCGCACAGGACCCTTTTTTTTTTTTTTTTTTTTGGTCCACAGCAGAATCGGATCGCATGGGTGATCACACCCATGCAATGCTATTCCTGTCCGAATTTGCAGATCGCAACTGATTTGGGAGTGGCATTAACTTTCAATTGACACTCCCAGCAGTTCGCATAGGGCAGTGTGAACTGCCGCGGGAGACATGCGATGCGGGAACCCGAAGTGGATTTGCAGGGTTCCCGCCATCGCTGCAGTGTGAACTGAGCCTTAAAGGGGTTGTAAACCCTCGTGTTTTTTCACCGTAATGCATCCTATGCATTACGGTGAAAAAACTTCTGTCACTGACCGGCCCCCCAGCCCCCCTGCTTTACTCAACTGAGTCCTGTAATTCCCACGCCGAAGACGCGCTCTACCCCTCTGCCCGTTGTCTCGGCTCTTGATTGGATAGATTGATAGCAGCGCAAGTGGCGGAACCACTTCCTGCTTCCGCCTACGGGCCGCCTAGGTGACTCCCCCAGGCAGCCCCTCCCTCTCGACAATCTTCTGGGACACGTGACTGGTCCCAGAAGATTGCCTGTCCACTGGGAGAGCGCAGTGCAACTTGCACATGTGCAGTGCATGCCCACAGTTCCAATGTAGGCGCCGAGGAGAGCAGGAGGGGGAGAGGGGCGGGGCTCCGTGCAGCCGCATCGTTGGACCGTGGAACAGGTAAGTGTCTGTTTATTAAAAGTCAGCAGCTATACTTTTTGTAGCTGCTGACTTTTTAATAAACAAAAAAAAGCCTGGAACTCCGCTTTCAGGAAAATTTAATTGTTTTGGAGAAGATGCTTTTGTCTAACAGGACCATAGATTTCAGATTACTCTGTCTTAAAGTGGTTTTAAAGGCTCAGGGTTGCATTCTGTGCATGAAGGTAAAAAATGTGTGTGCAGCGCCCCCCTCTGCCCCCCTTATAGTCATCTGAGCTCCCTTTCAATCCAATAAAGTGCAAAAGAGCTGAGCTTCTCTTGGGCCAATGAGGAGAGAGTGGTGGGTGGGGCCGAGCCACTGCTCTGTGTTTCTTATGGATGCATAGAGTGAGGCTCGGGAGCAGGCATGCATCAGTGACCCCAGAGCTAGCGGTTTGCTATTGGGGGCACTAGCTGAAGAGGAGGAGTCGGGAGCACCAGTGGGGGACCCGAAAAGAGGAGGATCAGGGCTGCTCAATGCAAAATCAATAGTATTGCACAGAGCAGCCCCGAACCTCCTCTTCTGGGGTTCCCTCACTGGAAATTTTGGCTCCTCCTCTTCCGTGTCTGCCCCCATAGCAAGCGCTTGCTATGGGGGCTGACTTGTGAGCTCGATTCCCAGCCAGGCTGCTCACAGGATTTCACTGACAACTGCAGGAGCCAGTGGCTCATGCTGCTCACAGTCAAGCTTATGAGAATAGGGAGAGAGGAGGGAAGACCAGCACAATGCTGGATCAATGCAGGGCTCAGGTGATTACTTTTCTTTTTTCTTTTTTTTAGCCTAATACATTAATGATTAAGGTAAAAAAAAAAAAGTTTTTTATCTTTTGAAACCACTTTAAATATTAAAGCCACAAGTTGATCAAAACAGTCGGAAATGTAAAACAAATAATCTTAAAAAAAAAAAGTGAGGTAGGTACAAAAATGCTTCTAAGGACACGTGAAGTTTTTAACCAGTTGAGTCTTCATCAAATGGATTTGATAAAGGCCTGAGTGGTTTAAACACCTCATTCAGCGGAGTGTGTGTGTTTTTGGTTTTTTTTTGTTGTACCTGCCTTGCATGGTTTTTGAACAGATCTATAATAAAGGATTATGTGTTCTATTCCGGCCGTGGTTTCAAACTTGACAACGTGGAGAAACGGATGGATTGTGCACCTCAGATCCATCTCCAGTAAGATCAAAGAAAGGGTGACCTGATTTTGATATTTTTATTTGGTTTAACCTGGAGAAAAAAGGTGCAATTAAAGAATTGTTGCCAAGGTATTTAAATTTCTTGTTTAATTTTTACTAATGAAATAAGGATGAAATATGTTTGATCATTCTGATGAAAGCGGTTGTAAACCTTGCTTTGCTATTTTTACCTACAGGTAAGCCTATAATAAGGCTAACCTGTATGTAAAAATGGAATATCTCCTAAACGTGCACCGTTTAAGAAATATTCACAGCCGCTGACGGACCTCCAGAGCTTCTTTTCGGAACAAAGGGCTCTCGCACGCAAGCTCTGGAGCCTGCGGTCCTGTAAGCAAGGACGGGAGAAGATGTCGGCCCTCAGCGGTGACTGGGTAGCGCTGGAAGGGCTTCGTACTAAAGTGAGTATTTTCATAATGTGCTAGTATGCGATGCATACTAGCACATTATGCCATTGTCTTGCAAGGGTTTTTTTTTTCCAGAGGTCTTTTACTGCTTTAACAGCTCCACTTCTGTTTAAAAAAAAAAAAAAAAAAAGCTGCTGCATTTTTAAAGGCAGACATCTAGGGGTGCCAGTACATACCTTTTAGCGGCCTCTCAAACCCTCCTGTCCTAGCTGAATGCCAAGTCATTCTGAAAGGCAAACCTTTAACACTTCTTTGTAGTCTTAACCACTTCAGCTCCGTAAGGTTTTACCCCCTTCCTGACCAGGCCGTTTTTTGCGATACGGCACCGCGTTGCTTTAACGGACAATTGCATGGTCATTCAATGCGGTACCCAAACAACATTTATGTCCTTTTTTTTTTTTTTCTTCACAAATAGAGCTTTCTTTTGGTGGTATTTGATCACTTCTGCGTTTTTTATTTTTTGCATTATAAACAAAAAAAGACCGTCAGTTTTTGAAAAAAAAAGGAAAACATTATTTTTTTACTTTCTGCTATAAAATGCATGCAATAAATTTTTTAAAAAAAAAATCAAATTTCTTCATCAATTTAGGCCAATATGTATTCTGCTACATATTTTTGGTAAAAAGAAAAAATCCCAATAAGCGTATATAGATTGGTTTGTGCAAAAGTTGTAACGTCTACAAACTATGGGATTTTTTTTATGGACTTTTCATTGTTTTAATTGTTTTTACTAGTAATGGCGGCAATCAGCGTGTGTTGTGTGTTTTTGTTTTGTTTTTTCGGTATGGCGGCGGAAAATTGGACACTAAGTGACACTTTTTGGGGACCAGTGACACCAATATAGTAATAGTGTAGTGCTAAAAAACAAAAAAAACAAAACACGGTCACTGTATAAATGACACTGGCAGGGAAGGGGGTTAACATCAGGGGCGATCAAAGGGTTAAGTGTGCTCCTAGGGAGTGATTTCTAACTGTGGGGGGTGGTTTAACTGAAGGAAGAGAGACATCTTCGTTCCTGATTAGCAGGAAGACAATATCTCTCTCTTCCTCTCTGACAGAACAGCAGTCTGCCTTGTTTACATAGGCAGACTGCCGTTCTGTCTCTCCTCTGAATGATGGTGGGTGGCTGGCGGCCATCGCAGCCGCTGGACCCGCTGATTGGCTCCCGCTGTGTCCAATCACATCGGGGCACTGCTCCGGGGGCGCACGCCCCAGAGCCGATGACAGTGATGACGTACAGGTACGTGATTATGCCCTTAAGGGCTGTCGTGCCGCATTACATGTATGTGGGGCAGTCCTTAAGTGGCTAAACAGCCCTCTTATAAATGCACATATGTTAGAATTTCATCTGTATGATGGAATTGAAAACTCTTGCAAAGCTTATCCTGTACATGAATTCCTTTTAGATTTTGCCAAAAAATGTAAGCGTAAATTAACTGTTCCTATTTGGCATTACAGTAGAACTGTTTTCAAATATTTCCGGTGATGCCATTTTGGTTTTATGTTGCTATTGTCTGTCAACCTTGTAAACTTTCACTGATTGTGAGAGATTAATAAATAAAGCATTTCTGTAACTGAGACTTGTGGCTTGTATATTTGCTGCTTGGAAACTGGTCTGGGCTTGCTTTCTCTGCTGTAGAAATTGTCAGATGCATCATTAATATGGTAAGGACTTTTGTTTCCCTGGCATTTGCTGGGCTGACAGTTTCCATGGCCATGCTGAAACAAACGCTGCAAAACACATTCATAACCTGTTGGTCTGCTGCTTCTTTTTTTTTATGTCCAGAAAATGGGGTCTAAAACAAGTTCAGTTTGACACAAATGAAATATTTTGTGTGCCAGAAGAGATTACATTTATTTTATAGTGACTTTATAGTGACTCCTGCTGATAGTTATGTGTACTAATGTATATTCAGCAGTACAATATTTGAAATCATATGTTAGAACAGTTGTCAGTAGTCCAGGTTGCTAGTATAGGAAGTTGGAACATGGATTTGGTCATATTGTTTTTATGGTTTTGGTTCAGAATGCTTAATGGGGTTGTAAACCCTCATGCTTTTTCACCTTGATGCATCCTATGCATCAAGGTGAAAAAACATCTGACCATGACCATTGGATCCCGCTGCTGTCCATCAAATCCACGGTGTCCACTTTAGGAGTGCTTTCTCCAACGTGGGCACTAGATGCGGAATTGCACAGAAACACGCTGCAATTCGTGACCATTCATTTAGAATGGGCTGCATCGCATTGGACTGCACCACTTCAAAAAACACACTGCAACTAGATCATATGGTACTTCTTTTTTGGGGTGTCATTAACATTGACACCCGCTGCCGATTGCAACTTCAATGGCAAGTCTTTTTAAATGTGATCAGCTGATCACATGGTAAAGGGCCGCTGTGATTGCGCTGGATGCATGTCCCAGGGGGCATTCGGGAAGCACTTGGGAGGATGTCCATGGACACCCTCCCAAAATTGGAAGCCCGGGGCTCGGATGGAAGGGGGGCAGGGGGCCCATCATGGTTTTTTGCACCGGGGGCCCCAAAGGTTCTAGTTACGCCTCTGGTATTATATACTATATTGCACTGAATATACTATCCTGTTATCTCCCCCTTCCTGATATGGGAGTTATTGCATGTTTAAGCAAGTGTTGATAGTTTGCTGTTACAGGTAAGTTGTCTGGCCTGCCTGTGCCGCCGGACTGCAGTGACTCTACTGTGGGCAGGCGGCAAGTAGTTATACTTGCCACCTGCCCACAGTAGATTTACTGCAGACATGCAGCACAGGCAGGCCAGGCAACGTACCTGTATGCCGCCTGTCTTCTGTGTCCGGGTGTGTATATGGGTGTAACATGCTTTTAAAGGTGAAGGCATATCCTCGTGTCCCAGAACATGGGGTGCAGGCTTGTCCTGATACCAATCCAGGGGGAAAAAAAGAATTGCTGCTAATCCTGACCAGCCCAGGTGAATAAACAATACAGAGCAGCCCACCGGGGCTTAATTATAGGGTGGGTGGGGCGAAATGCATCATGGTGTGTGGTTTGGTGGAGACATGTAGACTGAGGCCATTCTTTTTCATTTATTCACCTGGGCTGTTTGGGAGTAGTGGCGATGCTCCTAAAGGTAAACATATGCTTTAACCACTAGCCGACCTCGTTGGCTCTCCTGCGCAAATCGCCATAGCTGTACGGTGGCATTCACACTGTGGGAGCATGCACGCGGGTCGGGCAGACTCTGTCCGCCTGTGTCCCGTGATCGCCTAGTGCAGAGCAGAACGGGGAACTGTCGCAGGCCATCAGGAACAGTGATCTCTGTCATGTCCCTGCCAACCCATCCCCCCTACAGTTAGAACACACCTAGGGAACACAGTTAACCCCTTCCCTGCCAGTGTCATTTTTGCATTGATTACTGCATTTCTATGGCCCTGATCAATGTAATAATGTCATTGGTCCCCAAAAAGTGTAATTTGGGATCAGATTTGTCCGCCACAATGTCGCAGTCCTGCTAAAAATTGCAGATCGCCGCCATTACTAGTAAAAACAAATAAGTCCCTAAATCTATCCCATAGTTTGTAGACACAAGTTTTGCGCAAACCAATCAATATACGCCTATTGAGATTTTTTTTTTTTTCAAAATTGTCGCTCTTTGTTTATAGCGCAAAAAATAAAAACCGCAGAGGTGATAAAATACCACCAAAAGAAAGCTCTATTTCTGGGAAAAAAAGGATGTGAATTTTCTTTAGGTACAGCGTTGCACAACCGCACAATTGTCCATTAAAGCGGCGCAGTGCCGTATCACAAAAAATGGCCTGGTCAGGAAGTGGGTAAATCCTTCTGGGGCCGAGGTGGTTAAAGTCAGAATCTCTCCAGAGTCTGCACCAGCTGAGTGATGTCAGTCTTTAGCCTGATATAGCTATATCTCTATGTATATGTGTTTCTTATATGGCGATACCGGTAAATAACTATGCCGTTAGAAGTTAAGGAAATGCTTTTGTTGAAACTCAAATTTGTCCTTTTAATTTGTCAGCTGCCACTGTTTTTGTGAGCATGTGAAATTTGGTTTACCTCTTTCCACCGACCGCACGCACATATACAGCCTCTCAGTGGGTGCACTTTAACGCCGAACGTCTGCATATATGTGGCTATATATGACCAGTTTACTGAGCTGAGAGCACGTTCAATGTGCGCTCCCAGCTCAGTAACTGAAGTGTCAAGGAAGGCAGCTAATGCATGTTTGCAATCGGGAGATTTCAATTATGTGACCGCTGTGACAGCCAATCACAGCAGTCACATAATTAGAATGCCTGCCTTCCAGCATTTTGATCCATCAAGAGGTGGCAGCAGGAAGGGTTAACAGCCCATCTTATCTCTTAAAAGAGAAATATGGGTTTGGGGGGTTTTCCTCCATCGTATTTACCTAGGTGTCTCCCTGCGCCTCTACACTGAGAACCAAGCAATCGATCATCGCCGATGGCTTGGTTCTCACAGCTCCCCGAGCAGAGAGCTGCTGTCTGTCAATCAGCAGCTCTCCACTCTGCTCCTCCACGCTCACTGGAGCGCTGGGCTGAGGAGGGGGCAGAGCGGGGTGTCTCAGGCTCTCAGCAGCTCACAGAGTCTGAGACATGCATCAGTCCAGGCACCTGGCAGATCCAGACTTCCATTGTCGGGATGACGCGGTACCTGGATTGATTTCTGTGACCTCAGCAGAGAGCAGACTTCAGTCCGCTCTTTGCTGAAAACGGGTCACAGGAGTGCACAACGCATTGCACTCCTGTGGCCCAGAAGCCTAGCCAAATGAGCTTTGGCTGGACTTCTCCTTTTTAAGGCTGCTTTCATGCCACTGCAGTGCAGTTTTTTTCACACCATGGGTGCAGCGCAGCTTACCCCCGTGTGTTTGGAGTGGATTTGCTCACCAAAGATATGGGACACAATATAACTATATATGGCAAAGCGCAGCTAACCCACTCCAAGCATGCAGGTAAGCTGTAGTGTGGGAAAACAGCAGCCTGAGGCCTACGTCACACAGGCGATAAATTGCTACTCTGCCCAAAAAGTCATTCACTTGTTTGCCTAAACACTAATTTGACACAGCAAGAGAGTGACTTCTTTCTGGTCTGGCCAGTACATATGTAACACCATAGAAGGCGAGTGGACCTAGAATCTCTAGTGTGATGTGAGCCCAATGCTTCCTATTTTAAACCGTTTACGTTTTCTTTCTAAAAAACTGTTTCATTTTCCTCTGTGCAGGTGTCAGCTGCGATGCATGTTTAAAAGGAAACTTTAGAGGCCGACGATACAAGTGTTTAATTTGCTACGATTACGATTTGTGTGCATCTTGCTATGAAAGTGGTGCAACGACGACAAGGCATACAACTGACCATCCAATGCAGTGCATATTGACAAGGGTAGACTTTGGTATGTATTATATTTACATTTTTTCTTCTATCACTACAAGAAAAATACTGTCTTGATTTGTACAATACAGGAAATCCTTACCTATCACTGGAAAGTTATCACAACAGATGCCAGGTTGGGGAGGAGTGTTCATCTCCCTAACAGTATGGGGAACATAGTCACTGATGGAAGCCAAGCTCCCTATCAACTTCTTAGTGCTCAGAGCAGTCAGATTCTCCCTGCAGCAGTGGACCCCTACTTCTTGAAGGGAAACCCAATCAGGGTACAGTCAGGCAGTGCCATGGCGGTGGTCTACATCAGCAATTAAGGAAACACCAGGAGTTTGGCTACCTTGAAGAAATCAGATTATCTCTTGGACAGAAATTCACTTCCCAGCGATTTCTGATTCCTGTTGTCCACTCCTGGGATGTGGACTGCAGAGTATCTCAGCACCAATTGCTTGGATCAAGGGAAATGGGCCCTTCATCCAGATTTCTGCAATATGACATGCAAAAAATGAGGAATTCAGTATGTGGACATCCAAGCTCTCAGATTCAGCAGGAAACTACAGTGAGGGAAAAAGTATTTGACCCCCTGCTGATTTTTTGTTTGCCCACTGACAAAATAATGATCAGTCTATAATTTTAATGGTAGGTTTATTTTGACACTGAGAGACAGAATAACAACAAAAATATCCAGAAAAACACATTTAAAAGGTTATAAATTGATCTGCATTTTAATGAGTGAAATAAGTATTTGATCCCCTATCAATCAGCAAGATTTCTGGGTCCCAGGTGTCTTCTATACAGGTAACGAGCTGAGATTACCTGTATAAAACACCTGTCCACAGAAGCAATCGATTAATCAGATTCCAATCTCTCCACCATGACTAAGACCAAAGAGCTGTTCAAGGATGTCAGGGACAAGATTGTAGACCTTCACAAAGCTGGAATGGGCTACAAGAGCATTGCCAAGCAGCTTGGTGAGAGGGTGACAACAGTTGGTGCGATTATTTGCAAATGGAAGAAACACAAAATAATTGTCTTCCTCAGTCTGGGGCTCCATGCAAGATCTCAGTTCATGTAATTTCAGCGATCATGAGAATGGTGAGGAATCAGCCCAGAACTGCACGGGAGAATCTTGTCAATGATCTCAAGGCAGCAGGGACCATAGTAACCAAGAAAACAGTTGGTAACACACTACTCCGTAAATAATTAAAATCCTGCATCGCCCACAAGGCCCCCTTGCTCAAGAAAGCACATGTACAGGCCCGTGTGAAATTTGCTAATGAATATCTGAATGATTCAAAGGGGGACTGGGTAAAAGTGTTGTGGTCAGATGAGACCAAAATCAGGCTCTTTGGCATCAACTCAACTCACAGTGTTTGGAGGAGGAGGAATGCTGTCTATGACCCCAAGAACACCATCCCCACTGCCAAACATGGAGGTGGAAACATTACGCTTTTGGGGGTGTTTTTCTGCTATGGGGACAGGAAAACGTCACCGCATCAAAGGGACGATGGACGGGCCATGCACCATCAGATCTTGGGTGAGAACCTCCTTCCATCAGCAAGGGCATTGAAAATGGGTCGTGGATGGGTATTCCAGCATGACAACCCAAAACACACGGCCAAGGCAACAAAGGAGTGGTTACACTTTAAGGTCCTGGGGTGGCCTTGTCAGTCTCCAAACCTTAATCCCATAGAAAATATGTGGAGGGAGCTGAAGGTTCGAGTTACCAAATGTCAGCCTCAAAACCTTAATGACTTGGAGAAGATCTACAAAGAGGATTGGGGCAAAATCCTTTCTGAGATGTGTGCAAAACTGGCCAACTACAAGAAATATAGGAAAAAAATAAACCGCGCTAAGTAAAAGTTAATAAACAGTTGGTAAAGTGGAGGTTTTACCTACCACCTGCAAAAATACAAAAATCAATATTTAAACACAAAGAAAAAGTCCAAATTTTTCTTGAAATGGAATCAATCTTCAAAATAGCAGGGTGTTCAGCTTATTACAAGTAACGATCCAAAATGAGCTAAGATTGCCCTTACCAGAACATCAGTAACAATGAGCGGATGGCATTAAACCCAGCCAGGGCCTTTGTGATGAAAAATGAAAAACCAAACCTACCTGAATGGGAAGCCCTACACACAGCAATCGCCCCAAAGATACTACACCGTCCGTTTTCAAAATGTAGTCCCCTCAATGGATACAGGAGAAAAAAACAATACAAAAACTGGCCATAGTGTAGTATATCAGATGTTTAGCATGGACAAGCAGACATACCATTCAGGTAGGATTCCCTACCTGAATGGGAAGCCCTACACACAGCAATCGCCCCAAAGATGCTTCAGAACGTTTTTTAAAGTGGAACTTGGACAAGAAAAGACCTGTTTTGGAGTCAGTGAAAGAAGAGGAGAATCTGTGCATACAGGATCAAACAGCCTTTTTACACAATGCAGAAGGTTAACCCTTAGGTTCCACAGTTATATACTGATGGTATGGATTCCTGGCTAATGTGGATGAATCAAGTGTTCCCTGTCAACCATCGATCAGTTCCCAGTCTGACATAGAGCCTGGTTACCACCGTGAGTCGGTAAGCGCGATCTACAGCCACGGTGGTGGGTTTTCACTCCCCCCCCCCCCCCCCCCGCTCCTTTTTTGCTGTTTGTTCTTGTGTGCTCACCAGGGTGTTGGTATGTCTGCTTGTCCATGCTAAACATCTGATATACTACACTATGGCCAGTTTTTGTTAGCTAGTGGGTTTATGGACGGGGGATTATGGCGGTGCTAGGGTCAAAAGGGTGTACAGAAAAAGATGAAATGAAAAAGAAGTGTAAAAGACAAAAAATTACAAAGTTTATTGATAATCTTACATAGGTAAAATATACATTACAAACAATTCATATTATGCTTTAAAAAAAGGGATAATGGGTACATGTACTGTAAGTGACCCTAAGGATGGTGGGATGGGCCAAATGGAGGATGGCCGTCGAAGAGGGGGGGGCTCAATTTCCTACATGTTTCGCCAAGACATTGGCTTCTTCAGGGAACAAGAGCTCACAAGATAGATATATAAAAACAATTCTGTGTAATAAAGATAGAAAACATCATGAAAAAAGTAGTTTGACAATGCAATACATGGTATACACAATAGAGAGTTAGTACTGTGGCTGGACAATCATGCGACCCATAGGCTCCACAAATCACCGGTAATGCAAACATACCTGGGGCGTCAGCGCCCGAAAAGGAGGGAGGAGAGGGGGAGGGGGAACACGGCCACCAGAGGGGATCCCCGCAGAGGAGCGAGCAGGCCGCGCCGTAAATTATGCCTGCAGGGGGCAGACAGTAAACCTGGCAAAGGAATGTAAAGACAAACATGAATCATAATGCACTTATAGTAATGTTCTAGAGATAAAAGATTGCACATCAGTGCATTATACTGAAAAGGATACGTAAAATATGTATATGTATAAATGTGTCTGTATCTCTAGAAAGAAGAATGCAAACTTACATGTATGTTTAAAAGCAGTAGAAAAAAGTGGTCACGAGGTGCCTGCAATAGGTGTATGCACACAGCAAGGAAAAACGTCAAGATGAACCGAATCTGCAATCAGGTTAAACAGAACCTAATTAAAGGAGTGAATAACATTGGGGGTGTTACTCATAGTGACTTGGGCCATGTAGAGTAATTATGCTGGTACTCACTTAGTAAAGTAAGCTGTAGGGAAAAATTCTCATAGCAGTGCAGTCACAGGTATATAATGCCTGTCCAGAAGTTGGAGGAGGTGGTAATTACAACACGTCCTGCATAAGATGGAAATAGAGGGGAAAAAGGAAAAATAAGGGCATTGAGATGTTACTAGGCATAGGCAGGGTTGCTAGAGAGAAAGGTCTGTTACCTAGTCCGCCATAGTGCAGACGCTGTTGCTTGGAAGGATCAATGTTGACCAGCAGAGTATGCTCTGAGTATACCCCATGCTTTCCAAGCATACTACTCATTATGCTCCTACATACTTTTTAGGAGCCACCTTGGATCTGTCTTTCACTCTGCTGGTCAACATTGATCCTTCCAAGCAACAGCGTCTGCACTATGGTGGACTAGGTAACAGACCTTTCTCTCTAGCAACCCTGCCTATGCCTAGTAACATCTCAATGCCCTTATTTTTCCTTTTTCCCCTCTATTTCCATCTTATGCAGGACGTGTTGTAATTACCACCTCCTCCAACTTCTGGACAGGCATTATATACCTGTGACTGCACTGCTATGAGAATTTTTCCCTACAGCTTACTTTACTAAGTGAGTACCAGCATAATTACTCTACATGGCCCAAGTCACTATGAGTAACACCCCCAATGTTATTCACTCCTTTAATTAGGTTCTGTTTAACCTGATTGCAGATTCGGTCCATCTTGACGTTTTTCCTTGCTGTGTGCATACACCTATTGCAGGCACCTCGTGACCACTTTTTTCTACTGCTTTTAAACATACATGTAAGTTTGCATTCTTCTTTCTAGAGATACAGACACATTTATACATATACATATTTTACGTATCCTTTTCAGTATAATGCACTGATGTGCAATCTTTTATCTCTAGAACATTACTATAAGTGCATTATGATTCATGTTTGTCTTTACATTCCTTTGCCAGGTTTACTGTCTGCCCCCTGCAGGCATAATTTACGGCGCGGCCTGCTCGCTCCTCTGCGGGGATCCCCTCTGGTGGCCGTGTTCCCCCTCCCCCTCTCCTCCCTCCTTTTCGGGCGCTGACGCCCCAGGTATGTTTGCATTACCGGTGATTTGTGGAGCCTATGGGTCGCATGATTGTCCAGCCACAGTACTAACTCTCTATTGTGTATACCATGTATTGCATTGTCAAACTACTTTTTTCATGATGTTTTCTATCTTTATTACACAGAATTGTTTTTATATATCTATCTTGTGAGCTCTTGTTCCCTGAAGAAGCCAATGTCTTGGCGAAACATGTAGGAAATTGAGCCCCCCTCTTCGACGGCCATCCTCCATCTGGCCCACCCCACCATCCTTAGGGTCACTTACAGTACATGTACCCATTATCCCTTTTTTTAAAGCATAATATGAATTGTTTGTAATGTATATTTTACCTATGTAAGATTATCAATAAACTTTGTAATTTTTTGTCTTTTACACTTCTTTTTCATTTCATCCTTTTCTGTAAACCCTTTTGACCCTAGCACCGCCATAATCCCCCGTCCATAAACCCACTAGCTATCTGATTATTTTGGGGATGAGGTGCTGTATCCCTTGGTACCATCTAGCCACCCTTACATTTGGCCAGTTTTTGTGTTGTTTTTTTCTCCTGTATCCATTGAGGGGACTACATTTTGAAAACGGACGGTGCAGATTGGTTTTTCATCCCAAAGGCCCTGGCTGGGTTTAATGCCATCCGCTCATTGTTTCTGATGTTCTGGTAAGGGAAATCTTAGCTCATTTTGGATCGTTACTTGTAATAAGCTGAACACCCTGCTATTTTGAAGATTGATTCCATTTCAAGAAAAATTTGGACTTTTTCTTTGTGTTTAAATATTGATTTTTGTATTTTTGCAGGTGGTAGGTAAAACCTCCACCTTACCAACTGTTTATTAACTTTTACTTAGCGCGGTTTATTTTTTTCCTATATTTAATTGGTGTTGTCGCACTGCTTACTGCTGCTTATTTTATGTGTAGTCCTAGCGCAGAATTTTTTTTACTATACAACTACAAGAAATGTCTGACCTCTGATTGCCAATAAGGATTTTACCACCAAGTACTAAGTCATGTTTTGCAAATACTTATTTCACTCATTAAAATGCAAATCAATTCATTACTTTTTTGAAATGCGTTTTTCTGGATTTTTTTTTCTGTCTCTCACTGTTAAAATAAACCTACTATTAAAATTATAGACTTCTCATTTCTTTGTCAGTGGGCAAACGTACAAAATCGGCAGAGGTTCAAATACTTTTTTTCCTCACTGTACCTCTGCTTGTTGCCAGAACCAGGTACCTTCTAGCTCTAGAGCCTCATACCTTGATAATACACTGGTCTCAGTTCAGGCTTATTTACGCCTCCCCTCCAGTGTGACTCCTACCTGGTCTGCTCAAGTAAATACAGGGGTGCTTACAATGATCAGCTTTTACTCATTTATGTAAAACCTTTATCCAAAAAGAAAAAAAATGGTTTGTTACTGCTTAGAATGTATTAGCTGGAGTTTGGCTTCAATTTGTTAGCGTATTTAAATGTGCTTCCGCATCCAACACTATCCCCCCCCCCCCCCCAGACTGACTGCTGATTTTCTAAGGTGTTTCTGTGCTCCTTCTTTCAGAGTGCGAGCACCCTAATACAGGAGGTGTGTTATTGTGCTCAGATCACCAGGTGCAAATGGGGGGGAGGAAAGGAAATCGTCTAATAATTGGGATTGAGGAGCTCTCATTTAACGTAACCTCTTTGGTCACCATCATGTCTGCTAGTGATGTTTCTGATCTGGTGTTCCCTTTCCTGTAAATGGCTTTTCCTAATTTTTTCTCTTTTCATTTATTTTACTTTTTTCTGCATCACATTAAAAGCACAAAATTGGGGGGGAAATTCCATTTGCATTTGCAAATAAGATTGCAATGCTTTGTATCAAAAGCATTGTTTTATAGTAATTTTAAATTGGCCAAATTTATAGAATAAAAAGTATACCGTTTTTATATACAATATAAAAGCTTTTTTAAGCTTTAAAATAGAAAAAGCTCTTCCACACAGTACAGTTTGTAAATTGACACATTTGCAGTGCCTTAAAGTATTCATACCCCTTGAAATCTTCCACATTTTGTCATGTTATAACCAAAAACGTAAATGTATTTTATTGGGATTTTATGTGATAGACCAACACAAAGTGGCACATAATTGTGAAGTGAAAGGAAAATGATAAATGGTTCTCAATTTTTTTTTTTTTTTTTTTTTTTTTACAAATATCTGAAAAGTGTGGTGTGCATTTGTATTCAGCCTCCTTTTACTCTGATACCCCTAACTAAAATCTAGTGGAATCAGTTGCCTTCAGAAGTCACTTAATTAGTAAATCGAGTCCACCCGTGTGTAATTTAATCTCAGTATAAATACAGCTGTTCTGTGAAGCCCTCAGAGGTTTGTTTGAGTCCCTTGGTGAACAAACCGAATCATGAAGGCCAAGGAACACACCAGACAGATCAGGGATAAACTTGTGGAGAAGTTTAAAGCAGGGTTAGGTTATAAAAAAAAAAAATATTTCTAGCTTTGAACATTTTACAGAGCACTACCGGCCCTGGCTTTACCCATACCGTATACTCCTGTATTCTTTTATATGCAAGTACTTAAAACTGACTCAATTGACCTTTTCTGTTGTGCCCATTTCAACACTAGTCCTAATTATACATTGTTCTTTATAGATATCCTATAGTGTCCGCCCCTGAGGAAGTGTTTTTATACACGAAACGTGTCACTAATTAAGGATGTGCTACACGCCAGAATAGGATTACATCTAGATTAATGTGTATCCAGCTCCATCATAATACAATATCCTCAATATTGTTTATCCAGTAGTCCTTTCTTGCTGCCAAGTCTATATATGTATATACATGAATTCATACGATTACGTAAAACAAATTTTATAATATTGATTGTCATGTATTTTCATGAATTTATGACTTTTGTCGTGTGCGTTTTATATTATGTGCTAATACTTTATATACAATATGCACTACTGTAATGAATGTTATGCATTTATATTTGACATGTTAATAAACATTTTCCAACTTATCTTGACCTAACCTGTCAACCACCTCATTTAAAGTCTCAACTTCCTTCTTGTTTACCCAAATCGGGGATGGAGGCACATCCCTGCTTCATTTAAAGTCCCAAAAATCCCCCCCCCCCCGCTTTTTTTTTTTTTCTCACTGAGCACTGATCAATCCATCATCCGAAAATAGGAGTATGGCGCAACTGAAAATCTGCCAAGACATGGCCATTCACCTAAACTGGCAGGCAGGAGAGCATTAATCAGAGAAGCAGCCAACTGGTAACTGGAGGAGCTGCGGAGATCCACAGCTCAGGTGGGATAATCTCTCCACAGGACTACTATTAGTTGTGCACTCCACAAATCCGGCCTTTATGGAAGAACGGCAAGAAGAAAGCCATTGTTGAAAGAAAGCCATAAGAAGTCCCATTTACAGTTTGCGAGAAGCCATGTGAGGGGGACACAGGAAACATGTGGTAGAAGGTGCTCTGGTCAGATGAGACCAAAATTGAAGTCTTTGGCCTAAAAGCAAAACGCTATGTGTGGCGGAAAACTCACACTGCACATCACCCTGAACACACCATCCCCACCATGAAACATGGTGGTGGCAGCATCATGTTGTGGGGATGCTTTTCTTCAGCAGAGAAAGGGAAGCTGGTCAGAGTTGATGGGAAGATGGATGGAGCCAAATACAGGGCCATCTTGGAAGAAAACCTTTTTATAGTCTGCAAAGGACTTGAGACTGGGGCAGATGTTCACCTTCCAGCAGGACAACGACCCTAAACATACAGCTAGAGCTACAATGGAATGGTTTAGATCAAAGCATATTCATGTGTTAGAATGGCCCAGTCAAAGTCCAGACCTAAATCCAACTGAGAATCTGTGGCAAGACTTGAAAATTGCTGTTCACAGACGCTCTCCATCTAATCTGACAGGGCTTGAGCTATTTTGCAAATAACAATGGGGAAAAAATGTCAATCTAGATGTGCAAAGCTGGTAGAGACCGCAGCAAAAGGTATTGACTCAGGGGGGCTGAATACAAATGCATGCCACACTTTTCACATACTGTATTTATCGGCATAAAACACGTACAGGTGTATAACATGCACCTTCATTTTAAGAGGGAAGTTTCAGGGGAAAAAAATATTTTTTTAATAAATAACTTTAAGGCAAGATAAGGGACAGTGCCCATTAATGCAGCCTGATCAATGCCCATCTGCAGACTCGATGCAGCCTGATCAATGCCCATCTGCAGACTCGATGCAGCCTGATCAATGCCCATCTGCAGACTCGATGCAGCCTGATCAATGCCCATCTGCAGACTCGATGCAGCCTGATCAATGCCCATCTGCAGACTCGATGCAGCCTGATCAATGCCCATCTGCAGACTCGATGCAGCCTGATCAATGCCCATCTGCAGACTCGATGCAGCCTGATCAATGCCCATCTGCAGACTCGATGCAGCCTGATCAATGCCCATCTGCAGACTCGATACAGCCTGATCAATGCCCATCTGCAGACTCGATGCAGCCTGAACAATGCCCATCTGCAGACTCGATGCAGCCTGAACAATGCCCATCTGCAGACTCGATGCAGCCTGAACAATGCCCATCTGCAGACTCGATGCAGCCTGAACAATGATCATCTGCAGACTCGATGCAGCCTGAACAATGATCATCTGCAGACTCGATGCAGCCTGAACAATGATCATCTGCAGACTCGATGCAGCCTGAACAATGATCATCTGCAGACTCGATGCAGCCTGAACAATGATCATCTGCAGACTCGATGCAGCCTGAACAATGATCATCTGCAGACTCGATGCAGCCTGAACAATGCCCATCTGCAGACTCGATGCAGCCTGAACAATGCCCATCTGCAGACTCGATGCAGCCTGAACAATGCCCATCTGCAGACTCGATGCAGCCTGAACAATGCCCATCTGCAGCCTCACCATCTCCCATCAATGCAGCCTGATCATTGTCCACCATCTGCAGCCTCACCATCTGTAGCCTCGACGCAGCCTGATCAATGCCCATCTGCAGTCTCACCATCTCCCATCAATGTAGCCTAATCATTGTCCACTATCTGCAGCCTCACCATCTGCAGCCTCGACGCAGCCTGATCAATGCCCATCTGCAGCCTTAGTGCCGGAAATCACAGAGACGTTTACTTGTCTCTCGCTCGGCTCTCGCAATCGCTCGCAGTCCCGCATCTACCACCGGCATTGGACCAGCTGCTATGATGGAGAGAACACTGGTGCAATGGCGGGGCTCAGGTGAATTCCGGCGGTGCTCTTCCCCCCCCTCCCCCTCCGAGTTAACATTTCGGCGTATAACACAAACCTGTGATTTTCCCCCCTATTTTCATGGGGGGAAACGTGCGTGTCATACGGTATTTATGTGTAAAAAAAATTTTGAAAAGCATTTATCATTTTCCTTCCACTTCTCAATTATGTGCCAATTTGTGTTGGTCTATCGCAGAAAATCCCAATAAAATACATTTACGTTTTTGGTTGTAACGTGACAAAATGTGGAAAATTTTAAAGGGGTATGAATACTTTTTTCAAGGCACTGTGTGTCCAGGTTAAACTTCCAGCCTCTTTGTCATCTTTTCCACCCCCAGCCTGCTTATCAGCATAATCACCTATGTCGATTGAACACTGAGGTGGCTCCAGAAGCCGTAACGCTGATCCAGAATAATCTTCCTGGCTTTACATTATGGTAGAGGTGAATGAATCATAAAAGCAGCTAAATAAAGTTACAAATACTATGCGAGATAAAACCATAAATGTACACATTTTTTAATTGAGCATTTTTTGTTTCTAAACAGATTTATATTATGGAGGGGAAGCCTTCTCTGTAGAACAGCCACAGTCTTTTACTTGTCCTTATTGCGGTAAAATGGGTTATACAGAGACCTCGCTACAAGAGCATGTGACTTCAGAGCATGCAGAAACATCAACAGAAGTGGTAAGTACATTTGGCTGTACTATATTCAAAGTGGTAACTCGCTAGGAAACTAGATAGAGTGAAATAGGTGAAATACTAATGTAAGTACATGTGGTAATTTGTCAGAAAATTTCACTAGCTTTGATTTAAACTGTTTACTCTTGTCGAACGACCAAATGACAGCCAGTATTCTAATACCACTGTCATTGGTTATATCAAATTAAATTACATTGAGGGACTCCAGCACGCAACTAGCTAGTATATGAAACCTAATTTGTCTCAACAGCTCAAGTTAAATAATAATAATTTAAGCCTAATAAAGGGTTTGTACTGCATATGTTTGCAAATACACATTGAAGCCCTACTGCCACACCAAGGCAGTTCTGTGAATTGTGGTCCCTAACTCAAAATTCACTCAATATATGGGCATATAGAGCAGTGTATAAACGAAGAGTAGGTTCACCTAAAGTTAGCCTTTTCTTCCTCAAAGGGACAGCAAAACACCAGACGTCCAGACATGTGCAACATACAAAACAATAAAGTGTATTCCTAGCACAACTCATTAAGTGCACAAACTAAAGGTGCCTCCATGTAACTTTGGTGTATTTTCCTTTTGCATAGGAATGCCATCTAATTCTGGGTGCACCCAGGGCCATCTTAAGAGCATTATAGGCCCCCGGACAATACAGTGCACTGGGGCCCTGTCTACACTACACTATATCCACTGACCACTACACTACACACCACACTAACCTACCTGATTCCTATACAGACCACTACACTACACACTGACCTCTACACACCACCCTACCTGATTTCTATACTGACCATTACTACACTACCCACAGACCACTACACAATACACTACATACTGACCGCTACACAATACTCTACCTACACTTAATACACTATTACACAACACATTACACTATACACTAACTTTATGGCTGCTTCCTCTCCCCAGACCATATCTACTCCCCCCGGGCCAGCAACAAAACTCAGGAGTGAGTCTCTTACCTTTTTTTTCTTTCATGATCTGCTCTGCCTCTGCGCCACCGCCCGTCACACTGCCAGACTTCCTGCCCCGACGGGGACATGATCGGTGACCCGGAGAGGAGGAGAAGAAGACATCGGGCACAGACTGAATGCCCCGGCTGGGACATGATCGGTGACCAGGAAAGGAGGAGGAGGAGGAGAAGACAGCGGCCACAGCTCACAGTGAAGGCCAGCCCTGCTCTCATGCGATTGACAGGCCAGTCCCACCTGCCGCACATGACCCCTTTCGCCCAATCACAGGGCGCCAGGGGCTGGCCTGGGACTGGACATGGCGGCCTTAGCGCGGGTCACAGAAAATTGGAGCGAGGGTGACGCATAGATGCTTGGCTGGGGTTGCTGGGCAGGTGGGCCCCCCCAGGCAAGTGGGGCCCCCGGGCAACTGCCCAGCGTGCCCAATGGAAAAGACGGCCCTGGGTGCACCCTAAATGGAACTTCTCCAACCTGTGCAGTGCTCTTATTGGATTTAAGGGGAAACTATGCTGCAAGTTGCAGAAGATGAACCCCTATTTTTAGTTTGCATATGCTATTTGAAGGGCTGATGTCAGTTTTATAAAGGTTTGGACAACTTTTTGTCTTTTTTTTTTTTTTTTCTTGAAAAATGTGTGAATCCTGGGTGAAAGTTGTGTGTGTATCTTGTATTAAATATTTATAAGTAGACCCTATAAAGTGGATCTTATCTATCCACCCCTTCTTTTCCCATGATGATTCCTTTATCACTCAGCAGAAGCTCTTCATGCAATGCAGCTTCTGGATTGTGGACTTTTCATCAGAGTCTTGGGGGAGCTTGCAGAGATCCTGCAGGGCTGGCCTGTAAATGTTGCTTTGCACTGGATCCTGCTGTGAGTACTCCCTTTGGCTCCTTGCAGGGCCATTTAGTTGTCTTATCAGAGGATGCTTTGTTTAGGGCTGTTGCACCATGCGTTTCCTCCTGAGTGTTGCAGTACTGCTTCTGAGTGAATAGGCAATTCTGTGTAACGTGACACTCGTTCTGTGCATGTGCCACCTCGTTCTCGGGAGGTTACTGCACTTGTGTGCCCTGCCATTATCTTTTGGTTCTCGTATCTGACAGTGCATTCATAGTGGTTTATACTTGCAGATGCTGGGTTACAGCAGCCTACAGGTTCTTGCACCCTGACATTCCCCCTCCTGCTCCACTGCTGCAAAGGTCGCAACCTCTGTGGACATTTTGTTCCCAAGCCTGGTGGACAATAAGCACAGAGATAAGAGGTCAAATTGACTGAACAGCTCATGTTTGCTGCTTCCTTGGGGGTTGTAGTGCATCTGTGCAGGGTCCTAGTACCCTTTCCTCTCATCATTGTCCCTCTTCTGACTCCCTTTTTTTGGTGTGGTCATTTAGCTTGGCTGTCAACCGCACAGCCTCATCCTTCCCCTCTAGAGAGGAATTGTCTGCCACAATATCAGTTCATGGGCAGAATTTCTGGCCTTTGTTGAGGCCTTGGACAACAGGGGTCACAGCTAAACCTCTTCAACCTCCCTTCCTGCATTAATCTTTGACTTTGCCCCTGAGCCAGACACAGTACAAGAGGGGAAGAGTTAGCTGTTAACCTTCTGAGGCATCAGATTAGGATAATACACGTTAGACATTTCCTGTAAGCTCAAAGAGTATTGTTTAAACTTATTGAAGCTCTACGTTCTTGTTTAGCATTGGAGTAGCTGGAGTCTGCTTGCCCAAAGTTTTCCAGAATGGGGTATCTAAAACTCCCTACACTAGCTAGTACCTTTTCAGTCTAGGTGTTGGTTGAGTCTGTCCTCTATGGAGACTGGCCTCACTCAGGGAAGATATTTTTTTTTTCTCCTCAAATGCTTCGCTCAACAAGATCTCCTTTTGTGGAAAATCTTAGGAAGTGGGTAAACCCTTTCTTCTCTTAATAGGACCCTCATGGCCCTTGTGGAGAATAGTTTCATGTTTAAATATCTGGTAAATAAAAAACCTCCTTTAGGACTATTTTTTTGACTGCCATGCAACCTGTGGATCGGTCTATGGCAGTCTATCATACCATTGCTAGGTGTGGACTAAGTGTATGGTCCAGAACCATAGCTCCATCCTGACAGAGCACTCTGTCCATAGTCGGCAAAAACATTTTGCCTTCTGTCCTACAGAAGTTATGTGCGAATGACTTGGAGAATACACGTTGACAAGTTTCCAGGTTAAGCACTATATTTGTACTTGGAGTCTCTAGAAGATCATGTTGGAAACGGTATAGGGGAAAACATGAAACGTGACCTGGGGTGTGCCATAGTCACGTGGTCACTATGCCTAAAGGGGGCAAAAATAAAGACAGTAGGATGAGCCAGCAAAAACAGATTTATTTGAAAGTAATCGTATGAGCATTAATCAGCCAAATGCATGAAAGCCCGTGACATCTCAACATGTGGATCCAGGACATATCTGGAGAAACGTGCTGATTTTCATCTACCCAACTTCTTTATAATGTGAGCAGGGACCCCTTGGTGAGAAGCAGTGGAAGCCGCCACTATCCTGAAAGAATGACCAGAATAAAGTACAAGGTGAAATGTGCTGCAGAGAGGGGAGCATAAGGGAAAGGTAACAATGGACTATCCCTAGGTTTGTCTGCTGTTAGCACCATGAGCTGGTCCAAAAGTGTGACCGGGCACCAAGCATTACTGGTCTTGAAAAATCTAATGTCCGTACCGGCTCTTATCTACTGTTTCTTGCACGCGTCCAGATGCAATTGGAAATAATCAGGGTAACTAACTGGCTGATCAAGAGATTCCGGGAACTCTCCCCAGTACGAGTGAACTCACCCGGTCTGAGGAACCCGTAGAAAGCTAGATATATAGCCGCCTTGAGGACCAAGCTGGGTAGCTGCTCAAAAGGAGACCTGGCCAGCAAATTGGACATACCCCGGAAAATATGCCCCGTGTTGGGGGGGTCTGCTAATCGTGAAAGGAGGACCACTCCTCTGAATTCCCTTAAGGATGGCCTTGACGGGATGAGCTGCAAAAATGGATGGCCTATTCGGGTCCTGCAAGGACAAAAAAATGCTTGATTCCTGCCAGATAAATCTTGATGGTGCCATAGGATAGCTTGAGCTGTGGCAGAAAGCAACAAAAGCAAGAAGATATTGAATGTCGTGGCAATCAATTCTAGGATACTGGGACCGGAAAACCTGTAAGGTATTCCAGGCCGTGTTGTATGCCTTCCTGGTGTTAACTGATAATGAATTGTTAATCAGGGCTGCTGCGTCAGCCCAGTGGGAATCTAGTCCATCATCAGTAGCGAGAAAAGCGAGGACGGTGTGGCACAGGCGTCTGATAAGAGGTGAAATGCTGACAGGAAAAGGGGGGGGAGAGGGCAGGCTTAAGTACAGCCCGACGACTCCTACAAATACAGGCTGACCTGCGGTCAGCATTCCCATTTGTACAAATGTGCACTATTTCCAGGCTCAAATGCTGGTCAGTGGAACTCTTTGCAAGATATGCCTTGAGTGGTTACCCATTTAAAGGTGAACTCTTCTTTGGTCCCACCTTAGATAAGTATATCTAGGATATTATGGGGGCATGGGACATGTAGTCCTGGGCAGAAAAATTTGGGGCTTCTGAGGGCCTGCTACCGCTTTCCTTGCCAAGAATAGCATCTTGTGCAAAAAGGTACGGAGGGGTTTGTCTGTGTCTAAGCCCGGCAACAGACCGAGTAGGCACAGTTTTGGGTCTAGTGTAGCAGGAGAGCTCATCTGATCATGCATGAAGCGGATCACCTGTATCCAGTATGTTTGGATAGTTGGGCAGGGCCATATAAGGTGGTAGAAGAAGCCTGGGGTGTGGTCGTATCGGCGGCACCCTGGATAGTACATGGGTTTAAAACATGCTATCTTTCGGGGGGTCAGATACGTCCTATGTATAATATACAACTGCGTGAGGCGGTCTGATCACTTGGGGGATACCTTTTTCACGTCTTCCAAAATCTAATCCCAATCCTCATCCTCAATCCGTCCGATGTCTGCCTCCCATCTTGTCTTGGCAGTATAGGCCAAGGCTGTGGTACTGAGGGGAAAGAGATAGCGGAGTATAGAGTGGAGATTAATTGGGCAAACTGAATACCAGTGACTGTGTCTACTATAGAGGGAACTGCCAGGGAAGGGTTAAGGCCGGTAAACTGCGTTTGTATAGTGTGACGAAGTTGTAAATATCTAAAGAGAAGACAGTTAGGGAGGGAATATCCGTCCTTTAGCGTTTGGAATGTTTTAAATCCCGTAGTGGTCATGACCTGATGCTAGTACAAAATCCCATGGCGTATTCACACCGCAGGGTCTGGGATGGACAACAGTTCAGGTAGATGTGTGTTAAACTAGGGAGGTGTATGGGAGTGGATCTGCGGGGTTCCGAGCTTTTGTAGTGCCACCCACCACACTCTCCAGTGGTGTGTCAGCATGTCCATGTCGTGAGGGGAGCGTCTAGTGAACGGAGCTCTGAGGACTGACTGAAGCGGAGTATGGGCTAGGTCATCAGGGTGCTCACATAGTAGTGACTGGTATCGAGGTGGCTCACTTTCGTCAAAATGAAAGAAATTGGACAGTTGGGAAGCAAGGTAATGCTCCTGAAAGTCTGGAAGGGTAGCTCCTCCCAGCATCACCGGGTTTTTTAAGGTTTTCCAAGATAATTTGTGTCTACTGTGCCCCCATTATAAATGAATTAAGAATAGATTCGATTGTCTTGAAGAATTTTTGTGGTGTATATATAGGGGGGCATGCCACACCAGATAAAGTATCTTTGGGAGGAGTATCATCTTGACTAAACTGATGCATCCCATAACACCTAGGGGAAGTCTGGCCCAAATCTGAGTTTTGGTCTTGATCAGGGCATACAAAGGTCCAATGTTTAAGAGTGTATAGTCTGCGAGTGATCTAGTGACCTGCACACCAAGGTACTTCATCATGGAGACCCTTGGGAGGGTCAGAGGAGGGGACGGGGAAGGGAAATGGTCAATCGGAAGAATCTGGGACTTAGACCAGTTAATGCTCAGGCCCGAGTGGGTACCGTTATATAGAATAGAGGGCTGCAACCAGAGAGTGACCAGACTCTGCCAGATACAAAAGCGTATCATCGGTGTACATGCCAATCTTTTCTTCCAGATTACCTATCTTGAGACCACGGATTCCAGTATCTGCACGAATCATAATGGCCAATGGCTCTACAGCCAGTGCGTATAGCATAGGGGAAAGAGGACAGCCTTGTCGGGTCCCCCTTTCTAGCGGGAATTGGTCAGAAAGCCAGCCATTCACGAACACTCTGGCCCTTGGAGATTGATAGAGGAGCTGAACCCAGCGGATAAAGTTGGGGCCAAATGCGAATTCCGAAAGGCACTCCCACAGGTAGTTCCACTCAACAGAATCGAAGGCCTTGGCGGCATCCAGAGCCACCATGACCCTCGAACCGATTTTCATCATGGGACCCCTGAATGTTCATGAATAGGCGGCGAATATTCATTGCAGTATTTTTTTCCCTGGCATGAAGCCAGTCTGATCAGGGTGGATCAGTGACAGAATGACCTGGTTAAAGCGGAAGGCTAAAATCTTGGCCAGTATCTTTTATGTCAACCTGTAGCAGGGAAATAGGTCTATACGATGCTGGGTATTTAGGGTCCTTTCCAGGCTTAGGGATTACCACAATTTGGGCCTCTTTTATGAAGGGGGGTAAAATACCCGTATCAAATATGGATTTGTACAGGTCATAAAGTTTAGGGATTAGAATTTCAGAGTAGGTGGCATAGAATTTGAGTGGTAAGCCATCTTATCCTGGGGCCTTAGATGCGGCCAAGCAGGAGATAGCTTTAGAGATATCCCCTTAGTGATAGGAGCTTCCAAAAGGTCAAGCTGATCTTTGGTTAGTTTAAGGAATTTAACACCTTCTAGGTAGTCCCTGGTCTCTTGCGGAGTGTGAGTGACACGGAAAGTGTAGCATGTACGGTAGAATTTCCCAAATTCCTCCGCCACTTGTTGCGTATCAGTGATGTCGTTCCCCTGCGGATCTATCAACGACACCACCCCCAGGGGGACGCGCATCTAAATAAGTAAGATACGCAAGTAGTTTGCCCGATCTTTCTCCATATTCAAACACCCTTTGTTTACAGAAAAAGATGCGTTGTTTAGCTTTTTCAATGTGTAATTGGGAAACCTGTCACACCTGAATTTTAAGATTATTGGCAGTGCTGGGCGAGGGGTCCCGATGGAACGCCTCCTCCAACACCTGCAGATGTTCTGTAGCCTGTTGGACAATTTTCACTCTGTTAATACGCATGGAAAGGAGGGAGCGGCCGTTGATTTTAAACATCTCCCATACCAAGTCATATGTGGTTGAGTCCCTGTTGGCTGTGAAATAATATTGTAGCTCTGCAAGGATGTCATCCTGGTCCGTCAGAGCCGTCAGCCAAAATGGGTTCAAGCGTCAAGATGGAGTAGGGGAGGCTTTCAGGAGCTGGAGCGTGATCCAGTATGGGGCGTGATCCGAAAGTATTCTCGGAGCAATGAAATCGATAATGAAAATGAAATCGATATGTGACATCGTGTTGTGACTGGCTGAAAAGCATGAGAAAACTTTAGTGTGCGGATGCTTGTGACGCCAGGTGTCAACAATAGCGAAATCAGTCAGTATGCGGTCGGTGAGTCAAGGGGAGGGTCCAGTGTGCCCATTCGGTCTAGAGCGGGGGTGAGGGTCATATTAAAGTCCCCCATCCATACTGCTGGTATAGAGGGCTATTGCATCATAAAAGCAAGACCCTCCTTAATTACAAGCGAGTTGTATGGGGGAGGGACATAGCAAGCTAGTATCAGGATTGGGGATCCATTAATGGTGGCATGTATAAACACATAACTGCCCTGCTGGTCCGTTTGTAGCAACACTAGGTCGAAGGGAACCCTTTTTGCAACCAGGATCGACACCCCTCTGGAATATGAGGTGTGGGTAGCGTGATAGGCCCAACCTATCCAAGGCTTTTTAAGAGAGGATTGTAGGTGGCCCGTAACATGAGTTACAACTAGCGTGATAATGTCAGCATGCTAGTTGTTCTTATTGCGCAAGCCTCTGACGTTCCACGTAAGAAATTTCAGGGAACTCATGGCGGATATAAGGCATGTATAATAGACCACAGTTGTACCAAGACCAGCAGAGCAGAGATAAACACATCAGATAACATAAAACACAGTGACATCCAACATCGATAATGTATGTATGGCAATAGCATAGTACCTATAGCATAAACAGGCATTTGGAAATAACAAATACCCATAACAGTTTTCCCCCCACCCAGTCCACTGCCACCCCAACTCGGCATGGACATAGTACCCCATAACCAGGTATCATCTGGGGATATCCAACGGGTAGGACCCAATGGAGGCAAGGGACTTAGTTTCAAGGAAGCATAGATACCCATAATGAAAAGAAAAAAAAGGGGAAAAAAAACAGTCTGGTAAACGGGGGGTGAGAAAGTTCACGAAAATCCTATGGGGGAGACTTCTTCTCTGAGAAGTGCATGGGGTGTAGGAGTCACAAAGGTACAACGCCATTGTAGCTATGTAGGAGGGGGGCCTCTCTTGCCATCACGACAGTTAGTAAAGTAAAGGAGGAAGTCTCAGCAACGGTCAGTGTACTATCTTCCACTGGTCCCTCTCAAGCGTGGGGAGAGCGGGGACCACAAGTCCGTGAGATCACCCGAAGGCAGCAGGCCTACTGTGAGGACCAGGGTAGTACGTGGAAGGATTTCTAGTCTCGTTTCCACGCTCCACCAGGGGCTATACGCAAACAATACACCCACTAAGGGGCAAAACATTAGGATGAAAATGTACAGCATTGCAGGTATAGGGGGGAGAAGAGAAAAGTACTCACACCTTGCGAACAGCATGGTATGGTCAGGCTGAACGGTCCCTCTGATCGATCCAAGTGGATGCCAGTTCGGGGTATTCAAAGAAATTGGTCCGGCCATCACACTCCACGCGAAGCTTTGCAGGGTACAGCATAGCGTATTTAAAGGTGTAGAACGCGGAGGCGTCGCTTGACATCTTGGAACCTGGATCGTTGTCTCTGTACCTCATTGGAAAAGTCGGGGAAGACGGCCACATGTGTGTTGGTATGGGGGATATTTCCCTTTTCTCTAGTTAGACGCAGCCTCGGGAAGGCCAATAAAGCGGAGATTACATCTTCGGAGGCGATTTTTTTTTTTTTTATATCGTCCTGCTTCGCACTAAGCTGTTGTAGCTGACGCGTACCTCGTCAGTAGTGTGTTGTAAGGGGTGCAGGATATCCTCCACTCTACCAATACGGATCTCGGTCTCTGCAACGCGGTCTCTGAGTAGAGAGATCATGCCGGATAAGGGATACATCAATTTTGACCTCCTCAATTTTGGTGGTGAGCATGCTCTGGCACAGGGCGATGGCATCAAGCACCTTGTTACTGGCCACCTCTGAAAGTTGCGTGTCCGAGGAGGTGCCGGCACCATCTTTGGCCTGTTGGTCTTCTCCAAGCCTGCGGTATTTAGCAAGCTTATCAGCAGCCTTTTTGGCGGAGACATATTGCAAAGGTGGACAGGAGGGTCCCCGGTTATACCAAGATGGCTGCTGTCTACTAGGCCGGATCCTCAGTGTCTTCCTCCCGCCGTGGTTTAGGAGCAACACAGTAAGTTCTGCAGGCAGTGGTCAGCCAGCTACAAGGTCCAGCAGCTGTAGAAGGAGAAAGCTGGTCTCAGTATGGTCAGGAACACCTGTGGATACTTGCCAGGGCCGTTGCAGGGTGTAGCAAGATGGCCGCCGGTCCGGGAGCTAGGCCAGATTCACAGACTGTCCCCCAGGCAGCCACAGGGGAAAGAGGCACCGCTATAGGGGCTCCAGGCAGTCCGGTGGCTGTGTGAAGCAGAAGCCGGGCTCTGAGCGTCCAGGGAGGGCAGGCAAACCTGTGAGAGCCGCCGCCGGGTGCAGCAAGATGGCCGCCACTCCGGGAGGTAGGCCGAATCCCCAGTCTTTCCTTGCAGCTGATGCAGGATGGTAAAGAGAGGGCCTGCGATGACAAGTTGGTAGGCTCTAAGGATGATGCTGGAGAGAGGGCAGGTCCGCAAGTGTGTAGATACTGAAAGGTAAGCAGGATTGAGGCAGGATAGTGAGTACAGCAGTGTGGGCAAGTGGCTCTCTCTCACTACATGTGTCCTACTCCATTGCTTTCTAGGCCACGCCCCCCCTTCTGATCATCCTTGAGATGGTTCTACACCTTCATTTGAATCCAGCTGTGTTTTATTATACTGATTGGACTTGATTAGGAAAGCCACACACCTGTCTATATGGGACCTTACAGCTCACAGTGCATGTCAGAGCAAATGAGAATCATGAGGTCAAAGGAACTGCCTGAAGAGCTCAGAGACAGAATTGTGGCAAGGCACAGATCTGGCCAAGGTTACAAAAAAATTTCTGCTGCACTTAAGGTTTCTAAGATCACAGTGGCCTCCATAATCCTTAAATGGAAGACGTTTGGGACGACCAGAACCCTTCCCAGAGCTGGCCATCCGGCCAAACTGAGCTATCGGGGGAGAAGAGCCTTGGTGAGAGAGGTAAAGAAGAACCCAAAGATCACTGTGGCTGAGCTCCAGAGATGCAGTCGGGAGATGGGAGAACGTTGTAGAAAGTCAACCATCACTGCAGCCCTCCAACAGTCGGGGCTTTATGGCAGAGTGGCCCGATGGAAGCCTCTCCTCAGAATAAGACGCATGAAAGCCCGCATGGAGTTTGCTAAAAAACACCACCTGAAGGACTCCAAGATGATGAGAAATAATATTCTCTGGTCTGATGAGACCAAGATAGAACTTTTTGGCCTTAATTCTAAGCGGTATGTGTGGAGAAAACCAGGCACTGCTCATCACCTGTCCAATACAGTCCCAACAGTGAAGCATGGTGGTGGCAGCATCATGCTGTGGGAGTGTTTTTCAGCTGCAGGGACAGGACAACTGGTTGCAATCGAGGGAAAGATGAATGCGGCCAAGTACAGCGATATCCTGGACAAAAACCTTCTCCAGAGTACTCAGGACCTCAGACTGGGCCGAAGGTTTACCTTCCAACAAGACAATGACCCTAAGCACACAGCTAACATAACGAAGGAGTGGCTTCACAACAACTGCATGACTGTTCTTGAATGGCCCAGCCAGAGTCCTGACTTAAACCTAATTGAGCATCTCTGGAGAGACCTAAAAATGGCTGTCCACCAACTTTTACCATCCAACCTGACAGAACTGGAGAGGATCTGCAAGGAGGAATGGCAGAGGATCCCCAAATCCAGGTGTGAAAAACTTGTTGCATCTTTCCCAAAAAGACTCATGGCTGTATTAGATCAAAAGGGTGCTTCTACTAAATACTGAGCAAAGGGTCTGAATACTTAAGACCA
The DNA here is from genome assembly GCA_037952835.1 of Lithobates septentrionalis. Taxonomy (NCBI): domain Eukaryota; kingdom Metazoa; phylum Chordata; class Amphibia; order Anura; family Ranidae; genus Lithobates; species Lithobates septentrionalis. The sequence continues at coordinate 2,778,080 of JBBDGP010001179.1, read as the reverse complement.
TGTGAAATTTCACAGTTTTTCTTTTTTTAATAAATCTGCAAAAATGTCAACAATTCTGTGTTTTTCTGTCAATATGGGGTGCTGTGTGTACATTAATGAGGAAAAAAATGAACTTAAATGATTTTAGCAAATGGCTGCAATATAACAAAGAGTGAAAAATTTAAGGGGGTCTGAATACTTTCTGTCCCCACTGTATGTGTGTGTGTGTGTGTGTGTGTGTGTGTATATATATATATATATATCAGGTGTACTAAATGCTGTAAGTAAAAGTACAGGTTTTGGTTTTTTTAATTTTATATTGCCTAGCATTTTGTGTTTTTTTTAGTTTTTTTTTCGTGTGCATGTCTTCATCTGATGGACTTGTGTAGTTATTTTATATGCTTGTTTTTCTGCAGATTTGTCCAATTTGTGCAGCGTTACCAGGGGGAGATCCGAATCACGTTACAGATGATTTTCCTGCCCATCTTACACTTGAACACAGAGCTCCCAGGGGGGATCTAATATCCTTTTATTTATTTATTTTTTTGTGTATTCTGTGTGTTTTTACCTTTTTATTTTCTGACTTGTGTTTACACTTCATTAGAGCCAATAACTATAAGACCCCTTTCACACTTAGGCGGTTTTCAGGCGCTTTAGCGCTGGAAATAGCCTCTGCTAAGCTCCTGAAAATCGTCTCCCATTCATTCCAGTGTGACTTTTCACACTCGGGCGGTACGCTTGCGGGACGTTCCGAAAAGTCCTGCAAGCAGCATCTTTGGGGCGAGTTGGGAGCGCTGTATTTAGCACTCCCAAAACACCCTGCCCATTGGAATGAAAGGCATGGCTTTTAAAGCGCTTTGAAAGCGCCACAAAACGGCAGTTTTTAAGCCTTTTTTTTTTGGGTTAAAAGCACCCCGCTAGCAGCTGAAAAGTTCTACTTAAACAGCGCTAAAGCTTGATGCTAACGGCCAGTGCTTTCAGTGTGAAAGCACTCTTAGGCTAAGCCACAACTGAATGAGCAATATTTTGCAGAAAAACAAAATAAGAAAACTTTCACATACTGCTTTTTTCATTTAATAAATATGGTTTAGTCTTTTTTTTTTTCATCATTTGTTGTTTATAAGAATCGCTGATCTGCAGCCATTTGCAGACATTTCCGGCTTGCATGCATCCCAGAAACTGCTGCTTATCATCCCTCAGGATGAGTTTCCTGATGGTGACAATAGTGGACTATGTCTGCGCAATGTGTGCCAGCATGGCCACCTGTAGTCTGCATTGGAGGAGTGTGTGACAGGGTGACAAAACGTGAGAATGATTGGGGGACAGGTGCGTTACCCTAGACCTTGGAGTGCATGAACAAAGACCTTGATGGCAAGATCACTAGGTGTTATTTGAATAAAACCTGAGGAATTAGAAAAAAAATACATTTAAAGTAGAACTTTAGTCAGAAAATGAAGTCCCACTACATCACTTCAGACTGGGCCCTTTTGCAGGTATAGCTATGTAAAACATTAAAACAAAGTGCCTATATTGTTTAGAATCCAGTAATACACAGTCTTACCCTGCTGTGCACATGCTCAGTTACTCTCTATTTTTAGGTACTGCTGAGTTTATAGAGGCCAATCTGCTGACAGACTTAAAGTGGAATTAAACCCTCCTATCCTTTACAGCCAAGGAAGCTGCTTTTGTTCCAACCATTAAATCGATGGGTTTAGTTCCGCTGTATGATTTACTGCTGTTCAGGGGCTCTGAGCTTCAGCAAAATGGAAGCCTCCAGCAAGAAGAAACAGGAGCAATGCTATAGGCAATTTACAGCACACACTAATTTTGGTAGCATAATTATTATTGTGGAATGCATGTTTGTTGCTAAAGAACATTATTTTTTTATCCAGTTGTTATGGGTAAAGTTCCGATTTAAATCCTGCTAGATCACTTCAGGCTGGACCCTTTTGCAGGTTTAGCTATGTAAAGCATTAAGTGCCTATACTGTTTAAAATCCAGTAATACATGTCCTCACCCTGCTCTGCACATAATCATTTGTTCTCTATTTTTTGGCACTGTTCTGAAAATCACAGCCACTAGAGGCCGATCTGTTAAGAATCTTAAGATTTACTGCTGTTCATGGGCTCTGGGCTTCATCAAAATTTCAGCCTCCAGCAAGTAAAAACAGGAACAATGCTGGAGGCAATTTACAGCACACACACATTTTAATAGCATAATTATTAATGTGGAATGTACAGTGCCTTGAAAATGCCCCTTAAAATTCATGCCCCTTAAAATTTTCCACATTTTGTCATGTTACAAACAAAAATGTAAATGTATTTTATTGGGATTTTATGTGATAGACCAACACAAAGTGGCACATAATTGTGAAGTGGAAGGAAAAAAATAAATATCTGAAAAGTGTGGCGTGCATTTGTATTCAGCCCCCTTTACTCTGAAACCCCTAACTAAAATCTAGTGGAATCAATTGCCTTTAGAAGTCACCTATATAGTAAATAGAGTCCACCTGTGTGTAATTTAATCTCAGTATAAATACAGCTGTTATGTGAAGCCCTCAGAGGTTTGTTAGAGATTCTTTGTGAACAAACAGCATCATGAAGGCCAAGGAACACACCAGGTCAGGGATGAGGTTGTTGAGAAGTTTAAAGCGGGGTTAGGTTATAAAAAAAAAAAAAATATCCCAAACTTTGAATATCTCACGGAGCACTGTTCAATCCATCAGCCGAAAATTGAAAGAGTAGGGCACAACTGCAAACCTACCAAGACATGGCTGTCCACCTAAACTGACAGGCCAGGAAAGAAGAGCATTAATCAGAGAAGCAGCCAAGAGGCCCATGGTAACTCTGGAGGAGCTGCAGAGAGCCACAGCTCAGGTGGGAGAATCTGTCCACAGGACAACTATTAGGGCCCTTTCACACTGGGGCGGGGGCGTTGGCGGCGGTAAAGTGCCGCTATTGTAAGTGGCGCTTTACCGTCGATATTCGGCCGCTAGCGGGGCGGTTTTACCCCCTCTAGCGGCCGAGAAAGGGTTAAAAACCACTGCAGAGGCGCTTTACCGGCGGTATAGCCGCACAGTCCCATTTTTTTCAATGGGCAGGAGCGGTGAAGGAGCGGTATATACTCCGCTCCTTCACCGCTCCGAAGATACTGCTAGCAGGACTTTTTTTCCTGTCTTGCTAGCGCACCGCTGCAGTGTGAAAGCCCTCGGGGCTTTCACACTGGAGACAAAGCAGTGGCACTTTCGGGTCGTTTTGCAGGCGCTATTATTAGCGCAATAGCGCCTGCAAACCGCCCCAGTGTGAAAGGGCCCTTAGTCATGCACTCCACAAATATAGCTCTTATGGAAGACTGACAAGAAGAAAGCCATTGTTGAAAGAAAGCCATAAGAAGTCCTGTTTGCAGTTTGCGAGAAGCCATGTGGGGGACACAGCAAACATGTGGAAGAAGGTACGCTGGTCAGATGAGACCAAAGTTGAACTTTTTGGCTTAAAGCAAACAGCTATGTGTGGCGGAAAAATAACTGCACATAATCCTGAACACACCATCCCCACCATGATGCATGGTGGTGGCAGCATCATGTTGTGGGGATGCTTTTCTTCAGCAGGGACAGGGAAGCTGGTCAGAGTTGATGGGAAGATGGATAGAGCTATATATAGGGCAGTCTTAGAAGAAAAACTTAGTCTGCAAAAGACTTAAAACTGGGGTGGAGGTTCACATTCCAGCAGGACAACGACCCTAAACATACATCCAGAGCTACAATGGAATGGTTTAGAATCAAAGCATATTCATGTGTTAGAATGGCCCAGTCAAAGTCCAGACCTAAATCCAATTGAGAATCTGTGGCAAGACTTGACATTTGCTCTTCACAGATGCTCTCCACTCCATCTGACAGAGCTTGAGCTATTTTGCAAAGAAGAATGGGCAAACATGTGACTCTCTGGATGTGAAAAGCTTGTGGAGACATACCCAAAAAGACTTGCAGCTGTAATTGCAGCAAAAGGTGGTTCTACAAAGTATTGATTCAGGGGGGCTGAATACAAATGCACACCACACTTTTGAGATATTTATTTGTAAAACATTTTGAAAGCCATTCATCATTTTCCTTCCACTTCACAATTATGTGCCACTTTGTGTTGGTCTATCATAATAAATCCCAATAAAATACATTTACGTTTTTGGTTGTAACATGGCAAAATGTGGAAAATTTCAAGGGGTATGAATACTTTTTCAAGGCACTATGTCCCGTGTAGGAATATTACCCATACCAACTTGCTAAAAAATAAAGTTCCACTTTAGGTTTGACCTTCAGGCAGATATGAAATGCAAAGTATTGTAGCTCTGTATGTGTTCATACAGCTTTTTTCTTTATTTAAAGCGGGATTCCGTCCCTGAAAAAAAAAAAAAAATTAAAAGTCAGCAGCTACTAACACTGTAGCTGCTGACTTTAAATAAGTACTTACCTGTCCTGGGTGCCCGCGATGTCGGCCGACCCGTCCCTCGGCTCTTGGGTACCGGCACCGCCATCCTAAGTAAGGGAAACAGGCAGTGGAGCTTGTGGCTTCACTGCCAGTTTCCTACTGCGCACGCGCGAGCGGCGCTCTGTGAATGGCCCCGTGGTCTTCTGGGAACACACACCGTTCCCAGAAGACAACGGGGCCGCTCACAGAGGAGCAGAACACGCCGCGGAATAGGAAGAGGCAGATTAGAAAGACTAGCACCTAGCAACAAGGGTTTAGGTAAGTTTTTTTAAAAAATTTTTTTTTTTTTCAAATGTTTTTTTTTTTATTTTATTTTTTTTAGAATTTTTGGTGAATTTTTTTCTTTTTCAGGGTGGCCCTCCACTTTAAGCAGTGTGACTGAATTTGATTTGGTATGAGCCTCTTGCAGTCTGCCGATCTAAGCTCAGATGGAAGGAGGGGGATTAGCAGCACAAGGAGCTGGTCCTGTACCTCGTACATTCGCTAAGATAGCTTATAGATGAATAATTATTTTCGTTCAACCAGTGGATTGAACAAAAAAAAAACGTAACTTGATTCTCCCATCCGCCCAATGTGGATGGGGAAATCCTTACCGCTGAGCTATTTTCTTCCTCTCCCTCAGAAGACAGGGGTTGATTTACTAAAACCGGAATGTGCAAAATCTGGTGCAGCTGTGCATTGCAGCCAATCAGCTTCTAACAACTTCTTCTGCTTGTTCAATCAATTGAGCTTTGACAAAAAAAAAAACTGGAAGCTGATTGGTTTCTAAGCACAACTGCACCAGATTTTGTACTCTTCAGTTTTAGTAAATCAACCCCACACTGAATGCTTGCTGACATAACTGAGGCAATGCTGTAAAGTGGTAGGAGTAATGCTGAGTGCTGTACAGCTTTGCTTTTTGCCAGTGTCCAATCACTGAAGGTGGAGCATAACCCAATAGTCTTAATATTTATTCACCTTTGTACTGTAATGTACATTAAGGGATTTTTCATGTAAGCATAAAGTTTTTGTACTCCCTGTAATATCCTTTTAGGGACACAGGACCCACCTCTGTGTTTTATGATCTTGTTCCCTATACTGCTTTGCTACAAAACTAAGGCATGCTGGAAGTAGGAGGCGTTATCCTGGCTGCCTGGCTGGCCTACCTTTTTTTTCTTTTGTTTTTTTTTTGTTTTGCCAGTGCTTGATCCTCTTGTAGGTGGCAATATAATTCAAAAGTACTCCCTGTGTTAGTCAATGGACTTTTAGAAGAAGGTTTTATGGTGAGTCCAAAAATCCTGTTATCCTGATTAAATATAACTAAAACTTTGTTTAGTATGAGTAGTTCTCTTTTAACTTTTACCTCTAGCACCAAATATTATGTGCTTTCTTGAACAGGCGATCCCTTTTAAGCGTTAAGCAAACTAACATTTTTTTGCGTCTACCATACTTGATATTGTTTTCCTTAAGTATTTCCTATGATGAATCCAGTGGAGTTCGGCACGTACGAAGGATGTTTCACCCTGGCCGAGGGTTAGGAGGGCCACGAGCTCGCAGATCAAACATGCACTTTACTAGCAGTTCCACTGGAGGGCTTTCATCCTCACAGAGCTCGTATTCACCAAGCAATAGGGAAGCCATGGATCCTATAGCAGGTAAGTCATCGGCCTTGGGAGGGTTCGCTATTTAAACGTTAAACTTCAGGGTTTTTATAAATTTATTCAGACTAGACATTTGTAGCAATTGCACAATCATTTATTTATTATGTTGGTTTTTGTGCTTTTATTATTGCCTGCTACACACACACACACACACTAAAGAAAAATTCTGGGTACATTAGAGCCTGTGAATGCACCCGCACTTCAGTTCGACATGGGAACCTTAGCAAGGGTTCCCACGATTAGCTGCAGGAGGCAATGGATGGCTGCCAGCTCTTGCAGCTAGTAGGCCATACGCATGTAATCTCTCATGCAGTAATCACATGTGAGTAGTTGCTGATCGCTGCATCACCATTTACATGCGAGTGGCCACAATTAACTGAGGGAGTCGGCAGCCCTCCCACTGCACCCTAATTCGCCATAATTCTGTTTAAGCAGCTGGTGCAGAGGATAAAACATGACTTGTACTTTTTTTTTTTTTTTTTTTGATGCAAAGTTTTTTCACCTAAGCAGGAACTGACCTTTTTTGGGAGTGTTCTCTAAACCAACTGTGTACAGAATGCTTCCAGGGTGCCATATTGCATTGAATTTTACAATTACAGTTCTGCAAGTTAAGGTCATTTTTAAAAACATTAAATTACAATGTGGTACTTATGCAAACACTGCACCATGATAGCACTTGCCTTCCAGCAAATTGGCTAAAGTAGAAAACTTCCAAGATAACCCCTCAGTGTTCTCTTGTGGTTCACTCATTCAGAATCCTACTAATACAATGTAGTCACACTATGACAATGTGGAAGATCCTTTAGCCCATCTAGCATTTAAGAACTCTGTATCTTCATGGCGGGCTATGAGAGTCACTTGTACCAATTCTGGGAGCTGATGTGTGTGGTGAAAGGTGTAAATGTGTCTTGCCCCTTCCTGTATTATTCCTCCTCCTGTGTCATTCCGGTCTTGCAGCATGCCAAAGAAAAATAGCTTACTGCAAGACTACAGAGGAATGGCTATAGGAGTTTATTATGAAGGTGCTTCCTTCTATGTAAAATAATTTCTCTGGGAGGGTGGGATCGGAGGGGTGGGACTCTACCTGTTCACACTGGTTGGGATATTTAACTGGGCAGTATTAATATCTATGTGATTCATTTAATCCTGCCCAGCAGCAGCACAGCTAACTTTCAGAGCAGGCTTTGTATATTTTATGAAGGGGTTTCCTTCTTGAATAATGCTGTGATCTGTGAGGTGAGACTTGGGAGGTTTGGACTCTTCCTGTAGGTGTGACTGGGTGGGATAGGATACAAACTAGGATGTATTCAATCCCACCCACCATCAGAGCTGTGAAGGAAGTTACATCATTTGCAGTGTCTGAAAGGCTACAGAGGGAAGTGTACAGAATCTGGGCACTACAGGATGTGGCTGTGGAATGGAGAGAGTCGACAGGATATACAGAGTCACATGAGACCAAGCCACAACTAAACCCAACATATCAGGAGATATGCAGACAACTGAGCAACATGGTACAAAGTTATGATCTGTGCTGGGATCAATCATTCCATTCAGTTCTAGTGAAAAGAGTTTGAATTGAGCTTTAACTCAGAATCGCCTCCCTTTACTTCAGTATCACTGAGGCTGAGATTTAGTGCTTATATCATGAATGCTGGCTCTGGAGCAAAATGGCAAACCGATCAACTGATACATGTATTGTTTTTTCGAATATGTGTTTAAATGAAGGAGTCTCGTGTTTTTGTTTTTTTGCTTTTTAATTTTTTTTCCTTCTTTACAGAGTTATTATCCCAATTATCAGGCGTTAGGCGTTCAACTGGTGGTCAGCTTAACTCCTCGGGGCCTTCTGCCTCTCAGCTGCAACAGCTACAAATGCAGTTACAATTAGAGCGGCAACAGGCACAGGCAGCACGGCAACAACTAGAAACGGCACGTAACGCAACTAGACGCAACAATGCAAGTAGTGTCACTACCACCATTACCCAATCAGCAGCAGCAACCAACACATCTAATACGGACAACAATCAGCAAACTATACAAAATTCACAGTTTCTTCTCACAAGGTATGGGTGTATTGTATATTCTGGCTATTAATTCAAACCTTTTTTAGACTAATGTGTCATTAAACATTACTTCCCCAGGGATGCCTACTGTTTGCTGGTTTTAAGTTGTGTTTGAAGTTAGGGGGCTAAGGAACTGGGTCAAAATAGCCCTCCTGCAGACCATCCCTTTAAAATATACCGTTAGGTAGTTTTGGAATTTGAAAGTACTATTTTTTTTTTATTTTTTTTTTTCCTAATGTTTAAAGTCAGTGCTGTAAGCATCCTAGGTATAAGGTCCAAAACAGATTTAATGTCTATGGCCATCTTTAGTCTATGTTGGGTCCATTGACCTAGGTCCCTGGTTCTTAACCTTCTAGTGCCTGACCCCTTGATAAAATTTCCCAAGTTGTGGGGACCCCTAACAGTAAAATAATTTTCGTAGCGTGAGTTGTCAGCACGCAAGGCATGACAAGTAATTTGCGCCCCTAACCCACAGACATTTCGCTCTCCCTGAGTCCCTTCCACTCGTACAGTATTAAAACCCCTTATGGTAAATTTTAGGATGTACCACTCTCTCTTTGTTCTCCTTCCTTTCCCTTTTATCTCTCTCTATCCTAATTTCTTGTTTTTTTTCCCCATCCCTCTTTCTAGCCAACTTTCTTGTTCTGTCTCTTATTCTTGCTCTCCCTTTTTCTTTGTTCCTCTCTCTTTTACTCTCCCTTCCATGTATTCTCTATTTTATTCCTTCTCTTACTCCTTGGGGGGAATGGGATGAGTGGTAATGCTGGGGGGGAGTTCTGATCATCCAACTTAGGTGCTCTTGATCAAGGTCATCTGCTGATCTGAGAACTGTAGTGAGGACTTTTAATGACAACTATAATCACAGGCAGTGTTACTCACTGTTTCTCTGACTTTGTGGTGTCTCCTACCAGTGACACCTATGCCGAAATCAGGAGATAGGGTCTCCTCCAGCCCCTCCCACTTCACATTCCTCACCAGTCAGCTGACCTCTAGTCTCTGACCCCCAGCCATGTCGTGAACTGAATGGGCGACTGCGAAGAGGCTGAGTGGGCTCCAGGGACAGCCCTGCTGGGCGGCCGCAAAAAAGGCTGGGAGAGCAGCGCAGACTTCAGGAAAAGCCCAGCATTCGTTGACCCCTGGCAAATCATCATTCGACCCCCAGGTTGAGAACCACTGACCTAGGTGCATTTCCTGATGCTAGAAAATCTTCAATGAATTCTAATGTCTCTTGGTAACTTTAGTTTAGGCTTCTTTTTGAGCATCAGGTTTGCCCATTTCTTTGCTGAGCTTATCCTTTGAATTTCAAGTTAACAGATGAAGTCTAATGTGATATTCAGGGCCACAAAAAATTAAATTGTGCATTGTGGTGTGCAAATACAGTTTTCAATTCATTAGACGCACGCACGCACGCATTCGATTTTGATTGTACAATGTTCTTTAGTTACCACCAACTATGCATGAGGGCCTATCCAAGCAATCTTTTAATCTATATCCAAATAGGCAGGCTCTCGCACTACATAGTTTGGTAATTCTAAAGGTGATTGTGCGTGTGTGGCCAATTTTGGGCAGCACTTAACACTATTCTTATTCTACAAAAATAATCCATTTACACCCTTGGCCCTTTTTTCCATTTTTCATGAAGTTGTCTTGCACAATCATTAACGAATATTTGCATTTTCTACCCCGCTGTGCTACAATCGACTGTGAATATTACTGAGTGATGTGCATATATGTCTGCAGAAAAAAGGCCTGGTTTAATCCCTAAGGGCACCCTGTTTCTCCAGAACAATGCACAAGCTCATACTGCTCACCGCACTATGTGCCCATTACAGCAACTCGGATGGGAGGTATTGCTACATCCTCCTTACAGCCTGGACTTTGCTCTGAGTGATTTCCACCTGTTTGGACCCCCTAAAAGAGTTCCTTGGAGGTCAGCATTTCTGCACTGATAAGGTGATACAGGTTGTCCTAGGATGGTTCGGGCGTACTGGCAAATCTTTCTATGCCAAATCTTTCCATGCATTAGTTAAATGCTGGGATTAGTGTATAAATGTAGCAGGGGATTATGTTGAAAAATAAATTGTTTCTTTTTCGTACATCATGGGACACAGAGTCAGGCTAATATTCATTACCTACTGGGTTATACTCTATCATCAGGTGAATGGACACTGGTAGACCAAAGGTCTTCAGACAGGAAGTGATACCCTATATAACCCCTCCCACACAGGAAGCACTTCAGTTTTTTACCAGTGTCTGCAAGGTGGATGGCATGGTTTGTTTGAGCTCTCTGAGCTCCAGGTCTCTAGTCCTACAAACGTTTCTTAAATGAATCAAGGGATTGACCGATCAGATCCATTTGACAAAGGCTTAGATAAATGGTACCCGAGCCTCGCAAAGAAGACTCAAGATCCTGCAAGGTTTTTGCCTGTAATGCAGCATCCGGGCTATGGACCCTGTGAAATGGAATCCTGGACACTACGGTGCTAAGGCATTTCTGCGGGGTGCTGTACAGGTCCAAGGGAGTGGACCCTAAACATGTAAAGGGTACCCAGTCCTTGAAGGTCCTCAATAAGGATGAGCTCCAGCGTGTTCGCACAGCCCACGTGCAGAGCCCGCCAGGAAGTCAGCACTGCACTGCGCTAATCACAGGCAGTGAGACATTTACCCGATGCATGGCTGCAGAGATCGGGAAATGTCTCATTGCCTATGATTAGCGCAGCGCTGTGCCGATTTCCTGGTGGGCTGTGCACATGGGCTGTGCGAACACGTCGGAGCTCATCCTTAGTCCTCATGTGACAGGAACCCACAAGGAAGGGTGAAGATTGGGCTCTTAGATTTTTATCCTGTGTGTTATAGACGCTTTCACGTCTCTTTTAAGCATATTAATAAAACATATATTTTTATCTGAAGAGCTGGTGGTCTGTCAAAATCCCAACCAAAGGGGGATTCTTTCTATGGTCTATTATACAAGGGATGGGACCACCATGCCCTATACTTGTTATGATGGAAGCCCCCTTCTTGTTTAGATTCTAAGCTGCCTTGCGCCTGGACGGGTAAGTGAAACCCCTTTACTTATTATTGTTGGGTGTCCCAGTGATTGTAACAATCAGTCAAGCTAGCTAGAGGCTGGACACCTGTGTGCGGTGACCATATGGGGGAGTTTTGGGCTAGCTGTGAGTGTTTGAAAAGTGTACTCTGCTTGTGTCTAGCTGTTTTTTTTTTACCTGTATGATGAGTCGTGCTCTATTTCGCCTTAGTTCACCAGGGTGCACGTGTGTTCACAAGAGTGCCACTATGCTCAGTTAGCAGTTTGTTTGGCGGCCATGGCGCACGCGGCTTCGCTGCACATGTGCAGTAGCCTTTTATCTGTATCGTCATACACAAATGCAGTCACGCCCAGTCGCCGGGACCACGCTGGCGTGTGCACATGCACAGAATGTTCCAGCGTACACTCAGCTTATTTAAGCTGTATAGGCCTATAGGCCAAGCATGCGATGCTTCCAGAAGGCAGCTGTGGGACACAGAGCAGGCTCTGAACAGACACATGCAGCAGTTCATTTTTTCCTTACCTGGGTCATGTGAATTACCAAGTGTTGCTTGGCAGGCTGAAGATGCTTAGCAGGATTGTTACATAGGGGCTTGGTGAGCCCTATTAAAGGGTCTCCTTTCTGAGGTGTTTTAACCACTTAAGGACTAGGCTCGTTTTGGAATTTAGGTGTTTACATGTTTAAAACAGTTTTTTTTGCTAGAAAATTACTTAGAACCCACAAACATTATATGTTGTTTTTTTTCTAACACCCTAGAGAATAAAATGGCGGTCATTGTAATACTTTTTTTCACACCGTATTTGTGCAGCGGTCTTACAAGCGCACTTTTTTGGGAAAAATTTCACTTTTTTTGAATAAAAAAATAAAACAACAGTATAGTTAGCACAATTTTTTTTATATTGTGAAAGATAATGTTAACGCCGAGTAAATTGATACCCAACATGTCATGCTTCAAAATTGTGCCCGCTCGTGGAATGGTGTCAAACTTTTACCCTCAAAAATCTCCATAGGCGACGTTTAAAAAAAAATTCTACAGGTTGCATGTTTTGCGTTACAGAGGAGGTCTAGGGCTAGAATTATTGCTCTCACTCTACCGATCGCGGCGATACCTCACATGTGTGGTTTGACCACTGTTTTCATATGCGAGCACTACTCACCTATGCGTTCGCTTCTGTGCGCGAGCTCGTCAGGACGGGGCGTTTAAAAAAAAATATTTTTTTTTTTAAATTTTTTTTCTTATTTTATGTGATTTTATTTATTTTTACACTGTTTAAAAAAAAAAATTGTGTCACTTTTATTCCTATTACAAGGAATGTAAACATCCCTTGTAATAGAAAAAGCATGACAGGTCCTCTTAAATATGAGATCTAGGGTCAAAAAGACCTCAGATCTCATATTTACACTAAAATGCAATAAAAAAAGTAATTTAAAAAAAATTACATTGAAAAAAATATGCCTTTAAGACGTATGGGCGGAAGTGACGTTTTACCGACGGCTCCGGTAGGCGGCGGAGGGCACCAGATCGCGGCGGGAGGGGGGGCCCTCTCCCGCCACCGATTTAAAAGTGATCTTGTGGCGAATCCACCGCAGAGACCACTTTTATCTGAAAGCCGACCGCTGCACGAAAACGGGGATGCCATAACAACGATACCTGCGGCCAAAAAAGGGACGTACATCGGCGTGCGGCGGTCGGCAAGTGGTTAATACTACACCCAAGTACTCTATTTGTGGCTAGTAAATGTCTTCAAAAAAGAGGAGCAGACTAACATTATAGGGAAGGGCACACCGATGCCGTCGGTAGTTTCTGATGAACCTAGTCGTATCCCTAGTGTTGTATTCTCTGAAAGACCAGAGGCTTCCGGGCAATCTGAGCCGCTGCACCTATCTGGTATTGTGCCTACAGTCAACGCTGCTGCTTCACCCTTTATCACTAAGGATGAACTGTTCTCGGCCCTAGCTGGGTTAGAGCACAGGATTGCTGACATGATTGCCTGCATCCCACAGGGTAGCAGGAAGCGTGACAGATCCCCCTCCCCAGGGACTCCTAGTTTGGAGCAGGAATGGGTTGAGGATGGGGAAGAGCTTGAAGCTCAGGACTCTGGAGGGCCTGGCAGATGAGTCTGCTTCCGAGCAATCTGGATAAGAAGATATCCAGTTGATGTCTGCCTCTCAGTCGCAGAGGCTTTTGATTCTGACTCTGACCCAAATGGTTCCTTCTGCCTTTTATGTTGCCTCTTGCAGAGGTGAATGAGCCCCCCTGGTCCTCTTTGGGATCCCCGAGGCCTCTTCAGGCCGCACAGGCTTTTCCCCTACACTCCTTGTTGGAACAGGCGGTGTATGCTGATTGGGAACATCCTGACAGGATTTTTGTTCCTCCTAAGAGGTTTTCCCTTTTATATTCCATAGATGAAAAGAACGTTAAAAAAAGGAGCATGCCAGCAGTAGATGCAGCAGTCTCTTCCTTAAACAAGAACTTAACTTGTCCGGTAAATAATGCACAGGGCTTGAAAGACCCTGTTGACAAGAAATTAGGGTCATCATTAAAGGCTTCATTTTCTTTGGCCAGTTCAGCTATTCAGCCAGCTGTTGCAGCAATTGGTATCTGCCAGTGAGTAAGGGATCAGATCAAACGGCCTGATAGGCCTAACCAGGAGGATGATCTGCCTGAAAGTAAAACAGATATTTCTCGAGCACTGTGTTTTGCTGTTGACGCCTTAAAGGATTCGATACAGCAGTTTTCTTGTTTGGCTCTCTCGTCTAGAACTTGTCAGCCGAGCTTCCTTGTAAAAAGTTATTGGCAGGTTTCCCTTTTCATGGATAGCGTTTATTTGGTGATCATTTGGACAAATATATCCAAAAGACCTCTCAAGGGAAGAGTTCTCTACTTCCTGTGAAAAAAAGCACCAGACCTCGTTTTAAAACCTCAGGGACTGCTTCCTCAAATGTCTCAGCGTCAAGTCGGCTCCGCCGACAACAGGGCACTAGGGGCCAGGGCCAGAAAAGGCCCTGGGTCCAAGACTCTTCTAAACCCAGCACCAAGCCCTCCTTTTGAGGGGATGCTTCCACTCCATTGAGTGGGGGGGGGGGGTTGCTGCACTTTGCAGACATTTGGAGAACAATAATTCAGGACGAGTGGGTTACCTCAATTATATCTCGCTGTTACAAGCTAGAGTTGCGGAGGGTTCACCCTCGGAGGTTTTTAAGATCCAGCGTTCCCTCGGATCCTTCAAAAAGAAACTTATTGCTTCAGGCACTGCATCATCTAGTACATCAAGGAGTGATTGTAGAAGTTCCGGTATCCGAAAGGGGCACAGGGTTTTACTCAAACCTGTTTACGGTTCAGAAACAAACGGGCCCATTTTGGACCTAAGATCCCTGAACAAGTATCTACTGATACAGTCCTTTCAGATGGAGTCTTGTCTGCTCACTAGTAGCCTCACTCCAGAGGGGAGACTTTCTAGCCTCCATCGATATAAAAAAAACTCGTATTTACACATAACTATCTTTCAGCCTCATCGGAGGTTCCTAAGTTTTGCAGTAGAGGAACGTAATTTTTAGTTTGTGGCTCTACCCTTCGGGCTGGCTACAGCTCCCCAGGTGTTCACAAAGGTCCTAGCACCAGTACTGGGTCTTTTAAGGGCCCAAGGGATCCTGGTGCTCGGGTATCTGGACAACCTCCTACTGGAGAACAGAGCATAATATGTACAGTGCGGTAAGGATCTGTGCCCTGAAGGTTCAGGTGCATCAGATAAGGGGCACCAGGCAACCCTCCGTTTGGCTCTGTATGAGTCTTCTAGAGAGGATGATATCCTCCTTCGAGGCAGTACCCTATGCCCAGTTCCATTCCAGGCCTTTACAACAAGACATCTTGCTGGCTTGGACCAGAAGAGGAAAAGCCCTGGATTATCCAATGTGCTTATCTCCTCAGCCACGCTGAAGCCTAAATTGGTGGTTGCAGGATCAGAACCTGCAAAAGGGAAAATCCCTTCTCCCGGTAACTTGGAGAGTACTGACTACAGATGCCAGTCTCTCAGGCTGGGGAGCGACCCTAGAAGGGCTCACAGATCCTGCCTATCAACTTCCTGGAATTACGGGCAGTACATCTGGCCCTATGGTCCTGGACAGTGGAGCTTCAGGACTGCTCTACCAGGGTTCAGTCCGACAATGCCACTTGAACTTATGATTACGGCTCTGCCTCCTGATTCAGTACCCTGCTGCCCGTCTGTTGCCAACCCCTGCCTGTTCCTGACTACGATTTTGCCTTCTGACTTGGTACCCCACTGCCAGCCTGTTGCCGACTCCTGCCTGTTCCTGATTCTGCAGTTGATCCTGATCTGGTTCCTGCTGAACAAGTTTGGTGATCAGTTTCCACATCTCCTCAGCAGAGGTTCCTATATCTCCAAGTTCCAGCCTCCTGCCTGCAGGCACCTGCATCCTTTCGTTGCCCTCGCACTCCCTGTACCCACCACCAGGGGTGCTTGGACCGGAACCATTCAAGAGGCCACCCTCATCATTTCGGGCTCCGCTGTAAGGTATGTGACAAGCTCTGAAGGAGGTGAACCACATACTAGCCTGGGCAGAGGGACGTGAGCTGATTTGTATCGGCAGTCCATATCCCGGGAGTAGAGAACTGGAAGGCAGATTATATCAGCTGCCAGCAGATCTGCCTGGGGGAATGGTCTCTACACCCAGGGGTGTTCCAGGAAATTTGCCAGCGTTGGGGATGGCCAGATGTCGACCTATTGGCATGCGGATTCAACAACAAGTTACAGCAATTTGTGTCCCGAACAAGGGATCCTCTGGCAATCGGAGCAGATGCTCTGATAGTTTCATGGAGACAGTACTCCCTGGTTTATGCTTTCCCTCCAATCCCTCTCCTTCCACATGTTGTTGCGCAGGTTTGGAAATAGGGTGTTCCAGTCATTCTGGTGGCACCAGCCTGGCCCAGAAGGCACTGGTTCCTGGAGATTGTGAGACTGATGGGCCATGGACGCTTCCACGTCGCCCCAATCTAATGTCTCAAGGTCCCATATTCCACCCCAATTTACAGTCTCTAAATTTGACGGCATGGCTATTGAAGCCAGGGTGCTGAAGGACCAGTAGTGTCTACCCTAGTGAATGCTAGAAAAGCTGTCACTAGGAAAATTTATCAAAAGGTTTGAAAAACTTGTATTGCTTGGTGTGAAGCCAGAAAATGGCATCCTCGGAAATACGTGATTGGGAGAATTCTTTCCTTATCGTACATTACGGGCCACAGAGCCATAATATTAACTATATGGGTAGTGGACACTGGTATACCCAATACAGGAAGTTCACACCCTATATAACCCCTTCTGCTACCAGGAGTACCTCAGTGAAGATGTGCTCTGAAGAGCTCCGCTGGAGGGATCCTTGCTGTATTTAAACAGCCTCCATAGACCGGATCCATCCAAAGTGCCACTGAGGCCAAAGTGGATGGTACCCGGGCCTCTCCTTGTAGGGCTGGACCCAGGGCTTTTTGGTCATGCTTACATTACCTAAGGTTTTTCCTGGCGGGTTGCTAAGACAGGTCCAAGGGAGTGGAACCCAGATAAAAAGGGATCCAGTCCTTGAAGGTTTGCTAACACAGCCCGCCGTGATGGGTGAAGTTTGGATCTGTCTGTCTTCAGCAGTATCCTGTGGCGAAGATAAGGTAAGGGAAGAAGCCTAGGTACTGTAAAAAGTCCACCTATGGTTTTTCTTCCATGAGTAAAATGTTGTCATGCCTTAAGTCTCCACTAGAGGGAGTAAATGCACATACCTTGCTACGTTGCTTCTCAGTCAGCTCAGTGTCCCAGCTAAACAGCATTTGTGTGGTCTCGGCCAGCCAGGGGGGATTCCTCATCTAGAACAAAGTTTGCCAACCGCATGTTCTTTTCCTCCCTGGGGGAACTAAGGGGCTGGGAGGTACAACAGTAGTTTGTACTGTCCAAGACACCCCCCCCCCCCCCATGTTAATTTTTTTTTTTTTTTATGTCCCCACAGAAGCCCATAAGCGTCAAGCTTGATTCCCCGCCTCCCCAGCCTTTCCTTTTTCCTCCCCTCTCCCTGGGTCTGCCGACTGGCAGACCCGAATGCCGTCTGCGCGCGCGGACTGCTGGTAGTTTTAGACAAGTGGGGGGGTGGCTTAATGAGCGGAGGGGGCTTGGCTTAGGCGCAGCGCTGTGTGCGTGACGTAGCGTCCACAAGGAGCACACTGCGTTTGGGACACCGAGCAGAGAAAAACAGACTCTCCTCAGCCAGGAGCTGGAGAGTATGGATGTCTGGCTCACAGGAGCAGTGGGGGCACGTAAGGCGATGCATACAGGCATTTCCAGTAGAGGAAGTACATTTTACTCAGCACCAAGCTGAACTTTATTAGCGGCATTGTATTGAAGTAGTGCATTTACTTAGTGCCTCTGCTTTTGTGCTTAGGACTGTGCCTCCCAAAAAAGACACCACAAAGACCTCAAAGAAGGTACCAAAGATTTCACCCCCAGGCGCTTGGAACTCCAGTCGTGCCTTCACACTGTCATCTTCTCCTGAAATACCAGATGTGGCAAGCCAGGGTGAGTCATTGGAACAAATTGGTGGTGCAGCTGCTTCTCACATCTCAGACCCTGTATACGTGACTGAAGGTGCCTTTTCTTCCCCCCTGTGGGCCTAGAAGGAAGATTAGTGGCTTTAATAGCATCCTCCATCCAAAAGGATAGGAAGCGTGGCAGATCCCCCTCCCCCACCTCAGACCCTTTACCTAGGGAACAATGGGTAGAGGATGAGGTGTTACCCTCTGGCGATCAGGAAGAAAGACAAACCGATTACTCCTCTGCAGAGGAAACAGTGGATGAACCCTTTTCAGCCTTGCAATCTGAGAAATTGCTGGTACAATCTCTTACGGAGATGGTTCGTTCCACTTTCAAGCTACCCCTAACGGAGTCAGCTGAAAGTTCAGTTTCTTCTTTGGGTTCCTTAAAACCTTAACAGCCTTTGCATGCGTTTCCTGTCCATGCATTACTAGAACAGCTTATTTATGCTGAATGGGATCACCAGAATAAGCATTTTCTCCCTCCAAAGAGATTCACAGTACTCTATCCCATGGAGGCGAAATTCACCAAAACATGGAATGTACCAGCAGTTGACGCTTCTATATCCAGTGTGAATAAAAGTCTAACTTGTCCAGTAGACAATGCACAAATGCTTAAGGATCCAACAAATGAAAGGTTGGAATTCCTGTTAAAATCCTCTTTTTCCCTGGCAGGTGCGGTTACTCAGCCTGCAGTCGCTGCAATAGGCATCTGTTAATCCCTAAAGGACAAGTTTAGACAGGCCCTTAAGGAGGTAACTGTACAGCAAGCCCGGGATTTGGCCCAACTGCCAAGAGCATTATGTTTTGCCATAGACGCCATTAAAGATTCTATTCACCAGGTGCCCCGCCTTGCGCTTGTGCTAGTACACATGCATAGGATCCTGTGGTTAAAAAATTGGTCAGTCAAAGCACCATGCAAAAGGCTCCTGACTGGGTTTCCTTTTCATGGGGATTGGCTATTTGGGTATGATTTGGACAAATACATCCAAAAGATTTCAAGCAGGAAAAGTACTCTTTTGCCAGTTAAGAGAAAGAATAAACGCTCTTCATTTAGGCGGACTCTTTCTCCTGCGCCAGGGACATCTGCCTCTAGGCAGTGGCGACGTCCTCCGGCGTCAGAGTCTAGAGGAAAGCCTCAGGGTCAGGCCCAGGCACAAAAGAAGTCCTGTGGCGGAAACCTGCAAAGCCGAGTTCTAAAGCCTCATTATGAAGGGGCGCCTCCGCTCGCCAGGATGGGGGGAAGACTTCTGCAGTTGTCAGAAGTCTGGCTAGAGGAAATTCAGGAGAGATGGGTCGTCTCCACGGTGACTCTAAAGTACAAACTAGAAGTTCAGGAGTTTCCACCGTCTCGTTTTCTGAGGTCAAATATTCCCAAAGATCCAGGGAAAAGGCAATCTCTGTTTCGGGCACTAGACCGATTATTGGCTCGGGGTGATCATACAAATCCCCACAGAAGAACAAGGTTTGGCGTTTTATTCAAACCTCTTTACGGTACCAAAAACGAATGGAGATGTCAGACCCATTCTAGATCTAAAAAATCTGAATCTGTTCCTAAAGATCTGCTCTTTTCGCAGGGAGTCGATCAGGTCAGTGGTTTCTATCCTACAAGGAGGAGAACTTATCTATCGACATCAGGGATGCATATCTGCATGTCCCTATATTTCCCGCTCACCAAAGGTTTCTGCGGTTCGAGGTAGAACAGCATCACTTTTTAGTTTGTAGCCTTGCCCTTCGGGCTATCTACAGCACCCGGGCGTTTTCAAAAGTGTGGACTCAACCTCTAGCCAGGTTAAGGGCACAGGGCATAACAGTCTTGGCGTACCTAGATGATCTATTGCTAATAGACCAGTCGGTGGCTCGGTTGGAGCAAAGCGTGCTCATTACAACCAAATACCTGGAAAGTCTGGGGTGGATTCTCGACCTAGAGAAGTCTTCCCTAAAAAGGCTGGAGTACTTGGGTCTGATCATAGACACAGCCCAGAAAAAAGTGTTCTTGCCTCAGGCAAAGATCATTTCCATAAGAGAGCTGGTGCAGATGGTCAGGTCGAAAGAAGATTCCTCTATTCGCCTTTGCATGAGGTTGTTAGGAAAGATGGTGGCTTCATTAGAAGCAGTTCCCTATGCCCAGTTCCATTCGAGACTGTTGCAAAACAATATCCTGTCTGCTTGGAACAAAACGGTTCAAGCTTTAGACTTGCCAATGCGGCTGTCCCCAAGGGTGTCCCAAGGCCTCAATTGGTGGTTGGTAACCCAGAATCGGCTGAAAGGAAAATCCTTCAGACCAGTTATATGGAAGGTGGTAACGACAGATGCCAGCCATTCAGGTTGGGGAGCGGTGCTAGAAAAGACAACTGTCTAGGGGCAGTGATCAAGGACAGAAAGGACCTTGCCCATCAACATCCTAGAGATTCGGGCGGCAGGTCTGGCTCTGAAGTCCTGGACATTCAGGTTACGGGGTTGTCCTGTCAGGATCCAATCTGACAATGGCTCCGACAATCCAACAGCTGTGGCTTACATCAATCATCAAGGGGGCACCAAGAGTCTCGCAGCACAGAGGGAGGTGAACCATATCCTAACTTGGACAGAGAGGAATGTTCTGTGCCTATTAGCAGTTTTCATTCCGGGAGTATAGAATTGGCAGGCGGACCTCTTGAGCCGCCAGCAGTTGCTCCCGAGGAAATGGTCTCTTCACCCCAACGTTTTTCCGGCTATCTGCCAGAAATGGGGGGACTCCAGCCGTAGATCTTCTGGCGTCCAGGTTCAACATGAAGTTGGTCAACTTTGTGTCCAGGACAAGGGATCCACTCGCATGAGGAACAGATGCGTTGGTGACCCCGTGGGATCAGTTTTCACTGATTTATGCATTTCCCCCCTATTCAGTTGCTGCCACAACTTCTTTGCAGGATCAAGCTGGAAAGAAAGCCGGTAATTCTGGTAGCCCCAGCATGGCTCAGAAGGTCCTGGTATGCAGAAATCGTAAAGATGGCGGTGGAGGATCCATGGTCCCTTCCACTATGGCCAGACCTACTCTCACAGGGGCCGATATTCTATCCTACCTTACAAACTCTAAATTTAACGGCTTGGCTATTGAAACCCACATTCTGAAGAACTGTGGGCATTCCGGGTCAGTTATCTCTACCTTGATTAATGCAAGGAAGCCAGCTTCCAGAACTACAGTATCTCACAAAAGTGAGTACACCACTCACATTTTTGTAAATATTTGATTATATCTTTTCATGTGACAACGCTGATGAAATGACACTTTGCAACAATGTAAAGTAGTGAGTGTACAGCTTGTATAAAAGTGTAAATTTGCTGTCCCCTCAAAAAAACGCAATACACAGCCATTAATGCCAAAACCGCTGGCAACAAAAGTGAGTACACCCCTAAGTGAAAATGTCCAAGTCGGGCCCAAAGTGTCAATATTTTATGTGGCCACCATTATATTCCAGCACTGCCTTAACCCTCTTGGGCATGGAGTTCAACAGAGCTTCACAGGTTGCCACTGGAGTCCTCTTCCACTCCTCCATGACGACATCACGGAGCTGGTGGATGTTAGAGACCTTGCGCTCCTCCACCTTTTGTTTAAGGATGCCCCACAGATGGTCAATAGGGTTTAGGTCTGGAAACATGCTTGGTTAGTCCATTACCTTTACCGTCAGCTTCTTTAGCAAGGCAGTGGTCGCCTTGGAGGGTCGTTATCATGTTGGAATGCTGCCCTGCGGCGCATTCTGTGAAGGGAGGGGATGATGCTCTGCTTCAGTATGTCACAATACATGTTGGCATTCATGGTTCCCTCAATGAACTTGTAGCTCCCTAGTGCCGGCAGCACTCATGCATCCCCAGACCATGACACTCCCACCACCATGCTTGACTGTAGACAAGACACACTTGTCTTTGTATTCCTCACCTGGTTTCCACCACACACGCTTGACACCATCTGAATCAAATAAGTTTATCTTGGTCTCGTCAGACCACAGGACATGGTTCCAGTAATCCATGTCCTTAAGCTGCTTGTCTTCAGCAAACTGCAGGCTTTCTTGTGCATCATCTTTAGAAGAAGCTTCCTTCTGGGATGACAGCCGTGCAGACCAATTTGATGCAGTTTGTGGCGTATGGTCCAAGCACTGACAGGCTGACCCCCCCACCCCTTGAACCTTTGCAGCAATGCTGACAGCACTCATACGTCTATTTCCCAAAGAAAACCTCTGTATATGACGCTGAGCACGTGCACTCAACTTCTTTGGTCGACCATGGCGAGATCTGTTCTGAGTGGAACCTGTCCTGTTAAAACTCTGTATGGTCTTGGCCACCGTGCTGCAGCTCAGTTTCAGGGTCTTGCCAATCCTTTTGATAGCCTAGACCATCTTTATGTAGAGCAACAATTCTTTTTTTCAGATCCTCAGAGTTATTTGCCATGAGGTGCCATGTTGAACTTTCAGTGACCAGTATGAGAGTGAGAGTGATAACACCAAATTTAACACACCTGCTCCCCATTCACACCTGAGACCTTGTAACACTAACAATTCACATCACACCGGGGAGGGAAAATGGCTAATTGGGACATTTTCACTTAGGGGTGTACTCACTTTTGTTGCCAGCGGTTTAGACATATTAATGGCTGTGTGTTGAATTATTTTGAGGGGACAGCAAATTTACACTGCTATACAAGCTGTACACTTACTACTTTACATTGTAGCAAAGTGTCATTTATTCAGTGTTGTCACATTAAAAGATGTAATAAAATATTTACAAAAATGTGAGGAGTGTACTCACTTTTGTGAGATACTGTATATATTATAGAGTCTGGAGGGCTTATGTTTCCTGGTGCAAGTCCAAGGGTTGGCACCCTCGGCAGTACAACATAGGCAGAATTCTTGCCTTTCTACAGGTAGGGGTAGAGATAAAGCTGGACTTGAGTACTATTAAGGGCCAAGTCTCAGCCTTATTTCAAAGACCGTTTGCTTTGCATTTTTGGTCCGGGTTTTTATTCAAGGGGTGATGCGGCTTAATCCACCAGTCAGACTTCCTTTGAACCCTTGGGACTTGAGCTTAGTTTTGTCAGTGTTACAAAAACAGCCATTTGAACCGATACAGCATATTCCCTTAGTCTTTCTGACAAGGAAGTTGGTGTTCTTGTTTGCTATATCCTCAGCAAGGAGGGTTTCGGAATTGGCTGCTCTTTCTTGTAAAGAGCCATATTTGATTATTCACGAGGACAAAGTTGTGTTGCGTCCCCGTCCAATTTTTCTGCCTAAAGTGGTCTCAGGTTTTCACCTGAACCAAGATATTGTCCTGCCATCATTTTTTACAAAACCATGTTCTAGGAAAGAGAAGTCACTACATTGTCTTGATGTGGTAAGAGCGGTCAAAGTCTATTTTAAAGACGGCTGCTCAGATCTGGATGTCTTATTTGTACTGCCAGAAGGTCCTAAGAAAGGACAGGCAGTGTCGAAATCCACTGTCGCTAAGTGCATTCGGCAAGTTATAATTCAGGCTTCTGGTTTAAAAGGTAAGATTCCATCTTTTCAAGTCAAAGCGCACTTGACCAGAGCAGTTAGTGCTTCTTGGGCAGTGCATCACCAGGCCTCCATGGCTCAGATCTGTAAGGCCGCAACTTGGTCTTCAGTACATACATTCACCAGGTTTTATCAGGTGGATGTAAGAAGGTATGGGGATATCGCCTTTGGGCGGAGTGTGCTGCGGGCAGCAGTATAGGTCCTCGAGTCTGGGGGTACCCTACGGGTTGTGTCTCCCTCCCCTCAAATAGCATTGCTATGGGACGTCCCATATAGTTAATACTATGGTTTTGTGTCCTGTGATGTACAATAAAGAAAATAGGATTTTTATAACAGCTTACCTGTAAAATCCTTTTCTTGGAGTACATCACGAAACACAGAGGTCCCTCCCCTCTTTCTGGGGTTTAGCTATATTGCTTTGCTACAAAAACTGAGGTGCTCCTGGTAGGAGGAGGGGTTATATAGGGTGTGAACTTCTTGTATTGGGTATACCAGTGTCCATCACCTGAAGGTGCCTATATACCCATATAGTTAATACTATTGCTCTTTGTCCTGTGATGTACTCCAAAAAAAGGATTTTACAGGTAAACTATTATAAAAATCCTATTTTTCTACAGTCAGCTGTGGAAATCAAATTGGCTTTGAGTACATTCAGAGCTCAAGTTTCGTCCCTATCAGTATTCTTCCAAAGGCCTTTAGCCTCCCATTCGCTTATCCGAACCTTTATGCAGGTGGTAACTCGCGTGCTTCTCCCCATCAGGTTACCTATGTGTCCTTGGGACTTGAACTTGGTGTTGTCTGTGTTACAGAAACAGAAGTTAAAACGCAGGTGAATCAACAAATCATCCCCAAGTTGTATCTCTCAACAACATGCGACTTGGTAAAGGTGGTGTGTAAGAAACTCTTACCAGATATGATGGACTCCCTTGTCAGCGACAGGGAGTCACTCGAGCGGGTTGCCTCTCAGGGCCAGTGAACAGACATCACAGCTCTGCGAAGCTTCTGGGTCAAACTCTGCGCTGATCTCCTGGGGTCGCCAGGTGGGTCCTCCCAAAGGATGGCCAAGGTGCGGCTCAGAAGGAACAATGCGTCACGTACAAAGGCTGGAGTGAAGGCTGTTTGAATCTCTCAGTAAGTATGTGGAGAAAAAATAAACAAGCTCCACATAGTGTAGATGAGCAAAAATAGGATTTTTATTGCTAAAAACGCCAGGTAACAATAAAATGTGATCACAGAGTATAAAATCGAAAATGGCCCAGTAGACGATCCATTGATCGAAAAGCTTCGGGCGCTTCCAGCATCCTCCTTGTTGCCCATTTTCGATTTTATACTCTGTGATCACATTTTATTGTTACCTGGCGTTTTTAGCAATAAAAATCCTATTTTTGCTCATCTACACTATGTGGAGCTTGTTTATTTTTTCTCCACATACTTACTGAGAGATTCAAACAGCCTTCACTCCAGCCTTTGTACGTGACGCATTGTTCCCTCTGATCCGCACCTTGGCCATCCTTTGGGAGGACCCACCTGGCGACCCTGGGAGATCCGCGCAGAGTTTGACCCAGAAGGTTTGCAGAGCTGTGATGTCTGTTCACTGGCCCTGAGAGGCAACCCGCTCGAGTGACTCCCTGTCGCTGACAAGGGAGTCCATCATATCTGGTAAGAATTTCTTACACACCACCTTTACCAAGTCGCATGTTGTTGAGAGATACAACTTGGGGATGATTTGTTGATTCACCTGCGTTTTAACTTCTGTCTCCCTGCATCCACGCATGGTTTTCAGTGGGACATTCCATGTCATTTGTTTCCCACTCACCGACAGGATTTTATTCACCTATATTGAGAGACTTACAAGTTTTTCACTGTTATGTTTATTATTTGTGGACATTTGTTTTTTTCAGTTGTTTTCTTGATTGAAGACTTTTGGCACCATTTATGCGCTACTTTTTATTTCATTTTCACATGTTTCTTTGGTTGTTGTCACCTTGTAAGTAGCTGCTCCGCACCATATTTTCTTTCAATTTAGCGCAGTGTACACTTTTATTGTGTTACAGAAACAACAATTTGAACCGATCAAGGAAATTCCATTAGACTTGCTGTCATGCAAGCTAGCCATCCCCTCTGCTAGAAGGGTGTCTGAGTTGGCGGCCCTTTCGTGCAGGGAACCATACTTGATCCTTCACCACCATAGGGTCGTGTTACGACCTGTGCCATCCTTTTTGCCAAAAGTGGTGATTTCATTTAAATCAGGACATTATTTTGCCTTCTTTTTCTCTCAGCCTCGTTTGGCGGAAGAGAGGAGACTGCATTCTTTGGATGTTGTCCAGGCAGTCAAGGTTTATTTGTCTAGATCTGTGGAGAACCGAGGATCAGACTCCTTTTTTGTTTTACCAAAATGACCCAAAAAAGGCAGGCAGCTTCCATTGCCAATTGGGTCCGTCAATTGGTCATTCAGGCCTACAGTCTGAAACGTAAAGCTCTTCCCTTTAGGGTGAGGGCTCATTCTACCAGGCGTGTAGGAACCTCCTAGGCTTTTCGCCATCAGGTATCTGTGGGTCAGAAATGTAAGGCTGCTACCTGGTCTTCAAGTGCATACGTTCACAAAATTTTATCAAGTGGATGTTCGAGCAGTCAAGGATTGGGCTTTCGGCCGCAGTGTACTGCAGGCTGCCGTATAAGTTCTGATGGTTATTGTTTGGCAGGGTGTCTCCCTCCCCACACGGCTATTGCTCTGGGACATCCCAGTAGGTAATGAATATTAGCCTGACTCTGTGTCCCATGATGTATGAAAAAGAAAATAGGATTTTTTTTGTCGTAATTACCTGTAAAATCCTTTTCTTTGAGTACATGGGACACAGAGATCTTTCCCCTCCGTTTTTTTTTTTTTTTTTTTTTTTGGTGGATTCAGTGCGTGTTACAAAACTAAAGTGCTTTCTGTGTGGGAGGGGTTATATAGGGGATCACTTCCTGTCTGAAGACCTTTGGTCTGCCAGTGTCCATTCGCCTGATGATGGAGTAGGTAGGTAATGAATATTAGCCTGACTCTGTCCCATGATGTACTCAAAGAAAAGGTTTTTACAGGTAAGTATGACGAAAAAATCCTATTTTCCACTCCTTGAAATTTTGGTATTTTATTATATAAACTCAAAAGTCCCAGTTTGACTTGACCGCCCCTCATATGTTTTTCTGCTTTCTTGTAAAGTCCTCTGTGAGATCATGAACCTCTTTTTTTTTTTTTTCCCCTTCTATATGTTTGGAACAAAGAGTGCATGTTTTTTGCAGTCATGTACACTGCCCCGTGCACACTACACAGATCATAGTCCTTAGTCTTGGGAGCAAGCCTAAGAGGGTGGTTATGTTTTTATGCATGGTGGGACCATAATGGCCACCCTCCAACAAAGTTGCATCACTGCAGCGGAAAAAAAATTGGAGTTGTGAAGGAGACAGAGCAATAGAAGGGCCTTTTTTTTATTGAAGAATACATATTTGCATAGACCTTTTTTATTTATTTTTTTTAACCCAGAGTTTCTAGTTTAATTTTAAGTGTTTGCTGATAGATCAACTTCCTTGCAAGTTGCACTCGCCAATCCATGCTCCCTTGCTTTCTCTCCACTGCTGGAGTCAACTCTGTCTAAGCTCCATTGTCATGTGGTGTTCGAACCTACCAAGGTGGAGGAAGTCATATTGAGGTGGTCACATGCTCCCTCATATCTGGAAGCCCCACTCCATTGGAGACTGCTTATTGGTGAGTATAACTTGCTCAAGGGGAAGACTACCAGCAGGTGCTGTCACTTTACGCTTAATGGACAAAGTGACACTGGGGTTGATTTACAGAAACTGGAGAGTGCAAAATCTGTTGCAGCTCTGCATGGTAGCCAATTGTTTTTGTTTTTGTTTTTTTTGTCAAAGCTTAATTGAACAAGCTGAAATTAGAAGCTGATTGGCCACCATGCACAGCTGCACCAGATTTTGTAGTCTCTAGTTTTTGTAAATTAACCCCAGTGTCTCCAAAACTTTTAGGTTTTAAAATGTCGAAAAGGTGTCTGTATACTTAAACATCTGAAGAAATTAATATTATTTCCAGATGATTATCTTCTCTTTTTTTTTAATCTGTGTTTCCAAATTTGATGCAGATTGAATGACCCGAAGATGACAGAAGCGGAACGACAGTCAATAGAAAGTGAACGGGCAGATCGCAGCCTCTTTGTCCAGGAGCTCTTGCTTTCTACATTGATGCGGGAAGAAAGCTCCTCCTCAGATGAGGATGAGCGGGGGGAAATAGCCGATTTTGGGGCTATGGGTTGTGTAGATATAATGCCTTTAGATGTTGCTTTAGAAAACTTAAATCTCAAAGAGAGTAATAAAGGAAACGAGCCTCCGCCACCTCCTCTTTGATGACATCCCACTTTGCAGACAATGTCCTCTGTGCTGTAACTGCCAATGAAAGTGGACAAACAACTATCTTTGGGTTTGTTTTGGTGATTGTAATTTCCAGTCTGTCACTCTTGTTACATTGTGTACATTCAAAAAAGTAAAAAAAAAAATGTAAAAAAATTGAAAAAAAAGAGACAGAAGCAAATATATATGACAAAATCACTTAACTAATTTTTACTTCTAGCAAATATACATAGGTAGCAGTTCCAGAGGCAGCCCCGCCTGCTTCCTGTACCTTGACGTAAACAAAAATAAAGCTCTCCTAATCTCCCACATTCAAACTGAAGAGGAAAAATCTATATGGATAAAAAAAAAATCTCTAATGAAGCTGCTGTGTGTATTTATGAATATTAATTAATAAAAACTGCTTGGATGGTTTACCATAACTACTGCATGAGGTTTTTTGCAGCGTGCATGAGTTTTTAGTGACATTGTCATTAAGAAAAAAAAAAGACAAAAGAAACAGACTTAAATTCTAAGACTGTTAAACCGTAAATCCCAAAGCTTTCCTAAACATTATTCAAAAGGTTACAGCACCTGACGACATGCAAAGTTAACCTGAACTGTAGTGGGTTTCAGCCTTGGATCTTTTGAATAATGTACGAATATTTTATGTGAGTGAAAAGCAAGTTCTGCAGTGGCATTAACTGTATGTCTGCTTGGATTTTCATGTGACAATTTCTCTAAAATGCCATCATATGCAGTTGCCACTAGAAGGGTGTTTTACTAAATTATAAATAGTTTTAAAAAAATCTTATAGATTTGTTGTGTATTTTGCTAAGTATACTGATAAGGCATTATTTAATCATTAGATGGCAGCATTGTCCTTCCTTTTTTTTTTTTTTTTTTTTTTTTTTTATTTCTATCAGAGATGCATGAGGTCTCCATGTGCAGAAGGAAGAAAAAGTATATTTTTTGCCTGTAGCAGCCAATAAAATACTTTTCATTTTCTAGCTTGAACTGGAAAATGACAGCTGGAATTTTG
Organism: Lithobates septentrionalis; assembly: GCA_037952835.1. Lineage (NCBI taxonomy): Eukaryota > Metazoa > Chordata > Amphibia > Anura > Ranidae > Lithobates > Lithobates septentrionalis. The sequence continues at coordinate 2,749,352 of JBBDGP010001179.1, read as the reverse complement.
CTATGAGCAACATAAGTACTTTTTTTTTTTTTTTTTTTTCGGACACCTTAAATAATGTGAGGTCTAAGGTATTGGCTAATCTGAGCAATCTATGTGGATGATCTCAACCAAGTCAGTTAAAGCAAATATGCAAAATTTACTCCATAGTGACCTTTTAATTGCAGTTGAAACTTAAATTACAATAATTTATCGACATTACAGTCAGGCCGCTGCCAGAAATTGCAATATGTGATCCTTTGAGCAAACCTTGTTTTCTGTTTCATTTTTTTTTTTTCTTCATGTGGTTGTTAACAAAGCCTTTTCAACTGTTCAATTTGTTTTATCCAGGTGTAGAGTAATTCATTTAAATGCTGTTTAAAGGCAAACGTTATCCCAGGTTATGTTGTCTTCGTTTTAAAAAAAAAAAAATCCTTTTCACATTCTTAATTCTATTTTTCCTGAGTTCTCTTATTTATGTATTTGCTTCTTAGTTTGCAAAGATTGTCCACAAAAAGGAGAGCTTGAGGATTTTCCTTCCCAGACTTTGTCAGTATATAATACGTAATTCCTAATGCTGTTGTTAGCACTTTTTTATTTATTGTTACTTTTTTTTTGATTTTTCTTTTGGCATACAATTAAAAAGCCTTTTATTAAAAATCATGCCACCTACATGCCTATACTATTAATCCTATATGAAAATATGTACAGTGTTCAGTGTACAGTGCATAGAATTTCATAAGGGTCCTGACACAGTGGGTAGCAGGTTACTTTTTGTTTAGCAATGTACAGTTAGAATATAAAGAAAATAAAAGGACAAAAGAGTATGCACAGCTTTCTGATGAATCTACCAATATATTATCACTTGATCATGCCTGCATTTATTCCTCTTTTTCTTCTCCTTCACATGGCAATAGCCAATTGTTGCAGCATCACCTTGTGTGCAATTGGAAATACAGTGGTGTGTTGTAATCCACGATAACACTGGGTATATTAGTGATTGTTCCTCTCACCTATATACTGCTGACATTATGTATTCCTTCAAAGTGTTGCACTTGAATGTTTCACCCCATCCATTCGATGGTTATGGTGCTGAAGGGTTAAAATGAAGAGGCGCTCCTGGTTTTCTAGTCTTCTGTTGTAGCAGTTTTTCCCCATCTATATTTTTATTTTTTTTTATTTTTATTTTTTTTGTTGAAGGTTTCCAGAAAAAAATAAAAAAAACAAGGAAAAAAAAAAACTCAACAAAACGTTTTCTTCAAGCTGTAGTCTTTTCAAACACATTCTGCACATTACAGCTATAAGTTCAGTTCAATAAAGCATTTTCAAGACTGTTGCCCCTTTGAGTTTCTTTGTGAGTAAACACAGATGAGTTTTTGCTCCGAAATTATGGTGGAGCTCTCATTTTATGCTGCAGAGTAACCATGTTTGGTTCTTTGTACTGGATTACATTACAGTACAATAGTTGTATTTATCATTTAGCGTGAAGCAGAAACCGACCACCAGTTAAAAGGTACTTGGGCAAAATTATTAAAAAAAAAAAAATTATGTAAAGACTGGTTGCACTTCAGTGTAGCTGGTGGTAGTTGAGAGATGCACACACTTGATGAGACCATATACAAGTGCTTTATAGGAGTCCTGGTATGTGCTATCGTTAAAGTACAGAAAGGTACAAGAAATTGGGTACCAGCTATAGTTTAGTGAAGCATTTTCTACCAGGCTCCTGAGATTTGTCCAAGAACAACATGTTTGCCAATCTTATGTAAGCAGTCCCTTTTGAAGAAAGAAAAACCTGATCTTGGCATACAAGTAAATGGCTATTGAAACCTTACATGCAGTAAAATACATTACTTCTAATAAAGAGTGTATTTTTCTAATGTTTACCTGAATTAAAATATGATTTTTGTACAGTAAAAAGTTACTTGATGTCCATTAACTGCTACCTTCAGAAGGTTTGGACACTGGCAAACAAAACCATTTAACCATCATGCCTGTAAGTCAAGAAAACAGGGGGTCCAGACCTGTGTCTTTTAATAGATTTCAATAAAAAAAGATTTCATAGTAACTGAAAAAAAATCCTTATTTCCTGATTTGCATAGTACACCATTGAGGTGATCAGACTCTGAATGCCCCAACATTAAACAGGAGCGTAGAAATAGTCTCTGAATTTTGGAGAGATTTCCATACCATGTGTACCTTCCTGGTCAGATACCTCCTCACAAGGATTTCTTTCTCATCTGACAACTCCTCCTTTTGTACTGTCTGGCTCAAGAACAAAGTCAAAGACCAAATCAAGAGGAGTGGTCTGAGGGGCACAGCTCTGACCCTGTTGTCTAAGGCCACTGCAAGGTCAGAAATTTTGCCAATGAACTCTGACATAGTGCCAGACGATTCCTTTCTAGAAAGGAAGTGTGAGGCAGGTGCGGCTGACAGCTCGGCTGAATGACCAGGGAAAGGAAGGGAGTCAGAATGGGCGCAGCCGTCAGAGGAAAGGGTGCTAGATCCCTGAACATTGATATAATACCACTCCCAAAATTAGTTAGAGGCTGAGCCTGAGCTACCAAACCTACCTGACCCCCTTATCTTTGCCGTAATGGTGTGCCATGCCTACAATAAAAAATGTCCTTAGAGGGGTACTTAAAACCTCTGCAGCAGTGGGGCATAAGGGGAATGCCTTGATGCAAGCTACCCTAGATAGTAGAGTATGAGCCGCTTTCAGTGTGCCCAGTCAGGGAGAGAGAACTGGCAGATGTTAATTGGCTGGCGTCCAGCATGCAAAGAGATGGGGCAGGCACACAAGTGCAGTCACCTCCTTCCCAGCAGGACACAGATTGGTACCATTAATCCTGTCTGTCCTGTAGCCCGTGACTATGCCAACCAAGGGGGGTACCTTGCTCCAAATGCACCCAAAGCAAGCATAAAATGGGCACCCTGGTATGAATGTTTAAAGGAATGTCTGCCCTGTACTCCGCACTTTTGCAGTAGTAGGGATAAAGGTGGTATTAACCCACATCCTGGTTTGCCCTCTATGGTGGGCGTACCCATTCAGGAGTCTTCAGAGACTGGGCTCTGCCACCTGGCAGACCATGGATCTGGAAATGTATGGCACTATGTGCCAAGGTTAAGGCTCACAGGAGGATCAAGTACAAAAGCAGCAACATTATACAGTCCCAAAGGCTCTGCCAAGGAGTCAACCAATCCAGAAGCTGCATAAAAAGTCACAGTGGCTATGGTGCAACTGAGTGCCAAAGAAGTCAGCTTGGAAGGAAGTCAGAGAAAACCTCCATAAGTATAATATAAGGTTATGTAGCGGTATGTATCTATAGCCTTGCATTTTTGACAGTGACCAGTCACCTGAAGGTAGCTGCCTATAACCTAGTCATAATGATTTAAGGAAGTCTGTGTCCTGTGCTGTACTGTCATAAATCCTATTTTCTTTACTGTCTGTTGAGGGACACAGGTAGATATTTCTTAGATATGGGATTTCCTAAAGAAATTCGACTGAGAGGTGGGCCACTTATCGATTCAATGCATGTGAATCTAGTACAAGGAAATTTAATGGTATCAACACTAAAGACTAGTTGGAAAAAAGGGGTACAAAGACAAATACGTAATTGCCATGGCCAAAGAAAAAGGAAACTGAGAATCAACCTGGTGTTCCAGAACAGTACAGGTCCACATTGAATTGCTATCTGAATGGAATGATGGGCTGACAATGTGGAGGACAAACAAACATTCACCATAACAAAAAAAAAAAGTTGGAGCTACAAGTTTCTAAATAAGAGAACCACATTAACTAAGCAGAGGTAAAAAAAAAATAAAGGTATCTCCAAGTAAAAAGACCAAACAAGCAACAATTAGGCTTGTGTGAAACACCATGTTATATCAAAATAAAAACAGGTAATTTGTAAACCGCAAAGGCTTAAACTGAGCACCCTTGACCCTTCAAGGACTAAGGCCCATAATATACAGTGTGAACTTGACAGATAACAAGCCTCTCATGAGATAGGAATAAGTATGACTCTTCTCTCAATAGGAAAGGGAGAGAAACGTAAATCAGAAATAAAGAAGTACAGTCTTCCCAGTCCCTTTAGCCCTTTAAATGATGGGATGGAAGAACCACAACAACCATATATATATATATATATATATATATATATATATATATAAAATATAAAATCCATATAAAAAGTAGTTTGGCTTCAGGGGCCAAAAAAGGTGAGGAGGCCTTTTAGCTCAGATTAGATTTGAGAAATCATGGAAACAGTATTATAATGGGCAAATTATTTTTCCCAACAGGAACCCCAGGTGGAGTAAAAATGTACTGGTGTAAGGAGCAGACAACCAGTACGAACTTATGCTCATGTGCATGCACATTGCACTACTGCTTATACTCCTGGGCAAAACCAGATGTGCTGTGATGGCTTGGCACACGTGCATGCACACTTGGTGCCCAGCAGCCTATTTAAGTAGATGTGTTACTTGGAAAGGTTGCTGAATGGTCTTCAGCTTGTTCCATGTGTCCTGAGACCTGATCTGTTGTAATTGCCTACCTGTGTAAGATCCGGATTCTCCCTGGACTACGCATCTGCTTTTTGCCTCAACCCTGTTACTCTGACCTTGGCCTGTTTAGGCCTGGTTCGCACCTATGCATTTTTTGTGTGCGTTTTCAGTTTTGCAGAAATGCACTACAGTCCATTTAACATTATTTCTTATGGATGTAGTTCACATCTGTGCAAATTATGGAAAGAACTGCCCACCACCAGCCAGATACCCGTGACACTCCTTGCCTTCACACTATCTCCACTTTTACCAGTGTTGGGCTTAAGGTGCAAGAGAGGCTTTGACAACGTTCCAGTCTTCACCAGGTACATGATAGCTGACACCTGGGACAATTAGCCTGGGTAGGGGTAAGAAGAGGATTAGGCCCCTCAAGATATCTGGAATTTCACTATTCCACTGGAGGGATAACATTGTAGCTGGGTAACATGCAGGTGCATCTCATAAAATTAGAATATCATCAAATAGTTCATTTATTTCAGTAATTCAATTCAAAAAGTGAAGCTCATATATTTTATATAGATGGGTTACACACAGACAGATATATTTCAAGTATTCTTTAATTTAATTGTGATGAGTATGGCTTACAGCTAGTAAAAACCCAAAATTCAGTATCTCAGAAAATTTGCATATACAGTGCCTTGCGAAAGTATTCGGCCCCCTTGAACTTTTCAACCTTTTGCCACATTTCAGGCTTCAAACATAAAGATATAAAATTTTTATTTTTTGTGAAGAATCACCAACAAGTAAGACACAATTGTGAAGTGGAACGAAATCTTTTGTATTTTTGAAACTTTTTTAACTAATAAAAAAATGAAAAGTGGGGCGTGCAAAATTATTCGGCCCCCTTGCGTTAATACTTTGTAGAGCCACCTTTTGCTGCGATTACAGCTGCAAGTCGCTTGGGGTATGTCTCTATCAGTTTTGCACATGGAGAGACTGAAATTCTTGCCCATTCTTCCTTGCAAAACAACTCGAGCTCAGTGAGGTTGCATGGAGAGCGTTTGTGAACAGCAGTTTTCAGCTCTTTCCACAGATTCTCGATTGGATTCAGGTCTGGACTTTGACTTGGCCATTCTAACACTTGGATACGTTTATTTCTGAACCATTCCTTTGTAGATTTTGCTGTATGTTTGGGATCATTGTCTTGTTGGAAGATAAATCTCCGTCCCAGTTTCAGGTCTTTTGCAGACTCCAACAGGTTTTCATCCAGAATGGTCCTGTATTTGGCTGCATCCATCTTCCCCTCAATTTTAACCATCTTCCCTGTCCCTGCTGAAGAAAAGCAGGCCCAAACCATGATGCTGCCACCACCATGTTTGACAGCGGGGATGGTGTGTTGAGTGTGATGAGCTGTGTTGCTTTTACGCCAAACATATCGTTTTGCATTGTGGCCAAAAAGTTTGATTTTGGTTTCATCGGACCAGAGCACCTTCTTCCACATGTTTGGTGTGTCTCCCAGGTGGCTTGTGGCAAACTTTAGACGAGACTTTTTATGGATATCTTTGAGAAATGGCTTTCTTCTTGCCACTATTCCATAAAGGCCAGATTTGTACAGTGTACGACTGATTGTTGTCCTATGGACAGACTCTCCCACCTCAGCTGTAGTTCTCTGCAGTTCATCCAGAGTGATCATGGGCCTCTTGGCTGCATCTCTGATCAGTCTTCTCCTTGTCTGAGCTGAAAGTTTAGAGGGACAGCCAGGTCTTGGTAGATTTGCAGTGGTCTGATACTCCTTCCATTTCAAAATGATCGCTTGCACAGTGCTCCTTGGGATGTTTAAAGCTTGGGAAATCTTTTTGTATCCAAATCCGGCTTTAAACTTCTCCACAACAGTATTATGGACCTGCCTGGTGTGTTCCTTGGTCTTCATGATGCTCTCTGCGCTTTCAACAGAACCCTGAGACTATCACAGAGCAGGTGCATTTATACAGAGACTTGATTACACACAGGTGGATTCTATTTATCACCATCAGTCATTTAGGACAACATTGCATCATTCAGAGATCCTCGCTGAACTTCTGGAGTGAGTTTGCTGCACTGAAAGTAAAGGGGCCGAATAATTTTGCACGCACCACTTTTCAGTTTTTTATTTGCTAAAAAAGTTTAAAATATCCAATAGATTTCGTTCCACTTCACAATTGTGTCCCACTTGTTGGTGATTCTTCACAAAAAAATTAAATTTTATATCTTTATGTTTGAAGCCTGAAATGTGGCAAAAGGTTGAAAAGTTCAAGGGGGCCGAATACTTTTTCAAGGCACTGTAACATAGGACCAATTAAAAAGAAAATATATATATATTTTTAATACTTTTCAGTAAGTCAACATTTCTGTATGTACAGTATAGTATGCACTCAATACTTGGTCAGGGCTCCTTTTGCATGAATTACTGCATCAATGCAGCGTGGCATGGAGGCGATCAGCCTGTGGCATTGCTGAGGTGTTATGAAAGCCCAGGTTGCTTTGATAGCGGCCTTCAGCTAATCTGCATTGCTGGGTCTGGTGTCTCATCTTCCACTTAACAATACCCCACAGATTCTCTATGGGGTTTAGGTCAGGTGAGTTTGCCGGCCAAGCTAGAAAAGTGATACCATAACCATTAAACCAGGTATTGGTACCAAGGTAGGTGCCAAGTCCTGCTGGAAAATGAAATCAGCATTTCCATAAAGCTGGTCAGCAGGGGGAAGCATGAAGTTCTCTAGAATTTTCTGGTAGAGGGCTGCGCTGACTTTGGACTTGATAAAACACAGTGGACCTACACCAGCAGATGACATGGCTTCCCAAATCATCATGTGTGCATGGACACATAGGATAACATGCTGGTGTCAGGCCTGGGCTCAGCCCTTCCTTCTCTGAGCTGGCCGCTCAGCTGTTGGCTAATTGCCAGCTCGCATCTCTCTCCACAGTTACTCAGCTGTTGATGATATCCTGCTCGTCAGTCCTGCCTACTTAAGCCGTCCAGTCCAGAGGATCTCTGCCTTCGCCTTGGTCAACATCACAGAGACGATCTCCTGGGTTTCTGTTTAAAGACTTGCTTTGCTGACATCCCTTCTGGCAGATCCTGCTTGCTGTTTCACTACATTGATACCTGACTTCTGTCTTGGCTGACTATCCATTCCGGTTACTGAACTTTGGCTATGTTTTGACTACGTTTGTTCTTTTTACTTTTATTATTAAACAAGTGTGATTTCCTGTACTTATGTCTTTGTCTGATTTCATGGTTTCTGACAGCTGGGGAGTTTGACTGCAGAAAAAAAACGTCTAAAGCCACAAACAGCAGCTGTAAAAACATTCAGTGTGCATGAGGCTAAAGAGTAGGCGAATGGATACATTGATGAGTAGAATACACCCGGGAAGAGAAAGGGAAAGAGGAGGTAAAACACACTTTGATCAAATTCCTGCTAAACACAGAACTGAAACATTGATAAATCTGAAAGAGCAGGCTTTTTATATTATGAAAATTGCACACCGATGTAGAATTTTTAAAGTGGGATATGAGAAAAGTGGTACCCCCACAACTTCATATTTACATAGATAGGTCAATGGAAGATATTTTCCTGGGACTTTCGGGTGGTAGATGCGGCCGGCGGTGACCTGTCCATTGTAGTGGGTGATCCCAGCGACCGTATCTACCACCTATTTGCAGCTCTCTGCACACCCAGAGATTGACTGCAGTGATCGCTGCTAGATGTAGACAAAGTGCATCCAGCAGTGATCACCAGAAGTAATCGCTGGCTGTAGAGAGCCACAATCAGGTGACTGCTGGCTAGCTGTCATTTTAGTAAATGGTGCCGGCAGCCACACGTGCCTGCTGAGGCTCCAAAGGAACTGCTTCTTCAATTCATGCTGGCCCTAATTGCCAATGTGAATGTAGCCTATACATGTGCTGTGATGGGGCTTTGGGGGGGGGCAACTGAAATCTAGGGGGTACAGTCTACCCCAACACTCCCCTAGATTCGGCCATGCAGCATTTACTTACCTGGCACCTCTGCATTCCCTGATCCTGCTGCAATTGCAAACATGATCAAAACGAAAAGTTGCTGTGCTAAACAATCAATTAAATGTGGTGGAAAGAAGTCCATAAAGTGAAGTAATTCATGCTATTCTTCACAGTGACAAAAACAATAATTCACAGTCTGAAATTCTCCTAGTATGCATCCAATTTGGGTGAATAAAAACTCTGATCACTCAAGTGCACCTCCACTGTAAATCATATGAAATGCCCCCTTACCGGAAACCTAGACTCCAAATTATAAGAGTCTAGAAAAGCACTGTTCACCAATCTGGAAGGTCTAATCCTCCCCCTCTGTTATATTGATGAGGATCCCTCCGTCACAATGACCATGGGAAAGAGATAAAGAAAGCCCATATAGTGTAAAACTGTAAAACCATTTATTCAAAGATAACGATACTAAAAACTCAGATATATTTTCTTGTTAAAAAAAAACTCAGATATATTCCAGTATGTAAACAATCCAAAGTTCCCAGGAACCAATTCACATGACATCACAAACATGCACTCCATTTTACGCGTTTCATCAGAGGGGGCATGGAGTCCATGTTTGTCATACACACATACTTATAGTGCCCAGAAAAGAAGAGGAACAGCCACCCCCCCCCCCCCATGCCGGCATAATCAAGCCTCATATGAAAATGGCTGCCTTTGCATTGAGACAGATGGCCAAGCCTGGTTTCAAAATTAAGATGGCCGCACAAGGGAAACCAAGCCTTGTTTTGGTTAGAGAGGCCAATTATTGCACTGAAAAAGATGGCCCAGCCTTGTTTTAAAATTAAGATATCCACACAGGACCAGCCTGGCCTCGTTCTGGTTAGAGAGGCCAATAAAAATAAGGAACGCTTGCATATTCAAGCCTCTGTTTCAAATCAAGCTGGCCATCATCGGTTATATGTAAGGAATAACCCAGCCTATTTCCAGTTATATGGGACCCAGTCTGGCGTGACTGGTATTGAAAAGTTAGTCAAACCAGTGGTGTCACCACTAGGCAGCAACTATAAATTATATTAAAAAGAGACTTTAAGGGTCTTGTAAAGACCCCCCCTTAATTATGTACTTACTTTGTGCTTTGCTATAACTTAATTTTGAGTGCTTCTTTAACATTGCTTTTAGCTGGCCAGTTTCATATGTGGTGACATTGTTATTATAGAAAAGATGATACGAAATGTGAGAACTAGAAAATACTTGTAGACAGCTTGGCAAAACACCCAGTCTTTGTTTATAAATATAATCATAAATATGTCTGAGACATAATGTGCACTAACTTTAAGATTGTACAATTATACACACACATATCCTTTAAGAATATGTGTATTAATCACTAACAGGTGTTAAGGGTGACAATCATATGTATATTAACAATTCTATGAAAGTGGGTTTGTCTTTAATGATGACAAGCAATGGGTGGACATTTTCTTTATTGGTTTCTATTGGTGTAATGTTGTAAATATCACTTGGTCATATTTTGACAATTATATTGTATTTAAGATACTGAACCAGGAAATAAAAGAAGAGTGGTGCATTAATTTGTGTCCGTGTGACTTCGGTCTACATTGCCCCCCGCAGAGCTCTGTGTGTGTCTGAGAGTGTGGAACGGAGAGTGCCAGCACAGGTTAGAATAGGAGTGATATATAGGGAGGACATCCTTAATAGGCACTATTAACTTGTTGTACGTCAGGTTGTAGTACCCTATCAGATGGTGTCAGAAGTAGATTGGGGTAGATAGAGGCCACCTTTTTTGGTTTCCCTCCTATAACGGACTGAAAGTGCGTTAAGAGTTAAAAGAGAACTGAATGGCAGCTGCTTCAGTGCATATGTCCTATCCAGTTGCTCAGAAGAACTGCATAGCAATATGCTTAAATGCATATTGTCCATAATTTTGGCAGCGTTTTTAGTATTTTTGTGGGGTTGTATGCGGCCATTTGGGGTCCATGTGATCAGCTGTTTTAGTGCATATTGTCACACCCGATCGCCCTCCCTTCTCAGACAAGAGCCTCAAGCGCTGTGGTAGTGCTGAGAGAAGCATTGGGACTTGGAGCCTGTGCAGGAACCACGAAGCTTGGAGCTTGTGGGGATATTAAGAAGCCTAGGCAGGGATTGGTAGGGACATAGAGACAAAAGTAAGATAGGGAACTCCCTTCCACACACCCAGACAATTGAGTGGTAAGTGGTTATGTATGCTTGTGAGTAACCTTAAAGTGATGAGGGCTTATTTTTATTCATGCAACTAGTAATTAGGTACCGTATTTATCGGCATATAACACGCATTTTTTCCCCTTAAAATCAGGGGAAAATCGTGGGTGCATGTTATACACCGATCCCTGCTGTCTCTGAGGGCAGAGGAGCAAGCGCTGCTGAATTACAGCCACGATCTCCTGTGTACCCGCGCTCTGTCACTCACACCCACGCCTCCTGACCCCGCATTGAGCCACTGTTCTGTCTATCATATGAGCAGGGCCAGGAGGCATAGCTATGTGTGACGGAGCGCCGGGTACACAAATCGCAGCTCTGTGTAATTCAGTGGCGCTCGCTCCTCCTCGTCCCTCGGAGACAGCAGGGATAATCCAACACTGGCGAGGCTGCAATTATGGGAACGGTGAGGCTGCAGATGGGCACTGAGCAGGGTGCATTGATGTACAATTTAGAGGCTGCAGGTGGGCACTGAGCACGGTGCATTGATAAGCTGTGACCCTAATATTGCTTCAAAGTTCAGTATTCAAAATGTGAGTTTTATTCCTTAAACTTCCCTCCTAAAATTGGGGTGCGTGTTATACACCGATAAATACGGTAGTTTTTTTGATAAGTATCTAGGGGTTGTCAAGGCGCACAGCGTTCCTCGGCAAAGGTTCGCCTGTCCGTGGTATTGCGAATGCCAGTAGGCAGCTTGACACAGTCAGTAAAGCATATTTTTGAATGGGACAACTTTAAGTCTCGAGACAGACGCCTGGCTGGTTGACCACCTTAGCCAGTGAGTAGTTGCGCTCTCAAAAAATACATAGGCCTGTTTGCATTATCTGTTATTTTTTTCCTTCCAAGATGAAAGATTCCTAAGGTAAAGGGAGGGTCTCACATTTATTTATTACATCATCTAGAGTGTTAAGAAAATATATTTCTTTATCGTACATCGTGGGACACAGGGCACCATAGTAATCACTATGTTGGTATATAGGCACCTTCAGGTGATGGACACTGGTATACCCAATACAGGAAGTTCACTCCCTATATAACCCCTCCTCCTACCAGGAATACCTCAGTTTTTTCGCCAGTGTCTAAGGTGTTTGTCACGAGTGAAGATGTGCTCTGAAGAGCTCCACTGGAGGGATCCTTGCTGGATTTAAACAGCCTCCATAGACTGGATCCATCCAAAGTCCCACTGAGGCTAAGGTGGATGGTACCCGGGCCTCGTATACGAAGCACGAGGTTTTGCCTGTAACGCCTCTTTGCAGGGCTGGCCCGCCTGGGACCCAGGACTTTTTGGTCATGCTACATTACCTAAAGTTTTTCCTGGCGGGGTGCTAATACGGGTCCAAGGGAGTAGAACCCCTATAAAGGGACCCGGTCCTTACAGGTTTGCTAACGCAACCCGCAGTGATGGGTGAAGTTTGGATCTGACTGTTAAAGCAGTATCCTGCAGCGAGGATAAGGTAAGGGAAGAAGCCTACGAACTGTAAAAAGTCCACCTATGCTTTTTTTCTTCCATAAGCAAAAAGTTGTCATGCCTAAAGTCTCTACTAGGGGAGTAAAATGCACATACCTTAGTACGTTGCTTCTCAGTCAGCTCAGAGTCCCAGCAAGCCAGGGGGGATTCCTCATCCAGATTAAAGTTTTTAAAAAAACAGTGGCAGCGGCTTTCATATGTTTATTTTTCTTTTCTTCCCCACAGAAGTTTTTTCAAAACTTCCCGCCTCCCCAGCCCTCCCTTCCCTCCCCTCTCGCTCAAGGAGCTTGTTGAATGCCGTCCGCAGACTATGGCTAGTTAAACCAGAGGGGGGATGTATGTAGTGACGGAGGGGGCGTGGCTTAAGGCACGGCGCCGTGTGTTGGACATAAGTCCATGAGGAGCACACAGCGCAGGCGCTGGGAACAAGAGACAGAGACCGACGCTTCACAGATAAACCAGCTGGGGCTCTGATGAAGGAACACCTTCGAAACACGTCAGCCAGCAGCGGTTCGTATGTACACTCCTCTCCAGGACTCAGAGACTGCAATCAGTAGACAGACTGCCATATGTCAAAGACCTTTTTTAAGCGTGATTGTCTCCTACTTTTGTTTTCTGAATAAATGTACCAAAAGATAATGCACTAGGCTGGTGCGCCCTCTTTTTGTGTTTTTGTAAACCAGCTGGAGCCTGACACACAGGACACAGGAGCGCTGGGGGCACGTAAGGTTGATGCAGGCATTTCCATTACAGGAAATAACATTTACACACAGCACTAAAGCTGAACTTTATTAGCAGCATTGTCTTTTGCTAGACTATTTGCTCAGCGAATTGTGCCTTTACTATAGTGCCTCTGGTTTTTGTGCTCAGCATTATGGCTCCCAAAAAAGACACCACAAAGGTACCAAAAATTTTCTCCCTCCAAAGAGATTCTCAGTTCTCTATCCCATGGAGGAGAAATTCACCAAAAAATGGAATGTACCAACAGTTGATGCTGCGATTTCTAGTGCGAATAATAGTCTAACTTGCCAAGTAGACAATGCACAAATGCTTAAAGATCCAACAGATAAAAAGGTTGGAATTCCTGTTAAAATACTTTTTCCTTGGCAGGGGCCGTTACTCAGCCTGCAGTTGCTGCAATAGGCACCTGTCAGTCCCTAAAGGACCAGTTTAGACAGGCCCTTAAGAAGGTCCCTGCACAACAGGCCCGCGATTTGGCCGAACTACCAAAGGCATTATGTTTTGCCATAGACGCCATGAAAGACTCTATTCACCAGGCGTTCCCGCCTTGCGCTTGTGCTAGTACACATGCATAGGACCCTGTGGTTAAAAAATTGGTCAGCCAAAGCAAACTGCGAAAGGCTTCTGACTAGTTTCCCTTTTCATGGGGCTCGACTATATAGGGATGATTTGGACAAATACATCCAAACTATTTCTAGTGGGAAGAGTACTCTCTTGCCAGTCAAAAGAAAGTATAAACGTCCTTCATTTAAGTGGACTCCTTCCCCTGCGCCAGGGGCATCCGCCTCTAGGCAGTGGCGACGGCCTCCACTGTCAGACTCTAGAGGAAAGCCTCAGGGTCAGGCTCTGGCACAGAAGAAGACCTGGGGCCGGAAATCTGCAAAGCAGAATTCTAAAGCCTCATTATGAAGAGGCGTCCCCTCTCACCAGAGTGGGGGGAAGACTTCTGCAATAGTCAGAAGTCTGGCAAGAGGAAATTCAGGACAGATGGGTCATCTCCACGGTGTCTCTAGGATACAAACTAGAATTTTGGGAGTTTCCACCGTCTTGTTTTCTGAGATCAAACGTTCCCAAAGATCCAGGCAAAAGGCATCTCTGTTTTGGGCATTAGACCGATTACTGGCTCGGGGTCATACAGATCCCCACAGAAGAGCAAGGTTTGGGGTTTTATTCAAACCTCTTTACGGTACCAAAACCGAATGGAGATGTCAGACTAATTCTAGATCTAAGGAATCTAAATCAGTTCCTGAAGATCCGCTCCTTTTGCATGGAGTCGATCAGGTCAGTAGTTTCTATCCTACAAGGAGGAGAACTTCTGGCGTCTATCAACATAAGGGATGCATATCTGCATGCCCTATATTTCCCGCTCACCAAAAGTTTCTGCGGTTTCGAAGTAGAACAGCAGCATTTTCTGTTTGTAGCCTTGCCCTTCAGGCTGGCTACAGCACCCCGGGTGTTCACAAAAGTTCTGGCCCCACCTCTAGCCAGGTTAAGGGCCTAACCGTCTTGGCGTACCTAGACGATCTATTGCTAATAGACCAGTCGATGGCTCCTTTTGGAGCAAAGTGAACGCATTACAACCAGTTACCTGGAAAGTCTAGGTTGGATTCTCAACCTAGAGAAGTCTTCCTTAAAACCGCTAAAAAAGCTGGAGTATTTGGGCTTGATCATAGACACAGCCCAGAAAAAGGTGTTCTTACCTCAGGCTAAAATCAACTCCACAAGAGAGCTGGTGCAGATGGTCAGGTGGAAAGGAGATACCTCCATTCGCCTTTGCATGAGGTTGTTAGGAAAGATGGTGGCTTCATTCGAAGCGGTTCCCTATGCCCAGTTCCATTCGAGACTGTTGTAAAACAGTATCCTATCTGCTTGGAACAAAACGATTTAAGCTTTTGACTTGCCAATGTGGCTGTCTCCAAGGGTGTACCAAAGCCTCCGTTGGTGGTTGCTAACCGAGAATCTGCTGAAAGGAAAATCCTTCAGACCAGTTATCTGGAAAGTGGTAACGACAGATGCCAGCCTTTCAGGCTGGGGAGCAGTACTAGAGAAGATAACTGTCCAAGGACAGTGGTCAAGAACCGAAAGAGCCTTGCCCATCAACATCCTAGAGATTCGGGCAGTGCGTCTGGCTCTGAAGGCCTGGACATTCAGGTTACGGGATTGTCCTGTCAGGATCCAATCCAACAATGCCACAGCTGTGGCCTATATCATTCAACAAGGTGGCACCAAGAGTCTCTTGCAGCGCAGACAAAGGTGAACCATATTCTAACTTGGGTAGAAAGGAATGTTCCGTGCCTATCGGCAGTCTTCATTCCGGGAATAGAGAATTGACTACCTGTGTCGCTGAAAGGAGATGTAGGTTGTCTAGGGATATTTTTAGGCCCTCGATAAGTCTGCATAAGGTGTACCTTACAATCCCCACAGGCCTGTGAGATTAGCCCATTGAGACAATGATAAAAAAAGAATGACAACGTTTTGCCGAGCAAATCTAATCTTTATTCTTTGGTGTGAATATTTAAAGGGGGCTTTCAGAAACTACCACCCCTTGACCGTGTCATACAAATTATCCAATCAAATACAGAAACCTTTTATGAGAAAAGTGAAACTAATTATTTTTAAGAAATCACGTGCTTTACAAGAAACGAAACACAAAAGAAGATAACAGGAGCATGAGAAACGAAACTAGAATACCAATACACACCTAGTAATATGTGCAATGAAGTAAGGAAAAACACAAAATGGAAACCAAATTGTAAAATGGATGTGGTTAAGCTAAATATCCCTTCAATCCCCTCTAAGATCATATAAGATGATCTCTACATTCTATCTAGTGTTCTAGTACTTCTTTGGGATTGTGGCATAGATTGCCTGATGATTCTTCATGTATGTCATGTAGGATAGAACCTTATCATCAGGAGATTGAATGCGTGCAATTATGCAAATACACACTTAAAGCAGAGGTAAAGAATCAGAGCAAGAATAAATATCATAGTAGTCAGGCACCTTGGCACTTGTGTTAGAGATCCAAGTACAGCATGATTTCCCAGTCATTTCACATAAACCTGTGAGAGCTGCACTCATGCTTTCTATAGCGAACTCATGTAGTTCTAGCTGTTTTCTAATTGCTCTAGTTTCTATGTTTAACATAGCAATGTCATCTGAATTCCTCTCCATTATCTCATCCAATATTCTTGAATAATTGTTCAACCTTTTCATCATGTTTATACCCCATCCTGTCCAAGAAGGAAACCATGCCCAGGCAATATCTTGTTTAGAGAACAATTCCCTTTTGTTGCGGTGCTTGAGGGGGTATCTGGGGTGTATACTGGCCTCTAGGTTGGCACAGGGAGATGTTAAATATTGACCTGCTACAAATGGAGGGGTTAGTCTGGTGTTTTAATTTAGGGAATGAGACACAATCAGGGGAATGACTTTTACTTGCTATTGGAAAGGTAACAGTGTTGTTTATGTACAGAGTGGATATGTTAGTTAAGAAGACAGGAGGAGTCTCGTTGAGGAAGGAGGAAATATTTAAAAGGTAATAAAGGGGAATTCAGGCAGTGCTAGGATGTAATTTGCTACATATCCAACATTCTTCATACCCTGATTTTTTTAGCATAAGCATACTTAGTTTTACTGATAAGATGCTTTTGCTAAAACTTATCTCCAATCTCTCTCTTTGTTCTAGCTTGTGTCACTGTAATGTTCTCTTGTGTGTGTGTTCCCACAGATACTTTTAATTGCACCCAAATCTTCAGGGTGGTAGATACGGTTAGTGATGATCCAGGTGGGCAGGGACACTATCAGAGAGATCAGGAGGCAAAATGCCTTGCCAGAAGTCTGTGGTGAAATAAGCGAGGTCATCTTCTCTGGCCAGACCTGCTTTCCCAGGAACTCCTCCTTCATCTGCTTGGACTTCTGCTTGAGGGCCTTCTTTATCCAAGGTCTCCTTCCTGCTCCTGGGGCTTTGGGCAACCTTTTTTACTCGACTGGCATGGTTCCAGGACTGGCAGTTTTCCACTAGGATGGCTGTTCTGGTCACTGCAACCACTGTGGTATGAGGTCCAAAGGGACCTCATACCACATACCTCATACTCTTATTTCTGTTCAGCTGTTGGACCACCACAGTGTCTCCCACCTTTAAGGGGTGAGTAGCTTCCTGTGAAGAAAAAGGAGAGGTGCGAGCAACATTTCTTTCGACTGTATCCAATATTTCAATCAGTTTTCTTACATATACTTCTTGTATTAAGTTGAAATCTCCCTTTTCTACCATTAAAGGTGCTCTGGCCCATGGGGTGGGGAAAGGTCTACCCATCAAAACTTCAAAAGGTGACTACCCTGTTGTTGTGGATAGGGTCATTCTTATTTTTGCCAGGACTGCTGGGAGGACCTTTTTTCCAGTTGGCAAAGGTTCCTCCTGTGGCCTTTCTTATCTTGTCTTTTATTGGTCTGTTCATTCTTTCTACTATCCCTGAGCTTTGAGGGTGGTAGGGAATGTGGAACTTCCATTCTACCTTGAGAGTTTTTACCAAGTCCTGGCAGACCCTGGCCATGAAAGCTGGACCATTGACTTTATTTGAAGTGGGCATCCCCACCGAGGAATAATTTCCTGAGTGAGGATCCTCACTACTGTTTGTGCATCTTCTTTTGTGGTCACGAAAAGTTCGACCCATCCTAAGAATATAAAAATCTCTACCCAGAAGATCAGCAGATCAGCTGTGACCTGTATACCTGCGTGGCCTATTCTGTGGTACTGTGATATGAAGAGTGATGCACTTGTCGCTGGTATACATGGTTTCCCCTCTTTGCAGAGAAGTCGAGTTTTTGGATCTTTCTGCACACCCTTTTTATCTCAGTCCCTTAACTCATAATTTGAGGCATAATCCTGGAGATCTGCGAGTGACTGTTCAAATGGGGATAGTTCAGGTATCAGCATAGCCGTTTGGATGTCGGTTGTCTGTGAGATAGCAGCTTGTTTAGCAGCAAGGTCAGCCAGAGCATTTCCCCTGGCTATCGCTGTCTGTTGGCCTGTATGTGCTCTGCAATGTACTATAGCCAGTGTTTTAGGTAGCTGGATAGCTTTTTAGCAGTAACATTACCAAAGAAGAATGTGAAATGTTCTTTCCATCTGCTGCCACGAAGCCACACCTACTTCATATCACACCGAAGTCGTGTACCACGCCGTACTCATACTTCGAGTCAGTTTACATCCTGACCTTCAAAGAGCTGGCATGCTCTAGTGAGTGCAATTAATTCAGCAGCCTGTGCTGATTGATATGGAATAGGCTTGGCCTCAAGTATAACAGCTGGAAGCTGCACAACTGCATACCCTGCATGGTATGTACTGTTCATTTGGCCTAGAGCAAGAACCATCCACAAAAACATTCTGTGTGTCTGGTAGTGCTGTGGAAGATAAATCAGACCTGCGTGATGTGTCTTGGTGAATGAGGTTTATGCAGTCATGTTGTGGCACAACCTCATCCTGTTCTTTTAATCCTAAAAGGGCGTTTAAAATTGGTGCTGGGCCTGCAGTGGGAGAAGCATATTTGATGTGCAATTTTGGATTGGACGGCAAAATCACCTCATATCTGCTCAACCTCTGAGCAGAAATGTGCTGTGCATGTATATTTTTCAACAGGATTGACACATTGTGGGTGGTGTGAAGTGTGGTGTCGTGTCCCAGAGGGAAAGAAGTGGCCATCTCAACCATCGCACAGGACGCTAGAGTTCTGAGACACATGGGCATGCCCTGAACCTGCATCGGGACCATCTTTGAGAGAAAAAAAAAACTACAGGGCGTAGTCTCCCACCATGTTCCTGGGCCAGTACTCCCGCCATGGTTCTGCAATTTTCCCTGGCAAACAAGTTATACATTTTGCCATATTTCAGGGAGGCAGAGGCTCGGACTGGTAACCATTGTGCATTTCAACGTGGCAAAAACATTTAACATTTTATCAGACCATTTTACAGTATCAGACATTTCAGAGAGGGTTGCTTGTCTCAATATATTGTCATAGAAAGAACAGTCAGGTATTCAGTGGCGGCAGCAACCAATCATTCCAAGAAAGGTAAGCATGTCTTTCTTGGTAAGTGGGCGGGGCAAACCCACAAGAGTGACAGCTCTTTTTTTTGACTGACTTTCCTAACTCCCGGAGACCGCACAAACCCTAGGTACTAAACCTCCTGTTTACACCATTGTAACTTTTTCTTAGACACTTTGTGACCACATACATGTAACCATTTCAATAAGGATAGGCTATCAGCTCGGCAGTCCTCCTCTGAAGAACTACAAATCAAAAGATCATTAACATACTGCAACAGTACAGAACCATGAGGGGCAGTCCAAGGCCCGAGGGTGGCTTGGAGTACTATAGAATAGACCACAGGTGAGTCTATATAAAGCCCCATACACACTATCAGAGTTTTTCCATCAGATTTACCAAAACCATATAATATGAGGTCAAACCTTAGGAGTTTCAATGTGTATGCAATCAGGCAGGCCCTTACACTACATGGTTTTGGTAAATCTGAAGGAAAAACTCAGCAGAAAATCTGATAGTGTGTATGGGGCTTAACTCTGCGGCATTCTACACCAGATAAACTGACGACTGTGTTGGTCAATCGACACAGTAAAAGCAAAGAGTGGCCGTGCCTCCTCGTCTACAGGGACGGAGAAAAAGAAAATTCTTTAAATCAGTCACAGTAAAATACTCTGCATCGTATGGTATGGCGGCAAGTATTGATGGCACATCAGGCACTATTGGGGCAATCGGCACCACTAGGCTATTGATGGCCCTTAGGTCTTGTACAAACCTATAGTCACCATTTGCCTTCTTTACCAGGTTAATGGGAGTATTGTAGGGCGAGACACTTTCCCTTAAGATTCCTTTCTCCCCTTTTTCTCTGTGTGTAACTCCCTCTTTGTCCTTGCCCCCTCCCTCTTTGTATAAAAGTTTCCCCTTTTGATTTCCTGAGAAATCATTTTGATAATGTGTCTGCCCTGGTGTTTGTTTAGGAATGTCAAAACATCCTGCAGCATACTTCTCTGTCAGCTTCCTGCAAAAATCAGTTACAGTGCCTGTAGCTCAATCTGATATTTGCTGTCTTGCTGTAAGTGCATGTTTAAGGCTAGGGATGAGCTTCGAGTTCGAGTCAAACTCATGTTCGACTCGAACATTGGCTGTTCGCAAGTTCGCCGAACAGCGAACAATTTGGGGTGTTCGCGGCAAATTCGAATGCCGCGGAACACCCTTTAAAAGTCTATGGGAGAAATCAAAAGTGCTAATTTTAAAGGCTAATATGCAAGTTATTGTCATAAAAAGTGTTTGGGGACCTGGGTCCTGCCCCAGGGGACATGGATCAATGCAAAAAAAAGTTTTAAAAACGGCCGTTTTTTCAGGAGCAGTGATTTTAATAATGCTTAAAGTCAAACAATAAAAGTGTAATATCCCTTTAAATTTCGTACCTGGGGGGTGTCTATAGTATGCCTGTAAAGGGGCGCACGTTTCCCGTGTTTAGAACAGTCTGACAGCAAAATGACATTTTGAAGGAAAAAACACATTTAAAACTACCCGCGGCTATTGCATTGCCGACAATACACATAGAAGTTCATTGATAAAAACGGCATGGGAATTCCCCAAAGGGGAACCACGAACCAAAATTTAAAAAAAAAATGACGTGGGAGTCCCCCTAAATTCCATACCAGGCCCTTCAGGTCTGGTATGGATATTAAGTCGAACCCCGGCCAAAATGTAAAAAAAAAATGTGGGGTTCCCCCTAAATTCCATACCAGACCCTTCAGGTCTGGCATGGTTTTTAAGGGGAACCCCGCGCCAAAAAAAAAAAAAAAAACGGCGTGGGGTCCCCCCAAAAATCCATACCAGACCCTTATCCGAGCACGCAACCTGGCAGGCCGCAGGAAAAGAGGGGGGGACGAGAGTGCGGCCCCCCCCTCCTGAACCGTGCCAGGCCACATGCCCCCAACATTGGGAGGGTGCTTTGGGGTAGCCCCCCAAAACACCTTGTCCCCATGTTGATGAGGACAAGGGCCTCATCCCCACAACCCTGGCCGGTGGTTGTGGGGGTCTGCGGGCGGGGGGCTTATCGGAATCTGGAAGCCCCCTTTAACAAGGGGACCCCCAGATCCCGCCCCCCCCTGTGTGAAATGGTAAGGGGGTACTTACCCCTACCATTTCACTAAAAAACTGTCAAAAATGTTAAAAATGAGAAGAGACAGTTTTTGACAATTCCTTTATTTAAATGCTTCTTCTTTCTTCTATCTTCCTTCATCTTCTGGTTCTTCTGGCTCTTCTGGTTCTTCCTCCGGCATTCTCGTCCAGCATCTCCTCCGCGGCGTCTTCTATCTTCTTCTCCTCGGGCCACTCCGCACCCATGGCATGGGGGGGAGGCTCCCGCTCTTCTCTTCTTATTTTCTTCTCTTCTTCTCTTCTTCATTTTCTTCTCCGGGCCGCTCCGCATCCATGCTGGCATGGAGGGAGGCTCCCGCTGTGTGACGGCGCTCCTCGTCTGACAGTTCTTAAATAACGGGGACGGGGCCACCCGGTGACCCCGCCCCCCTCTGACGCACGGGACATGACGGGACTTCCCTGTGGCATTCCCCGTGACGTCACAGGGAAGTCCCGTCAAGTCACCGTGCGTCAGAGGGGGGCGGGGTCACTGGGTGGCCCCGCCCCCCGTTATTTAAGAACTGTCAGACGAGGAGCGCCGTCACACAGCGGGAGCCTCCCTCCATGCCAGCATGGGTGCGGAGCAGCCCGGAGAAGAAAATGAAGAAGAGAAGAAAAGAAGAGAAGAGCGGGAGCCTCCCCCCATGCCATGGGTGCGGAGCGGCCCGAGGAGAAGAAGATAGAAGACGCCGCAGAGGAGATGCTGGACGAGAACGCCAGAGGAAGAACCAAAAGAACCAGAAGATGAAGGAAGACAGAAGAAGCATTTAAATAAAGGAATTGTCAAAAACTGTCTCTTGTCATTTTTAACATTTTTGACAGTTTTTTAGTGAAATGGTAGGGGTAAGTACCCCCTTACCATTTCACACAGGGGGGGGGGGCGGGATCTTGGGGTCCCCTTGTTAAAGGGGGCTTCAAGATTCCGATAAGCCCCCCGCCCGCAGACCCCCACAACCACTGGCCAGGGTTGTGGGGATGAGGCCCTTGTCCTCATCAACATGGGGACAAGGTGTTTTGGGGGGCTACCCCAAAGCACCCTCCCAATGTTGAGGGCATGTGGCCTGGTACGGTTCAGGAGGGGGGGCGCACTCTCGTCCCCCCTCTTTTCCTGCGGCCTGCCAGGTTGCGTGCTTGGATAAGGGTCTGGTATGGATTTTTGGGGGGACCCCACGCCGTTTTTTGAGGTTTTTTTGGCACGGGGTTCCCCTTAAAATCCATACCAGACCTGAAGGGTCTGGTATGGAATTTAGGGGGAACCCCACGTCATTTTTTTTTTAAATTTTGGCCGGGGTTCCCCTTAATATCCATACCAGACCTGAAGGGCCTGGTATGGAATGTAGGGGGACTCCCACGTCTTTTTTTTTTTTTTTTTTTTTTTATTTTGGTTCGGGGTTTCCCTTTGGGGAATTCCCATGCCGTTTTTATCAATGAACTTCTTGTCGGCAATGCAATAGCCGCGGGTAGTTTTAAATATGTTTTTTCCTTCAAAATGTCATTTTGCTGTCAGACTGTTCTAAACACAGGAAACATGCGCCCCTTTACAGGCATACTATAGACACCCCCCAGGTACAAAATTTAAAGGGATATTACACTTTTATTGTTTGACTTTAAGCATTATTAAAATCACTGCTCCTGAAAAAACGGCCGTTTTTAAAACTTTTTTTTGCATTGATCCATGTCCCCTGCGGCAGGACCCAGGTCTCCAAACACTTTTTATGACAATAACTTGCATATTAGCCTTTAAAATTAGCACTTTTGATTATTCATGTTCGTGTCCCATAGACTTTAACGGTGTTCGCGTGTTCGAACAAACTCTTTTCCTGTTCGCATGTTCTGGTGCGAACCGAACAGGGGGGTGTTCGGCTCATCCCTATTTAAGGCCAAGGTTGCTGAGGTATGTCTGTATTAAGAGACTGTGCATGTTATACTGAACAAATCCTGCCTCTTGTGTCCGAACTTCTATAAATCTTTTCCAGCATTCTAACACAGATTCTGCTGACTTTTGCTTGCAAACTGGTAAAAAAAATTTGTTGCTGTGTGTCTTCATGTGATGAGGTCCTTATCTGGTTGTGGAATGTAAGGGGAGGAGGCGGGGCACACAGTACAAGCATAGAGAAGGTTGATTTAACCCTTAAATTTATCATCCTATGACTCAGCTAAACCCATCGTGGACAATGTTTGGGCTAGGATGCTATAGGGAGCCTCGGTCCAGCTAGAGCAGTGGTTCTCAACTCCTGTCCTCGGGACCCACTAACAGGCCAGGTTTGCAGGATAACTGAAATACATCACAGGTGATATAATTTGCTGCTCAGTGATTGCAGTATTCTAGTCTGCATCTCCCTAAGGTAATACTTAAATTCTGGCCTGTTAGTGGGTCCTGAGGACTGAAGTTGAGAACCACTGAGCTAGAGGATCTCCACAGCATGCATTTTTCTTTTTCTTTTTCTTTCTAAACATTCTAAATTCTTGTAGATACTAAGTCTCTGTATATTATTACTTTTCCTATGTTTATAACCAAACAATTTTTATTTACATTTCAAATTTTTGGCAGAGTGCCAACAAGTTCAAAAAGTGCCTTCAATTGCGATAGCATTAATGCCGCAAACAATTCCCCACTATCTATTACGGTTAGTGAGATATTAGCGCTTGAACCCTGTTGGCAAAAAGCCAAATGTCCAAATTTTGCACCTGACTTCCCCTTCGCAAAAAATGTCAGTAGCAAGAAGAATTATTCAAATAGCATGTTTTAATTAAAAGTTATCCTCACCAATTTATGTATTACCTTAAGAAAGTGTTATTAACGCTCTACCCATATTTTAATTAGTAAAAACATCCCTAATGTCACAATACTTCAAAGACCTGGGACAGAATTGATAAGTCTCCCCTGCTCTTCGAATAAGTGACATTACTCCCTTCACTGTCCGCCCTTCTTAAAACACAAATTTGTTATGTAAATTAAACCTTAAAACTTGAACCCTTGGTTTATCTTCTCTAAATAAGGGTCCCTTTCCTAATTTAGAATGATACCCTCCTGGGACACTGGCTACAAGATATTTCCGAGGACCAGTATAACAGAATAACAAACCAGTAATACAATCAGGACACTTTAGAGACATTTGTTAGTACATAAGAAGAAATTAACCTGGATACTCACCGATCCAGGGTTCTTTATAAACTCTAAAATTCTTATTCAACTCTATAAAGACAAATCAGCAGAAACGAAACGCCAATAAACCTTAAAACAATAATTCCGGTATAAGACTTAGTTCTGTCAGACCACCCAATATTTTATTTCTCTTTTTAGTTCTTTCCCTAAAATGACACTGAACGTCTGATTACTGCAAGGAAAAGAAAATATTTTTACTCACTGAAACAATGCCAGAATCATTCTGTAGACTACAATACAGGTTATATCTTAAACTTTAGAATCAAAGCATTCATATATAAATCATTAAAAAATAAACAGTGCAGTGGAAAAGGTGTCATCTTACCTTACGACGCCCGACAAATTCCACACAAACATTACACAGATTACAAATCATCTTATGACAGCTAGCTACGCAACAGGAAGATAAAGCAAAGAGATCTGGTTTTGTCCGGCACACCTTGTCAGACTTTTTCTTATAATTACAGTACTGTATAAATCAATAAATCAAACTCTCCCAGAGCTTTTTCTACTGTTTACCCGAAACAGTCGCCGCAGTCTTATTCTATGGACTTCTCCTTAAAGTCCTTAAAACCCACCCAGGGTTTTTTATTGCTTCTCAGAGCAGTTTCTTTGAAGCCCACCCAGGGCTTATCTATCGAGGTCTAAAAAACGAATTACAGGTCCCTCAAAAGGAATCGATCTCTAAATAAATCACGGCAAGAGATAAATATAAATCAACTCACCGGATGTATTATGATCAATTTCGGACGAGTCCCCAAACTGAAAGGAGATGTAGGTTGTCTAGGGATATTTTTAGGCCCTCGATAAGTCTGCATAAGGTGTACCTTATAATCCCCACAGGCCTGTGAGATTAGCCCATTGAGACAATGATAAAAAGGAATGACAAAGTCTCGCCAAGCAAATCTAATCTTTATTCTTTGGTGTGAATATTTAAAGGGGGCTTTCAGAAACTACCACCCTTGACCGTGCCATACAAATTATCCAATCAAATACAGAAACATTTTATGACAAAAGTGAAACTAATTATTTTTAAGAAATCATGTGCTTTACAAGAAACGAAACACAAAAGAAGATAACAGGAGCATGAGAAACGAAACTAGAATATCAATACGTACCTCGTAATATGTGCAATGCAGTAAGGAAAAACACAAAATGGATGTGGTTAAGCTAAATATCCCTTCAGTCGCCAGCAGTTACTCCCGGGGAATGGTCTCTTCACCCTGACATTTTTCAGGCTGTTTGCCAAAGATGGGGGACACCGGATGTAGATCTTCTAGTGTCCTGATTCAACATGAAGTTAGTCAACTTTGTGTCCAGGACAAGGGATCTACTCGGCATGCAGGACAGATGCATTGGTGACCCAGTGGGATCAGTTCTCACTGATTTATGCATTCCCCCTTATTCATTTGCTGCCATGACTTCTTTGCAGGATCAAGCTGGAAAGAAAGCCGGTAATTCTGGTAGCCCCAGCGTGGCCCAGAAGGTCCTGGTATGCAGAAATCGTAAAGATGGCGGTGGAGGATCCATGGTCCCTTCCACTATAGCCAGACCTGCTCTTACAGGGGCCGATATTTCATCCTACCTTATGAAAGCTAAATTTAACGGCTTGGCTATTGAAACCCACATTCTGAAGAAACGTGGGCTTTCCGGGTCAGTTATCTCTACCTTGATTAATGCAAGGAAGCCAGTTTCCAGAACTATATATTATAGAGTCTGGAGGGCTTATGTTTCCTGGTGTGAATCCAAGGGTTGGCACCCTCAGAGATGTATCATAGGCAGAATTCTTGCCTTTCTACAATTAGGGGAAGAGATGAAGTTGGCCTTGAGTACTATTAAGGGCCAAGTCTCAACTTTATCGGTCTTATTTCAAAGACCGCTTGCTACACATTCTTTAGTCTGGGGTTTTGTGCAAGGGGTGATGCGGATTAATCCTCCAGTTAGATCACCTTTGAACCCTTGGGACTTGAACTTAGTTTTGTCAGTGTTATAAAAACAGCCATTTGAACTGATACAACATATTCCCTTAGTCCTTCTGACAAGGAAGTTGGTGTTCTTGGTTGCTATATCCTCAGCAAGGAGGGTTTCGGAATTGGCTGCTCTTTCTTGTAAAGAGCCATACTTGATTATTCACGAGGACAGAGTGGTGTTGCGCCCTTGTCCAGATTTTTTGTCAAAAGTGGTCTCAGGATTCCACCTGAACCAAGATATTATCCTGCCATCGTTTTTTCCAAAACCATGTTCCAGGGAAGAGAAGTCACTACATTGTCTTGATGTTGTGAGAGCAGTCAAAATCTATTTAAAGACGACTGCTCAGATCCGGAAGACTAATGTCTTATCTAACTTAATTTTATCAGGTGGATGTGAGCAGGCATAAGGATATCGCCTTAGGGCGCAGTGTGCTGCAGGCAGCAGTATAGATCTTCAAGTCTGGGGGTGCTCTATGGGTTGTGTCTCCCTCCCCTCAAATAGCATTGCTATGGGACGTCCCACATAGTGATTACTATGGTGCTCTGTGTCCCATGATGTATGATAAAGAAATTAGGATTTTTTTTTATAACAGCTTACCTGTAAAATCCTTTTCTTGGAGTACAGCATGGGACACAGAGGTCCCGCCCCTCTTTCTGGGGTTTAAGTATATTGCTTTGCTACAAAAACTGAGGTACTCCTGGTAGGAGGAGGGCTTATATAGGGAGTGAACTTCCTGTATTGGGTATACCAGTGTCCATCACCTGAAGGTGCCTATACAGTGGTGCAAAAAAGTATTTAGTCAGCCACCAGTTGTGCAAGTTCTCCCACTTAAAAAAATGAGAGAGGCCTGTAATTGTCATCATAGGTTTACCTCAACTATGAGAGACAAAATGTGGAAACAAATCCAGACACTCATATTGTCTGATTTTTGTAAGGATTTATTTGTAAATTATGGTGGAAAATAAGTATTTGGTCACCTACAAACAAGCAAGATTTCTGGCTCTCACAGACCTGTATCTTCTTCTTTAAGAGGCTCCTCTGTCCTCCACTCATTATCTGTATTAATGGCACCTGTTTGAACTTGTTATCAGTATAAAAGACACCTGTACACAACCTCAAACAGTCACACTCCAAACTCCACTATGGAGAAGACCGAAGAGCTGTCGAAGGACACCAGAAACAAAATTGTAGACCTGCATCTGCAATAGGCAAGCAGCTTGGTGTGAAGAAATCAACTGTGGGAGCAATAATTAGAAAATGGAAGACATACAAGACCACTGATAATCTCCCTCGATCTGGGGCTTCATGCAAGATCTCACCTCGTGGGGTCAAAATGATTACAAGAACAGTGAGCAAAAATCCCAGAACCACACGGGGGGACCTAGTGAATGACCTGCAGAGAGCTGGGACCAACTAAACAAAGTCTACCATCAGTAACACACTACGCCGCCAGGGACTCAGATCCTGCAGTGCCAGACGTGTCCCCCTGCTTAAGCCAGTACATGTCCGGGCCCGTCTGAGGTTTGCTAGAGAGCATTTGGATGATGCAGAAGAGGATTGGGAGAATGTCATATGGTCTGATGAAACCAAAGTAGAACCGTTTGGTAGAAACCCAACACGTGTTTGGAGGAGAGAGAATGCTGAGTTGCAACCAAAGAACACTCTACCTACTGTGAAGCATGGGGGTGGCAACATCATGCTTTGGGGCTGTTTCTCTGCAAAGGGAACAGGACGACTGATCCGTGTACATGAAAGAATGAATGGGGCCATGTATCGTGAGATTTTGAGTGCATACCTCCTCCCATCAGCAAGGGCATTGAAGATGAAACATGGCTGGGTCTTTCAGCATGACAATGATCCCAAACACACTGCCCGGGCAATGAAGGAGTGGCTTCGTAAGAAGCATTTCAAGGTCCTGGAGTGGCCTAGCCAGTCTCCAGATCTCAACCCCATACCTCTGAGTGACTCCCAATTTGAGTGAATAATAGGCAAACAAAAAAAGAAAGCTTTTTTGTTTGCCTATTATTCACTGTTGCAGTAGGCTTTAAGATTGAGGTGGGATAGAGAATTGTGCTGAGAGATTTCCAGTCATGGCACCAGGTTTTACCTAAAGGACTAGATTTTATGCTTCCCAGATATTGTCAAATTTGTGCCATTCAGACAACCTCTGTATGTTTAAAGAACCGGGCAGCACGTGTGCGAGTAAATGTGACAAGCCTGTGACCTATGAAGAAGCCCACCCTCCGCACTTTATTGCTCATAGGAAAAGCTGGCTGTCTGAACACTCATTTTTTCCAGAAGTTTTTGGAAAATGTGGAAAAAAATGAAAACGCATTTTATTTTTTTTTACACAAAGTTGTCAATTTATAAGATATTTCTAACACATAGCATGTATATAGCAAAAATTACACCACAAAATACATTGTGCTACTCTTCCCGAGTATGGCAATACCACATGTGTGAGACTTTTACACAGCCTGGCCACATACAGAGGCCCAACATTGAAGTAGTACCTTCAGGCGTGCTAGGAGCATAAATTACACATCTCATTTCATTCCTACCTATCACACTTTTAAAGGTCCTTGAGCACCAGGACAGTGGAATTACCCACAAAATTACCCCGTTTTGGAAAGCAAACACCACAACGTATATTCAATGAGGCATGGGCTGCAGATAGGTACTCGGGTACTCTGATAGGCTGGAGACAGGTACTCGTGTACTCTGACCTGGTGACAGGTGCTTGGGCACTCTGATGGCCTGGTGACAGGTACTCTGATGGGTTACAGATAGGTACTTGGGTAACCTGATGGGCTGGTGACTGGTATTCGGGTACTCTGAAAGGCGGTGACAGGTACTCGGGTACTCATATGGACTGTGACAGGTACTCGGGTGCTCATATGGACTGTGACAGGTACTCGGGTACTCAGATGGACTGTGACAGGTACTCGGGGACTCATATGAACTATGACTGGTACTCGGGTACTCATATGGACTGTGACAGATACTCTGGACTGTGACAGGTACTCGGGTACTCTGATGGACTGTGACAGGTACCCTGGTACTC
Source organism: Lithobates septentrionalis (assembly GCA_037952835.1). Classification (NCBI taxonomy): domain Eukaryota; kingdom Metazoa; phylum Chordata; class Amphibia; order Anura; family Ranidae; genus Lithobates; species Lithobates septentrionalis. The sequence goes on along the minus strand of JBBDGP010001179.1, from coordinate 2,720,015 downwards.
AGATGGACTGTGACAGGTACTCTGGTACTCAGATGGACTGTGACAGGTACTCGGGTACTCATATGGACTGTGACAGGTACTCATATGGACACTGACAGGTACTCAGATGAACTGTGACAGGTACTTTGAGGGGTGGGGACAGGTCCTTTTTATTGGGGGGAATCAGTGTGATTGGTGTACACTGTAAGCGGTAATGAGATGTTACCACAATCTCCTTCTCACACATGATCGGTGTGTGAGGAGGGGAACCTGGTAACATCTCGTTACTGCTCTATGTTTACATTTAGTGATCGGCTGTGAAAGGATCACAGCCGATCACGTGGTAAACAGTCGCCGGCCAATGGCTGTTTACCAGCATCGGTGATGAGCAGTGTTCCCAAAAACACGTTGCCACCGATGTGCGAGCGTAGCTCGTTCGCGATCGCGCGCATGCGCTGTGCAAAGTGGGGCGGTACCATCTGTGATCGGTTGTGACTTCATCAAGGCCGATCACGTGGTAAACAGCCATGCCCAATGGCTGTTCACCACCCTCGGTGGCGAGCGGTGTCTCCATGACATGCCTCCACTGAAGGTACAGGGATGCGCGCACACGATCGCGTGCATTCCGTGGATGGACGTCATACGACGCCCACCCAGAATGAGAGCCACGCCGCCTGGCTGTCATATGACGGCCGGCAAGCGGTTAAACATACATAGGTACATATTTAACCCATTTCTGATAAGAATATGCATATAATTATTTTTCTACATGGGTATAATGGGTGGAATATTACAGTTAAACATACCTAGGAACATATTTAACCTATTTCTGATAAGAATTTGCATATAATTATTTTTCTACTTGTGATTATGGGAGGAATATCATACTTAAACATACCTAGGAACATATTTAGCCTATTTCTGATAAGAATATGCATATAGTTATTTGTCTACATCAGGATTATGGGTGGAATATTACAGTTAAACATACATAGGAACATATTTAACCCATTTCTGATAAGAATAGGCATATCATTATTTTTCTACATGTGGATTATGGGTGGAAAATTACAGTTAAACATACCTAGGAACATATTGAACCTATTTCTGATAATATTTAGCATATACCGTATTTATCGGTGTATAACATGCACAGGCCAATTTTAAGAGGGAAGTTTAAGGAAAAAATGTTTTCACAGCCCCCTTTACAGTACACAGTCCCCCTCCCCCTGCACAGTACACAGCACTCCATCCAGTACACAGCCCCCCTCCCCCTGCACAGTACACAGCCCCCCATCCAATACACAGCCCCCCAGCCCCCATCCAGTATACAGCCCCCTTCCCCAGTACACAGCCCCTCCCCTGCACAGTACACAGTCCCCCATCCAGAATACAGCCCCTCTCCCCAGTACACAGCCTCCCATCCAGTATACAGCCCACCCGCCAGTACACAGCCCCCCCAGTACACAGCCCCCTTGCACAGTACACAGCCCCCTCCCCCTGCACAGTACACAGCCCCCCATCCAGTATACAGCCCCCCTCCCCAGTACACAGCCCCCCATCCAATACACGGCCCCTCCCCCTGCACAGTACACAGCCCCCATCCAGTATACAGCCCTCTTCCCCAGTACACAGCCTTCCTCCCCTGCACAGTACACAGCCCCCATCCAGAATACAGCCCCCCTCCCCAGTACACAGCCCCCCCCTGCACAGTACACAGCCTCCCATCCAGTATACAACCCCCTCCCCAGTACACAGCCCCCCTTCCCCTGCACAGTACACAGCCCCCATACAGTACACAGCCCCCTCCCCAGTAAACAGCCCCCCATTCAGTACACAGCCCCCTCCCCAGTACACAGCCCCACATCCAGTATACAGCCCCCCTCCCCCTGCACAGTACACAGCCCCCCTTCCAGTATATAGTCCCCCTCCACAGCACACAGCCCCTATCCAGTATACAGCCCCCTCCCCAGTAAACAGCCCCCCCCATACAGTATACAGCCCCTCCCCCTGCAAGTACACAGTCCCCATCCAGTATACAGCCCCCTGCACAGTACACAGCCTCCCATCCAGTACACAGCCCCCCGTCCAGTACATAGCACCCCTGCACTCCCAGGAGACCCCTAGTCTCCTGGAATAGCACTGCCAGCATACTCTACAGTTAAGAAAAAATGACTGCCAGTCCCTTCTACACTGCTCCTCCTGTGTCACTCATGTTGTAAAATGAAGCTTCCATATACCTCATTAGCTCCATTTTTTTTCAATGACCTGGTCACATGACCGCTCTCCTCCTCCAATCTAAAGCTACTCTCGGAGGAGGAGGAGAGCAGCCAGAAAAAACTGACCTATTGAGATATTTGGAAACTTTGCTTTACAATGACACTGACACAGGAGGAGCAGTGTATGAAAAGAAAGAAAAAAAGAGCGCACCAGCCTAGTGCATTATCCTTGACAGATTTATTAATTGAAAGCAAGATAAAATCTACTCATAAAGTTCGGAGAAAAAAAATCCCATTGTATAAGGCACAGAGGCGATTGGTCCAGTGGTAGCAGTTTTTCCAGGTCCTAGGAAGAAGGCGTACGGACTACTGCTGGCTAACGCGTTTCGAAGGTTACCCTTCTTTATCAGAGCCTTGGTAGTGTTAGTCTCCTGCTAGTTTTTATACATGTGTCCATCTAAAAAAGACTCATCAGATTGGTGCTGAGGCCCCTCCCTTAATTAGTGGACGGTCCTCTGAGAAGGATGGGCCTTGGCTTTGTTATTATAAGACCATAATGTATTTAAATTATAGTTTGATTTTTATTTTTAATATTTACGTTTAATATGATTTTAGTCTAAATTATGATTTTAGTCTTAGTTCTAGTTTTTAATTCTAGTTTTTAATTTTAATTTTAGTTTTAATTTTAGTTTCAATTCAAATTTTAATCAGCAGCCATACATATATTCAAAGGTGTATACATCCAATAGCAGGAAAACTGAAATAGTCCTACCAATATCGCTATGTAGGTGAGTCAAGGCATATCAGATGTTACTTGGAGCACCTCTCCCCTCTCTTTGTTGGATTGCAGACATCAGAAGAAACTGATCAGAAATCTAAAATCTAAGATCAGGAATCAAGTATCGTACCTTATAGTGTATATGCTAGATGGCAGCTCTTTTGTTCAGGCAGAGTGCCTCTGTGGGGACTGTAGCTGTTCCGGCTTCCATTGCTGGCATTTTCTGGCCGGTGACATGCTCCTATGCTCTGTAGAGCCGAGTGGAACGCACGCCGCTCCTCCACTTCTGGGTTGCGGTCCACGGGGCAGAAGTGCGGTCATGACGTCATTTCCCGTGCGCCCGTTGGCGCACAAGATTGACACACTGTGATAAACAATAGCCTCCATTTTGCCATAGGCAAAGATAGAGGCCTAAGCCGAACAGAAGCGTATAGACAGTGGATTAAAAGGGGATATTGGATTACAGTGGAGCTTCTAAAAAAGATTTGATAAATCTGATAATACCACTAGAAGGTATTATCAGATTGGGGGGGGGGGGGGGGGAAGGGGAGAGACAGGAAAGGGGGAGATACTCATTTGTCGGATGCTAAACATAAATGTTATATAAATAAATACTAAATGGGATGTAACAAAGGCTATTGGGAAAATGGTTCCATAGCTATAGCTAGAAAGTAATAGTATCATGGACACATGTATTAGAAAACCAGCAAGAGATGCACTAAAGTTAGTAATAAAAAAAAAAAATATATATATAAATACATCTATATAGACATATATAGACATATATACACATACGTGTAATTAGATGATTCAAATCCAGTAATAAAAAGCAATATTAAAAATATCCGAATAAAAATACAGAGGTATGTGTACTTGGGCTCCCGTATATTATCGGAACTGGTCCTTACGTACACTACCAATGTAATATAAAAGGGTTTGTTATAACCACATATATATAGTACATATAATTGTTTTGTACATTATTTCAGGTGTAACTATAACTAGAATGCCCATACCTGTATGTACAGGGGCTATTTAGTAGACACCAAAGAAAGAGATAACAGAATCATTATGTCGAATTGGTTAATAAGACAATGATGAACAACAAATTAGATGGGAAATGGTAAATGATGATGATAATAATGATATAATATACTATGTAGGGATGGGTTTGCTCAGGCCTGCAGCACACCACTCAGCGCCAAAATGGATTTAGTTAATGCTTCTAAGCAGAGCTAGAACTACAGACTGGAAATTACAGGTATAAAGAGACTTACAGTATCTAAACTAAGTCTTTTAAAGGACAGCAGCCGTTTAAAATATTACATAAAATGACAATAATAGCATACATAAACTGTAGAGGTAAACATACACTATAAAACAGCGCTATTGTTGAGCAAAAATACATAGGAAATTATGCGGCCAACTACGCATAAAAACATCACACAGAGAAGTAGAGAGTCCGTGAAGTGGTCAGAGGACAGTCCATAAGTGACAATACAGCCGTATCCCAGTGTGCGCCTTCCACCGGTCAGTGAGGTATCACCCTGTGTTGACACTCTCCCCCTAGGGGGTTAGACTCACCAGATCTGCAAATAATAACAAGCCTCCAAGAATAAAAAAGATCTCCTCATCACCTCTCTCTCAGTCCCACTCCGGGGGGTTTTTCAGGGGGGGTCACAACTCCACACAGATAAGCAAAAAGAAAAGAAGTATGCACATAGCGTAATTCTGTTTATTGGAGCCAAAACCCACAATCTTCTAAAAACCCTTCAATCAATATACGTACATATAAAACAGTCAATCAAGCATGAAAATAGGAAAGGCTGCGTGTCACCATTCAAAGGATCAGCCGGCTCGGTGCCCAGGGGAACAGATCACTTCCTGGTTGTAGATCGGGCTGTGGTGGAACGCAAACCTCACTTCCGGCGTCGTGTAAGCCACGCCCTGACGCGTTTCGTCATATCCTGACTTCGACAGAGGGCGTGGCTACACGGCACAATGAGAGGCTTATAACACCCGCCCCAATCCTGACCGCCAATCATGCAGCAGCAAGTCAGACGTCAGGCGCACGACGTCAGACCTGTAGCCAAGCGGTGATTAAGCATAAGGAAAAGTGGGAGGGGGCGTGTGTAACCTCACTGCACGTAATGAATGGCAGTGACAGTGTGTTGGGATCCGTGAGATGAGTGATCGCTCATCATACACGTCCACATAGCACACATTAGCACAAAAACCACTAACCGGCATACGTACTGATTAACATACGAAGTGCCGCTATCATAGTTAAAAACAGGCAAGATTATGCAAGTAATAAATAAATAAATAAGAAATATGCGGACTACACAAGGCACTAAAAGCAAATTAAACACAATACTAGGAACCAATGCAGCATAATAATTGCAGTAGAATGACCATTTACAGATCATAATTGTAACGACATATTTAAGCATATTTCTTTTTAACAGTATACATTAAAAAAGAACTATAATCATAAGCGAGTAAAAAGATATATAGATAATATTGGTTAATGTAAACCAAACGTCATTATAAATCTATATAAATAAAACCCATGAGCCGGAAACAATGACATATAACACACTTATATAAAAGCCATACTAAGGACCATAGAGATAATAATGCAATCGAATTAATACTAATTAAGATCAATACCAATTAGGATTAGTAAAGCAATTAAAGAACTGAATACCAAAGATAGATATTAATCATATACCAACAATGCAATCATTAATATTAAAATAATACAAAACCATAGTAATATTAAAATTGCATCTATGAATCACTGATAAAACAATTGATGTCTAGGTCAACGTTTAACCCCTTTGGCACCAAAGTGTCAGCCAAAAATATCCACCGAGTCTCTCTTTTAGAGAGGTCACGGACCAAGTGGGAGCCCCTCCATTTCGGCTTAAGGTGGTCAATGCCCCAAAACTTAAGACCCGACGGGTCCTGGTTATGTACAAGCTTGAAATGCAGAGACACACTATGATCTTTAAAGCCCAGTTTGATGTTGGCTATGTGTTCTGCAATTCTTACTCTTAAAAGCCTTTTTGTGCGACCGATATACATCAAGTCACACGGGCATTGAAGGGCATAGACCACATGCGACGTATTGCATGTGATGAATTCATTAATAGCAAATTCTTTACCATTGGAGGTCGACCTGAAGTTTTCCACAGCCCTAAGGGGCCTGTTGACCTCTCTGCAGGCTCGACATCGTCTACAGCAAAAGAAGCCATTTCTATCCCAGAAAGTGGGCATCCTAGACGGAGGGTCAAGGACTTTCTGCACTATTTTGTCAGCAAAGCTAAGAGACTTCCTATATATAAATCTGGGCCTCTCAGGCAAAGCAGAGTGAAGAACTCTGTCCATCAGCAAGACATGCCAGTGGGCCGAGATAATATCTTCCACCTCCTTATACTGAGAATGGAATTCCGATAGAAAGCTCCATTCATGGCTCTCCCTAGCCCTTAGAGATGGAGATTCATCAAGCAGCGTCGATCTTGGTTGGAGGGCTAGTTCATGTATAATGGAATCAAGCATCAGCTCTTGATACCCCTTCCCCATAAATTTTTTCTTTATAACCTGTGCTTGAGTCAGAAAATCTGTATCATCCAAACAGTTCCTTTTTATTCTCGTTAGTTGTCCCTTAGGGATGTTCTTAAGCCACATCGGATGGTGGCCGCTAGTGATGGGTAAGTAGCTGTTGGAGTCAGTGGGTTTGAAATAAACTTTCGTTGCCAGACAGTTCTCTTTCCTAAAGATGGTGACATCCAAAAAATGTATGTCACTCTGACTGGCCTCACTAGTCAATACAATGTTATTCGTGTTAGAATTGAGTTCTCTCAAAAATTCCTGGAGGCTGTCACTGGTACCATCCCAGATAAAGAATAAATCGTCAATATACCTCCTGTATAATAGGAGTTGATGACTATTATACAGTCAGGGCGTGGCTTACACGACGCCGGAAGTGAGGTTTGCGTTCCACCACAGCCCGATCTACAACCAGGAAGTGATCTGTTCCCCTGGGCACCGAGCCGGCTGATCCTTTGAATGGTGACACGCAGCCTTTCCTATTTTCATGCTTGATTGACTGTTTTATATGTACGTATATTGATTGAAGGGTTTTTAGAAGATTGTGGGTTTTGGCTCCAATAAACAGAATTACGCTATGTGCATACTTCTTTTCTTTTTGCTTATCTGTGTGGAGTTGTGACCCCCCCTGAAAAACCCCCCGGAGTGGGACTGAGAGAGAGGTGATGAGGAGGTCTTTTTTATTCTTGGAGGCTTGTTATTATTTGCAGATCTGGTGAGTCTAACCCCCTAGGGGGAGAGTGTCAACACAGGGTGATACCTCACTGACCGGTGGAAGGCGCACACTGGGATACGGCTGTATTGTCACTTATGGACTGTCCTCTGACCACTTCATGGACTCTCTACTTCTCTGTGTGATGTTTTTATGCGTAGTTGGCCGCATAATTTCCTATGTATTTTTGCTCAACAATAGCGCTGTTTTATAGTGTATGTTTACCTCTACAGTTTATGTATGCTATTATTGTCATTTTATGTAATATTTTAAACGGCTGCTGTCCTTTAAAAGACTTAGTTTAGATACTGTAAGTCTCTTTATACCTGTAATTTCCAGTCTGTAGTTCTAGCTCTGCTTAGAAGCATTAACTAAATCCATTTTGGCGCTGAGTGGTGTGCTGCAGGCCTGAGCAAACCCATCCCTACATTTTCTGTTTTCTTTCTTGGCTGCCATGGACGCGTTGTTGTTCTTGAGTAGTAGGACTATTGATATTGGAAATGTGTTTGCAGTCAACGAGCAGACCGCTGCACAGACTAATGTTAATGGTTTACTTACCTCTTTGGGAAATGTATTAGAAAAACAGGTCCGCACATGGTGGGACATCTGTGCGTTTGAACAGTACATTAAAGAAAAAATCATAGTTAGGAGTCTCAGGTGGGATATAGTTCCCCAAGATGGACTAGACGATCCAGAATCCATGAAAGAATGGTTCGATTTTTTTACGGGCATGGGATTTAAGTTGCAGGAGTTGGTCCTTGCACGTAAACGAAAGAAAATGTCTATTTTAGAGGGTAAAATCAATGACATTCGTTTGCAACTAGACCCACTAAAAGAGTCACAACAATTAGTGGACTTTAATGCCCGTATTAAAAGGAAACTCGAAAAGGTTGACAAGGATACTCAGAAGAAGAAGGCCAAAAAATTCCAGAGAGATTTGGCTGACTTCAGATCCGGCTCTGTGTATCTTTGGCAACAAGTTAAGAATGATGAGAATGTTAATCCTAGGAGAGGGTCTGTGCTGGCAGCACATCCCTCCAATAATTCATCAAATAACATACCGTCTGGAGTGGATGGAGGAAGGGAGAATCTACCTGGCCGTCCTCCCCACTCTACCCCAGTCAGGGGTGGTGCGGGACGAGGTGGATTAGATGATAGGAGAAGTACACCTACTAATCCCCAGCACCCTATGCCTTCTAACAGCCACTATCAAATCCCTGTTCACAACAGATACGAGCCCCTGAGGGATAATGGTGATAGAGTAAATTACCATTCTCCTCGTCCTTTTTTAGGGAGGGGAAGGGGTTGGCAGAAACGGGGTCGTGGTCACCCTCAACGCAGAGGGAGGCCCCCACCCCACCCGCAGATGAGACAGCCCTATGTAGAACCACAGTGGAGGGAGTACCCCCAATGGGAGAGGGATTATGCCGGGCATCCCAATCCATGGGGAGGAGAACAAGGGGCTGCAGGGCGGGACGAAGGGCCCAGAAAAAGAAGGAGAGAGCAGGATTAGGAGGTATCTTTAACCTCAGTAAGACAGTTTTAACACACAAGGAAACAAATATTTTACACTTAGGCTTAAAATGCGGCCTAAAAAGGCCGATTAATAAGTTAAATGTGTTCATTGATGTACACAAGTACATTAGAAAGTTAAATATCAAAAAATACTTTCTGAATAAAAACTCCCAACCTGTCAGTGTTACAGCTATGGCTTCGGTGCCTACTGACAGTGGGTTAAGGAATAAGTCACTGTTTAACCCTTTGAATAGTGCGAATCAGAACATTGATGTTTTTAAAGCACTAGTGATACGGGATCTAGAGTGTATAGTGCCAAAAAAGAATGTAAATCCGCAGTATATATTGGATGGAATTACTATGTTGGAGAAAAGGAAGGAAATTGTCGTTAGGCCTGCTGATAAAGGAGGAGGAGTAGTTATTTTAGATAAACAGTTTTATCATGGCCAACTTACTGAAATGCTCAATGATAGTAATACTTACGTGAAGTTGTCAAAAGATCCTACTGCACAGTACGAGAAAGATTTGAGAAACCTGGTTGAAAGTGGATATGCTTTGGGTGTGCTATCCAACCGTGAGAAAAAATATCTTGTACCGAGTAGTAGTAGAATCCCCACGATCTACACTCTACCGAAGATACATAAGGATCTTAATAACCCTCCAGGTAGGCCAATTGTGAATGGGATTGGTTCCATTACATCTCGTATGGGCCAATACCTGGATCATTTCCTACAGGATAGTGTCATATGCACCAAGGCATATCTTAAGGATACCAAAAGTCTCCTACAAATTCTCCAGCAGATTGACCTCACAGGGAAACAAGAAGTGTATCTGGTAACCGCGGATGTTGCTTCACTTTATTCGGTGATCCAACATGACGATGCCCTTCTAGCCCTTAATTGGGCCTTATCCCAGCGGGATGACTTACCACACAGTCATAAAGTTTTTATTAGGAATGCCTTAGATTTTTGTTTAGGCCATAATTTCTTTTGGTTTGACGGGCAGTTTTATTCTCAGTGCAGAGGTGTAGCTATGGGGGCAAAATTTGCCCCAAGTATAGCAAATCTGTTCATGAGTGAGTGGGAGGATAAAACTATCTTTTCGTCCCCCCGTCATCAACTCCTATTATACAGGAGGTATATTGACGATTTATTCTTTATCTGGGATGGTACCAGTGACAGCCTCCAGGAATTTTTGAGAGAACTCAATTCTAACACGAATAACATTGTATTGACTAGTGAGGCCAGTCAGAGTGACATACATTTTTTGGATGTCACCATCTTTAGGAAAGAGAACTGTCTGGCAACGAAAGTTTATTTCAAACCCACTGACTCCAACAGCTACTTACCCATCACTAGCGGCCACCATCCGATGTGGCTTAAGAACATCCCTAAGGGACAACTAACGAGAATAAAAAGGAACTGTTCGGATGATACAGATTTTCTGACTCAAGCACAGGTTATAAAGAAAAAATTTATGGGGAAGGGGTATCAAGAGCTGATGCTTGATTCCATTATACATGAACTAGCCCTCCAACCAAGATCGACGCTGCTTGATGAATCTCCATCTCTAAGGGCTAGGGAGAGCCATGAATGGAGCTTTCTATCGGAATTCCATTCTCAGTATAAGGAGGTGGAAGATATTATCTCGGCCCACTGGCATGTCTTGCTGATGGACAGAGTTCTTCACTCTGCTTTGCCTGAGAGGCCCAGATTTATATATAGGAAGTCTCTTAGCTTTGCTGACAAAATAGTGCAGAAAGTCCTTGACCCTCCGTCTAGGATGCCCACTTTCTGGGATAGAAATGGCTTCTTTTGCTGTAGACGATGTCGAGCCTGCAGAGAGGTCAACAGGCCCCTTAGGGCTGTGGAAAACTTCAGGTCGACCTCCTATGGTAAAGAATTTGCTATTAATGAATTCATCACATGCAATACGTCGCATGTGGTCTATGCCCTTCAATGCCCGTGTGACTTGATGTATATCGGTCGCACAAAAAGGCTTTTAAGAGTAAGAATTGCAGAACACATAGCCAACATCAAACTGGGCTTTAAAGATCATAGTGTGTCTCTGCATTTCAAGCTTGTACATAACCAGGACCCGTCGGGTCTTAAGTTTTGGGGCATTGACCACCTTAAGCCGAAATGGAGGGGCTCCCACTTGGTCCGTGACCTCTCTAAAAGAGAGACTCGGTGGATATTTTTGGCTGACACTTTGGTGCCAAAGGGGTTAAACGTTGACCTAGACATCAATTGTTTTATCAGTGATTCATAGATGCAATTTTAATATTACTATGGTTTTGTATTATTTTAATATTAATGATTGCATTGTTGGTATATGATTAATATCTATCTTTGGTATTCAGTTCTTTAATTGCTTTACTAATCCTAATTGGTATTGATCTTAATTAGTATTAATTCGATTGCATTATTATCTCTATGGTCCTTAGTATGGCTTTTATATAAGTGTGTTATATGTCATTGTTTCCGGCTCATGGGTTTTATTTATATAGATTTATAATGACGTTTGGTTTACATTAACCAATATTATCTATATATCTTTTTACTCGCTTATGATTATAGTTCTTTTTTAATGTATACTGTTAAAAAGAAATATGCTTAAATATGTCGTTACAATTATGATCTGTAAATGGTCATTCTACTGCAATTATTATGCTGCATTGGTTCCTAGTATTGTGTTTAATTTGCTTTTAGTGCCTTGTGTAGTCCGCATATTTCTTATTTATTTATTTATTACTTGCATAATCTTGCCTGTTTTTAACTATGATAGCGGCACTTCGTATGTTAATCAGTACGTATGCCGGTTAGTGGTTTTTGTGCCAATGTGTGCTATGTGGACGTGTATGATGAGCGATCACTCATCTCACGGATCCCAACACACTGTCACTGCCATTCATTACGTGCAGTGAGGTTACACACGCCCCCTCCCACTTTTCCTTATGCTTAATCACCGCTTGGCTACAGGTCTGACGTCGTGCGCCTGACGTCTGACTTGCTGCTGCATGATTGGCGGTCAGGATTGGGGCGGGTGTTATAAGCCTCTCATTGTGCCGTGTAGCCACGCCCTCTGTCGAAGTCAGGATATGACGAAACGCGTCAGGGCGTGGCTTACACGACGCCGGAAGTGAGGTTTGCGTTCCACCACAGCCCGATCTACAACCAGGAAGTGATCTGTTCCCCTGGGCACCGAGCCGGCTGATCCTTTGAATGGTGACACGCAGCCTTTCCTATTTTCATGCTTGATTGACTGTTTTATATGTACGTATATTGATTGAAGGGTTTTTAGAAGATTGTGGGTTTTGGCTCCAATAAACAGAATTACGCTATGTGCATACTTCTTTTCTTTTTGCTTATCTGTGTGGAGTTGTGACCCCCCCTGAAAAACCCCCCGGAGTGGGACTGAGAGAGAGGTGATGAGGAGATCTTTTTTATTCTTGGAGGCTTGTTATTATTTGCAGATCTGGTGAGTCTAACCCCCTAGGGGGAGAGTGTCAACACAGGGTGATACCTCACTGACCGGTGGAAGGCGCACACTGGGATACGGCTGTATTGTCACTTATGGACTGTCCTCTGACCACTTCACGGACTCTCTACTTCTCTGTGTGATGTTTTTATGCGTAGTTGGCCGCATAATTTCCTATGTATTTTTGCTCAACAATAGCGCTGTTTTATAGTGTATGTTTACCTCTACAGTTTATGTATGCTATTATTGTCATTTTATGTAATATTTTAAACGGCTGCTGTCCTTTAAAAGACTTAGTTTAGATACTGTAAGTCTCTTTATACCTGTAATTTCCAGTCTGTAGTTCTAGCTCTGCTTAGAAGCATTAACTAAATCCATTTTGGCGCTGAGTGGTGTGCTGCAGGCCTGAGCAAACCCATCCCTACATTTTCTGTTTTCTTTCTTGGCTGCCATGGACGCGTTGTTGTTCTTGAGTAGTAGGACTATTGATATTGGAAATGTGTTTGCAGTCAACGAGCAGACCGCTGCACAGACTAATGTTAATGGTTTACTTACCTCTTTGGGAAATGTATTAGAAAAACAGGTCCGCACATGGTGGGACATCTGTGCGTTTGAACAGTACATTAAAGAAAAAATCATAGTTAGGAGTCTCAGGTGGGATATAGTTCCCCAAGATGGACTAGACGATCCAGAATCCATGAAAGAATGGTTCGATTTTTTTACGGGCATGGGATTTAAGTTGCAGGAGTTGGTCCTTGCACGTAAACGAAAGAAAATGTCTATTTTAGAGGGTAAAATCAATGACATTCGTTTGCAACTAGACCCACTAAAAGAGTCACAACAATTAGTGGACTTTAATGCCCGTATTAAAAGGAAACTCGAAAAGGTTGACAAGGATACTCAGAAGAAGAAGGCCAAAAAATTCCAGAGAGATTTGGCTGACTTCAGATCTGGCTCTGTGTATCTTTGGCAACAAGTTAAGAATGATGAGAATGTTAATCCTAGGAGAGGGTCTGTGCTGGCAGCACATCCCTCCAATAATTCATCAAATAACATACCGTCTGGAGTGGATGGAGGAAGGGAGAATCTACCTGGCCGTCCTCCCCACTCTACCCCAGTCAGGGGTGGTGCGGGACGAGGTGGATTAGATGATAGGAGAAGTACACCTACTAATCCCCAGCACCCTATGCCTTCTAACAGCCACTATCAAATCCCTGTTCACAACAGATACGAGCCCCTGAGGGATAATGGTGATAGAGTAAATTACCATTCTCCTCGTCCTTTTTTAGGGAGGGGAAGGGGTTGGCAGAAACGGGGTCGTGGTCACCCTCAACGCAGAGGGAGGCCCCCACCCCACCCGCAGATGAGACAGCCCTATGTAGAACCACAGTGGAGGGAGTACCCCCAATGGGAGAGGGATTATGCCGGGCATCCCAATCCATGGGGAGGAGAACAAGGGGCTGCAGGGCGGGACGAAGGGCCCAGAAAAAGAAGGAGAGAGCAGGATTAGGAGGTATCTTTAACCTCAGTAAGACAGTTTTAACACACAAGGAAACAAATATTTTACACTTAGGCTTAAAATGCGGCCTAAAAAGGCCGATTAATAAGTTAAATGTGTTCATTGATGTACACAAGTACATTAGAAAGTTAAATATCAAAAAATACTTTCTGAATAAAAACTCCCAACCTGTCAGTGTTACAGCTATGGCTTCGGTGCCTACTGACAGTGGGTTAAGGAATAAGTCACTGTTTAACCCTTTGAATAGTGCGAATCAGAACATTGATGTTTTTAAAGCACTAGTGATACGGGATCTAGAGTGTATAGTGCCAAAAAAGAATGTAAATCCGCAGTATATATTGGATGGAATTACTATGTTGGAGAAAAGGAAGGAAATTGTCGTTAGGCCTGCTGATAAAGGAGGAGGAGTAGTTATTTTAGATAAACAGTTTTATCATGGCCAACTTACTGAAATGCTCAATGATAGTAATACTTACGTGAAGTTGTCAAAAGATCCTACTGCACAGTACGAGAAAGATTTGAGAAACCTGGTTGAAAGTGGATATGCTTTGGGTGTGCTATCCAACCGTGAGAAAAAATATCTTGTACCGAGTAGTAGTAGAATCCCCACGATCTACACTCTACCGAAGATACATAAGGATCTTAATAACCCTCCAGGTAGGCCAATTGTGAATGGGATTGGTTCCATTACATCTCGTATGGGCCAATACCTGGATCATTTCCTACAGGATAGTGTCATATGCACCAAGGCATATCTTAAGGATACCAAAAGTCTCCTACAAATTCTCCAGCAGATTGACCTCACAGGGAAACAAGAAGTGTATCTGGTAACCGCGGATGTTGCTTCACTTTATTCGGTGATCCAACATGACGATGCCCTTCTAGCCCTTAATTGGGCCTTATCCCAGCGGGATGACTTACCACACAGTCATAAAGTTTTTATTAGGAATGCCTTAGATTTTTGTTTAGGCCATAATTTCTTTTGGTTTGACGGGCAGTTTTATTCTCAGTGCAGAGGTGTAGCTATGGGGGCAAAATTTGCCCCAAGTATAGCAAATCTGTTCATGAGTGAGTGGGAGGATAAAACTATCTTTTCGTCCCCCCGTCATCAACTCCTATTATACAGGAGGTATATTGACGATTTATTCTTTATCTGGGATGGTACCAGTGACAGCCTCCAGGAATTTTTGAGAGAACTCAATTCTAACACGAATAACATTGTATTGACTAGTGAGGCCAGTCAGAGTGACATACATTTTTTGGATGTCACCATCTTTAGGAAAGAGAACTGTCTGGCAACGAAAGTTTATTTCAAACCCACTGACTCCAACAGCTACTTACCCATCACTAGCGGCCACCATCCGATGTGGCTTAAGAACATCCCTAAGGGACAACTAACGAGAATAAAAAGGAACTGTTCGGATGATACAGATTTTCTGACTCAAGCACAGGTTATAAAGAAAAAATTTATGGGGAAGGGGTATCAAGAGCTGATGCTTGATTCCATTATACATGAACTAGCCCTCCAACCAAGATCGACGCTGCTTGATGAATCTCCATCTCTAAGGGCTAGGGAGAGCCATGAATGGAGCTTTCTATCGGAATTCCATTCTCAGTATAAGGAGGTGGAAGATATTATCTCGGCCCACTGGCATGTCTTGCTGATGGACAGAGTTCTTCACTCTGCTTTGCCTGAGAGGCCCAGATTTATATATAGGAAGTCTCTTAGCTTTGCTGACAAAATAGTGCAGAAAGTCCTTGACCCTCCGTCTAGGATGCCCACTTTCTGGGATAGAAATGGCTTCTTTTGCTGTAGACGATGTCGAGCCTGCAGAGAGGTCAACAGGCCCCTTAGGGCTGTGGAAAACTTCAGGTCGACCTCCAATGGTAAAGAATTTGCTATTAATGAATTCATCACATGCAATACGTCGCATGTGGTCTATGCCCTTCAATGCCCGTGTGACTTGATGTATATCGGTCGCACAAAAAGGCTTTTAAGAGTAAGAATTGCAGAACACATAGCCAACATCAAACTGGGCTTTAAAGATCATAGTGTGTCTCTGCATTTCAAGCTTGTACATAACCAGGACCCGTCGGGTCTTAAGTTTTGGGGCATTGACCACCTTAAGCCGAAATGGAGGGGCTCCCACTTGGTCCGTGACCTCTCTAAAAGAGAGACTCGGTGGATATTTTTGGCTGACACTTTGGTGCCAAAGGGGTTAAACGTTGACCTAGACATCAATTGTTTTATCAGTGATTCATAGATGCAATTTTAATATTACTATGGTTTTGTATTATTTTAATATTAATGATTGCATTGTTGGTATATGATTAATATCTATCTTTGGTATTCAGTTCTTTAATTGCTTTACTAATCCTAATTGGTATTGATCTTAATTAGTATTAATTCGATTGCATTATTGTCTCTATGGTCCTTAGTATGGCTTTTATATAAGTGTGTTATATGTCATTGTTTCCGGCTCATGGGTTTTATTTATATAGATTTATAATGACGTTTGGTTTACATTAACCAATATTATCTATATATCTTTTTACTCGCTTATGATTATAGTTCTTTTTTAATGTATACTGTTAAAAAGAAATATGCTTAAATATGTCGTTACAATTATGATCTGTAAATGGTCATTCTACTGCAATTATTATGCTGCATTGGTTCCTAGTATTGTGTTTAATTTGCTTTTAGTGCCTTGTGTAGTCCGCATATTTCTTATTTATTTATTTATTACTTGCATAATCTTGCCTGTTTTTAACTATGATAGCGGCACTTCGTATGTTAATCAGTACGTATGCCGGTTAGTGGTTTTTGTGCCAATGTGTGCTATGTGGACGTGTATGATGAGCGATCACTCATCTCACGGATCCCAACACACTGTCACTGCCATTCATTACGTGCAGTGAGGTTACACACGCCCCCTCCCACTTTTCCTTATGCTTAATCACCGCTTGGCTACAGGTCTGACGTCGTGCGCCTGACGTCTGACTTGCTGCTGCATGATTGGCGGTCAGGATTGGGGCGGGTGTTATAAGCCTCTCATTGTGCCGTGTAGCCACGCCCTCTGTCGAAGTCAGGATATGACGAAACGCGTCAGGGCGTGGCTTACACGACGCCGGAAGTGAGGTTTGCGTTCCACCACAGCCCGATCTACAACCAGGAAGTGATCTGTTCCCCTGGGCACCGAGCCGGCTGATCCTTTGAATGGTGACACGCAGCCTTTCCTATTTTCATGCTTGATTGACTGTTTTATATGTACGTATATTGATTGAAGGGTTTTTAGAAGATTGTGGGTTTTGGCTCCAATAAACAGAATTACGCTATGTGCATACTTCTTTTCTTTTTGCTTATCTGTGTGGAGTTGTGACCCCCCCTGAAAAACCCCCCGGAGTGGGACTGAGAGAGAGGTGATGAGGAGATCTTTTTTATTCTTGGAGGCTTGTTATTATTTGCAGATCTGGTGAGTCTAACCCCCTAGGGGGAGAGTGTCAACACAGGGTGATACCTCACTGACCGGTGGAAGGCGCACACTGGGATACGGCTGTATTGTCACTTATGGACTGTCCTCTGACCACTTCACGGACTCTCTACTTCTCTGTGTGATGTTTTTATGCGTAGTTGGCCGCATAATTTCCTATGTATTTTTGCTCAACAATAGCGCTGTTTTATAGTGTATGTTTACCTCTACAGTTTATGTATGCTATTATTGTCATTTTATATAATATACTATACTATAATACAATAATGATGATGATGATAATCGTTTAGGTTATAATCTGAACACTAATTCTAGTATACTTTCTTAGTAGAATGGGTTTATAGAAAGCATTAGGATGAATTGGATTAAATTTTTAATGGAATGAAATAGATTAGATTAAATTAGATTAAATTAAGATTGAATAAGATTACAAAAAATTAATTAGATTAGATTGAATGGAATTCGAATAGTGTATGAGAAGGGGCTGGCAAGTGATTTTTTTTTCAGCTTTAGACTATGCAGGCAGCGCTGTCCCAGGGCCAGGAGAGGCGGGGCGGCCGGCTGGCCTGACACCTCCTCAACGGGTGGCTCCCAGGGCAGACTGCCCGATCCCTGCCCCCGTTGGTAAAACATATTATCGGCATGTAACAAGCAGGCACTGTTTACCCTCTGTTTTCAGGGGAAAAAGGTGCGTGTTATACGTCGATAAATACGGTAATTATTTTTCTACAGGGGGAATATGAGTGGAATATTGTAGTTAAACATACATAGGAACATGTTTAACCTGTTTCTGATAAGAATATTGGTATAATTTTTAATCACTATTGGGGTAATGGATGGAATATCATAGACATACAACCTACGTAATTTCTGATAGAAATATGGGTAGAATTATTGTTCTTTTTGGGGATTAAGGGTGGAATATCAAAGTTAAACCTACCTAGGAACATATTTAACCTACTTCTGATAAGAATATGCATATAATTATTATTCTACATGGGGATTATGGGTGGAAAATTGAGGTTAAACATACATAAGAACATATTTAACCTATTTCTGATAAGAATATGCAAATCATTTTTTTTCTACATGGGGACTGTGAGAGGAATATCATACTTAAACATACCTAGTGTAAATCAGGTTAGGGAGTCTCCAAACAAGACATTCAGATGAGATAGTAGATCCAAATCTTTGTAAAAGAAAATTAGGTGCTTGATTCATACACTGCGGTGTAGAGACACAACACACACCGATATCCAGCTCTACTGGGCCGAATGAAGAAGGAAGTGTCTGTGACTTACAAACATCAAGTTTAACAATATATACTTATGAATATGCATAATGTCTAGGTATGTTATAGTTGTGACAGTATAGTTTAGTCCAATCAGCATTCATATCTTTTTAACAGCAAGGAAACAGTTAAGTAGGTGGTTACATCATGTGACTGGCAAAAAAAGAGATTTCAGCAGTATCTGGTCAGTTCAGACTGGTTTTGCTACAAAAGCCTATTTTGAGCGGCCTTTGAGTCCTTATCAGTAGTTCGTGTCATCACAGGCGTTCCTTAGTTTTGTTTCTCGGGAAACGAGCCATCTAAGACGAAAAAAACAAAACAAACCAAACATATTATAAATTCTTAAAGTGACAGTCTATATATATATATATATATATATATATATATGTATAGATATAGATATATATCTATATATCTATATCTATATATAGATATATATCTATATCTATATATATATAGATATATATCTATATATATATATATATATATATATATATATATATATATAGCCATATATATCAACATTATCAGACCCCTATGATTCTACTCATTTCCTTTCTCTTGACCCCTATGGAGGGGTCACTACCATATCTTCCCTACCTAGTATGATACCAGAGGGTCCACAGTACTACTTCACATCTTAGTGGATTAAAGCTCTTCTTAGGGTGTATGTGGATACATATCTTTACTCATTCCCATCACCCATCTCGGGATCATATGAATCTGCTAATCTGATAACACTCTATTTCTTCCTTGGGGTCATCTTCCTCAGTTCTAACTGCCATTGTAGTAATCCTTGTATTTCACATTTAGCACACCTGAAAAAAAAAAACAAAAAAAAACAAGCAATCCTATAAGGATGATTCCTATGAGGACAAAAAAATATCTGTTGAATCCATGATAATTTACCATTTCTAAACAAAGTATAATTTGAGTTTGTCAAATTTCCTATCATAATGTCACATTGTATACCTCTTTCCTTTACTTATCAAGGGGATATTCCCAAAGGCCTTAACTTTTATATTTAGCATAAAATGTATTTTCACAATAATAGAACATTTGTGACATACTGGTAATTGGGCATCTTTGTATTGCTTAAAATCAAAATGACATTAAATGAGTACTAGGTAGACATGTGCAGGATGAAAAAATTTGTTTAGTTTTGTTTCGTTTCGATTAGTTATTTAACTAAATTCGTTTAGTTAAATTTGTTGCATTCGTTACATTCGTTTCCGGGATTCGTTTAGTTTTGTATTCGATTTTGAAAAAATTTGCCCGTATTCGAAAAAAAACTATTCGAAAAAATTCTACCGCATTCGAAAAAAAACGATCAAATTCGAAAAAATTCTACTGCATTCGAAAAAATTTGACCGAATTTGAAAAAGTAAACTATATATAACCATTTTGCGAAATTCGAAATTCGTATAGAATGAAAGTGAATTTGAATATAAAAGAATAGAATAGAAAATAATAGAAAAGAATAGCATAGAAAAACAATAGAACAGAATAGAAAAAAATATAATATGCTCTATTCTAATCTTTTCTTTTCAAATTCGAATTAATTCTGTACCAAATTCCAATTTCGGAAGATGGTTTTATATATATATATATATATATATATATATATATATATATATATATATATATATATATAATTTTTTTTCTATTCTGTTCTATTGTTTTTTCTATTCTAGTCTTTTCTATTAGAATTCAATTTCATTCTATTTCTATATAACCATTTTCCGAAATTCGAATTTCATATAGAATGAATTCACATTCAAATAGAAAAAGATTTGAATAAAATAGAAAATAATGTAAAAGAATAGCATAGAAAAACAATATACCAGCATAAAAAAATATTATATATAGAACATCTTCCAAAATTCGAATTTCGTATAGGATGAATTCAAATTCAAATAGAAAAGATTAGAATAGAAAAACAATGGAACAGAATAGAAAAAAATATATAAAATATATATATATATTAAAGATTGGAATAGAATAGAAAATAATAGGACAGCATAGCATAGAAAAACAATAGAACAGAATAGAATAAAACATAATATATATATTATATTTTATTCTATTCTGTTCTGTTGTTTTTCTAGTCTATTCTTTTCTATTATTTTATATTCTAATATTTTCTATTCAAATTCATTATATACGAAATTCGAATTTCAGAAGCCATCTTCCGAAATTTGAATTTTGTATAGAATGAATTCAAATTCGAGTAGAAAAGTTTAGAATAGAAAAGAATAGCACAGAAAAACAATGGAACAGAATAGAAAAAAATATAATAGAAAAGATTAGAATAGAAAATAATAGAAAAGAATAGACTAGAAAAACAATAGAACAGAATAGAATAAAATATAATATATATATTATATATTTTATTCTATTCTGTTCTATTGTTTTTCTATGCTATTCTGTTCTATTATTTTCTATTCTATTCTAATCGTTTCTATTCAAATTTGATTTCAGTCTTCATGAAATTTGAATTTCGGAAGATGTTATATATATAATAATTTTTTTTTATTCTGTTCCATTGTTTTTCTATGCTATTTTTTTCTATGCTATTCTAAACTTTTCTACTCGAATTTGAATTCATTCTATACAAAATTCGAAATTCAGGAGATGGCTTCTGAAATTCGAATTTGAATAGAAAATAATAGAAAAGAATAGACTAGAAAAACAATAGAACAGAGCAGAATAAAATATAATATATATATTATATTTTATTCTATTCTGTCCTATTGTTTTTCTATGACATTCTGTCATATTATTTTCTATTCTATTCCAATCTTTTCTATTTTGAATTCAAATTTTATACGACATTCGAATTTCGGAAGATGCTTATATATATATATTTATTGCTATTCTGTTCTATTGTTTTTCTATTCTATTCTAATCTTTTCTATTTGAATGCAAATTCATTCTATACAAAATTCAAATTTCGGAAAATGGTTATATAGAAATAGAATGAAGTAGAATGAAATAGAATTCTAATAGAAAATACTAGAATAGAATATATATATATATACACACATCCAAAATTGGAATTTGGTACAGAATTAATTTGAATTCGAATAGAAAAGATTAGAATACAATATATTATATTTTTTCTATTCTGTTCTATTGTTTTTCTATACTATTCTTGTCTATTATTTTCTATTCTATTATAATCTTTTCTATTCAAATTCGAATTCATTCTGTACCAGATTTCAATTTCGGAAGATGGTTTTATATATATATATATATATATATATATATATATATATATATATATATATATATATATATATATATATATATATATATAAATATATATATATATATATATATATATATATATATATATATTATATTATATTTTTTTCTGTTCTATTGTTTTTTCTATTCTAGTCTTTTCTATTAGAATTCAATTTCATACTATTTCTATATAACCATTTTCCGAAATTCGAATTTTGTATAGAATAAATTTGCATTCAAATAGAAAAGATTAGAATAAAATAAAGAATAATAGCATAGAAAAACAATAGACCAGCATAGAAAAAATATAATATAAATATATATATAAACATCTTCCAAAATTCGAATTTCGTATAGAATGAATTCAAATTCAAATAGAAAAGAGAATAGAATAGAAAAACAATATAACAGAAAAAATATAATATATACAGTGGGGATGGAAAGTATTCAGACCCCCTTAAATTTTTTATTCTTTATTATATTGCAGCCATTTGCTAAAATCATTTAAGTTCATTTTTTTCCTCATTAATGTACACACAGCACCCAATATTGACAGAAAAATACAGAATCGTTGACATTTTTGCAGATTTATTAAAAAATAAAAATTTAAATATCACATGGTCCTAAGTATTCAGACCCTTTGCTCAGTATTTAGTAGAAGCATCCTTTTGATCTAATACAGCCATGAGTCTTTTGGGGAAAGATGCAACAAGTTTTTCACACCTGGATTTGGGGACCTCTGCCATTCCTCCTTGCAGATCCTCTCCAGTTCTGTCAGGTTGGATGGTAAACGTTGGTGGACAGACATTTTTAGGTCTCTCCAGAGATGCTCAATTGGGTTTAAGTCAGGGCTCTGGCTGGGCCATTCAAGAACAGTCACGGAATTGTTGTGAAGCCACTCCTTCGTTATTTTAGCGGTGTGCTTAGGGTCATTGTCTTGTTGGAAGGTAAACCTTCAGCCCAGTCTGAGGTCCTGAGCACTCTGGAGAAGGTTTTCATCCAGGATATCGCTGTACTTGGCCACATTCATCTTTCCCTCGATTGCAACCAGTTGTCCTGTCCCTGCACCTGAAATACACCCCCACAGCATGATGCTGCCACCTCCACACTTCACTTTTGGGACTGTATTGGACAGGTGATGAGCAGTGCCTGGTTTTCTCCACACATACCGCTTAGAATTAAGGCCAAAACGTTCTATCTCGGTCTCATCAGACCAGAGAATCTCATTTCTCACCATCTTGGAGTCCTTCAGGTGTTTTTTTTAGCAAACTCCATGCGGGCTTTCATGTGTCTTGCACTGAGGAGAGGCTTCCGTCGGGCCACTCTGCCATAAAGCCCCAACTGGTGGAGGGCTGCAGTAATGGTTGCCTTTCTACAACTTTCTCCCATCTCCCGACTGCATCTCTGGAGCTCAGCCACAGTCATCTTTGGGTTCTTCTTTACCTCTCTCACCAAGGCTCTTCTCCCCCGACAACTCAGTTTGGCCGGACGGCCAGCTCTATGAAGGGTTCTGGTCATCCCAAATGTCTTCCATTTAAGGATTATGGAGGCCACTGTGGTCAGGTCAGAGACTGCAGACATGATACAGGAGGTGGTCAGAGACTGCAGATATAATACAGGAGAGGGTCAGAGACTGTGGACATGATACAGGAGAGGGTCAGAGACTGCAGACATGACTCCCCATGGTCATCATAGTGAATAGTTAAGTCTCCAGCCATTAATTCACTGTAAGCACAGTGGGGAACAGCTTAAGTTCTAAAACATGACAAATTGGTGGGAGGGTTGGGATTTTTAGTACCTTGTCGCCTTAATTCTCAGTATGACGCACCATGTTTCTACTATGTTATTTTGTAACCTTTTATATTTAACTTATGCTATGTTCCTCATTTTCTTTTTCTGTAGAGTTATATCTATTACATTGGTCATGTCTCAATCCCCTGAAGAAACCAATGTCTTGGCGAAACATGTAGGGAAAACCTGACCTGCAATCATATTAGGTCAATACCATTCCGGCCATTAGCAAACATTATGTGCTCCCTCTTTATATGTTTAATTTGAATAGTAATCTGTATGTACTATCTGTCTATAATATAATGTAATAAAATCTATAATTTTAAAGAATTTTTGATTGAGTTGTTTTGGTCCAGCAATAATCCCCATCCTCTTTGCTTCTCTTTTTGGTTATGTATTGTGTTTTTTGCATTTAAATTAAAAAAAAGTATATTTGTTCCCACAAAATTGCAAATTTGAAAGAATGCTGTGCAAATACCATGTGACTAACATAAAAAAAATTGTAACACCCAGCAATTTATTCTCTCGTGCTTCTGCTTTAAAAAATAATATATAATGTTTGAGGCTGGGTTCACACTGCACACCGGAGCGGCTCACAGAAGGGATCCGGTGTGTCCCTATTCACCGTTTCAGGTCTGATTTCAGCCCAAATTTTTGGCTGAATTTTGACCTGAAACGGACCAGAAGACAAACAGGACTCCAGTGCAATTCACACCAGAGACGCTCCGGAGATGTGTGAAACGGCTCCATAGAGAACCGGTTACAGTTTTCTGCTATGTGAATTGGATGTGGGGAAACCCGCATTCAATTCGCAACAGTGTGAACCCAACCTGAGGGTTCTAAGAAACTTTCTAGCAAAAAAAAAAATGTAAAATTTAAAGTGTAGGTCACCATAAAACTCCTTTTCTTTTCAAAAGCCCCAGACATTCCTAAAAGAACCTCTACCTAATAAACATCAACCCTATATATTTTCTATCCTGGTAAAAATTATTTTCAATTGTAATGAGGGACAATCAAAAATTGTGTAATCATGATATTCTCTCAATAATCTCCTTGTAGAAAAACAATTATACCCATATACTTATCAGAAATTGGTTAACTATGTTCCTAGGTATGTTTAACCATGATATTCAATGCATGTGGGTATTCTTATGAGAAATAGGTTAAATATGTTCATTGTTCCACCCATAATCCCTATGTAGAAAAATTATTATATGCATATTCTTATCAAAAATAGGTTAAATATGTTCCTAGTGAGTAGAATCATAGGGTCTGATAATGTTAATATATGTATATATGTATATAGAGACTGTCACTTTAAGAATTTATAATATGCTTGTTTTTTTTTTTTTTTTCTTCTTAGATGGCTTGTTTGCTGAGAAACGAAACCAAGGAACGCCTGTGACGACACAGACAAGGACTCAAAGGCCACTCAAAATAGGCTTTCATACGTAAACCAGTCTGAACTGACCGGATACTGCTGAAATCTCTTTTTTTAGTTAAATATGTTCCTCTGTATGTTTAACTACAATATTCCACCCATATTCACCACACAGAAAAATAATTATATGCATATTCTTATCAGAACTAGGTTAAATATGTTCCTCTGTATGTTTAACTACAATATTCCACCCATAATCTGCCATGTAGAAAAATAATTATATTCATATAATATATATGTCTCTTATATATATATATATATATATATATATATATATATATATATATATATACAGTGGTTTGCGAAAGTATTCGGCCCCCTTGAACTTTTCAACCTTTTGCCACATTTCAGGCTTCAAACATAAAGATATAAAATTTTTATTTTTTGTGAAGAATCACCAACAAGTGGGACACAATTGTGAAGTGGAACGAAATCTATTGGATATTTTAAACTTTTTTAGCAATTAAAAAACTGAAAAGTGGTGCGTGCAAAATTATTTTGTTCTGTTGAAAGCGCAGAGAGCATCATGAAGACCAAGGAACACACCAGGCAGGTCCGTAATACTGTTGTGGAGAAGTTTAAAGCCGGATTTGGATACAAAAAGATTTCCCAAGCTTTAAACATCCCAAGGAACACTGTGCAAGCGATCATTTTGAAATGGAAGGAGTATCAGACCACTGCAAATCTACCAAGACCTGGCTGTCCCTCTAAACTTTCAGCTCAGACAAGGAGAAGACTGATCAGAGATGCAGCCAAGAGGCCCATGATCACTCTGGATGAACTGCAGAGAACTACAGCTGAGGTGGGAGAGTCTGTCCATAGGACAACAATCAGTCGTACACTGCACAAATCTGGCCTTTATGGAAGAGTGGCAAGAAGAAAGCCATTTCTCAAAGATATCCATAAAAAGTCTCGTCTAAAGTTTGCCACAAGCCACCTGGGAGACACACCAAACATGTGGAAGAAGGTGCTCTGGTCCGATTAAACCAAAATCGAACTTTTTGGCCACAATGCAAAACGATATGTTTGCCGTAAAAGCAACACAGCTCATCACACTCAACACACCATCCCCACTGTCAAACATGGTGGTGGCAGCATCATGGTTTGGGCCTGCTTTTCTTCAGCAGGGACAGGGAAGATGGTTAAAATTGAGGGGAAGATGGATGCAGCCAAATACAGGACCATTCTGGATGAAAACCTGTTGGAGTCTGCAAAAGACCTGAAACTGGGACGGAGATTTATCTTCCAACAAGACAATGATCCCAAACATACAGCAAAATCTACAAAGGAATGGTTCACAAATAAACGTATCCAGGTGTTAGAATGGCCAAGTCAAAGTCCAGACCTGAATCCAATCGAGAATCTGTGGAAAGAGCTGAAAACTGCTGTTCACAAACGCTCTCCATCCAACCTCACTGAGCTCGAGCTGTTTTGCAAGGAAGAATGGGCAAGAATTTCAGTCTCTCGATGTGCAAAACTGATAGAGACATACCCCAAGCGACTTGCAGCTGTAATCGCAGCAAAAGGTGGCTCTACAAAGTATTAACGCAAGGGGGCCGAATAATTTTGCACGCCCCACTTTTCATTTTTTTATTAGTTAAAAAAGTTTCAAAAATCCAAAAGATTTCGTTCCACTTCACAGTTGTGTCCCACTTGTTGGTGATTCTTCACAAAAAATAAAAAATGTATATCTTTATGTTTTATGTATGCCTGAAATGTGGCAAAAGGTTGAAAAGTTCAAGGGGGCCGAATACTTTCGCAAGCCACTGTATATATATATATATATATATATATATATTCATATCACAGTAATATTCCACCCATAATCCCCATGTATATATGTGCATATCCTTATCAGAAAAAAGATTATATATGTTCCTGGTTAGGTGTAAATTTGATATTCCACCCATAATTCCCATGTAGAAAAATAATTAAATGCAAATTCTTATCAGAAATAGGTTAAATATGTTCCTAGGTATAGTTAACTGTAATATTCTACCCATAATCCCCATGTAGAAAAATAATTATATGCAAATTCTTATCATAAATAGGTTAAATATATTCCTAGGTATGTTTAACTACAATATTTCACCTTTAAAAGGGGTTGTAAAACTACATTTTTTTTTAGCTATATTTGATCTATATGCTGCATAGATCAGTGATATAGCTGTTATTCCTGCTGAAATTTTCGATTTACCTGTTATACACATAGCCTTTTTCTGCACTTCCTCCTTTCTTCTATGTATGATCTCCTCAGCTCCCTGCAGCAACGTCACATCATCAAAGGAACTACAATTCCCTTGATGCTTAGTGGCATCATGCATGCGCAGTGCTGCTTTTTCACTGTGTGAAAAATTGGGAACGAGCCTTGTTCGCATTTCTATTACAGACTTCGGTGCACAGACACCGCCCAGCAGCAACGCCCATTTCCGCCTCCCTAGCACGCTCGTAGACTGAAACAACACTTACTAGTTACTAGGGGGCGGAGTAAAGGCGGGGCTGTGCTGCTGAGATGGTCATTCAGATTACAATAACATGGCATGGAAGGCGGAGCTACAGCGTCTTAGACACGCTTAGGACACTTAATGGCAAATATTGATATAATCGCACTGGAATACTTAAAGGCACATAAGGGCTAAGTGTAAATAAGTGTAAATAAGAGGTATATATATGTTAAAACTGTAAAGAATGTATATCTAAAAAATTTTTTTGGACAAATGGGGATTATATGAGAAATATTATATATAAAATTGGCGATATGCATTTGGATGCGAAAAATAAAATTAAAATTAAAAAATATATACCAAAAAATGTTATTCCCCCTTCTTTATTCCCAAACAAAATAACCCCCCCCCCATAATCAAACCCCGCCCCCCCCTCATTTCGCTTTTCAGTCCACATCCTATACCATCCTATACGATTATATCAATATTTGCCATTAAGTGTCCTCAAACATGTATTTTATGCCTTAGTAAACTGCCTCTCACAGCCTTTATCAGTGATGTGCTGTTAGCCGACGCTGAGCCTTGTTGTCCCACAGCGCCGGCATATAAATAGCACATCACTGACACACTCCCCTTCAGGCCTATTGAAGGAGCAGCAGCTCCGAGCGCGTAGCCTAGCACATTCAGCCTTCAGAACCCTCCCTTGATGTCAGCCCTCCCCCTGGAGTGTACCCGGAAGTCCTTGGATGACCCGTGACGTCACGCACCTCCTCCGTGCGTTCCACGCCGGTCTCAGCTTCTCCCTGATGGCCACAGGAAGAGATACCAGCTACAAGCCTCCATCTGCAGCCCTACAACGCTGATACAACTTCCGGACTGGAAATCGAGGAAGATATACACTGCCTACTCACAGATGAGCCTTTTTAATTTGTCTTTCTTGTAAGTGTTCATTTTTTATATGACATTAAATTCTTATATTAATACTGCACTTAGGTGGCGCTTCCTTTTCTCCACCCCCTCCCTTCGGAGACTGGGCCGCAGGGCAGTATTCCAACATGATATCGACCCCAAACACACCTCCAAGACGACCACTGTCTTGCTAAAGAAGCTAAAGGGGGAAGGTGATTGAGTGGCCAAGCATGTCTCCAGACCTAAACCCTGTTGAGCATCTGTGGGGCATCCTCAAATGGAAGGCGGAGAAGCGCAAGGTCTCTAACATCCACCAGCTCTGTGATGTTGTCATGGAGGAGTGGAAGAGTCTCCAGTGGCAACCTGTGAAGCTCTGGTGAACGTCTGGTGAATGTCCAAGAGGGTTGAGGCACTGCTGAAAAACAATGGTGGCCACACAAAATATTGACACTTTGGGCCCAATTTGGACATTTTCACTTAGGGGTGTATTCACTTTTGTTGCCAGTGGTTTAGACATTAACCACTTCAGCCCCGGAAGGATTTACCCCCTTCCTGACCAGAGCACTTTTTACAATTTGGCACTGCGTCGCTTTAACTGCTAATTGCGCGGTCATGCAATGCTGTACCCAAACAAAATTTGCGTCCTTTTCTTCCCACAAATAGAGCTTTCTTTTGATGGTATTTGATCACCTCTGCTGTTTTTATTTTTTGCGCTATACACGGAAAAAGACCGAAAATCTTGAAAAAAAATGATATTTTCTACTTTTTGTTCTAAAAAAAATCCAATAAACTCAATTTTAGTCATACATTTAGGCCAAAATGTATTTGGCCACATGTCTTTGGTAAAAAAAATGTCAATAAGTGTATATTTATTGGTTTGCGCAAAAGTTATAGCGCCTACAAACTAGGGTACATTTTCTGGAATTTACACAGCCTTTAATTTATGACTGCCTATGTCGTTTCTTGAGGTGCTAAAATGGCAGGGCAGTACAAAACCCCCACAAATGACCCCATTTTGGAAAGTAGACACCCCAAGGAAATTGCTGAGAGGCATGTTGAGCCCATTGAATATTCATTTTTTTTGTCCCAAGTGATTAAATAATGAATAAAAAAAAAAAAAAATTACAAAAAGTTGTCACTAAATGATATATTGCTCACACAGGCCATGGGCATATGTGGAATTGCACCCCAAAATACATTCAGCTGCTTCTCCTGAGTATGGGGATACCACATGTGTGGGACTTTTTGGGAGCCTAGCCGCGTACGGGGCCGCGAAAACCAATCACTGCCTTCAGGATTTCTAAGGGCGTACATTTTTGATTTTACTCCTCACTACCTATCACAGTTTTGAAGGCCATAAAATGCCCTGATGGCATAAAACTCCCCCAAATGACCCCATTTTGGAAAGTAGACACCCCAAGCTATTTGCTGAGAGGCATGGTGAGTATTTTGCAGCTCTCATTTGTTTTTGAAAATTAAGAAAGTCGAGAAAAAAAAAATTTTTTTTTCTTTTTTCCATTTTCAAAACTTTGTGACAAAAAGTGAGGTCTGCAAAATACTCACCGTACCTCTCAGCAAATAGCTTGGGGTGTTTACTTTCCAAAATGGGGTCATTTGGGGGGGGGGGGGTTTGCCACCTGGGCATTCCATGGCCTCCGAAACTGTGATAGGCAGTGAAGAGTGAAATCAAAAATTTACGGCCTTAGAAAGCCTGAAGGCGGTGCTTGGTTTTCGGGGTCCCGTACGCGGCTAGGCTCCCAAAAAGTCTCACACATGTGGTATCCCCGTACTCAGGAGAAGCAACAGAATGTATTTTGGGGTGTAATTTCACATATTCCCATGGCATGTTTGAGCAATATATCATTTAGTGACAACTTTGCGCAAAAAAAATAAAAAAAATAAAAAATTGTCTCTTTCCCGCAACTTGTGTCACAATATAAAATATTCCATGGACTCGACATGCCTCTCAGCAAATAGCTTGGGGTGTCTACTTTCCAAAATGGGGTCATTTGGAGGGGTTTTGAACTGTCCTGGCATTTTATGCACAACATTTAGAAGCTTATGTCACACATCACCCACTCTTCTAACCACTTGAAGACAAAGCCCTTTCTGACACTTTTTGATTACATAAAAAAATATTTTTTTTTGCAAGAAAATTACTTTGAACCCCCAAACATTATATATTTTTTTAAAGCAAATGCCCTACAGATTAAAATGGTGGGTGTTTCATTTTTTTTTTCAAACAGTATTTGCGCAGCGATTTTTCAAACGCATTTTTTGGGGAAAAAACACACTTTTTTAAATTTTAATGCACTAAAACACACTATATTGCCCAAATATTTGATGAAATAAAAAAGATGATCTTAGGCCGAGTACATGGATACCAAACATGACATGCTTTAAAATTGCGCACAAACGTGCAGTGGCGACAAACTAAATACATTTTTAAAAGCCTTTAAAAGCCTTTACAGGTTACCACTTTAGATTTACAGAGGAGGTCTACTGCTAAAATTACTGCCCTCGATCTGACGTTCGCGGTGATACCTCACATGCATGGTGCAATTGCTGTTTACATTTGACGCCAGACCGACGCTTGCGTTCGCCTTTTTTTTTTTTTTTTCTTTATTATTCTTATTTTTTTTTATCTTATTTTTAAACTGTTCCTTTCATTTTTTTTTTTTTAATCATTTTTATTGTTATCTCAGGGAATGTAAATATCCCCTATCATAGCAATAGGTAGTGACAGGTACTCTTTTTTGAAAAAATTGGGGTCTATTAGACCCTAGATTTCTCCTCTGCCCTCAAAGCATCAGACCACACCAAGATCGGTGTGATAAAATGCTTTCCCAATTTCCCAATGGCGCTGTTTACATCCGGCGAAATCTAAGTCATAAAATGCTCGTAGCTTCCGGTTTCTTAGGCCATAGAGATGTTTGGAGCCACTCTGGTCTCTGATCAGCTCTATGGTCAGCTGGCTGAATCACCGGCTGCATTTTCAGGTTCCCTGTTGAGACAGGAGAGCCAGAGAAAAACACGGAAGACGTTGGGGGGGGGGGGCATTCCCTCCCACGGCTTGTAAAAGCAGTCTAGAGGCTAATTAGCCGCTAGGATTGCTTTTACATGAAAGCCGACCACTGGCTGAAAAGAATGATACCAAGATGATACCTAAACCTGCAGGCATCATTCTGGTATAACCACTGAAAGTCGTGAATGGCGTACCTGAAGACAAAAAAATGTTTAACAATAAAGCACAGTAAACGGTAAAGTATAAAAAATTGCATACCTGAAAAGCAAACATGATAAAACATAACAACAATAAAACATTGCAGAATAGAATACAGTAAAAAAGAGCAGAACAATAGAGAGAATAGAGAGAGAGAGAACAATAAAACGACAACTATTTTTTTTTATTTTATATTTTTGTATGTGTTTTTTTTTTTACACTTTTTTTTGTAACTGTAACTTTTATAACTGTGACCGGTTCCAGGTTCGGGTCTCTCAAAATGCGATGGCATCTTGGGAGACCCTGTGAAAGTGTGCCTAGTCTGTGGAATGCTGTACCCTACGCTAATACTCAACTAGTGAATGGTAGCGTTCAAAACATTCACCAATGCAAAGACCAGGATTGTCAGGACAGGAGGGACAATAATAGCGGGTGTCACGCCTATATTCGCGCTTGCTGCAGACACAACATCTTTTTTGGGGGGGTTCGTTGGGTAGGGGTACTCGGGAGGACATAAAGAAAATGCCTCTCATGCAGCCGACTGCATTTGGTTGGGGATGTGAATGGGGGAAGTACGGGCGCTGCAGAAGCGGTGGGTTCCCAATTAGGATTGGTGAATGCAGCAGGAAGGGCACTATGGGCACGACGGGCCTGTGTTTGTCTTTTTGGTGGCAGCGGGACACTACTTGTGCTTGCCACCTCACCAGCTTGAACTGCACTTATGGGACTCGCCACGTCACCAAGTGTTACTGCAGTGCTAGTTTGACTACGACCGGGGTGTACTAGGCCGCTGGTGCTTGCCAGTTCACCAAAACGCTACCAAAAAAACTGTTAGCGATCGCAGGATCAGGCCTGACTCTTTAGTTTAGTGTTTTGTAAGTGACAGTGATGGATCGATACTGCACTTGGGTGGGCTGGGCCGGGCGGAGGGGCAAAACGAAGGTGCTAGCAGGTATCTGGGCTGATCCCGCTAACACTGCGTTTTTGGGAACCCTAAACTGCTGGGGACGCTAGTATAGATCTGATCGGATCAGATATTGATCCGATCAGATACTATACCACTAAGGGAGGTGTACGGTGCGTGCGTGGGTGTTAGCGGTACTGGCGCTAACCTGACGCTGCCTGGGGCTGGTGCTTGCCAGTTCACCAAAACGCTACCAAGAAAACTGTTAGCGATCGCAGGGATCAGGCCTGACTCTGAACGCTTCAGTTATGCGTTTAGTGTTTTGTAAGTGACAGTGATCGATCGATACTGCACTTGGGTGGGCTGGGCGGAGGGGCAAAACGCAGGTGCTAGCAGGTATCTGGGCTGATCCCGCTAACACTGCGTTTTTGGGAACCCTAAACTGCTGGGGACGCTAGTATAGATCTGATTGGATCAGATATTGATCCGTACAGATACTATACCACTAAGGGAGGCGTATGATGCGTGCGTGGGTGTTAGCGGTACTGGCGCTAATCTGACGCTGCCTGGGGCGACGCATATCACCGCCGGGCGATCAGGGGGCTAAACCTTTATTCGGTAATAAACGGCGGGTGCCCTGACACTATAAAAAATAAACGAACTAACCAGCGTCACCCGTAACAGTTATATGGTGATCAGTGGTGAAAGGGTTAACTAGGGGGCAATCAAGGGGTTAAAACATTTATTAGGTAGTATATGGGGGTTGCTGTCGCTATAAAACGCTGACGGCGAACCTAAATATTTACGTCCCTAACTAGCGTCACCAGCGACACTAATACAGCGATCAGAAAAATGATCGCTTAGTGACACTGGTGACAGGGGGTGATCAAGGGGTTAAAACTTTATTAGGGGGGGTTAGTGGGGTACCCTAGACCTAAAGGGGGGTAATACTAACTGTCCCAACACTGTAACTGTCACAAACTGACACTATGCAGTAATCAGGAAAAAAAAAAAAAAAAAAAAAACCTGCTTGGTGTCAGTTTGTGACAGGGGGGGGGGGGGGGGGTGATTGGGGGGGGATTGTGGTGTTTTGTATGCCTGGCATGTTCTATTGTGTTGTGTTGTGTTTGTGCACTTACATTCCAGTCTTCTCTCCTCGGCCCGGAACAGAAAATACCGAGCCGAGGAGAGATGACATCATTTCCTCTGCCTCTGTGTACAATACAGAGGCAGGGAAATGATCCCATTGGCTGGGAGCGATTGCGAGGGGGGGCCACGAATGGATGGCCTCCCCCTCACCACCGATCGCCGGGGAAGATTTGCTGACTGCCGCAGGCACCGGGGGGGGGGTCCGATCGGACCCCCCACCCGCGGGCAGGCAGGGACGTACAGGTAAGCCCTTTTGCCTGCCCGTGCCGCCCTGTCGACGTACATCTGTGTGCGGCGGTCGGCAAGTGGTTAATGGCTGTGTGTTGAGTTATTTTGAGGGGACAGCAAATGTACACTGTTATACAAGCTGTACACTCACTACTTTACATTGTAGCAAAGTGCCATTTCTTCAGTGTTTTTACATGATAAGATATAATAAAATATTTACAAAAATGTGAGGGGTGTACTCACTTTTGTGAGATACTGTGTATATATATATATTAGACTGTATAGGCAGTCCCCAAGTTACGAACAGGTTAGGGACTGCCGGCTTGTTCTTAAGTTGGATTTGTTCGTAAATCAGAAGCGCATGCGCAGAACGGCAGAGACGTCGTTTTCCGCTGTTTTCCGCTGTTTTCCGATGTGCCCGCCAACGAAAAGTGGGCTCGCATGCGCAGAACGTCATGCTTCTCCCTGTCATACAATGCCAGTGCTTGGCTGGCTGACATTCAAAGGGAATGCAACCTGCTCACCAACCGCCTCATTTGTGACATGCCCACCAGGTGGAACTCAATGTTGGCATTGCTACAGCGGCTGCACACACAGCAGAGGTCCATCAATGAGTACCTGTGCGAGTATGGCACCAGGACAGGGTCAGGGGAGCTAGGCTTCTTTTTGCCATGCCAGTGGCTACTGATCAAGGATGCATGCACTGTC
This sequence comes from Lithobates septentrionalis, assembly GCA_037952835.1. Classification (NCBI taxonomy): domain Eukaryota; kingdom Metazoa; phylum Chordata; class Amphibia; order Anura; family Ranidae; genus Lithobates; species Lithobates septentrionalis. Next base: position 2,685,370 of record JBBDGP010001179.1, on the reverse strand, counting down.
CTGTCACCATTTGAGGAGGCCACAAGGATGGTGATCAGTGACAATGCATGCTTCAGTGACACTGTCCCTCTAGTCTTCCTGCTGGAGCACACGGTTCGTGGAATCATGGACAGGGCACTTGAGGCAGAACAGTGAGAGGAAGAGGAGGGCTTCCTTTCCTCTCAAGGCTCCCTTTATCCAGATAGCATTCCTGTGGGCCCACCAAACACACAGGAAGAATAGGAGGATTGTGTCAGCATGGATGTAGAGGATAGCACTCAGCAGCAGTCTTCAAGGGATGGTGTTCAGTCCCCCGAAACCCAAGGAGTTGTACATGGCTGGGAGGAGGTAGTTACGGATAATGTGATCCTTAGTGACCCAGAGGACTCAGAATCCAATTCCCCACTGCAAACTTGTGCTGCAGGGCCTCCCTGATTTTGCAAAGCCTGCAAAAAGACCCTAGGATTTGTGGTATCAAGGAGAGGGATCATTACTGGCTCGCAACCCTTCTTGATCCTTGTTATAAGGGCAAAGTTGCAGAACTCATCCTGCCTTCGCAGGGGGAGCAGAGGATGCAACATCTTCAGTAGGGCTTGAAGAAAGGTTTGTGTAACACATTTCCAGATCCTGGGAGGTTACCATTTCCTGGTGCTGGACAATGCGTTGCTGAGGCTTCGTTCAGTCAGAGGAAGAGCGGTGGAGAAGGTGGCCGGCTAACCAATGCCTTTAAACAATTTTTCAGTCCTCAGCTGAAGGTCTGATAGGTTCAAGCAACCATCGCCAGCGTCTGAGCTACTGGCCTGTCCTGCATCCAGCGTGCTTTCTGAACGCACATTCAGTGCTGCTGGAGGTTTTGTAACGGATCAAAGAATGTACCTGTCCACAGACTCCGTTGATAGTCTTGCATTCTTAAAAATGAATCAGTCTTGGATCAGCAGCTATCAAGCACCTGAGCTGATGTAACTGATTGAATTTGCTATGGATCTGGGATCCCTTGAAGACTGTCTATGCTGACTAATACATTCCTCCTCAATCTTGATGGTGCTAACTTCCAACAATAATTTTTGTTTAGTTCACCACCACCACCACCCAAGGCCCAATTTTTCTGCCCTTGTTTAACAGGGGCATGTAGTTAAAATTTTTGATCTAATATTTCACAGCAGGGCCCGTTCCTGCGCCCAACAAGAGTATCTGTGTGGGGTTACAGTGTTATGGCACCACCACCGCCCAACGCCCAATTTTTCTGCCCCTATTTAACAGGGCCATGTAATTACAATTTTTGATCTAATATTTCACAGCTGGGCCCATTCCTGCGGACAACAAGAGTATCTGTGAGGGGTTACAGTGTAGCACCACCACCCAAGGCCCAATTTTCTGCCCCTGTTTAACAGGGGCATGTAATTACAATTTTTGATCTAATATTTCACAGAAGGGCCCGTTCCTGCATCCAACAAAAGTAACTGTGAGGGTTTACAATGTTCTGGCGCCACCAAAACCAAAAGCCGAATTTTTCTGCACCTGTTTTACAGGGGCATGTAATTACTATTTTTGAAATAATAGTTAAGCAGGGCCTGTTCCTGTGCCCAACAAGAATACCTGTGAGGGGTTACAGTGTTCTGGCACCACCAAAGGCCCAATTTTTCTGCCCCTGTTTAACAGGGCCATGTGATTACAATTTTTGATATAATATTTAACAGCAGGGCCTGTTCCTGCCCCCAACAAGAGTAACTGTAGGGTTACAGTGTTCTGGTACCACCAACATCTAAGGCCTAGTTTTTCTGCAGAGTATATAGGGCAGGCCATATCGTAAATATACTGCTGTTCAGAGTATATAGTGCCTGGGGTCCTGGGGGATACCCATGCAATTTTTAAAAAAAAAATTTGCTGCGGGGTTCCCCTTAATATCTATACCAGACCTGAAGGGCCTGGTATGGATTTTTTTTGTACTTTTGGTATTTTTTATCTATATTGCTGGGATCTGACAATACATTACAACCGCAAGCAGTTTTAAATGACATTTTTTCCTTTAGATATGTAATTTTGTTGTGGTACTGTTATAAACATGGGAAAGATGCGCTACTTTACAGCCATACTAAGGACACCCCCAGGCACGATATATTAAGGAGTATTTCATTGTTATTGTTTCACTTTAAGCATTATTAAAATCACTGTTCCCAAAAAAACTGTAGTTTTTAAAACTTTTTTTTGCATTGATACATGTCCCCTGGGGCAGGACCCGGGTCCTCAAACACTTTTTATGGCAATAACTTGCATATAAGCCTTTAAAATGAGCACTTTTGATTTTTCACGTTCGTGTCCCACCGACTTTAATGGTGTTTGCACAAATTTTTTGCCTGTTCGCATGTTCTGCTGCAAACTGAACCGGGGGGGGGGGGGGGGGGGGTGTTCAGCTCATCCCTAGTCAGAACATGGGCCAGAGGGATGACTTTTTTAACTGGATTAGCATTCAATTTGTAAATAGACCAGTTTATGGTTGGTGAGTGTTGCTGCAGCCAGGGAAGTCCCAGGATGATTAAAAGGCGATCTGATGCAAACCCAAGAAATAAAGGGTTTCCATATGTAAAAACTCAAATTAGTGCCATGCTACCATCAAATAAACATCAACAGTGTGATTTAAAAACCAATCAATGAAAATAAAATAATGTACATACACTACATAAGTGCACCTCATTTGCCCCCTTCCTGACCAGGCCATTTTTTGCGATACACCAAAAAAAGTGTTGCTTTAACTGACAATTGCACGGTCGTGCGACATTGTACCCAAACAAAATTGATGTCCTTTTTTCCCCACAAATAGAGCTTTCTTTTGGTGGTATTTGATCACCTCTGCGGTTTTCATTTTTTGCGCTATAACCAAAAAGAGGGAGCAACAATTTTGAAAAAAACACAATATTTTGTACTTTTTGCTATAATAAATATCTCCCCAAAAAATACATTTCTTAATCAGTTTAGGCTGATATGTATTCCTCTACATATTTTTGGTAAAACAATTGCAATAAGCGTATATTGATTGGTTTGCGCAAAAGTTATAGCATCTACAAAATAGGGGATAGATTTATGTAATTTTTATTATCATTATTTTTTTTTACTGTAATGGTGGCGATCTGCGATTTTTTAGGGACTGCGACATTGGGGCAGACAGATCAGACACTTTTGACACTTTTTTGGGACCATTGACATTTATACAGTGATCAGAGCGAAAAATAGCCACTGATTACTGTATAAATGTCACTGGCAGGGAAGGGGTTAACACTACGGCTCCGGGGACACGCTGCGGGCGAATGCGCCTGCTATATCGTCTTAAAGAGTCGACGTATAGCTACGACGATTTGCGCAAACGTGCCAACCTGGCGGGTGGTCAGCAAGCGGTTAAAGTCCTTTTAAAAGAGAAGTATGGCTTTTAAAAAAAAAAAACAGTCATACTCACCTATATGGCTGCAGCACCCATCCCAGCTGCAGCTGTCTCCCATCGCCTTTAGGATCGAGAACTGAGTGATCAAAGACCGCTGATCGCTTAGTTATCGGTCTTCAGCCTGCAGAGATCTGGTGACTGTCAGCAAACAACTCTCTGTTCTACCCCTCCAGCACTCATTGGAGCGTTTGGCTGTGCAGTGGACTGGAGCAGCTGGCTCAGGCTCTCAGCAGCTCGCTGAAAGGCTGAGCCAGCTGCCAGTCCAGACATCTGGGTGGATCCCGACCATATTGAACCCAATCTTTTCAGAGCCTGGACCAGCTCTGGGATGGCCATTGCTTTATTAAGGTAAGTGTCTGAAAACACTCACATAGGAATAATCTGATTAATCACAAAAGAAAAGCCAGCACAACAGCACTTAGAGTGATTGCATCATCAATATTGGATGCCCTGTGATGCATATCATCCAATCTTCCACATCTAGCACTCCAAGGAACATCGTAGGGTGTATGGGCCCTCAAGAAAGTAAAGAGTCACCAATGGCTGGCACAGAAGGGGCATAGAGACAAGTCCAAGATCTAGGGATAGGTGTGCCCAAATGAAATTAGATATGGCTCCAAAATCAATTAATGAAGGAACAGGAATATACTAACGAAAAGAGGAAGTGGGTAACTTTCAAGGTGTACTAGAGTTTCCTGAATGCTAGGGGCATTGGTTGAGGAGACGATCAGTCTTACTTTTTTCTAAATCTAAAAGGAGTTGTCTGCCCATGACACAGCCACTTTTAACGCCTGTCAAAAAAAAAAACAGAAACAAGATGGTAGATTATATTGTTTAAGAAAAAAGTATATAACAAACACGGTAACCTTGGCGCATGAGGTGGTCAACATTAAGCAAATCTAAATTTTCAAGAAAAAAATGGCATCAATGGACATAAAAAAATTTAAACCAAGTCCTATAAGCCTAGGTTTACACTTGAATGCAGTGCAGGAAACCCACGATCCGTGTGTGTACCGCACTGCATTCAAATCTCACTGGTCTTGTGATCTGCAGTGGGTGTCAGTGCAATCTTAATTACACCCCAAACGCAGTTCATAAACGGAGTGCGTTTGCCTGCACCGGATCGCATGATACAAAACGACCATCTGGTTGCAGTGTGGTTCCAAAATTGGTGCATGCATAATGCATCAAAATGAATATGCTCAAATTGCACCACACTGAATCGCATGTGAATTGAACAGGAATGCGGTGTAGTTCCTGTATGATTTATATACGGTTCTTAGTGCGAACCAAGGCTTTGTTCTGGAGAAGTTATTCCCACCATTTCTGCTGAAGGTATTAACATTGTGAAGCAGTTTATCTGAAATTTTGATAAAGAATAAGCAATAGTCGAGGGATATACCTAACTTGATTCCAAAAGGTTAGGAGAAAGACATTTTTGTACCAAAACCCATAAGAGTTTTATATACAGGAGGGAATTTTGAAGAAAGACAGTTTGTGGCATAACAGACAACAAGTTGTTTTTTTTTTTTCTTTTTTTTCTCTTTCTTTTTCCACATCAGTGTCCACCTTTGAGAGACTTATTTCAACTTGACGTTCAAAATCTGTCCCTTCCCAAGTTCACATCATTGTGGTAACATTTAAACAAAAAAAGAAAAAAAAAAAAAGAGAACAGATCACAGCGAAAAGATAAAAAACAGAAGGAAAGTCCCTCAATTTTATTTATGCAAACTGTTTTAAAAGAATCTCGGTCTACGCCGCCTCCCCCCGACAACCCTCCCCCTCTAAATTCCCCCTGACCCCCCCCCCCCCCCCCTCCCCACCTGCCTCACCACTACATTTTTCTTCCTTTCTTTCCCCAGTGTTTTTTTCTTCTTAGGCTGGCCATACACTATTCAATTTTCCTGTTCAACTTTCCTTTAGATTTACCAAAACCATATAATAGGAGGTCAAACCTAAACACTTTCAATTTGGATGCAATCAGGCAGGCCCTTGTACTACATAGTTGAAGGTAAATCTAAAGAAAATTGAACAGGAAAATTGTATGGTGTATGGCCAGCTTTATGATCTTATACTTTCTACCAACTTCTGCTTATAGCTGTCCGATGCTTTGTATTTTACCCAATTATTCCAGACACTAGCATATTTATCTAATTGTCCTTGCTCTTTATACCAGAAAAATTCAATTTTGTGATAGTACTCCACTTGGTTAAACCATTCTCTTATGTCTGGGCTTTCGCTCTTTAACCATTTTTTTGGGACCAATCCCTTTGCAGCGTTTAATAGTTTTGACGTTACCTTTTTCATGTATTGATTTTTAGGGGAGTTGGTATCATGAAACAGACAAACCAGTCTATTATTTTCTAGCTTCTCTCCCGTTATCTCCTTTACACATGTAATTACTTCTTGCCAAAATATATTGATTTTTGGACAGTGCCACCATATGTGTATCATTGTGGCTTTTTTTCCACAATTTCTCCAACATAATGGTGATCTTTCCTGGTTAATTCTATGGAGCCTCTCCGGAGTCATGTACCACCTAACTAGAAACGTATAATTCATCTCGACGGTGTTGACGTCCCAAGCTTGATTATATCCTCCTGCAATCATTTTCTCCATTTGTTGCTCTTCCAAATTTATTTCTAATTCTTTTTCCCATTTTTCTATGAAGGAGGGTCCTTTTTGGCCCTCCAGATCCGATAGGAACTCGTATACTTTTGAGATGCCTCCCTTAAATGGCATTGGTGTCGCACAGAGTTTTTCCAAACAACTCAATTCTTCTCCATCTCTAAACTTATACGGTGATGTAGTGACTAAGTGCTTTAATTGAGTGTATTCCCATTCACGTAATTTTCCACCGAATTTAAGCTCTAATTCTTGTGCAGATTTCATTTTCCCTTTCCTAATGATATCTTTAATTTGTGGATTCTTTATTTTAAGTCTTCGGAACATATCTTCACCCAGTGAAAAAACTTTGTACCAGTGAGGGCTATTAGTGGTGAGTTATGTACCCACTTTTGTTTCCGGTGTAATGTGTCCCAGATTCTGAAAGCATTTTTTGGCAGTTCATGTATGTATAAATCTAACGTTCTATACTTATTTGATATCCAAATATTCTTGTGCAACGTGGTTTTACTTAACCACTTCAATACCAGGCACTTAGACACCTTCCCGCCCAGCCCAATTTTCACCTTTCAGTGCTGTCGCAATTTGAATGACAATTGCGCGGTCATGCTACACTGTACCCAAACTAAATTTTTATCATTTTGTTCCCACAAATAGAGCTTTCTTTTGGTGGTATTTGATCACCTCTGCGGTTTTTATTTTTTGCGCAACAAATAAAAAAAGACAGAAAATTTTGAAAAAAAAACAAGTTTTTCTTTGTTTCTGTTAAAACTTTTTGTAAATAAGTATGTTTTCTTCTTCAATGACGGGCACTGATATGGCTGCACTGACGGGCACTGATACGGCGGCACTGATGGGCACCGATCAGGTGGCACCAATGAGGTGGCACTGATGAGGTGGCACTGATGGGCACTGATAATGGGCACTGATAGGCGGCACTGATGGGCATTGATAGGTGGCATTGATGGGCACTGATAGGTGGCACTGGTATGGGGCACTGATGGGCACTCATAGGTGGCACGGATGGGCACTTATAGGCGGCACTGATGGGCACTCATAGGTGGCATTGATGGGCACTCGTAGGTGGCATTGATGGTTACTTATGGGTGGCACTGATAGTTGGCACAGATGGGCACGGATGGGCACTGATATATGGGCACTGATGGGCACGGATGGGCACTGACAGGTGGCATGAATGGACACTAATGGGTGGCACTGATGGCACTGCTTGTTTGCAGTGATGCCCCTAAGGGTGGCATTGCTGGGCATCACTGCAACATGATGGTGCCAATCAGTGCCCATTTGTGGGCACTGATTGGCACAGATTTGGCACACTGGGCACATGTGGATGGCCATGGGGTACATACCTGGCCATCCACATGTTGCCCCTTCCCTGGTGGTCCTAGTGGCGATCCCTGGTGGTCCAGTGTGGTGATCTGAGGGGGGGCTGCGCTGATAAACAATCAGCGCAGACCCCCCCTGCCAGGAGAGCCGCCGATCGGCTCTCCTCTACTCGCGTCTGTCAGACGCGAGTGAGGAAGAGCCGATCAACGGCTCTTCCTATTGACAGCGTGATCAGCCGTGATTGGACACGGCTGATCACGTGGTAAAGAGCCTCCGTCGGAGGCTCTTTACCAAGATCGGTGGAGCGGTGTGTCAGACTGACCCCCGGGGGCGCGCTGCGGCATGTTATCCTGCTGGACGTCATATGACACCCAGTCAGGATAACAGAACCACTTCCCGGACGTCAATCCGCCATAGGGCGGGCGGGAAGTGGTTAAGGTGTTTTCTATCTCAATCCATTTTTTTCTCTATTTTCCTTTGTCCACTCGAACATACGTGATAAATTTACTGCTTTGTAGTACCTAAAAATATCCGGTGCTGCTAACCCCCCGTGCTGTCTTTTCCTGGAAATTTGTGCAAATTTTAATCTTGGTTTTTTGTTTCGCCAAATAAATTTTGTCAGTATTTTTTGTATAGTTTTAAAAAAAACTCTGTGGGACACCTATTGGCAACATTTGAAATTTATACAAGATTTTGGGTAGAATTACCATTTTGAGCGTATTGACTCTTCCAATCCAGGTTATTGATTGTATATTTGTCTTCTGGACTTCTGCCTTGATCTCATTTAGTAATGGAATGTAGTTTGCAGAATAAATTTTTTCGAGGGATGATGTTAATTTAATCTCAAGGTAGGGTAGCTCACCCTTTACCCACGTAAATGGGAATTCTTCTTGGAGGGCCAAGATGTCTTTTTTCCCTACTCCAAGGTTCAGTATTTCTGTTTTTATAGGGTTTATTTTGAAGTTTGAAAGTTCGCCATACTTTTCTACTTCTGTCAGGATATTTAACAGGGTCTCTCTAGGCTTGGTCACATACGCGAGGATGTCGTCGGCGTAGGCTGCCACTTTATGTTCTTTTCCCCCTACTCGAACCCCTTCTATCCAACGGTCATTGCGTAAGGTCGCCAAAAAAGGTTCCAATGACAGTACGTACAGAAGAGGCAAGAGCGGGCATCCTTGCCGGGTTCCGTTGTACATTTCAAACGCCTGCAACATCTTCCCGTTGACTCTTATGCCCCGTACACACGGTCGGATTTTCCGATGGACATTGTCCGATCGGAGCGTGTTGTCGGAAATTACGACCGTGTGTGGGCGCCATCGGACATTTTCCATCGGATTTTCCGACACACAAAGTTGGACAGCAGGAGATAAAATTTTCCGGCAACAAAATCCGATCGCGTCAATTCCGACCGTGTGTGGCCTGTTCCGACGCACAAAGTGCCACGCATGCTCAGAAGAAATTCCGACACGGGACAGCTCGTTCTGGTAAACTTAGCGTTTGCAATGGATACAGCACTTTCGTCACGCTGCAATGTTAAAAATGGTTTAATACAGCGCACTCTCTTCTTCTTTATAATGTGACAAGAATGAAGTAGTTTTGATGCTCATATTCACACAGACTTCTCACAAACTTCTTTCGTTACTATTTATCGGGATTCCCTCAATATATTTAGATTTCTCACATCTGACAACATATTTGTTTTTTGTTTTTTTTTACTTTAATGTAGATTTTTTTTTGTGTTTCTCTTTTTTAATTTTTTTTTTTGGTGATTTTGATTTGTACTCCCGAAAATGTTTGTGTGTTTTTTGTGACAAGTTCCCACAACACCATTATATGTTGTTGTATTTAATCTGTAGGAGATTGTTTGGTGTTGTTGTCCCTTGTTAATTTCACATTGTACTTTAGAAATGTACCTGAATCGTTACCAACAAACTGTCCTTTTTGGATGAAAACACACACAGGAGAGTAGAATTTCCCGAAATTTTTTTTATTAAGGGGTCACAACTATAAAAAAAACAAAGAGGGAGGCAACGCTGGAGAAACTGCAGAAGTGGGCGAAGCCTTGGACCCCCAGGGCGGACATCAATTATTTAAAAGCAAAATTGGTGGCCTGAGGAGTCCTTATCTTAGGGAGGGCAGTCTGGTCCAGAAGTTCCAGAGATCCAGGAAGCAGCAGATGACATCTATGTCCCCAGGCTGTGGTCATACGAGAGACTGCATCTTCTGTCAGACCAGACTGAACCCAGGGCCATCACTCTTTGGTCTTCCTTCCACGCTTCCTTCCAGGCTTTGGCTGTGGTGGTGGAGTTGTGGCAGCAGGAGGAGGAGGAGGAGGAGGATCATCCATCTCCATGACATCCGTCTTGGGTGTCAGTTCCCCACTCTCCCCCTTACGAAGCACTTTATAAAGCAGGTCCTCACAGAGCCTGCGTTGGCCCTCCTGCATGCCCTGCAATTTTGTGGCAGCCATGCAGGCAAAGGCCTCTTCAGGACTGGGGAAGGCTCGGAGGGACGCCGAAGCCTCCTGGATCAGCCTGTATGCTGAATCCTGCACAGGACTGGGAGTCATCTTCCTGGCCCTTTTATGTGGCAGGCGGAGGGGAGGAACCTGAGACTCAGTCAGGCTGCGACTGGTCCCAGGCTTCTCTTGGCTGACACTTAGCCCCACCGTCTCCTGGCTGCCACTAATCCCCGCCTCCTCCTGACTGCCACATTCCACAGCCTCCTCCTGGCTGAGGTCTTCCTGTGTATGAAAAAGGGACATAGTTTTAGTATTTTATTCATCAATCACACACAATTTTCACCTCCTCACTGCTGCAAATTGAATGTTAACAAATATAACAGACTATCATTCTGAGCCCAGCATTTTTCATTCTTGTCCCAATTTTGGGTGCCCACTACTGTCTATTGATATGTAAAACACTTTCAAGCAGCAATTAGTGATCAATAATAACATCTAATAAACATCATTTATTTATTGCCCAGAAATCTGTAGAAGAATGCTATACCTGACTCCAGCTGGGCTCCTCCACTTCTTCCTGGCTGGAAGGCCCAGGTTGGACATCGGAAGCCTCAGCTGGGGTGGAAGGAAGCGTGGAAGGAAGAGTAGAGAGGGATTCCCTGACCTCAGTGTGGTCTGACAGAAATCGCAGTCTCTCATAGTACCACAGCCTGGGGACATAAACGTCATCTGCTGCAGCTCCGGACCTCTGGGAATCTGTGACCTTCTTGCGCTCCCTAAGATAAGTGCTCCTCAGGCCACCAATTTTAGCTTTCAAATAAGGGATGGTTGCTGTGGGGACCACCGGCTTCACCAACTCCAGCAGTTTCTCCAGCGCTGCCTGCCTCTTCTGTTTGTGATTATAGTGGGGGTGTCTGACCTGCCACAGACAGGGCAGCTCCCTGTACTGGTCTATGAACAGGGGAAGGAAGTTGTGGTCATTGAAGCCATCCATTTTCTCTGCAAGACACAACACAAGACAAACCCTAATGTCAGGCCAAACTCCCATAATCTTGTTACAATATAGGCTTCCATTTCGAAGCAGTATAGGCCCAATTTTAGATCTTACCTTCGTTAGCACGATCGGCGTGTCCGATGCTCCTTCCTCCGCTCACAGATCGTACGTAAGACGCACACGTTACGATTTATACACACTGCGCATGCGTATAACTCCGCCCGCCCCTGACATTCTTTCTAGTCTATTCCCCGCCCCTTTTCGTTCGGCGCAGTGGGGGGAAGAGCACATGGTGGATAGACAGCAGGATCGTGCTAATTGTAGCAACGAGGAGGAGGAGGAGGAAAGGCTGGAGCCTGAAACGTCCCGATCCAGAAGGAGATTAAAGGACTCAAATATGTCCTTTGGGGAGATGTTGAAGATGGTGGACATCCTGAAGAAGGCCGACTATGACGGAAAGTATGGGCCTTACCCCAACCCCAATGTCCGAAAGGCCAAGATCATGGCGAAAGTGGTCAGGAGTCTGCACCGGAATTTCGGGGTACGACGATCGAAAGATCAGCTCAGGAAGCGGTGGTCGGACCTGAAATTACGAGAACATGAGCAGTACAGAAAGATCCGGAGAGTGCTGCAAAAAAGTAAGTAGTTGTGCTGTGTTCCTATTTTTTTGGTGTTTATTACGTTCGTGCTGCTCCATGTGCTTTTAGGAATTGTTGTACAGTTTAAAATGGCAACTTTCATGTTCATGGGCACATTATTCGTTCGGATCACACATTTTTCTTTCGGACTACAAAATACCATTGTTTAGGCCATATGCATATGGCCACCATTTTGAGGCCCTATACTTGTCATCAAAGAATTGGGTTGTGTAGATGGCTTGGGTACTAGAATGAAATGCAAACTAGATTGTGTGTAAGGAGAGGACACTGAGCAGCTGTTTTCACATCTGGACACTGGAGCACTAGTGTGGGACACAAGAACACCATTTTTATTAGGGGGGGCACACAGGTGCTCCAGTGTATACTATAGGGGGGACTACATGTGCGAAGCTTGTACCAAACAGGTAAAGTATTGCAGCTTGACAAAGGACACTAAAAAAGCTACATCTTGGAACTCGGCTAAAACAGACAATTGTACCACACTTCCAAGCAATGTTTCATCTTTATAGTTCTGCCATCAAATATCTGTGTGCTAATTATACCATTTTGTTTTACATAGGGGATAAAAGACTCGGAGGACACCCCTCATTCGAGGAGACCAGAGCCCCCCCCCTCTGGAAGAAGGTGAAATACCCCCAACACAAGAAGAGCAGGAGGATGAAGACGTGGTGGAACTAGTCACCACAACAGGTGAGTGTCTGCGACCACAGGCTCACATAAGAGATGGATGGCGGCATTTTTTGGCAAACCTAATTTATTTTGTGGTTCCTCTCTTTTTAGGTGATCGTGAGGTTGTGGGTGAAGATCCTTTCACATCCGAAAGTGCCCAGATCCTGATCAGGGAGATCATGGGGTGTAATTTACAATTGGAAAACATCAAGAAAAACATCAATGATGTTATTCCAAAATATAAAAACATCATTGATGTTTTGGGGCGAGTTTAAAGCCCCTCCAAATCACTTTCTTCTTTTGGTGTGCTACAATGTGCGAAATGTTTTTGTGATTTTTCCCTAAGCCAAATTTGGAGGATGCACACAGTGTGCCAACATGTGCTATCTGCCATCACGGGAGATCAATGGACGCGTTTTGGGGGTGCAACCCCTTCCTCAATAATAAAGTAGCGGTGAGGAAGGGCTTTCTCCCCCAAAACACGTCCCTTGATCCCCCGTGATGGCAGATAGCACATGTTGACATTGTGAAATTTGTGTGCATCTTCCAAATTTGGCTTTTTCTGGGGTGACTTCACCCCATCTGAACGCAATATCAAACACAGTTCCTAAATACTCATGTCTGATATTGCCTTCAGGTTCTACCAAATGTGAACTTTGTAAGATCAAGATTTGTGTCTTTTCTTGTTGGTTTTACACAGGCCTGTTTTCTATAAAATGGACATTTTGATTTTGGATAATGGCACCACAAAAATTGTTATACAACAAACATGTCGGTTTGTCAGAAAAACCTTGGGTAAATGCACATGTGATTGTGCTGGTATTAAAAAGATTGTTCATCAAGAATGTGTGGATTATTGTCTCAACGCTACAACATTTTTGGGGTGATGTAATTGTTGTTTGATGAGAAAATGGGGGTAATTTCCTAAGGGCAAATACTCTTTGCACTACAAGTGCAGTTTCAGTGTAGTAGTGCCTTTGCATTTAGTAAATAACAGCCAACAGTGCTTTGGAAGGTTACACAATCACGACATTTTCTGGACTCCACACATTTCTGTCAGGGTCAGCTCAAACAAACACAAGCAGTAAATGTCCACAAAGAAGAGCCTGGGGGGAGATGCCTGTCGAGAACTTGAGGTCCTGCAGGCTTCTCCCTGTGGCCAAATACCGCAAGGTAGCGACCAGCCTCTGCTCCGGAGTGATGGCTTGCCTCATGCAGGTATCCTGCCTGCTAATATAGGGGGTCAGCAAAGCCAACAGATGGTGAAACACGGGGTCCGTCATCCAGACAAAGTTCCTGAAATCATCAGGATTATTCTCACGGATCTCACGGAGCAAAGGCATATGACAGAACTGGTCACGCTGGAGCAACCAATTCTTGGTCCATGAACTCCTCCCCACCCTGTTCATGGACTGGACTTGTGTCAAGGTCAGGACCCCAACACCAAGCCCCCGCACAGCACGAACTGTACGAGAAACATGGCTAGAAAACGGTCGGCTGCTCAGAACGAAGTAACAGAACGCACTGAAGAACAGCAAGGCCTGTGAAGAGTGACCTGAAAACCAGTAACGAACGAACAAGAATACAATGACTCCTTAAAGTCACGCGGAACTTGCTTGCACGCACTGAAGAGCAGATACAAACCCACAAGCACAAACTGAACGGCAGAAAACGGTCTGAAGGCCACGAGTCTGAAAAAGCGCGAATCGTCTCTCACCAAACTTTTACTAACACGAGAAGGCAAAAGCAAAATCAAAAGGAGCCCAAAGGGTGCCGCGCTTGGTTCTGAACCGGCCTTTTCTAGTCTCGTCGTACGTGGTGTACGTGACCGCGTGGTTGTCGATCGGAAATTCCGACAACTTTGTGCGACCGCGTGTAGGCAAAACAAGTTTGAGCCAACATCCGTCGGAAAAAATCCTAGGATTTTGTTGTCGGAATGTCCGAACAAAATCCGACCGTGTGTACGGGGCATTACTCTTGCTGTAGGTCCTTTATACAAGTTGTTTATCCACTTCATTATTTTAGGCCCCAATCCGAGGTGTTGAAGTGTGGTCATCATGAATCCCCAGTCTACCCTGTTAAATGCTTTTTCTGCGTCAATTGACAGAAGTAGATCTGGGGAAGTGTTGGTGTTCTTTCTTTTCAGCATCAGGAGTGTTTTTATGCTGTTGTCCCTTCCTTCTTTACCCAGGACAAATCCGGTCTGGTCCGGGATTACCCATAGTGGCATCAAATTTTTAATTCTTGTGGCTAAAATTTTGGCGTAGAGTTTCGTGTCTGTGTTCAATAGAGCGATAGGCCTATAACTTGAACAGTTAACTTTGTCCTTTCCTTCTTTGGGTATTATGGTGATGTGTGCTAGGAGTGACTCTTTTCTGATGTCTTCTTCTTCTCCTATTTTGTTCAAATATTCACATAGCTTTGGAATCAATTGATCTTGGAATTTTTTATAGTAGCTGATCGTAAATCCATCTGGCCCAGGACTTTTGCCAGTGGGTGTTTCTTTTAATGCCGCCTTGATCTCTTCTTGTGTTATTTCCTTTTCTAGGTCCAACAGTAGCTCAGGTTTAATTTTTGGCAAATTAGCTTTTTCCAGATAAACTTGGATCATCCTCTTCTTTCTTTCTGCTTGTTGTCTTGTTTCTTGCTTTTTTATAGCATATAAAGCACTGTAATATTGTGCAAAGGCTTGCGCTATATCTGTAGTTTTATTTACTACTTCTCCTTTTTCATTTTTTATCTTCTCAATATAATTTAAGGTCTTCTTTCTTAGAACCTTTGCAAGGTGCTTTCCTACTTTATTGCCCGTCATAAATCTCTGACTTGTGACCCGATTTATTTCCTTTCTGTCTTCTTCCTCCATTAATTCTTTTAATTGTTCTCTTTTTAAGATCAGGGACCGATGTATTTCATTTTTGCCTTCCTTTTTATGTCTTTGTTCCAGATTGTATATTTCCTCTTGGAGTTTCAGCATGTTCTTTCTCTTTTGCTTCTTTTTTCCCGTTCCTATGGATATTAGTTTTCCCCTGATAACCACTTTATGCACCTCCCATAAAGTTGCTCTTGAGAGGTCAGGGGTATCGTTTTCCCGAAAGTATTTTTCAATCTCGTCTTTTTTAGTTTGTTCAGTAACTTCGTCTTCCAATAGTTCTTCATTAATTCGCCATGTTCCTCTACCCGTGGATTCTCCCCGAAGGTTTATCTGCATAGAGACTGGAGAGTGGTCTGAAAAGACTGACGTTTCAATTTCTGTCTCCAATACATCTTCTAATAGTCTGTGTTCTAGTATAATATAGTCCAGTCTAGTATAAGTTTTATGTATTGTTGAAAAATATGTATAGTCCTTTATTCCTGGGTGCTGAACTCGCCAAGCATCTGCCAGTTGCAATTCATGTATTTTTTTTTCTAATCCTCCTTAGTTGTTTTCTTTCTCTGTCTAAGGCAGTGGATGTAGAATCCAGGTTTTGATCCATGACGAAGTTAAGATCGCCTGCTACTAATAATTTTCCCTGTTTAAATTTAAATAAATCGGTCATTTTCTCCACTAGAAATTTTTTAGGGTTTTTATTTGGGCAGTAAAAATTTGCAAATGTATACTTTATGTCTTGTATTGACCCTATGAGAAAGAGGAATCGTCCCTCTGGATCTGCCTTTATCTTTTCAATACTAAAGCCACTGTTTTTCCCGAACCCGATTGCGACACCTTTTGCACTTCTTATGGGTGAGTCTCCATAGTACCAAAGCGGGATTTTTTTTTAGTATATTTTAACATTCGAGTCCTGCGTTATATGCGTTTCCTGCAGGGAAACTATATCAGCCTTGAGTCTTTCCATTTCCCACAGAATTGAATGCCTTTTTTGAGGTGAGTTCAACCCTCGGACATTGTATGTCACAATTTTTGTTTTATTTATTTCTTCCATTTACGATTCTAGTTTCCCAAAACGGTCGTCTAGACAGCATAAAGTTTTCCCTTCTTTTTTCTCCTCTTTCTTCTCTTCTTCCTTCTTCTCCTTCTCTTTGTGGTGAGGCAGTCCTAAACCTTCCCTTCCCTTTTCTCCCACC
The DNA here is from genome assembly GCA_037952835.1 of Lithobates septentrionalis. NCBI lineage: Eukaryota > Metazoa > Chordata > Amphibia > Anura > Ranidae > Lithobates > Lithobates septentrionalis. The sequence continues at coordinate 2,669,144 of JBBDGP010001179.1, read as the reverse complement.
AAACTCCCTCCCTCCCCTCAACCCTTCCAACCCTCCCATCTCCCTCCCCCCCCCTACCAAACCCCCAGACCCTTGTGTATTTGACCAAAAGGTCATGAGTAGGTACCCTGTGATTTTAAAGGTTCCTTATCCCTACTCCCTCACCTGAGGTGGAAATCTGCTTGGTCCCTTGAACCACCCTTCTCCCCGAGGGTAGGGTGATGTCAGCAGAAAGCGCCCCTTCCCCCGGGTCCCCCTCCCTCCTCCCCCCGATGCCTCATTTCTTTGTTCTCCTGTTTTTTAACCCTGAGCTAAATTCCCCCAGCCCCTCCCCCCCTCTTCCATTATGACCGGAACTATTTCCTATGACCTAGCTGCCAGTGTGCTTCATCTCCTGCCTGCCTATCTAATTTTTTTGCTGAATCTTCCAAGTTTTTGGGTGGGGGAATTCCCAGAGTCTTACAGAAATCTTGTATTTCTTCCGGGAATCTCAATTTTGTGGTTCTTCCGTTTTTCTTGACCAATAGGCACGCAGGGAAACCCCAATTATATTGAAGTCCATTTTCTTGCAATATTTTTAATAGCAGTTTTAACATCCTCCTTCTTCTTAGCGTATCTTGAGATAGGTCCTGAAATATCAGAATTTCCTTTCCCTCGATTTTTATTGGTGATTTCCCTTTCAAGTTTTTCCAGACTTGGTTCTTTCCTTCTAAGGTACAGAAGCGAATCCCAATATCCCTTGGTGTCTCATTAGATAGGCCCAATGGCCTTCTTGTTCTGTAAGTTTCCTCAATTTTAAACTCGTTTGTTGTTTCGTTAGTACTTGTTAGATTGAGAACTTGCCCGATTACCTCTATTAAATTTTCTGTTTGGGACGATTCTGGGAGACCACGGATTCTTAGATTCTTCCTTTTTTCCTTGTTTTCCTGGTCCTCAAATCTATACGCCTGTTCCTGTTGTTCTTGCTTTAAAATTTTTATTTCCCCTTTTAACTCTTTAATTCTTCTTGAATGTATGTCCGATTTTTTTTCCACTTCCTCCACTCTAGCAAGCATATGTCCCATATCTTTATGGAGTTTTGTCATTTCTGATTTTAATGAGGTTTCCAACGCTGCAAACATCCTCTCCATGCCTGTCATTGTTGGGAGTTGGACCGTTTTCTGTTCCTCTGTTGCTTTAAGGGGGTTCTCGGGTTCAGTTTCTTGCTCTGTTCTACTATCCGGGGTTATGCTGCTATCCATACTTGTTTTTATCTGACTCTTCTTATCTTTCTTTTCCTTATTCTCTGCTAGCCTTCCTTTGGAGCTTTGTTGCTTTTCCACTGCCAGAGCTACCCCTTCCTCCTCTCCTCCCTGGGTTACATATCTGTGCATTGGACCGGGTGTGGGGCTCATGCTAGGACGTGGGGATTTTGTCATTACCCCCCCCCCCCCCCCCGCCTATCCCGCTTTTACCCCTCATATGAGAGACGGGAGTTACAAAAAAAAAAAAGGGTGGGGGGGAACCGCGCAACTGGAAACTTAACCTCAAGCTTTTTTCTTGTTGGTTTTACTTCCTAAAATAGTTACTTCTTTGTGTCGTTTTTGACAGACTTTGTGTACCTTCTCACCTTTCACAGCAATGTTCGGATATTAAATATCAGTGATTGTTACTATTACTTTTCTTACAAAAAGGTATTTGTGCAGCCAGATGTTAATCCCCTTTTGTCAGTTAACTAGGAATGGCTTATGATACAATGGTAAGAGTAAGTGTTCCAGGAGCTGCATTCAACAGAGGGAGGGCCCCAGAGACTTCTATTCACAGCAACTGATTCTTATGGACTTACAAGCATAACATCTAACATAAGTACAGCCTTTATCATTTATATAGCAGTAATTTACTTATCTTGAGGGGGTGGGGATGGGTGTTCCGTTTTTTCCAATGTAGATTTCTTTCTTCTCCTTTACTCTGCTTGAGTGATCATTTTCTCCTTTCTCTATCCTCTCCCCTCCTCCCTCTTTCTCTTCTCTCAGATTGCCTGTACTTCTTCAAGTCCTTCCCGTTGTTTAACCTAGGCTCGGTGGTGTGGTCTCTGAATGGCTGCAGGAGAGGGAGAGAGCGAGGGATCCTGCAGCGTTCACACTGCCATGGTCCGACACCCGCCCCCCTGCACCGTCCTCCGTCCTGACAGCCCAATCAATCTTTCTATTTTGTTCCCGAGAACTCCGGAGGGGTGCGGGGAAAGGCAGAACCACACCAGCTGTCCCTCTCCACTCACTGTACCGCCGTAGTCCCCGCTGTGTCTCCGAGACACACACCGCACTTTTTCTCTCGTTCTCTGTTGCCACAGTCACCCGCACCTTACCTTACCCATAAGACCGGCATCTAGGAAGGGGGGATCGGTACTGCTCTGCTGGGGGGTCCAGCTGCTCACAGGTCATAGGTCCGTTCCTGCAACATCGGCATCAGCGAGGGCTCGCAGGGCTGGAGACCCGGAAGTCAACAGCGCCTCCTGGCCCGGAGCCATTAACAGACTCCTCCCTCCACCATCAACATGATCAACAGACAACAAGTTATTGTCCACAATAAAATCTTCCTGCCAAAGCGATGAACAGGAAAAGTTAAAAAAAAAAAGAAAAAAAGTCCTTTATATCAGTAGTTAAATAAAACATGCAAAAGTGATGTTGTGATACTGGAGATTACCAAATAAAGTCTCAAAAATATCCTATCTTTGGCTAAACTTAGGGTGGTAAACTTTAACATTATCTTTCTTTCTATAAAAAAGAAAAAACAAAAACAAAGACTTCAGTCTCAGCACCTTAGCTGCCAGCAACCTAAATTCCATAAGGGTGGTATTTATTGTAACTTGCAAAAAAACAATCCATGTAGATGGGGAACAGCTTTTTCAGAAGCCAGCGGAACATCAGAAAGTTGAAAAATCTTACAAAAGGATAAATAAAGTCAGGAGCTGAAGCACCCATAAATGGAAAGTCACCCAAAATATGGGTAATATTGTCAGAATCAAATTAAAAACACTACACCTATTTAAGAAATGAAGAAATGCTTCAAAATAGGAGCACAAGAGCAAAAAACTCATGTTTAACCAGTTCAATACAGGGCAATTTCCCCCCCTTTCTTCCCGGCCAATTTTTAATTTTCAGTGCTGTCGCATTTTAAACGTCAATTGCGCGGTCGTGCGACGTTGTACCCAAAAAAAAATTGACGTCCTTTTTTCACCACAAATAGAGCTTTCTTTTGGTGGTATTTGATCGCCTCTGCGGTTTTTATTTTTTGCGCTATAAACAAAAGAAGAGCGACAATTTTGAAAAAAACACAATATTTTTTACTTTTTGCTATAATAAATATCCCAATTTTTTTTAAAAAAAACAAATTTTTTCCTCAGTTTCGGCCGATACGTATACTTCTACATATTTTTGGTAAAAAAATATCGCTAAGCGTATATTGATTGGTTTGTGCAAAAGTTATAGCGTCTACAAAATAGGGGATAGATTTATGGCATTTTTAAAAAAAAAAAAGTATTTATTTTTTTAGCGGCGATCGCGATTTTTTTTCGTGACTGCGACATTATGGCGGACACATCGGACACTTTTGACACATTTTTGGGACCATTCACATTTATACAGCGATCAATGCTATACAATTGCATTGATTACTGTGTAAATGTGACAGGCAGTGAAGGGGTTAACCACTAGGGGGCGGGGAGGGGTTAATATGTTTCCTAGGGAGTGATTACTAACTGAAGGGGGAGGGGACGCTCAAGGGGAGGAGACCGATCAGTATTCCTCCGTTCTGGGAACACAGATCGCTCTCCTCAGAGCTGACAGGCTGTGGATCTGTGTGTTTACACACACAGATCCACATGCCGGCCCGGTTAACGGGCAATCGCGGGTGCCCGGCGGACATCGCGGCCGCCGGGCACACGCACCGGGCCCCGAGCAACGCGGCGCGCGCACGCGCTCCCGGCGGCGCGCGCGCGCGCCCCCTAGGCGGCCGGGAATCCCAGGACGTCATATGACGCCCACCCAGGATGGGAGATCCCATCCCAGGACGTCATATGACTATGGGCCGGTAATGAAGTGGTTAAGGACTGGTTGAAAAAATAAGGTTCTTTGAAAACAAAAGCCAAAGAATTAAAAGCAAACAGGTAGTGATAAAAAAAACAGATTTATTATCCATCTTAGCTAGAAGGGCATTCCTGCCTAGAAGTCTAATCTTTAGCAAAGCATCCTCCAAGGTCAGCTCCACAAGGTGGTGATCTCACTTCTCCCCAGACAGAAAGTCTCTATGGAAGACAGGAAGTGATGTCAGGTACAGACAGTAAGTTCCGGGTGAGAGGTGAGTCGAGTGGATGCAGAGAGGAGACATTACTGGAAGTGGCAGCAGAGGAGATATCTGTCTGCAAGGAAACCTGTATAGATCAAATGACGGTATCAATGAGGATGGAGGAGGACCGGAGTGACATGACTGAAAAGATACTAAACCTCACCCTGGAGATCATCTACCTGCTGACCGGAGAGAGATTTCCTCTTCTGAAGTCAGGTGATCATATGACCATCTCAGTGCCTCCATGTGACTCCCTAAACCTTGAGAGACACAACATGCAGAAGATTCTAGAAATCAAGAAGAAGATAATGGAGCTGCTGACAGGAGAGGTTCCTATAAGGTGTCAGGATGTCACTGTCTATTTCTCCACGGAGGAGTGGGAGTATTTAGGACACAAGGATCTCTAAAAGGACGTCATGATCAAGAATCAGCCACCAGTCACATCACCGGATGGATCCAGTAATAAGAACCCACCAGAGAGATGTCCCCGTCCTCTGTGTTCCCGGGATTTCACACAGGAAGGTCACACCATCCCTCACCATCATCAGAGTTGAAACCTCTGGGATCATAGTATTGTAGTTAAAGAAAATGTTAATGAGGAGTATGGAGTGAAGGAAGAGTTTTCAGAAGGACACAAGGATATGATGGAGCCACCTAATACCAGGAACGCATCAGAAAGATGCCCCCGTCATCTTATGTTCCCAGGATTTCACACAGGAAGTTCACACCATCCCTCACCATTATAAGGATGAGTATCTGATTGATATAAAAGTTTAGGTTAAAGCAGAAGAAGAAGAGGCGTATGAGAGGGATGATCAGCGTTCTATGTAGGAGAATGGAATAACAGGGACCTTTATAGAGGAGGACACTCCCACAGAGATCAGCACAGTACATGGATGGGAGATGAGGAAAACCTCAGAGGATTGTCTCACTTTGTCTCCAGACTATAACGTAGAAGATGAGGACATCAAACAGTATAGTCCAGGAGTAAACCTGGCTACCTCAAATGTCAATCCGGCACCACACAGTGTAGATGGACCATCGAATTGCTCTTATCCTGAGGAACCTCAGACTGTGAGGGACAGTGCCATCCTTCCAACAGATAAGAGGTGTTCCTGTACTGAGTGTGAGAAGTGTTTCCATTTTAAATCCAAACTTAATGTGCATAAAAGATCTCACACAGGTGAGAAGCCGTATTCCTGTACTGAGTGTGGGAAATGTTTGTCATTGAAATCAAGTCTTCAAAGACATCAGAGATTAGACACATGGAAGAAGCTGTATTTCTGTCCTGAGTGTGGGAAATGTTTTGTACGAAAATTAGAATTTATCACACATCAGAGGTCACACACGGGGGTAGAAGCCATATTCTTGTACTAAGTGCGGGAAATGTTTTTCACAGAAGTCACATCTTTCCAGACATGAGAGATTGCACATGGGGAGAAGCCATATTCCTGTCCTGTGTGCAGGAAATGTTTTATACGACAAACAGAACTTGTCACGCATCAGAGGTTTCACTCAGGGGCAGTGGCGGCTGGTGAAATTTTAGGATTGGGGAGACGCCAGACCCCACCCTTCCTTTTTGACCCCTCCCAGTTCTCATAAGCCTCAACCCTTATAGAATCCACCCGCTCCTCCCCTGTATTCCACTGGCTTCCACCCATGGTGTCAGGAGTATACAGCTCAGCATCACAGGATAGAGTATATGACTCAGCCTTACAGATCAGGGTGTACAGATAAAGGTATACAGATCAGGGTGTACAGATCAGGGTATACAGATCAGGGTGTACAGATAAACGTATACAGATCAGGGTATACAGAGCAGGGTATACAGAGCAGGGTGTACAGTTTAGGGTATACAGAGCCAGGTGTACAGATCAGGGTGTCAGATCAGGGTATACAGATAAAGGTATACAGATCAGGGTATACATATAAAGGTATACAGATCAGGGTATACAGATAAAAGTATACAGATCAGGGTATATAGATAAAGGTATACAGATCAGGGTATACAGAGCAGGGTGTACAGATCAGGGTATACAGATAAAGGTATACAGATCAGGGTATACAGATAAAGGTATACAGATAAGGGCATACAGATAAAGGCATACAGATCAAGGTATACAGATACAGGCATACAGATCAGTGTTTACAGATAAAAGGTATACAGATCAGGGTATGCAGATAAAGGTATACAAATCAGGGTATACAGATAAAGGTATACAGATAAGCGTGTACAGATAAAGGTGTACAGATAAAGGTATACAGATCAGGGTATGCAGATCAGGGTATACAGATAAAGGTATACAGATCAGTGTATACAGACAAAGGTATACAGACAAAGGTATACAGATAAGCGTGTACAGATAAAGGTGTACAGATCAGGGTGTACAGATAAAGGTATACAGATAAAAGGTATACAGATCAGAGTATACAGATAAAGGTATACAGATCAGGGTGTACAGATAAAGGTATACAGATCAGGGTATACTACAGATCAGGGAATACAGATCAGGGCACAGCAACTCTCCCCCCCGCGGCTCTGCACACCCCCTCCTCGTGGCTCTGACAGCCCCCCTCCGGTCGCGGCTCTGACAGCCCCCCTCGCAGCTCTGACAGCCCCCCTGTTTGCGGCTCTGATATTCCCCCGCTCGCGGCTCTGGTATTCCCCCCCGCTCGCGGCTCGTATTGCTGTCCTGAGTGCGGGAAATGTTTTTCACAGAAGTGCAATCTTATCACACATCAAAGGCTTTACACGGGTCAGAAGCCTTATGCCCCGTACACACGAGCGGAAATTCCGCCAGCAAAAGTCCGATGAGAGCATTTGGTCCGAAAATGCGACCGTGTGTATGCTCCATCGGTCTTTTGTTGGTGGAACTCCAGCCAGCAAAAAGATTGAGAGCGTGTTCTCAATTTTTCGGTCGGAAAAAATTCAGATTGGAAATTCCAATCGTCTGTACCAATTCCGACGCGCAAAATTCCTATGCATGCTCAGAAACAGTTCAACGCATGCTCGGAAGCATTGAACTTCATTTTCTCGGCTCGAAGTGTTGTACGTCACCGTGTTCTTGACGGTCCAAAGTTCAGCAAACTTTTGTGTGACCATGTGTATGCAAGCCAAGCTTCAGCGGAATTCAGACAGAAAATCCATCCAAGATTTTTCTGACGGAAATTCCGCTCGTGTGTACGCGGCATTATTCTTGTTCTGAGTGCAGGAAATGTTTTGTAACAATGGCAGGGCTTGTCAAGCATCAGAGGTGTCACACGGGGGAAAAGCTGTATTCCTGTCTTGAGTGTGGAAAATGTTTTTCCCAGAACTCCCATCTCTACAGACATCAGAGATCTCACATGGGGGAGAAGTCACTTTGCTGTCCTAAGTGAGGGAATTGTTATGCCCCGTACACACGAGCGGATTTTCCCTAGGAAAAAACTTGGATTTTCCGACAGAATTCCGCTCAAGCTTGCCTTGCATACACACGTTCATACAAAAGTTCTCTGAACTTTCGACTGTCTTGAACGCAGTGATGTACAACACTACGACGAGCCGAGAAAATTAAGTTCAATGCTTCCGAGCATGCGTCAAATTGTTTCCGAGCATACGTAGGAATTTTGCGCGTCGGAATTTGTATAGACGATCGCATTTTCGGATAGGAACTTTTCCCAACCGAAAAATAGAGAACATGCTCTCAATCTTTTGCTGGCAGGAATTCCGCCAGCAAAAGACCGATGAAGCATACACACGGTCGCATTTTCCGACAAAAAGCTCTCATCTGAGTTTTGCTGGCGGAATTTCCGATCGTGTGTACGCGGCATTACTCACTAAAGTCCTGTCTTCCTGTACATCATGGATCCCACACAACCCTTGAGTTGTATTAGTGCGGGAAATTTCTTCTACGGGGGGAGTACAAGGGTCGCAATTATGACCCAGTCCCATCCTTCAGGGGGCCCGTGCGACTCCCCTGTACACCTGGATAGGAAGGGTGGAGGGGGCAGCAGCATGTGGAGGAGCCGAACCCCTCTTTGTCCCTGTCAGGATAGAGAGCAGGGAAGTGGCCAGTAAACATGTTATCTACCGACCCCTTCCTTGTCTGTATAGACAAAGTCAATGATCAGTACCAATCACCGACCCTGTTCATTCATAACTGAGACATAGTACACTGTGTTTACTATACAGTGCTCAGCATAAATGAATGCACCCCCTTTGAAAAGTAAGATTTTAATTAATATCTCAATGAACACAAGAACAATTTCCAAAATTTTGACACAGCTGAGTTTTATAGAACATGTGTTTAGCTCATTACATGAAAGTAAGTTCACCTGGCTGGGATGTGTTTTCCTCGCCTCCCCCTCACTGCTATGGCAGGTCAGCATGACGTTGGCAGGGATCCGCCCTGGTCCAGGTGTATTTATGTGCCAGAGGTGGCAGGCAGACCACTTCAGATGTTCCTACCGCACTGGAAGAACATCCATTCATGCATCATTGATTAGGTAACAGGGGGGGTTATCACACGACAATGTTATTTTGGTTTGATTTGATTGCACTTTAGAGCACTTTTTTATACCCCTTGTGCAGTACCAAAATTGGTGTGTTTTGTACACACACACCAGTGGCGTAGCGTGGGGGGTGCAGGGGCTGCCGTGGCCCCGGGCGCGACATTTAGGGGGGCGCCAGTATGTGTCACTGGCTGCCTCCTCCTAATTTCAAATTCCTGTGTCCCCTGCGCTCCGGCCGCCATGTTAAGTGTCCGGCGCCCTGTGATTGGGCATATGGGGGTCATGTGAGGCGTAGGGCTGGCCTGTCCTCAATCGCTCCTGAAGTCCCGCCTCCGCACATGACCCCCCATACGCCCAATCACAGGGCGCTGGACACTGAACATGGCAGCAGGCAGAGCACAGGGGAGAGAAGAAACAACGTTAGCCGCCGCTGTCTTCTCCTCATCCGTATTGATGCAGGCCAGGATAAGAAGGTGAGTGAGACTCCCTCGTGAGAGTCTTGTTACTGGCCGGGGGGGCGAGAGAGAGAGAGACTGTAGGCAGGACAGTATAGTGTAGTATAGTGGTCAGTATAGTGGACAGTGTAGTGTAGTATAGTGGTCAGTATAGTGGACAGTGTAGTGTAGTATAGTGGTCAGTATAGGGGACAGTGTAGTGTAGTATAGTGGTCAGTATAGTGGACAGTGTAGTGTAGTATAGTGGTCAGTATAGTGGACAGTGTAGTATACTATAGTGGTTAGTATAGTGGTCATTATAGTTTATTTTAGTATGGAGGTCAGTGTAGTGTAGTGGTCAGTATGGGGGGCAGTGTAGTGGACAGTATAGTGTAGTGGTCAGTGTAGTGTAGTATAGTGGACAGTGTAGTATAGTGGACAGTGTAGTATAGTGGTCAGTATAGTACAGTATAGTGGTTAGTGTAGTATAGTATAGTGGTTAGCATAGTGGTCAGTATAGTGTAGTTTAGTATGGAGGTCAGTGTAGTGTAGTATAGTGGTCAGTATGGTGGTTAGTGTAGTGGACAGTATAGTGGTCAGTATAGTGTAGTGGACAGTGTAGTATAGTGTGGTGGTCAGTGTAATGTTGTATGGTGGTCAGTGTAGTGTAGTATAGTGGACAGTGTAGTGGTCAGTGTAGTGTAGTATGGTGGTCAGTATAGTGGACAGTGTAGTATAGTGGACAGTGTAGTGTAGTATGGTGGTCAGTATAGTGGACAGTGTAGTATAGTGGACAGTGTAGTGTAGTATGGTGGTCAGTATAGTGGTCAGTGTAGTATGGTGGTCAGTATAGTATAGTGGTCAGTATAGGGGTTAGTGTAGTATAGTATAGTGGTTAGTATAGTGGTCAGTATAGTGTAGTTTAGTATAGAGGTCAGTGTAGTGTAGTGGACAGTATAGTGGACAGTGTAGTGTAGTATAGTGGACAGTGTAGTGTAGTATAGTGGACAGTGTAGTATGGTGGTCAGTATAGTGTAGTATGGTGGTCAGTGTAATGTAGTATAGTGGACAGTGTAGTATGGTGGTCAGTGTAGAATGGTGGTCAGTATAGTGTAGTATAGTGGTCAGTGTAGTATAGTGGACAGTTTAATGTAGTATAGTGGACACTGGACAGTGTAGTATGGTGGTCAGTATAATGTAGTATGGTGGACTGTGTAGTATGGAGGACAGTGTAGTGTAGTGGTCAGTGTAGTGCAGTATAGTGGACAGTGTAGTATAGTGGTCAGTGTAGTGTAGTATAGTGGTCAGTGTAGTATGGTGGTCAGTATAGTGTAGTATAGTGGACAGTGTAGTGTAGTATAGTGGACAGTGTAGTATAGTGGACAGCGTAGTATAGTGGTCAGTGTAGTGTAGTATAGTTGACAGTGTAGTATAGTGGACAGTGTAGTGTAGTATAGTGGACAGTGTAGTGGTCAGTGTAGTGGACAGTATAGTGGTCAGTGTAGTATAGTGGACAGTATAGTATAGTGGTCAGTGTAGTGGACAATGTAGTGTAGTGGACAGTGTAGTTCTCAGTGTAGTGGACAGTGTAGTGTGTAGTGGTCAGTATAGGAATCAGGTAGGTCAGTACTATTGTATTTGAAGGGACTCAGGGATAGCTAAAAGTCCGCAGGTTAGGGGGGCGCAAATTACTTGCCTTGCCCCGGGTGCTGACAACCCACGCTACGCCACTGACACACACACAACATTTTTTACCCACAGTACATAAACTTGTAATTCCTCTCCAATAGCACTCACATATGTAGTATACAATTCAATCAATGTGCTGCGCTTCTAAACCAACCTACAACCTCCTTCTAAATAATTACTGTGTATCACTCTAATACACATAAATCATCAAGTGCCCACTTTAACAGTGTTTATATCATAAATCCGTATGTGCAAAATTACAAAGATAAAGAAATAAAAATAAAATGTAAAATATTAGCAACTTCTTTTCTCACATTAAATCACACCAATCCCAATATCAGTGTTCATGAAATATAGTGACAAGTAAGCATATATGAAACCATACAATACTTGTTATATAGTATATTCTCAAACAAACAGAATATATATGAAAGTGAAAATAAAATTGAAAAAATAGTCTGTATGCCTTTGGCCAATCATGGCTCAGGGGGACTAAGTCCACGCCCCACACTATATAAGGCTGCTTACACAGCGCCCGTATAGTGTGATATAGTATAGATATATATATATTTACTGCAGTTCAGAGTATATAGTGCACTCAGTGTAGTATATATAATACAGTGCAGGGTATATAGTGCAGTGTACAATATATAATATAGTGTATTAAAGTGGTTAAGGGGAGCCCTATGACAGAATTAAGAAAAAAAACGGCATGAATTCCCCCCCCGTCCATACCAGGCCCCCTGCGCCATTTAAAAAAAAATATTTGGCGCGGAGTTCACCTTAATATCCATACAAGACCCAAAGGCCCTGGTATGGACTGGGGGAGGGAACCCATGCTGTTTTTTTACAATGATTTTTTCTTGTATATTGCCGGGATCTAGCAATACATTACAGCCAAGAGCAATTTTAAATGACATTTTTTCCTTTAGAAATGTAATTTTGCTGTGGCTCTTTTGTAAACATGGGAAAAATGCGCTACTTTACAGGCAGACTAAGGAGACCCCCCAGGCACGATATTTAAAGGAATATTTCATTTTTATTGTTTCACTTTACGCATTCTTAAAATCACTGCTCCTGAAAAAACGGCGGTTTTAAAAACTTTTATTTGCATTGATACATGTCCCCTGGGGCAGTATCCGGGTCCCCGAACACTTTTTATGGCAATAACTTGAATATAAGTTTTTATATGAGCACTTTTGATTTTCCAGGTTCGTGTCCCATAGACTTTAACGCTGTTCGCTTGTTCGCACAAACTTTTTGTCTGTTTGCAAGTTCTGGTGCAAACCAAACTGGGGGGTGTTCGGCTCATCCCTACTCCTGATGAGTGCCCCCACAGCAAGCAGCTTGCTATGGGGGCACCCGAGCCGAGCTGCAGCTCCATGTATCTATTCAGACACGGCACCCTTTCTCTCCTCATTGGCTGACTGACTTTGATTGACAGCAGCAGGAGCCAATGGCACTGCGCTGCTGTCTCAGCCAATGAGGAGGGGGGTCCCAGGCAGCTGAGACAATCCTACAACATCGCTGGATAAAGAGGGGGCTCAGCTAAGTATTAGGGTGGCAAAGGGGGGCTGCTGCACACAGAAAGCTTTTTATCTTAATGCATAGAATGCATTAAGATAAAAAAAAACTTCTGACTTTACAACCACTTAAACCACTTGCTTCCCGCCACATAGCAATATGACGTCGGCAAAGTGGTTTAGTTATCCTGATCGGACGTTGTATGATGTGATCAGTATAACAAGCCGGCGCAAGCACGGGGGCGAGCAGGGCGGCGATTGATGGTGCTGTGAGTCAGTCTGACACACCACAACTCCAATCGTGGTATGGAGCCTCTGACAGAGGCTTCTTACCACATGATCAGCTGTGACCGATCACAGCTGATCATCACGTGAACCAAGAAGTACCGATAAACAGCTTTCCTCAGTTCACGCTGACAGGGAGAGCCGATCGGCGGCTCTCCCTGTCAGAGGGGGGTCTTGCGCTGATAATCAGCACATTGATTATCAGTGCAGCCCCCATCAGAGGTGCCCTTTGGCTGCCAATCAGTGCCCATCACCTGCCAGCCTGTGCCCCACAAAGAACACCTGTCAGTGCCCATAAAAGTGCCAATCAGTGCCCATAAAAGTGCCAATCAGTGCCCCATTAGTAATGACTGTCAGGGTCCTTCAGATGCCACTCAGTAATACCTGTCAGTAGCTCCTCATCAGTGCTGCCTATCAGTGCCGCATATCAGTGCCATCAGTGCCACCTATCAATGCCCATCAGTTCTTTTTCAAAATTGTCGTTCTTTTTTTGTTTATTGTGCAAAAAATAAAAATCGCAGAGGTGATCAAATACCACCAAAAGAAAGCTCTATTTATAACATTATCTCCATTATTCAGGGCATCGCCATTTTCTCATAGCCCACTAGTTCCTAATTAGTACACTGGAACTCATTATTAACTGACTGACAAAACATCACAGCTTAATACCAATGGGACCAAAGTACTGAGATGTCTAAGAAGTGCTAGGCATGCCCAATATGGGATTGTGAGAAGTGCCTGCTGCTGACAATATCAGAGGAGTAAGCATTGATTAGCTTTAGGTTACTCGCAAGGGTGCTTACTTGTTTACAGTATACAAAATGCCTGGAGCCAATAAACATCCTGCTCCCAGGTCTACACTTATCTTCCTCAAATTTTTCAGCATTGCTCCTCTTATCCTTCTGAAAAAGTAATGCCGCGTACACACGGTCGGACTTTCTATCCTACTTGGTCCGGCACACTTTCTGACGGACTTTGTCCGCCAGGTGCGCCGGACTTTAAAACGGACGGACTTGCCCACACACGACCGGACTTTGCGGCGGGCTAAGTCCGCCCCTCTTTCCGACGGACTTTCGCCGGAGTTACGGCGGACTTTTAGAATGAACGGACTTGCCCACACACGGACAAGTCCGTTCATTTTGAACGTGACTCAGGTGCGACGGGACTAGAAAAGGATGTCAATCTTGCCGCTTTTATCGGCGAGATTGACACCTTGCGAGCCCCGTCGCGGGTCATACCAGGCCCTTAGGTCTGGTATGGATTATAAAGGGGAACCCCCCTACGCCGAAAAAAATCCATACCAGACCCCGATCCGAGCACGCAGCCTGGCCAGTCAGGAAAGGGGGTGGGGACGAGCGAGCGCCCCCCCTCCTGAACCGTACCTGTCAGAGATAGTACTTACCGAGGCCGAGATGCCGAGAGCGGTTTCGCCTTTGCGACTAAGCGCAGTCCGCCCCCTGGAGTTGGGACAGGGGGTGAACGGCACAAAGAGGCACAAGCTCCCCAATGGACTGTAGGTGGCTTGCTGGTGAGGTCTTGTTAGAGAGGAGCCGCTGTGTAGATACTGGTAGGCAGGTGCAGACAGAGATAACCGGCAGGAGGTCCAGAGCTGGGCAGAGGATCAAACACCGGGATGGTGCTATGGCTCTGCAGGATCTGCAAGGTAAGGTGACAAGATCAAGAAAGTCCCGGTACAAGCAGGGGGTCAGGCTAGGAGACAGGAGACAGTCCAGGTAACAGGCCGAGGGTCAAACACAGGAGATTGGTGGGAATCCGATTAACAGGCAGAGGTCGGGTCCAGGAGAGAGGCAAGAGAAGTCCAAAGGCAAATCCGGGTCACAACAGGTAGTCAGGCAGAGATTCGGGATACAGGTTCAGGTACAACAGGAAGCTGAGACAAACCAGCAATTTGTTTGATCCCCTGAGTGCCTTTTATAGGCTGCCCAGGGAATCACGTTGGGTGTGCACCAGTGCGCGTGCGCGAGCGCCATAACGCCGAGCCGCGAACGCGCATGCGCCGAAATGCCGTTCCGCCGGGAATACGAGAAAAACGACCGGACCGGAACGAAGGCTTCTTCTGACAGTGCCCCCCCCGAGGGGTGGCCTCTGGACACCCAAGGTTGACATCAGTTCTGGATGTTCTCGGTGAAAAGCCTGGAGAAGTTGGGGAGCATGTAGATTCCTGGCTGGTTCCCAGGAGTTATCCTCAGAAGGATACCCCTTCCATTTGATTAAATACTGCAGCTGTCTGCCATTTTTTCTGCAATTTAGAATTTTTTCTACCTCAAACTCGTCTTCTCCGTCGATTAGAACTGGTGGTGGTGGAGGCTTTTCTCTGTCAGGAAAAGGACTGGGAGCCATAGGTTTTAAGAGGGATGCATGGAAGAATGGGTGTACCTTGTAAGCATCAGGAAGAGCTAATTCAAAAGCGACTGGGTTGATTACCCTTTTTATTTTAAAAGGACCTATAAATTTTGGCCCCAGTTTCCGAGAGGGAATTGGCAGTCTGAGATGGATAGTTGATAGCCATACTTCTTCGCCTACTTTGAAGGCCGGGTTCTCCTTCCTTCCCTTGTTGTAGTACTTTCGGTAGTCATCCTGAGCTTTTTGCATCGCTGCTTTGATCTTTTGAAAATTTAACTGGATAGTGTTTACTCGGTCCTGCACTGCAGGGACGGATAATTCAGGGATGGAAACTGGAAGAAAGGAAGGGTGAAATCCAAAATTGGACCAAAAAGGTGTCTGGTTGGTAGCGAAATGGATGGAGTTGTTATATGCAAATTCTGCATATGGCAGGAGGGAGGACCATTCATCCTGGGAATCGGAACAGAAGCATCGGAGGTATTGTTCCAGGGTTTGATTTGTCCTCTCCGTCTGGCCGTTACTTGAGGATGATAAGCAGAAGACAAGCAAATTTTTATTTCCAAGGTCTTGCATAATTCCTTCCAGAACTTTGAAGTGAATTGAACCCCTCTGTCAGAGGTGATGCTCACTGGGGTACCATGAAGCCTGATAATTTCTTTAAAAAACATGCTAGCAGTAGCAGAGGCAGAGGGAGTACCCACCATAGGCAGAAAGTGTGCCATTTTTGAGAGTCGATCAATTACGACAAAGATAGTCGTGAATCCCCCTGATGGAGGTAAATCCACAATAAAGTCCATGGAAATTTCCGCCCATGGGCGTTCAGGAATAGACAAGGGTTTGAGCAGACCCCATGACCTTGTATTTGAGCCCTTGCTGCGCTGGCACGGGATGCAGGATGAAACATAGTCTTTGCAGTCTTGTCTCCAGCCTGGCCACCAAAAGAAACGTGAGATCAATTCCATGGTCTTTTGTGACCCAAAATGGCCTGCTAGCTTGTGGTCATGAAAGGACTGTAGGGTTAGGAGCCTAGATTCTAGCGGGACGAAGATTTTTCCATGAGACCAAAATAAATCATTGCGTTTCTCCATAGAAGCTACTTGGGGTTAAGAGCATTGAGCAGATGTGGATTTGATTGCGGACATTAGGTCTCCTTGAGTAACCAGAAGGAAATTTTGCGGAGACAAAATGGTACTTGGCTCTGTTACCTGGGAAGTTTCATGGAACATCCTTGAAAGTGCGTCCGCTTTTCCGTTCTTTGAACCTGGTCTATAAGATATGTGAAAATTAAATTGGGAAAAGAAGAGAGCCCATCGGGCTTGCCTGGGTCTTGGACGTTTAGCAGTTCGCAGGTACTCCAGGTTTTTGTGGTCAGTAAAGATCATGATAGGATTGGACGCTCCTTCCAGCAGATATCTCCACTCCTCTAAGGCAAATTTGATGGCCAGTAACTCTCTATCGCCTACATCATAGTTTCTCTCGGGAATGCTTAATTTCCGGGATGCAAAAGCCACGGGATGTAATAGAGCCTTAAGCCCTTGTCTCTGTGAGAGGATGGCACCAGTAGCGGTCTCTGAGGCATCAACTTCCAGAATAAAAGGCAGGGCTGGATCCGGGTGTCATAAGATTGGTGCAGACGAGAATAGTGCTTTCAATTTTAGAAATGCTTCCTGAGCCTCCAAGGACCATTGAAAACGACTATGCTGGCGTCTCAGTTGAGTAATGGGAGCCACGATAGTTGAAAATCCTACAATGAATCTCCGGTAGAAGTTGGAGAAACCTAAGAAGCGTTGTACCCCTTTTCTGTCTACAGGAGCTGGCCATTCCTGGATTGCTTTGACCTTCTGGGGGTCCATTGCAACGCCGTCAATCGAAATTATAAATCCTAAGAATTGCACTGAAGTTTTCTCAAATTCACATTTCTCTGCCTTGAGGTATAATTTGTGTTTTCTGAGAATTGAGAGAACCAGTTTGACATGCACCCGATGGAGTTCCAGGGTGGTTGAAAAAATGAGAATGTCGTCAAGGTAGACTACTAGAAAGTTGTCAAGATGTTCACGAAAGATATCGTTCACTAAGTGTTGGAACGTGGCCGGGGCATTACAGAGTCCAAACGGCATTACCAGGTACTCATAGTGTCCAAACCTGGATCTAAAGGCGGTCTTCCATTCATCGCCTGCTCGGATCCGGATGAGATTGTAGGCGCCACGCAAGTCTAGTTTGGAAAAGATGCGGGCGGATCTGAAGCGTTGGAATAATTCCGGGATGAGAGGAAGCGGGTACCGATTCTTGACGGTAATTTTATTTAATTCCCTGTAATCGATGCAAGGTCGGAGGGATCCATCTTTTTTTTCTACAAAGAAAATACCAGCTCCGGCCGGTGATGAGGAGGAGCGAATGAACCCTTTCTCAAGATTTTCGTTAATGTATGTTTTAAGAGCCTTTAATTCTGTTTCGGACAGAGGGAAAATGCGACCAAAAGGAATTTCAGCACCCGGCAACAGGTCTATGGGGCAGTCGTAAGGCCGAGGAGGTGGTAGACAGTCTGCCTGTTGTTTATCAAATACATCTCTGAATTCCAGGTAGCTCTCGGGTACATGTTGCAGACTATTGGTCGTGGTTGCAATGGTAGAAACAGAAGCTGGGGCCGGGAGAAGGCAATGTCTGGAGCAATATTGAGATGAGAAAGAGACTTCTCTCTTATTCCAGTTGATCTGTGGTTCGTGGGCTTGAAGCCATGGGAGTCCCAGGATTATGGGGAACATTGGAGAAGAGATAATATCGAAGCGGAGGTATTCCTGGTGGCCAGTATCAGTGGTGGTAAGGATGGGTCTGGTTTCCTGCGTGATGGGCCCAGAGCGGGGAAGAGACCCATCGGCTAGGTGGATCCGTAGACTTTGGTTCTTCGTGGTCAAAGGAACATGCAAGCTTGCGGCTAATGAGGCATCCAAAAAACAGCTACACGCTCCGGAGTCAATTATAGCGGGTAGGTGAACCTCCTTTTCCGGGAGCTGTAAGGAGACAAAAAGAGTAACATAAGGTTGAGAAGACCCGGTAACTTGTTGATTAATAGCAGGCCGTGAGTAGGACTTACTGGGTCTCACGGGGCAAGAACGAAGGAAGTGTCCAGAACCCCCACAGTAAAGACACAGATAGCCCTGGCGTCTACGTAGTCTTTCCTCCGAAGTGAGTGGGGCACGGACTAGGCCAAGCTGCATTGGTTCAGCTTCAGGAGTGGCAGGAACCGGTGGAACTGTGTAAGGTGGATGGACAGGAGTCGGTTTAGGCATCATCCAGGTAGGGCGAGGAGTCTGAAAGCGCTCTGTGCGTCGCTCACGCATGCGACGATCCAATTTAGTGGTAATTTGGATGAGGTCTTCCAAAGAATCAGGGGTCTCAATCCTGGCCAGCTCATCCTTCAGTGCTTCAGACAGCCCTTGACGGAACTGATATTTAAGGGCAGGTTCATTCCAGCTAGTATCAGCTGAACTTTTCCGGAACTCTACGATATAGTCCTCTACAGGCCTTCGTCCTTGGCTCAGGTTATGCAGTAAGGTTTCGGCCGTGGCCGTGCGCTGGGGGTCGTCATAAAGTTGTGCGATACCTTCGAAGAAGGCATCTACTGAATTCAGGATAGGGTTCCTCTGTTCCATTAGGCTGTGAGCCCAAGCTTGTGGTTCATCGGCCAGGAGAGAAATGATGAACCCAACTTTTACCACCTCTGACGAAAAGGTCCTAGGTTGCAGAACCAAATACAGAGCGCAAGCGTTTTTAAAGGCCCTGAACTTCTTGCGATTGCCGGAGAAGCGCTCTGGTGTGGGAACCCTAGGTTCTGGAGCGGCCATGACCACAGTGGGATTAGTTGGCATCTGAGGAGAGGAAGCTCCACTGGGAGGTACAGAAGCCGCGGCAGGAGCTGGAGATGGTCCGGAAAGCTGCTGAAGGCGGCCATCAATTTGGGCGTAGCCGTCTTGCAATTTCTGGACGGCCTCAGTGAGGGCCGAGACCTGCTGACACAGGATCTCCAATGGGGAACGCGCTCTGTCGGCCTCAGACATGGCTGGTTTGTACTGTCAGAGATAGTACTTACCGAGGCCGAGATGCCGAGAGCGGTTTCGCCTTTGCGACTAAGCGCAGTCCGCCCCCTGGAGTTGGGACAGGGGGTGAACGGCACAAAGAGGCACAAGCTCCCCAATGGACTGTAGGTGGCTTGCTGGTGAGGTCTTGTTAGAGAGGAGCCGCTGTGTAGATACTGGTAGGCAGGTGCAGACAGAGACAACCGGCAGGAGGTCCAGAGCTGGGCAGAGGATCAAACACCGGGATGGTGCTATGGCTCTGCAGGATCTGCAAGGTAAGGTGACAAGATCAAGAAAGTCCCGGTACAAGCAGGGGGTCAGGCTAGGAGACAGGAGACAGTCCAGGTAACAGGCCGAGGGTCAAACACAGGAGATTGGTGGGAATCCGATTAACAGGCAGAGGTCAGGTCCAGGAGAGAGGCAAGAGAAGTCCAAAGGCAAATCCGGGTCACAACAGGTAGTCAGGCAGAGATTCGGGATACAGGTTCAGGTACAACAGGAAGCTGAGACAAACCAGCAATTTGTTTGATCCCCTGAGCGCCTTTTATAGGCTGCCCAGGGAATCACGTTGGGTGTGCACCAGTGCGCGTGCGCGAGCGCCGTAATGCCGAGCCGCGAACGCGCATGCGCCGAAATGCCGTTCCGCCGGGAATACGAGAAAAACGACCGGACCGGAACGAAGGCTTCTTCTGACAGTACCAGGCCGCATGCCCTCAACATGGGGGTGGGTGCTTTGGGGGAGGGGGGCGCCCTGCGGGGCCCCCCCCCCCAAAGCACCTTGTCCCCAGGTTGATGAGGCAAGGGCCTCTTCCCGACAACCCTGGCCGTTGGTTGTCGGGGTCTGCGGGCGGGGGGCTTATCGGAATCCGAGAGCCCCCTATAATAAGAGGGCCCCCAGATCCCGGCCCCCCACCCTATGTGAATGAGTATGGGGTACATGGTACCCCTACCCATTCACCCAGGGAAAAAGTGTAAATAAAAAAACACACTACACAGGTTTTTAAAATATTTTACTAAACAGCTCCGGGGGGGGTCTTCTTCCGGCTTCGGGGGTCCCTCCGGTTCATCTTCTCCCGGCGTCCGGTTGGTTCTTCTCCGGACTTCTGGGCTTCTTGTCTTCTGGGCTTCTTGTCTTCTCTTCTCTTCTCCAGATGTTGACACGACGCTCTCTCCGGCTGGACTGCTCTCTGAAGGCTGCGTTGTGACTTATATAGGCGGAGACCCTGCCCCCTTTTGATGTCACAGTCCCTGGGCATGCTGGGACTGTGACGTTTTAGGGGGCGTGGTCAACATCACCCAGTGACCACGCCCCCTAAAACATCACAGTCCCAGCATGCCCAGGGACTGTGACATCAAAAGGGGGCGGGGTCTCCGCCTATATAAGTCACAACACAGCCCTCAGAGAGCAGTCCAGCCGGAGAGAGCGTCGTGTCAACATCTGGAGAAGAGAAGACAAGAAGACAAGAAGACCAGAAGCCCAGAAGACAAGAAGCCCAGAAGTCCGGACCTCCGCTGGCAAGAGAGCTACCTGAACACAGCGGAGGAGCCAGCCGAAGAACTGGAACACCGGGAGAAGAGAGCAGAGAAGAACCAACCGGACGCCGGGAGAAGATGAACCGGAGGAACCCTCGAAGCCGGAAGAAGACCCCCCCCGGAGCTGTTTAATAAAATATTTTAAAAACCTGTGTAGTGTGTTTTATTATTTACACTTTTTCCCTGGGTGAATGGGTAGGGGTACCATGTACCCCATACTCATTCACATAGGGTGGGGGGCCGGGATCTGGGGGCCCTCTTATTATAGGGGGCTCCCGGATTCCGATAAGCCCCCCGCCCGCAGACCCCGACAACCAACGGCCAGGGTTGTCGGGAAGAGGCCCTTGTCCTCATCAACATGGGGACAAGGTGCTTTGGGGGAGGGGGGGCCCCGCAGGGAGCCCCCCTCCCCCAAAGCACCCACCCCCATGTTGAGGGCATGCGGCCTGGTACGGTTCAGGAGGGGGGGCGCTCGCTCGTCCCCACCCCCTTTCCTGACCGGCCAGGCTGCGTGCTCGGATCGGGGTCTGGTATGGATTGTAGGGGGGACCCCGCGCCGTTTTTTCGGTGTAGGGGGGGTTCCCCTTTATAATCCATACCAGACCTAAGGGCCTGGTATGACCCGCGCTCGCCGCAATAGGAAAATTTGTTTTTCCTATTGCAGCGAGCGCAAGATGCAATACCCTGCCCTCGCATCGTATCTGGTCCGTTGGACCAGCATACACACGAGGGGGCTTTCCGTCGGACCAGCACACAGACGAGCGGACTTCCCGCCCGAAACTGAGTGCGATGGAAAGATTTAAAACTTGTTTCAAATCTAGGTCTGGCGGGCTTTTGGGAAAAAGTCCGCCGGCGCCCACACACGGGCGGATTGTCCAGCACACTCTGGTCCGCCGGACCAAGTATGCCGGAAAGTCCGACCGTGTGTACGCGGCATTATCCTTTTGAAGAAGTCAGACAAGATAAAATATCTTAGTACTCCACCTTCAAAATCTACTCCTGAATTGAACTAATTAAATTAAAGCTCATAAGACGGGTCTACTTTTAGGAGCAACCTAAAGAAAGATTAGAGTAAACAATTTAACCGCTTCAGCCCCGGAAAATTTTACCCCCTTCTTGGCCAGAGCACTTTTTGCGATTCGGCACTGCGTTGCTTTAACTGACAACTGTGCAGTCGTGCGAAGTTTCACCCAAACAAAATTGACGTCCTTTTTTTCCGACAAATAGAACTTTCTTTTGGTGGTTTTTGATCACCTCTGTGGTTAACAAAAAAAGAGCGACAATTTTGAAAAAAAAGCAATATTTTTTACTTTTTGCTAAATATAAATATCCCCCAAATATATATAAAAAACTAATTTTTTCCTCAGTTTAGGCCGATATGTATTCTTATTTTTGTTAAAAAAAAAAAATCGCAATAAGTGTATATTGATTGGTTTGTGCAAAAGTTATAGCGTCTACAAAATAGGAGATAGTTTTATGGCATTTTTATTATTATTTTTTTTTATTAGTAATGGCGGCGATCTGTGATTTTTATCGTGACTGCGACATTATATTGGACACATCGGACACTTTTGACACTATTTTGGGACCATTGTCATTTATGCAGCGATCAGTGCTATAAAAATGCACTGATTACTGTGCAAATGACACTGGCAGGGAAGGGGTTAACCACTAGGGGGGCGATCAAGGGGTTAAGTGTATCTTAGGGAGTGATTCTAACTGTGGGGGGGGTGGGCTTCAACTCACATGACAGCGATCACTGCTCCCGATGAAAGGGAGCAGTGATCTCTGTCATGTCTCACTTTTTCTCCCCTGTCTGCAGCTCACCTTTTCTTCCCCCCGCCCTCAACAGCTCACTTCTTCTTACCATGTCCACAGCTCATCTCTTCTTCCTCCGTCCACAGCTCTCCTCTTCTTCCCCGTCCACAGCTCACCTCTTCTTTGCCCTGTCCGCAGTTCACCTCTTCTTCCCCCTGCGCAAAGCTCACCTCTTCTCCCCCCATCCGCAGCTTACCTCTTCTTTCCTCTGTCCGCAGCTCACCTCTTCTTCCCCCCACCTGCAGCTCACCTCTTCTTTCCCCTTCCTGCAGCTCACCTCTTCTTTCCTCTTCCCGCAGTTCACCTCTTCTTTCCCCTGTACGCAGCTCACCTCTTCTTTCCCCTGCCCGCAGCTCACTTCTTCCTTCCCCTGTACGCAGCTCACCTCTTCTTTCCCCTGCCCGCAGCTCACCTCTTCTTCCCCCCACCTGCAGATCACCTCTTCTTTCCCCTTCCCGCAGCTCACCTCTTCTTTCCCCTTCCCGCAGCTCACCTCTTCTTTCCCCTGTACGCAGCTCACCTCTTCTTTCCCCTGTGCAGCTCACCTCTTCTTTCCCCTGCTCGCAGCTCACTTCTTCTTTCCCCTGTACGCAGCTCACCTCTTCTTTCCCCTGCCCGCAGCTCACCTCTTTGTCCCCCCATTTGCAGCTCACCTCTTCTTCCCTCCATCTGCAGCTCACCTCTTCTTCCCCCCAGTCTGCAGCTCACCTCTTCTTCCCTCCACCCGCAGCTCACCTCTTCTTCTCTCCATCCGCAGCTCACCACTTATCCCCCCCATCCACAGCACACCTCTTCTTCCACCTGTCCCTCATCAATTCTGCACCCCTGTCTACAGTTCATCTTAGCACCCCCCACCTTTGTACCCCCTGTCAACAACTCAACTCTGCACCCCCCACCTGCCCCCCAATCTACAGCTTACACCTCCAGTCCACAACTACAGCTTGTCTCTACCCCCCTTCCACATTTCACTTCTGCACCCCCATCTACAGATTACCCCAACCCACAGCTCTCATCTTTTCAGCCCTCCAACGTTCATCTCTTCACCCCCTGTCACACAACCTGCTAACTTGCCACTGTACCACCTGCCCCCCCTCTCCACTACTCAGCTCTCATTTTGCACTACCTCTCCCCTTCTCCAGCTCTCATAACTTCACCCCCCTCTTCACAAATTCACCCCACTGCGGTTCACAGCTGTCACCTCCCGCACAGATGCCACTTGCCCCCCTTCCTCCCTTTCCCACAATAGTTTTCTCTCACCTCCTCTCAATAGCTTTCAGTGCAGCTATCAATGGTCTGTTAAGAGCACACAGGCTTTTTTTCAACACGGTGGCCCCTGCCTTGCCCCACCTGTCAGACCTGTGTAACAAAGAGCCAAGGAAGAGTTTTAGAACACTTCTCTTGGCTCTGAGCTACACAGGTCTCACGGGGAGGCAGGGTGGGGCAGGACGGGAGCTGCAGCTTTTGAAGCTCCAGAGAAAAGTAAAAAAATGCAGAGGTCGTGGTGTAGGGGCTCGGGTACTGACTCACACATGCAAATACACATGTCCTGAGTGCCTGGCAATAGAACTGTCAGAAAAGATGAACCAGACCGACACAGAAGTACAGTAAAATCACACTTGTTTATTAATAAAAAGGTAAACAGAGTAAGCATAGTCAAAGCATAGCCGGAGTTCAGTAACCGGATAGGGTAGTCAGCCAAGCCAGAGTTCAGTAACCATATCGGGTAATGAGCCAAGCCAAAGTTCAGTAACCAGATCGGGTAATCAGCCAGGCCAGAAGTCAGGGATCCAAGTAGAGGAACAGCAAGCAGGATAAGGAGCCAGAAGGGATGTCAGCAAAGTCAGTCTTAAAACAGGAACGCAGGAGATGGTTTCTTGTGATGTGACCAAGGCGAAGGCAGGAATGAAGTGAGCTGGAGATCTTTAAGTAGGCAGAATTGACGAGCAGATTTACAGCAGCTGGTTAACTGTGGAGAGAGATGAGAGCTAGCAATTAACCGACAGCTGAGCGGCCAGCTCAGAGAAGGAAGGGATGAGCCAGCCCTGACGGTACCCCCCTCCTCAACGACCCCTCCCCCTCACAGTAATGCATTTGCATGAATATATAATAGTTATACAGAGTAAGATAAAACATAATAAGCATTATAGTTACAAAAGGACACTCATCCATTCATAAAAGTTCAACGAACATAATCGATTTTTCATGGTAAACCAAAATTGTCTAAGCATCAGTTCGATGTAACTCGACGCATGTTTCATGGCTCATGCCAATCATCAGGAGTAAAATGCTCTGAAATTAAATCAGTGATATCTATAAGTATAGGATATCCTTTAAACAGGGAACAATCTCTCAAAATAAAGGTGTGTAACTTACAGTACGGCCAAATGGTGACGCCCAACCCTAAATCCAAGGGAAGAAGAGGGACAAGGATGATCATCTCCCCCGGGGCTAAGGTGAGGAGTCCCATCCAGACCAGAGACAACAGCCAGGTGAAGAACAGGTGACCATGTCACGACCATGTGTATCTGGTGTATGCTTAACAGTCCACACTGCTCTGCAAGGGTAGGAAAATAAATTAATGAAAGAAATGAAATGAGCCTATTCCTGTGAATGAGTGAAGTAATGAATAGTGGTGATGTGAAATGTTTGAGCTAAAAAAAAACTACAACCAAAAAAAACAAACCAAACTGGGGTAGAAGATACCCACTTTCCCAGCGACCTGCCACACCTTAACATCAATAGTCAATCACTCATCCACTTTTACATATCCCTTACAATGAGCCACTTGTCTTTCAAACTTTCATTTCACCATATACATCTATAATTCTATATCCTGGCTTTTATTGCCAGCAACTAGACACATTTTTATGGGATACAATATAGTGTAATTCTTTTTTTGGCCATGGATGGGCCCCCTTGCCGGGGGGAGGGGGGTGATGGGGTTACTTTTCTGACCCTGGGGCTGTGATGCATGGCAGTCTTTTCCCTCCCCCCGACTTATCCCTTATACAGGTTGGGGGGTGGGGCCTTGCCTCCTATGCATCGGCATCATGATTGGATGCTCTGCTCAGTGCATTTACCTGCCTGAGCATTGAGCAGTTTCCCTCTTTCCATTGTATTGGGGCTCATGGTGCTGGTGGGGGCCCGCCCTTTACCAGGGATATAAGCTGCTCAGGCTGGCCAGCTGACCATTTAACATGGACCATTCACACAAGCAGGACATCAGGCATGTCTCCAGCCACAGGCCCACACACAAGGTAATTTAGTTTGATTCACATTCATCACCACGTTTTTAGGTTTATTTTTAGTTTTCACATTACACAGTCCACCATCCATTGTTGGTTTTGGTTTTATTTTTAGTGGGCATGTTTTTTGGTTGTAGTTTTTTTGACTCATACATTTCACATCACCACTATTCATCACTCATTCACAGGAATAGGCTCATTTCATTACTTCAACACATTCATTTCACATGGTTTCAGTTTCCTACCCTTGCAGAGCAGTGTGGACTGTTAAGCATATACCAGATACACATGGTTGTGACATGGTCACCTGGTCTTCACCTGGCTGTTGTCTCTGGTCAGAATGGGACTCCTCACCTCAGCCCCCTGGGAAGATGATCATCCTTGTCCCTCTTCTTCCCTTGGATTTAAGGTTGGGCGTCACCATTTGGCCGTACTGTAAGTTACACACCTTTATTTTGAGAGATTGTTCTCCGTTTAAAGGATATCCTATATTTATAGATATAACTGATTTAATTTCAGAGCATTTTACTCCTGTTGATTGGCATGAGCCATGAAACATGCGTCGAGTTACATCGAACTGATGCTTAGACAATTTTGGCCCACCATGAAAAATCGATTATGTTCATTGAACTTTTATAAATGGATGAGTGTCCTTTTGTAACTATAATGCGTATTATGTTTTATCTTACTCTGTATAACTATTATATATTCATGCAAATGCATTACATTGTATTGTGTCCTGTATTACAGATTGACACCCCCTATAATGTGATTTGTTATTAATAAATCATTTTATAAATGAATTGAATAAGGTATGGATTCAGTGACTTGCCTCATAGTCAAGTCCCATTTCTTTCCTCTTTTTGTTGTATACATATCAGGGATGGAGGCTTGTTATTGTTACAATTAGTTTGTGTTAGGTCGCATCCACTATACCTCCCCCTCGGAGGACCACCGGGCTTGAGGGGAAAACGTCTATGGAAATCTCGGAGGAGGGGAGGAGCATGTACGTCCGAGGATGAGACCCATGAGCGTTCCTCTGGACTGTACCCCTTCCAATGCACCAGGTACTGTATGCACCCACGGAACCTACGGGAGTCAACAATGGATTGTACTTCATACTCCTCATGGTTCTCAACCTGTATAGGGTGAGGACGTGGCACAGAGGCGGTA
Source organism: Lithobates septentrionalis (assembly GCA_037952835.1). Lineage (NCBI taxonomy): Eukaryota > Metazoa > Chordata > Amphibia > Anura > Ranidae > Lithobates > Lithobates septentrionalis. The sequence continues at coordinate 2,642,214 of JBBDGP010001179.1, read as the reverse complement.
AATCGGTTGCAGACCCACGGTTTCAATAAGGAGACATGAAACACATTTGAGATGCGCATACTAGGAGGAAGGTCCAACGCGTAAACCACTGGGTTAATCCTGTGAAGGATACGGAAAGGCCCAATAAACCAAGGTGCAAACTTCAGTGAGGGAACACAAAGTCGGAGGTTGCGAGATGACAGCCAGACCCTGTCCCCAACCTGGTAGGAAGGCGCAGGCACGTGTCTGAGGTCAGCATGGGGTCTGTACCTATCATTAGCATGTCGCAAAGCCTCCTGGACTTGTGCCCAAGTGGAACGAAGACCACGGAGATGCTCCTCTAGCGCAGGAATACTCTGCGGAACAAACGAGTCAGGCAACATGGAATGTTGGAAACCATAATTCGCCATAAACAGAGACAATTGGGAAGCAGAATTCAAGGCACTGTTGTGAGCAAACTCTGCCCATGGTAATAGGTCTGACCAGTTGTCAGAAATATAGCAACGTAGGAATTGCTCCAAGGACTGATTGGCTCGTTCTGCTGCCCCATTAGATTGTGGGTGATACGCAGAGGAGAAAGCAAGCTGAATTCCCAGCTGTGCACAAAAGGCTCGCCAGAACCGGGACACAAACTATCTACCCCTGTCCGAGACAATCACCTTGGGTAGCCCATGTAAGCGAAAGATCTTCCGAGCAAAAATGGAAGCCAGTTCCTTAGAAGTGGGCAACTTCTTAAGTGGAATACAATGACACATCTTTGAGAACCGGTCGACAACCATAAGGATAACTGTGTTGCCTTGGGAGTTGGGCAACTCCACAATGAAATCCATAGACAGGTGGGTCCAGAGCCTCTCTCCATTGGGTATGGGTTGTAGGAGGCCCACTGGAAGGTGTCGTGGAGTCTTACTCTGAGCACACACGGAACAGGCAGCTATGAAGGCAGTTATATCAGCACGTAGACTAGGCCACCAGAATTGTTGGGAAATGGCCCAAACGAGTTGATTCTTACCAGGATGGCCAGCAGCCTTGGGAGAATGGTAAGTCTGGAGCACGGCAGTACGGAGACACTCTGGGACAAAGCAGCAGTCACAAGGTTTCTCAGGAGGAGCATCGACCTGAGCAGCAAGAATTTTGTCACCCAAAGGAGAAGTAAGACTGGTGCGAACCGTAGCCACAATACGATCAGGAGGAATCATAGGAACCGGAACCGACTCCAACCAGGAAGTGCAGGAAAATTGTCGTGACAAGGCGTCAGCCCTTACATTCTTAGTACCAGGTAAGTATGAGACAATGTCATTGAAACCTGACAAGAAAAGAGCCTATCGCGCCCTTCTGGGAGAGAGGCATTTAGCCTCAGACAAGAATGTGAGATTCTTATGGTCAGTAAGAATAAGAACCGGCACAGTGGTACCTTTGAGGAGATGTCTCCATTCTTTCAGGGCTAAAATGATTGCCAACAGCTCTCTGTCACCAATCTCGTAATTGCACTCGGCAGGTGACAATTTCTTGGAAAAGTAACCACAAGGATGCATAGCACTCTCAGAGGTAGGACGTTGAGACAGAAGGGCGCCAACACCAGTCTCAGAAGCATCAACCTCAAGGATAAAAGGTAACGTAGGATCAGGATGTGCCAACACAGGAGCAGAAACAAAGGCAGCCTTGAGACTTTCAAAGGCCTTAATGGACTTCGGAGACCAACTCTGTGGGTTACCGTTCTTTCTGGTCATATTGGTCAGGGGCTTGACCAGAGACGAGAAGTTACGAATAAACTTCCGATAATAGTTGGCAAAACCCAGGAAACGCTGCAGAGGACGTAACCCCACGAGTCAAGGCCACTGTAGGACTCCCGAAAGTTTCTCTGGGTCCATCGAAAAACCAGCAGTGGAAATGACAGCCCATGAATTTAACCTGTTCCCGATGGAACTCACACTTCTCCAGTTTACAATAGAGATTGTTCTCTCTCTAAATCTCTAAATTTCTGAAGCACACGACAGACATCTGTGTGGTGGCTCTCCAGGGACTTGGAAAATATGAGGATATCATCGAGATAAACCACCACACATAACTGCAACAGATCTCGGAGGACATCGTTAATAAATTCCTGGAAAACTGTCGGGGCGTTACAAAGGCCAAAAGGCATTACGAGATACTCATAATGGATTGTTCTGGTATTGTCAGAGAGCTCACCTTGCTGGTTGCGGTGTCGCCGCACTGGGGCGCGCTGGTGCGCGTTGGCACGCGCGTTCCTGTGCGTGCTGCTGTGCGTGCTCCTGCAGGCGCTGGTCTGTGTACTGGCGTGCACGTATGCGTGCCGTTTGGCGCCAGCCGGCCTATTTAGGTTTGCCATGCACTCTGCTCGGTGCTGCCTGATCAACAGCTCCCTGTGCCATAGTTCCCGTTGCCTGTCTTGTGTTCCTGTGTCAAAAGAAAAGAGAAACAGAGGCACACCAGCCTTGTGCATTATCTTTTAAAACATTTATTGAATAAAAATAGTAAAAATAGTAAAAAGAAACAACTCACAAGCAATTAGTAGAGGAGGCACAACATGAATGTGCACCGACAAACAGCATGCGATTTAGGATGAGCGAAACCTTCCAAGGATCATGGAGGAACGCACAGGCATCACAATCAGCTAACGCGTTTTGAAGGGACCGTCCCTTCTTCATCAGAGGTATGCCGTGAACTCTCCTTCAGCAGTCCCCATTTATAAGTGCCTGAGTGTCAGTGAAACAAGGATGGGATAAGGGGCTCCTCCCCCTCAGAAGATCCCTCCCTCCTGTGCCCTCCAATCATACGGGCAACACTCCAATTTATATATACAGAGAATTGGATCATGGCGTACAGTGCACACAGAATGCAGAGACGACAAGTAGCATAAAATGTATAAATCATACCAGATATAGACCATAGTAAACAGTAACAACCCTGGTAGGTGGGAATCTCCACTTAGAAATCACCAGTCGCATCAAAAAGATGTACAAGATTATGAGGCTATGAAAATAAATAAATATATAAATAAAGAAGTGTATAAAAATACCTGCAGTAACTCTCGGGGGGTCAATACATGTGGAGCGCCTCCGCATCAAGTACGCAGCGGGCCAGTAGCTGCAGCATGGCTATAATGAAGTGGAACGCACGCCGATGTGTTTACGTTCCAAGCTAGGGGAAGGGGGGCGGGATCCACATCGCCCCTTCTGCATCCCGCACAATCCACTGCCAACATAAGCGGCGTAAGACAGCTCAGCGGTATGCAACTGGGGGCGGGACCAAGCTGGCAGCTGCCCCGCAAGCGACGGCACACTCAGATAGAAACACCAAATAGCCTCCAACAGGAGACCAAAGGGCCCCTAGAAACTGATGATATATATACCAAGTGATAAATAATAATGATGATAGTAATAATGATGGTATAAATACCATTAAATAATTAAATTGAATTAGATTAAATAAATGGCTAAAATATTAGTAGATATATATTGATGATGAAACAAAAGTGATAACATTCATTCTACTAGTAATGTATATAATAAGATGATAATAGAGAAAATAATACTATTGAAAAGAAATTAGTAATAATAATAAATAATGATATGATAAAATATCAATCGTATAACCACCGGCCCGAAACACGCGCCACATATACAGCTCTGCACACGCTTAATAAGTGCCCACAGACTGGCACGCCACGACTCAACCACAGATCAGCACTTATGAAGACTATGTATACATTAACCAACCCAATTGGAATTGCACTAAAATAAAGATCATGCTGGAGAAGCAATATCTGAAAACTGGTAACTAGCAAATTGCTAAACATACATAAATCCCATTGTAGTACAAATACTGATAAAATGAATAATACATATATATATATATATATATATATATATATATATATATATATATATATATATATGTACACATACATATATTAGCGAAAATTTACTAATAAAAAAGATAAATATTCCCTCTCCAGTCACTATGTGCAATGGATGGTTGTGAAAGTGACTGTACAATCGATGGCAAAACAATACAATATATGTGTTTTACAACTAAACAAATGTCATGGATGGTGTCACAGCTACAATAATATTAAATTGGTAATAATCATTAGTAATCAACTATTATCTAAAAAAGGATAAAAGCTGCATCAAATAAAATGAAATGGATAATTCACTGAACCTGTTGCTGTATATCAAAGATGGTGTATGAACACACAGCCTATCCACATAGAAGGGGGAAGGGGGGAGAACAGGGATGGGCAGAAAAAGGGGAAAGATGGGGAAGGCAGAGGAGTAACCGACGAGCTCTACATAGTCAGACAATTTTGTGAACCTCAGGATCCTCATTCAGCCCCCCGGGGGTCATGCTACCTAAGGTGAGGATCCAATAGGCCTCACGTTTGCAGGGCCTTTGGTGTCTTCTACCTCTATCAAGATCACCCCTGATGCAATCAATCCCAAACACTTTCATACCAGATGGATCTCCGTGGTGTACATCATTAAAGTGCCGAGGGACAGGGTATTTGACTCGTGTGTTGGTTATATTACACTTGTGCTCGCCAATACGCACTCTCATGGGGCGAGAGGTGCGGCCAAAATAAAGGCGCCCACACGCACAAATGATGCCATAAACTACGTGGTCCGTCCCACAGTTGATAAAAATGCTTCAAATGGTGAATTCTACCATCACTACCAGTGACAGACTTTTTTCTGTGCCACATGTATTGACAAGTACCACAGTTCCTAACACTACACTTGTAGCTGCCTTTCTGATCAAAAATAGTCGACCAGACATTAGTGGACTTGTTCAGGGGTTTCTTCACCATGCTGGGAGCTATCAAGCTTCTTAGATCCCGTGGTTTTCTATAGACTATATTGGGTCTGTCAGGAAGGTGCTTACTTAGGATCAGATCGTGTTTGAGGATGCTCCAGTTCTTCCGTAAAATGCTTTGTATTTCAAAGGCTTTGTTGGTATATTGAGTGGAAAACCGGGTTTGTATAGTGTCCTGATCACTGGCAGAAGTAGACTGTGAATCATGTACCAGGGGCTCCTCATATAGATGAGCATATTTATTACAGGCAGTATCAATTAAGGTGGAATCATAACCCTTATCAATGAATTTGTTCCGGAGGATCTTACTCTGTTCTAGATAGTCACTTTTCATTGTGCAGGTGCGCTTTAGACAGCAGAACTGTCCATATGGGACGTTCCTTATCCATCTAGGATGATGGTTGCTCTCAGCATGTAAAAAGGAATTACCACTGCTGGGTTTAAAGTGTGTTTTGGAGACGATATTACCATCAGGGACATTCCTGAGCTCCAGGTCTAGGAAAACAAGACTGTCACTACTGATGACATGAGTGAATTCAATCCCGAAAGGATTGTCTCTACAGTGCTCAAGGAATAGACATAGCTCCTGATCGGATCCATCCCAAATGATAAGGATATCATCGATTTATCTAGCAAAGAGGACCAGGTTCGCCCCAAAGGGGTTATTGTTCCAAATCAACAACTCCTCCCAGTATCCCATAAAGATGTTGGCATAACTAGGGGCGAACCTGGCCCCCATCGCAGTATCCTTAATCTGCAAGTAATGCTCTCCAAGAAAAGAGAAGTGGTTGTGTTTGAGAGAGAAATCAACACAATCAAGTACAAACTTCGCCTGTACAGAGTTAAGTGCACCTTCTTTAGATAAATAATGATTAACTGCTCTAAGGCCATAGACGTGATCAATTGATGTATAGAGCGAGGCTACATCTAAGGAAAGCCATCTGTATCTAGGCTGCCATATATAATGTGATAAAATTTCTAACATATGGCTCGAATCCCTAACGAAAGATGGAAGATTCGTGACTATTCCCTGTAGAAATTGATCAATGTAGCACCCTACATTGCTAGTGAGGCTGTCAATACCTGCAATGATGGGTCTACCAGGAGGATCAACCTCGCTTTTATGCACCTTAGGAATGTGGTAAAAGTGTGGGGTCAGGGCATGTCTGTTATAGAGAAAGTGATACTCATTTTTGGTGAGGACCACATCCAGTAAAGCTTGATCTAAAAGTAATTTCAGATCTTTCGTATATTCTATAACGGGGTCACCTTTCAATTTAATGTAAGTGCCTGTATCCCCCAATAGCCTCATAGCCTCGGCTATATAGTCTTCTTTGTTTTGAATAACTAAACTACCACCTTTATCAGCTTTCCTAATGATGACGTCTTGATTCTGCCTAAGGCTAGTGACAGATAGCCCCAACGGGTGAAGATGTTTATTAAACTTGTTCCCTTTGTTGTTAGCATGGCGAAATCTCATTCTAAAGGATTCAAAGACCACATCATAGAATGTCGAGATGTATTTCCCCTTAGCCTTAGGAGGGATGGATCTTCTGAGGGGGAGGAGCCCCGTATCCCATCCTTGTTTCACTGACACTCAGGCACTTATAAATGGGGACTGCTGAAGGAGAGTTCACGGCATAGCTCTGATGAAGAAGGGACGTTCCCTTCGAAATGCGTTAGCTGATTGTGATGCCTGTGCGTTCCTCCACGATCCTTGGAAGGTTTCACTCATCCTAAATCGCATGCTGTTTGTCGGTGCACTTTCATGTTGTGCCTCCTCTACCAATTGCTTGTGAGTTGTTTCTTTTTACTATTTTTATTCAATAAATGTTTTAAAAGATAATGCACAAGGCTGGTGCGCCTCTGTCTCTCTTTTCTTTTGGTTTCTACTAGGATTCCCCATCCTCGAGGGCAGCAAGGCCTGTGTTGACGTACTAGCTATGTGGTGATCCACCTGTGCGTAGGAGTAGTTTTTTCTGTTTTGCTACTGCACGTGTGGGGTCTCCATCTGCAAAGTGGTTTTCATCAGCTTTTTATATTTGACTCACTGACAATGGTTTTATCCATTGAGGAAAGACAGCTAAGAAGATCCTCATTGGCTAAGGGATTCACTACAAGTATTGACTCTTTTGAAGTTCAGAAGCCCACCAATGAAGGAAATACAGCATATGCCGCTGATGAGCTGACCCCATCGAGAGAGGACAAAATAATATCTTTGTTTTACAGATTAAGAGATTTATTGGAGAAGGAGATGTTACAATGGTGGGACATTTTGCTCTTACAAAAGTATGTTGAATTTAAACGAGTCCCTAGGGGCCTAAGAATCACCAAATTATGCTCATTTCTTGACGATGATCTCAAAGACAAGTGGATTTCCTGTTTACATGATTGCAACCAATTATGGTTGCAATACATCATTGTTCAGAGGGAACGTAATCTCGATAAAATTTGTGTAGATATTAACACTCTACAGGAGAGTTTGTCCACATATCTAGATGTTACAACATTTGAAAGCTGGGACCGTAAAATCAAGTAACAGATGATGACGTATGAGACTAACCTTATCAGTAAAAAATCAGGGAAATTTGAGCGAGACCGGTTGGACTACCTTAACAATAGGGAATTCAACTGGAAGAAGCCCAGGTCTCCTACCGATATGGCTAAAGGGGTGAAAGTCTCTAAGAACAGGTCAAAAAACAACAACACTAATAAACGTAACAAAACAAACACGAATAATCATACCACTAATGAGCATAAACACTCCACCAGTTCATCTCAGGCTGTTTATTTATCTCAGCCTCAGTGTACTAGGTACACTGAAGATCCTAGTCATACTAGGAATGGTCGATCACACAATAAGATTGGTAAATCAATTTCCAAAATGAATAATAAAAATACACTTCATAGACATCGACCCTCCATTGAGAATCGTATAAATGGGAATAGTGTCTCTCATCCAACACCATCATCCAACGCTGTTGATACTGTAGTGGCGGAAGCTGGAGGTAGAGGTTCTGCTAGCCCCTCACTTCGTATGAGGCGCTGTTCCACCACTTGTGAAGCCTCACCACAGCCTCCTGCAATCAGGCCTGTGGTCTTTCCTTCAGCTACTGACCCTGAGATAATATTTGACCCCTCCATAGTTACCCACAATCCCTTCACCATCCTGGAAAACCTAGAATCTGATCTCAATAATGGCAGCATTGCCAACGTTACTCCCCCATTGACTTTTTTAGAGACGGAAGTTGCAAGGATAGAGGGGATTGCAACGGAGCACGAGATTTCAAACCCTCGGTCATGCACTCTGTCAACAAAGAAGTCAAGGAAAAGGGAGGAGGAACTAGAAGAGGTAGAAGAGGTGGTAAGAGACACAAAAAGAGGCAGAGTATAAATGATACTCTTGCAACTATTAAGATCTACAATCTATCTAGCTCTGTGTTTACTGACACTGACCTTGATTTACTTAGAAAAGGTCTCAACTATGCCCCTCCCAGTGTCCCTAATCTTTTTGAACTATTTGTTGATCTCAACAAATATGTACGTAAACTTACCCTACGGTACTACATACTAAAAGACACTGGTAAATCCTCGGCAACTATCAGGAATGCAGAACCGCCATCTAGCCCGCTTTCGGATAGGAGTATTGATGACGACTCAGCCCTGAATATTTTAGAGGAACTTTATGCAGAGGCAGAGCATAGTGATTTACCATCCTCTTCTTGTGAGCCCCTTAGTGACACAGCGATAGTCCACACCTCCTTTGCCCCCAAATCTTCTTTTTACCCACATTGGGCTAAGGGGAAATACATCTCGACATTCTATGATGTGGTCTTTGAATCCTTTAGAATGAGATTTCGCCATGCTAACAACAAAGTTAACAAGTTTAATAAACATCTTGACCAGTTGGGGCTATCTGTCACTAGCCTCAGGCAGAATCAAGACGTCATCATTAGAAAAGCTGATAAAGGTGGTAGTTTAGTTATTCAAAACAGAGAAGACTATATAGCCGAGGCTATGAGGCTATTGGGGGATACAGGCACTTACATTAAATTGAAATGTGACCCCGTTATAGAATATACGAAAGATCTGAAAATACTTTTAGATCAAGCTTTACTGGATGTGGTCCTCACCAAAAATGAGTATCACTTTCTCTATAACAGACATGCCCTGACCCCACACTTTTACCACATTCCTAAGGTGCATAAAAGCGAGGTTGATCCTCCTGGTAGACCCATCATTGCAGGTATTGACAGCATCACTAGCAATGTAGGGTGCTACATTGATCAATTTCTACAGGGAATAGTCACAAATCTTCCATCTTTCGTTAGGGATTCGAGCCATATGTTAGAAATTTTATCACATTATGTATGGAAGCCTAGATACAGATGGCTTTCCTTAGATGTAGCCTCGCTCTATACATCAATTGATCACGTCTATGGCCTTAGAGCAGTTAATCATTATTTATCTAAAGAAGGTGCACTTAACTCTGTACAGGCGAAGTTTGTACTTGATTGTGTTGAATTCTCTCTCAAACACAACCACTTCTCTTTTCTTGGAGAGCATTACTTGCAGATTAAGGATACTGCGATGGGGGCCAGGTTCGCCCCTAGTTATGCCAACATCTTTATGGGATACTGGGAGGAGTTGTTCATTTGGAACAATAACCCCTTTGGGGCGAACCTGGTCCGCTTTGCTAGATATATCGATGATATCCTTATCATTTGGGATGGATCCGATCAGGAGCTATGTCTATTCCTTGAGCACTGTAGAGACAATCCTTTCGGGATTGAATTCACTCATGTAATCAGTAGTGACAGTCTTGTTTTCCTAGACCTGGAGCTCAGGAATGGCCCTGATGGTAATATCATCTCCAAAACACACTTTAAACCCAGCAGTGGTAATTCCTTTTTACATGCTGAGAGCAACCATCATCCTAGATGGATAAGGAACATCCCATATGGACAGTTCTGCTGTCTAAAGCGCACCTGCACAATGAAAAGTGACTATCTAGAACAGAGTAAGATCCTCTGGAACAAATTCATTGATAAGGGTTATGATTCCACCTTAATTGATACTGCCTGTAATAAATATGCTCATCTATATGAGGAGCCCCTGGTACATGATTCACGGTCTACCTCTGCCAGTGATCAGGACACTATACAAACCCGGTTTTCCACTCAATATACCAACAAAGCCTTTGAAATACAAAGCATTTTACTGAAGAACTGGAGCATCCTCAAACACGATCTGATCCTAAGTAAGCCCCTTCCTGACAGACCCAATATAGTCTATAGAAAACCACGGGATCTAAGAAGCTTGATAGCTCCCAGCATGGTGAAGAAACCCCTGAACAAGTCCACTAATGTCTGGTCGACTATTTTTGATCAGAAAGGCAGCTACAAGTGTAGTGTTAGGAACTGTGGTACTTGTCAATACATGTGGCACAGAAAAAAGTCTGTCACTGGTAGTGATAGTAGAATTCACCATTTGAAGCATTTTATCAACTGTGGGACAGACCACGTAGTTTATGGCATCATTTGTCCGTGTTGGCGCCTTTATGTTGGCCGCACCTCTCGCCCCATGAGAGTGCGTATTGGCGAGCACAAATGTGATATAACCAACACACGAGTCAAATACCCTGTCCCTCGGCACTTTCATGATGTACACCACGGGGATCCGTCTGGTATGAAAGTGTTTGGGATTGATTGCATCAGGGGTGATCTTGATAGAGGTAGAAGACACCAAAGGCTCTGCAAACGTGAGGCCTATTGGATCTTCACCTTAGGTAGCATGACCCCCGGGGGGCTGAATGAGGATCCTGAGGTTCACAAAATTGTCTGACTATGTAGAGCTCATCGGCTACTCCTCTGCCTTCCCCATCTTTCCCCTTTTTCTGCCCATCCCTGTCCCCCCCCCTTCCCCCTTCTATGTGGATAGGCTGTGTGTTCATACACCATCTTTGATATACAGCAACAGGTTCAGTGAATTATCCATTTCATTTTATTTGATGCAGCTTTTATCCTTTTTTAGATAATAGTTGATTACTAATGATTATTACCAATTTAATATTATTGAAGCTGTGACACCATCCATGACATTTGTTTAGTTGTAAAACACATATATTGTATTGTTTTTCCATCGATTGTACAGTCACTTTCACAACCATACATTGCACATAGTGACTGGAGAGGGAATATTTATCTTTTTTATTAGTAAATTTTCGCGTATATATGTATGTGTACATATATATATATATATATATATATATAGATATACATATATATATATATATGTTATATGTATTATTCATTTTATCAGTAGTTGTACTACAATGGGATTTATGTATGTTTAGCAATTTGCTAGTTACCAGTTTTCAGATATTGCTTCTCCAGTCGCAATATGTTTTTTTTTTTAAACACTCCAGTCGCAATATGTTGCTGTATGTGCACATCTCCTTCAGCATGATCTTTATTTTAGTGCAATTCCAATTGGGTTGGTTAATTGGGTTGGTTATTGTATACATAGTCTTCTTAAGTGCTGATCTGTGGTTGAGTCGTGGCGTGCCAGTCTGTGGGCACTTATTAAGCGTGTGCAGAGCTGTATATGTGGCGCGTGTTTCGCGCCGGCGGTTATACGATTGATATTTTATCATATCATTATTTATTATTATTATTATTATTACTAATTTCTTTTCAATAGTATTATTTTCTCTATTATCATCCTATTATATACATTACTAGTAGAATTAATTTTATCACTTTTGTTTCATCATCAATATATATCTACTAATATCTTAGCTATTTATTTAATCTAATTCAATTTAATGATTTGATGGTATTTATACCATCATTATTACTATCATCATTATTATTTTATCACTTGGTATATATATCAACAGTTTCTAGGGGCCCTTTGGTCTCCTGTTGGAGGCTATTTGGTGCTTCTATCTGAGTGTGCCGTCGCTTGCGGGGCAGCTGCCAGCTTGGACTGACATCAGGATGGCTCTATTGAGCGGATGGCCTTCAACGTGCTGGTCCCGCCCCCAGTTGCATACCGCTGGGCTGTCTTACGCCACTTATTTTGGCAGTGGATTGTGCGGGATGGGGAAGGCGCGATGTGGATCCCGCCCCCCTTCCCCTAGCTTGGAACGCAAACACATCGGCGTGCGTTCCACTTCGATATAGCCATGCTGCAGCTACCGGCCCGCTGCGTACTCGATGCGGAGGCGCTCCACATGTATTGACCCCCCGAGAGTAACTGCAGGTATTTTTAAACACTTCTTTATTTATATTTTTATTTATTTTCATAGCCTCATACTCTTGTACATATTTTTGATGCGACTGGGGATTTCTAAGTGGGAGATTCCCACCTACCAGGGCTGTTACTGTTTACTATGGTCTATATCTGGCATAATTTATACATTTTATGCTACTTGTCGTCTCTGCATTCTGTGTGCACTGCACGCCACGATCCAATTCTCTGTATATATAAATTGGAGTGTTGCCCGTATGAGTGGAGGGCACAGGAGGGAGGGATCTTCTGAGGGGGAGGAGCCCCGTATCCCATCCTTGTTTCACTGAGACTCAGGCACTTATAAATGGGGACTGCTGAAGGAGAGTTCACGTCATAGCTCTGATGAAGAAGGGACGTTCCCTTCAAAACGCGTTAGCTGATTGTGATGCCTGTGCGTTCCTCCACGATCCTTGGAAGGTTTCCCTCATCCTAAATCGCATGCTGTTTGTCGGTGCACTTTCATGTTGTGCCTCTTCTACCAATTGCTTGTGAGTTGTTTCTTTTTACTATTTTTATTCAATAAATGTTTTAAAAGATAATGCACAAGGCTGGTGCGCCTCTGTTTCTCTTTTCTTTTGGTTTCTACTAGGATTCCCCATCCTTGAGGGCAGCAAGGCCTGTGTTGATGTACTAGCTATGTGGTGATCCACCTGTGCGCAGGAGTCGTTTTTTCTGTTTTGCTACTTTACTGCTTGTGTTCCTGTGTACCTGATCTCCCTATGACCCGGACTGCCTTTGGATTCTCCTGCTTGCTGCCTGCACCTGACCTCGGCCTGTTTGACTCCGCTTCTGCCTGCTCCCACTGTACCTTTGCTGCCAGCCTGTTGCCGAACCCTGCCTGTGCCCTGACCTGCCTGCCTTGCTCCTGCTCAGCACCTGTTGGCCTGTGTTCCTGACTACTGACCTGCTGCTTGAAGGTCATCTCTCATCCAGTACTTGGATCCCTTCAGCAGGCTCTCATACCACTCCGCACTCCTCCCGTGCCTCCTGTCTGCTCTACCAGGGGCCCTGAGTCGGATGCGTAAGGGAGTCTACCCTCTGCCCGAATGGACTCATCAGTCTGGTAAGTGGAAGTCTGACAGTATCAAGCAGCCATGACCGAGTCCGGGCAGGGGGCCTCCCCCATGGATGAACTGTGTAGACACCTGGCGGGACTCACCCAAGCCATAAAGAGCCTTCAGGAAGGCTACTCAAGACTGGAGGAACAAGTTCAGGCCTTATCTTCTCCTTCCAATCCCCAGGGAGCGTCCTCTGCTGGATTGCCATCTGCACCCTCCGTAGTGATGCTTCCTCCAGAGCCCAGAGTACCCACACCTGAAAAGTTTGCCGGAGAATGCAGCAAGTATTGTGCCTTACGCAATTCCTGCAAGCTCTACTTTGCTTTGCAACCACGTACCTTTTCCTTGGAAGCAACCGAAGTGGGATTTGTCATTTCCTTACTGACTGGTGAGCCACAAACCTGGGCCCACCACCTTCTGGAGCAAAAGTCTACTTCCCTGGACAGCCTTGATGCTTTCTTTGTGGCCATGTCCCAACTATATGAAGATCCTCAACTGACAGCGACTGCTGAAGCTGCGCTGCACTCTCTTTAACAAGGTTGCAGAGCGGCTGAAGACTACGCGGTGGAATTCAGACGTTGGAGCTCTGACATGGACTGGAACAAAGCCACCCTGCGTCACCAGTTCAGAATGGGGCTATCCGACCCACTCAAGGACGAGTTGGCATGAGTTGGGGTACTTCAGTCCTTGGAAAAGCTCATCAATCTCTCCATCCAGATTGACCGTCGCTTAAGAGAGCGTCGGTCAGAGAGGTCTACCAGCCACTTCAGCCCCACCTGGATGTTACCAAAGGTTCCCAGTCCTGTCGGCCAGTTTACTCCCACTACTTCTGTTCCAGCTCCAGAAGCCCCTGAGCCCATTCAGCTCGGTTTGCTCCGGCCCATGCTTACTCCTGAAGAAAAGCTGCGCAGATGAACCCACAACCTGTGCCTATACTGCGGTGAATCCGGGCATTATGTGAGGGCCTGCCCCAACAAGATGCGTAAGTGAAAAATGTTTAATAATATTGCGCCAACTAAATGAAAAAAGCAGCCAACATAACCAATAGACAAATGGTGAACTGGTAAACAATAATAATGTGGCGCTAAAAAACAGTGTCCGTTATCGGGAAACCACCAACCAGAATGGTCGTCTGGAGGTTTACTGCAAGATAAAGTTTTATTGAGATGGAACTCAACTATAAATGGGTCATCAATATTCTCTACTGTGAAAATAAGTGTATTAGCCAGTGAAAAAATCCAAACTACGTGCTGGGGCACATGTGACTAGTGTCTATAAAAATGAGGGTTCAGTAGTTTTTTATAGAAAAGTGAGCTAATAACCATACATCCGCATACTTCCCAAGGGACGTACTTAAAAAATGACAGTGTACATAAAAATGTGTACCCCTAAAAAATGATAGTGTGCATAAAATGACAGTGTACATAAAAATGAGTACCCCTAAAGGATGGTAATGGGTGACATCAAATGAATCCCAAAGGTGCACTTTCTTATAATCAATGCTAAGAAAGAATAATGATAAGTAGATGTAGAGTCACCGACTATACATAATATAATCAAAACATCTAAGCAAATTGGTGTTTGCCAGGGAGTTCAGAAAGATATATACATCCAATGTTGGTAGAGACCAGCTCCGATAGTTCCAATACGTCAATTTCCCCTGGTCTATAATGACAGGGATAGACCTTGAATCACCCAGATCTTAAAAGGCAGGGATAAACCTTGAAGTAGCTTGACATCTATAGATATATATGAACGGTTGCATAACCCTTACCGGAATAGGTGGACTCCCTAGCCGGAGACTGGGAGTCAGACAAGGCTTATATCGCGAACATCCAGGGATGGTTATCCCGCCAAGGGAAGGTGCAGACCTCTGTCCTGGTACAGTGGAGCGTGATGACAGCTACTCACCGATCATCCCAGAAATAGTCTCCCAATCGTGGAGTCTCCTTGGCATGGATATAGAGGCGATGATGTATGTATTCACAATGCAGGTACACCCAAGGGACATATATCCCTCCACCTGAGCTCAGCCTATTACCTCCACACATACACAGTGAGTGGTGAGAAGTGTGCGCTCCCTTCTCCTCCTCAGATCCCCTCTCTCTCTCCGCTCCTTCCTAACTTCCCAGCCGAGCAGTGTGAGGAGTACTGAGGTTCCTTTTGGGAGAATCTTCCCACTAACTGAGCAGGAGTTAGACACACTAAAGGCATACATAGATGAAAATTTGGAAAAGGGGTTTATTCGTCCTTCTACCTCCCCAGCCGGTGCTGGCATCTTCTTTGTCAAAAAGAAAGACCACTCACTATGTCCCTGCATCGACTATTGGGAGTTGGACAAAATAACTATTAAAAATCGCTATCCCTTGCCTCTAGTACCTGAACTTTTTCAGAGGTTAGGAACCGCAGTCATATTCACGAAGTTAGACCTCCGCGGAGCTTACAACTTAATCCGTATCAGAAAAGGGGACGAATGGAAGACAGCCTTCCATAATTCGGGCACTTTGAATACCTTGTCATGCCATTTGGTTTATGCAACGCCCCCGCAACCTTTCAACATTTTGTCAACGACATTTTCCGTGACTACCTGGACTTGTATGTAATAGTGTACCTTGATGATATTTTGATCTTCTCCTCTTCATTAACCGACCACCGTAGACACGTCCGCAATGTTCTAACCCGGCTCAGGCAACATGGGCTTTATGCAAAACTCGAAAAATGTGAGTTTGAACGCCAGTGCATTCAATTCTTGGGCCTAGTCATTTCGGTGGAGGGCATCAAGATGGATCTGCTATTCTGAACTGGCCCGCTCCGATGGATAAAAAAGGCATACAGCGCTTTATTGGCTTCGCTAATTTTTATTGGAAGTTCTTTAGAGGTTTTTCTACAATAATTGATCCGATTACTGAATTGACCAAGCAGGGAACCTGATTCTCTTGGACCTCTAAGGCCCAATCGGCTTTGGAAGAACTATTCACATCAGCTACCATTCTGAAACATCCTAACCCTGTTCTACCATTTGTCTTGGAGGTCGACGCTTCGGAGATCGCAGTGGGAGCGGTGCTCTCTCAACGGCATGGCGCCAAAGCCCTCCTCTATCTAGTAGTGTTCTTTTCACGCAAACTCTCAAAGTCAGAAAGAAACTATGATGTGGGGGATCGAGAAATTCTTGCCATCAAGGCGGCTCTGGAGGAATGGCGTTACCTGCTGGAGGGTGCTGCACACCCCATCTTGGTCTTAAACCAACCACAAGAATCTGGAATACCTGAGAACAGCCAAAAGACTAAGACCACAGCAGGCCAGATGGGCACTTTTTCCGATTCCAGTTTCACATAACTTACAGACCCGGTTCCAAGAACATTAAGCCAGATGCTCTTTCCCGCGTGTTTTATGATTCTGAGAAGACCTTATCTCCTGATACGATCCTTCCTTCTGGGAATTTCTTGCTCCTCCAAGGGGACCTTGTCTCCCGGATAAGAAAGGCCTCTGTGGGAATGCTTCCATATCCTGAAACCAATTTAAGAGAGGGTCTGTTTTGGCGAAAGGATAAGATCGTGGTTCCTGAGGCCTTAAGGGTAGCTGTATTGGAACTCTGCCATGACCATAAATTGGCTGGACATTTCGGTGTCCTGAAGACTACCAAGCTGGTACAGCGCACCTTCTGGTGGCCTCAATTGGCCTATGACTGTAAAAGTTTTGTGGACTCATGCAACACTTGTGCTTGAAGTAAGAACAGCAGGACAAAGGCTTGGGGATTATTAAAACCTTTACCCGTTCCAGAGAGGCCGTGGAAAATGATATCGATGGGCTTCATCGTGGAACTTCCTCCCTCCGAGGGATTTTCTACTATCTTTGTTGTGGTGGACAGGCTGTCCAAAATGGCACATTTTCTCCCCAAGAAAGGAACACCTTTGGCTATGGATACAGCAAAGATTTTTGTCAAAGAAGATGTTAGGCTGCATGGGGTCCCATCAAGCATTGTGTCCGATCGGGGTGTCCAATTTACCTCAAGGTTCTGGAAGGCCCTCTGTGGTTCCCTCAAAATAGAATTGGCATTCTCATCAGCCTATCATCCCCAGACGAACGGGCAAACTGAGAGAACCAACCAAACCTTGGAGCAATACCTCTTCTCTGCCTTCTCTCAGGATGACTGGGTCTCTTTATTACCTGTTGCGGGTCTCTGAAACCATGAGTTTCTTTTCCACCAACAAACTCCTACAAGAAACTATGGCCAAATCCCAGGATTACAACAAAAAGATATTTGATAAGAAGAGGCGTGGAGAACTGATCTTGGAGCCCGGCAACCAAGTGTGGTTGTCCACAATGAACCTAAAAATGGCCTGTCCCTCTAGGAAATTGGGCCCTAAATGTATGGTTCCTTTCCCAGTAAAGAGGAAAATAAATGATGTCACCT
This sequence comes from Lithobates septentrionalis, assembly GCA_037952835.1. Taxonomy (NCBI): domain Eukaryota; kingdom Metazoa; phylum Chordata; class Amphibia; order Anura; family Ranidae; genus Lithobates; species Lithobates septentrionalis. Next base: position 2,624,634 of record JBBDGP010001179.1, on the reverse strand, counting down.
ATGAACTTGATCTGCCTGACTCTCTAAAAGTGCTCCCGGTCTTTCATGTGACACTACCGAAGCTTGCTACCTCGAATACTTTTACTGGCCACACTATCGGCCCACCCAAACCTGTCATAGTTGACAATGAAGAAGAATTTGAAGTGGAGGCAATCCTAGACTGTAGAAAAAGGAGAAATGGAATCCAGTACCTTATTAAGTGGAAGGGGTATGGTCCTGAAGACAACTCCTGGGAGCCAGAGAGAAATTTACATGCCCCGGAACTTTTACAGACTTTCAAGAACGTTTATGTCTCCAAGTTGGCCCAACTGGGCATCCGGAGGCTGCCCTTAAGGATGGGGCACTGTCAGAGAGCTCACCTTGCTGGTCGCGGTGCTGGCCTCCCTGGGGCGCGCCGGTGCACATTGGCGCTCGCGTTCCTGTGAGTGCTGCTGTGTGCGCTCCTGCAGGCGCTAGTCTGTGTACTGGCGTGCGGGCGCGGGTGTGCGTGCGCTCGGGTGTGCACGCGCACCTGTGAGCATCGGCGTGCACGTGTGCGCGCTGTTTGGCGCCAACCAGCCTATTTAGGTTTGCCATGCACTCTGCTCGGTGCTGCCTGATCAACAGCTCCCTGTGCCATAGTTCCCATTGCCTGTCTTGTGTTCCTGTGTACCTGATCTCCCTACGACCCGGACTGCCTTTGGATTCTCCTGCTTGCTGCCTGTACCTGACCTCGGCCTGTTTGACTCTGCTTCTGCCTGCTCCCACTGTACCTTTGCTGCCAGCCTGTTGCCGAACCCTGCCTGTGCCCTGACCTGCCTGCCTTACTCCTGCTCAGCACCTGTTGGCCTGTGTTCCTGACTACTGACCTGCTGCTTGAAGGTCATCTCTCATCCAGTACTTGGATCCCTTCAGCAGGCTCTCATACCACTCCGCACTCCTTCCATGCCTCCTGTCTGCTCTACCAGGGGCCGTGAGTCGGACGTGTAAGGGAGTGTACCCTCTGCCCAAGCGGACTCATCAGTCTGGTAAGTGGAAGTCTGACAGGTATTAAACGCAGTTTTCCACGCGTCACCCTCCTTAATCCTCACGAGATTGTAAGCTCCTCTCAGATCAAGCTTAGTGAAAACCGTTGCTCCCTTGATGCGGTCAAATAACTCTGTAATCAATGGGATCAGGTAGGCATTCTTAATCGTGAAATGATTGAGACTCCTATAATCAATAGAAGGTCTCAGTTCACTGCTCCTCTTCTTCAAAAAGAAGAAACCAGCACCAGCAGGAGACGAGGATTTGCAGATGAAACCCCGAGAAAGTGCGTCTGCAACATACTCCTCCAAGACCGACAAGGGGTAAACCCGACCACGAGGGGGGGTGGCACCAGGTTGAAGATAAATTGCGCAATCCTACGGCCGGTGTGGAGGCAAACTACCGGTTTGACCTTTGTCAAAGACATTGCTAAAATCACGGTACTCCTCTGGCAGGGAGGAGAGTGAAGAGGTACACTGGACCTTGGCTACCCTCCAGAAGCATGTTTCACTGCATTGTGGTGACCAGGAGAGAACCTCAGCATGGAGCCAATCAAAAGAGGGGTTGTGCCTCTGTAACCAAGGATAACCAATAACCAGTGGAAACTTAGGAGAGGAAATCACTTGGAATTGGATTATCTCATGGTAAGGAGCCCCTATGGCCATGGACAACAGAACCGTCTCATGAGTCACATGGGCAGGCTGTAGAGGTCTCCCATCAAGAGCCTCAATGGCAAGTGGAGTGTCACTCAGCTGCAGTGGAATTTAGTGCTTTGATACAAAGGCAGCATCGATGAACAGGCCTGCAGCCCCAGAGTCGATTAGAGCCTGTATCTTGATAGACGACTTAGACCAAGAAAGGGTGACCGAAACCAGGGGCTTATCCTTCTGGATAAATGGGGACGACACAACCCCACCTAAGGTCTGTCCATGACAGGACCTCAAGGTTTGGGTGTTCCCAGGACGGGTAGGACAAGACTTCAAAAAGTGACCTGCCTGGCCACAATAAAGGCACAATCTCTCCCTCCTCCTAAAGGCTCTCTCATCTGCACAGAGTCGCGTGAAGTGCATGGGTTCATCTTCACAGACCGACTCGGTACCAGGAGGCATGGGAGGTGAGGGAAGCACGGGTGGGACTGCAAAGCTCGGAGGCAAACGTACAGGAGGCTTCCGCAAGCGCTCCTTAAAAGAAAGTCTTTCTCTGAGTCTGGAGTCAATGAGGATGGCAAACGAGATCAAGCTCTCCAGCTCAGTGGGTATATCTTGGGCTGCTATCTCATCCTTGATGGAATCCGAGAGACCATGAGAAAAAGCAGCCACGAGGGCCTCATTGTTCCAAGCAGCCTCTGCTGCCAGAGTACGGAACTCAATGGTGTAGTCGGCAACACTTCTCATACTCTGTTTGATGGACATGAGGCACTTGGCAGCAGAAGCGGAGACGTCAAATACCCTTTTAAAGGAGGCCACAAACTCAGGGTAACTCAAGACAACAGGTTTTTATGTCTCCCATAGAGGGTTAGCCCAGGCCAAGGCTCTCTCAGAAAGCAAAGATATCATGAACCCTACTTTGCTTTTGTCCGTGGGAAACGCCTGGGGCAGCATCTCAAAGTATATCTCAACTTGGTTCAGAAACCCTCTGCATTGAACTGGATCACCCCCAAATGGCTGGGAAAGCGGGGCAGAACCAGACATACCTCTTATAGAGGTAATACTCAAGGCGGGTGCCTGCACAGAGACTGGCGCCTGCAACTCAGGTTGTAACGGAGCAGCCACAGTGAGGGATTCCAGGTGAGCCGCGTGACACAGAAGCGTTTGTAACGCCATGGCAAACTGATCCATGCGGTGATCTTGCTCATCCAATCTGGAAAAAATGTTACCAACAAGTGGATTGACTATATCTTCTGAATTCATGGCCTTCGCCTACTGTCAGAAACCATAAACCAGACTGACACAGAAATACAGTAAAATCACACTTGTTTATTAATAAAAATAAAAAGGTAAATAGTGTAAGCGTAGTCAAAGCATAGCCAGAGTTCAGTAACTGGATCAGGTAGTCAGCCAAGCCAGAGTTCAGTAACCAGATCGGGTAATCAGCCAAGCCAGAGTTCAGTAACAAGATCGGGTAATCAGCCAGGCCAGAAGTCAGGGATCCAAGTAGAGGAACAGCAAGCAGGATAAGGAGCCAGAAGGGATGTCAGCAAAGCCAGTCTTAAAACAGGAACGCAGGAGATGGTTTCTTTTGATGTGACCAAGGCGAAGGCAGGAATGAAGTGAGCTGGAGATCTTTAAGTAGGCGGGACTGACGAGCAGATCCACAACAGCTGGTTAACTGTGGTGAGAGATGAGAGCTGGTAATTAGCCGACATCTGAGCGGCCAGCTCAGAGAAGAAAGGGCTGAGCCAGTCCTGACAAGGACACAAAAGCCAGTGGAGGAAGCGAGTAGTGCAAAAACATCCTCTACCGCCTTCTGTGTTCAGTGACAGGATGGAGAAGACAGGGCAACCAAAGGTGGCGGAACGCCGTTCCGCCACGTTCTGTCAAAAAAAAAAAAGCCCTGCCTATTTTCATGGTCAGAATGGTGACTATGTTGATATTTATGTATGCTGTTAACTGTATTATATCTGTATAAATAATACAAGTAATTGGTTAAACACTAAGCTTATGTGCTCCCTTTCATGTATACAATATACTAATATTGGGTTTTTGTGAGGAAAACCTATTAAGGGGTTTCAACACCCACACACTTGGTATTTATACTGTTTCCATTATGCTATCAGTTATTTCTTTGTACTACGGGTTACTGTCCAAAGATTGCCCCTTGTCCTTTGCTGAATGTGTCCTTCTGCCCTCAGGTGAAAGGGAAAGGTTCTGTGAAGGCTGAGGTAAAGAAGGAGATGTTGTAACTAGAGGTCGACCGATATATCGGCCGATATTTGGCGTTTTTTAAATAATCGGCATTGGCCGATTGTGCTGATAAAAAAGACAGATTATAACTTCAGCGCGACTTGCAAATGGCTTCTGTAATAGAAGTCAATGCAAGTTGCCTGAAGTCTTCCTTGGAGTGACTTGTTTGTCCTCTCTGGGCAGCCTGCCAAGTCTGAGAAAAGAACCAAGAAGAGATACAATGTTTCTACTTATCAATGAACTGAACTCAGTGTGTAGAAGTTCTCAGTTTAACCATTTAAAGACTAAATCTTTTCTGACACTTGTTGCGTACAAGTAAAAATCCTGTATTTTCTTCTAGAAAATCACTTAGAACCCCCAAAAATTATATATATATTTTTAGCAGCAACCCTAGGGAATAAAATAGTGGTTGCTGCAATATTTTATGTCACACGTACGGTATTTGCACAGAGGTCTTTCAAATTGGAAAAAATACACTAATGAATTAAAAAAAAACTAAAACAGTAAAGTTAGCCCATTTTTTTCCGTCCAAAAGTTTTGATTACCTGTTTTTGTGTATTTAATATTTAAGATATAGTTTTTTTTTTGTTATCTAAATTATACATACAAGTGAACTGATTGGAGGTTTGTTTTAACAAATGTTTAAATGTAAGGAATTTTCTGTATCACTTATTAACTAAGGCTGCTTTCACGCTGGAGCGGGCAGGCGTTGACGGTAAAACGCTGCTAGTTTTAGCGGCGCTTTACCGTCATTTTAGCGGCGCTATTCGGCTGCTAGCAGGGCACTTATAACCCAGCTAGCGGCCGATGAAATGCGCCCGTGAAGCGCCGCTGCCGAATCACTTTGCAGGCTCTTCGGCAGCCGTGCACATTCATTTCAGTGGGCAGTGGTGGAGGAGCGGTATACACTGCTCCAAAAAGGCTGCTTGCAGGACTTTTTTAACATCCTGACAGCGCATCGCCTCAGTGTGAAAGCACTCGGGCTTTCACACTGAGACTGCAGGGGAGCCGTTTTGCAGGCATTTTACAGGCGCTATTTTTAGCCCAAAAGCTGAAAAATGCACCAGTGTTAAAAAGGGTCTAACTGTTAGATTTTATGAGATGAAGGGAAAAAAAATGAAAAAAAAATCGGCCTAACATATCGGCCCCAAAAAAATCGGCATCATATATCGGCCATTGGCCGCCGCGATTTCTAAATATCGGCATCGGCCAGAGGAAAACCCATATCGGTCGACCTCTAGTTGTAACACTGTGGCCACTTTCTCTTATTGTGACTTTACTGAAGTGACAAGTCACCCTTTGTCAGGTGGATCATGTGTGCTCCCGTGTGCGAAGATGTGTGCAAATGCACAGCACAGTTCACATCCAGAGTGAAAACTATATGGACTATGGATATGCTGTTTAGCATGGGCATAAATGTTTTAGTGCCTATTTAAATCTATGCAGGGGTCAAAAAGATCACTGAGTGGTTGTCAGCTACTATTACCTGTGACCTTATCCCATGCTTGCTTCTGTGTTCAAACCCAGCTTTGTTTGACTTTGCTTCCTCCTGAAACCCTGTTGCTGACTTTGACTTGTGAACCAACCTTGTCTCCTCCCTGCTGTTCCTGTACTTTCTCTGCTTGCCCGATACTGACCTTAGCCTGGCCCTGACTCTGCCTCTGGTTCCTGATTTTTTATATTTGCTGCCCAAATGTTGCTGACTTATGCCTGCCTGATCACACATCCATGATTCTCCATCTGCCAGCTGCCAGTTTACCTGGTGCACAGTCTTCAGTTCTGTACCTGTTATAGTGTCTCTCGGCCAGGATCTCCTACAGCCACCCGTGCCACTGTGTGCCCTGTTATACCCTATCACCAACTCCAGGGGAAAAGGGAGAGGAGGTGTAAGGCTGGCCATACATTATACAATTTTCTTGTACAGTTTCCTTTTGATTTACCTTCAACTATGTAGTGCAACGGCCTGCCTGATTGCATACAAATTGAAAGCGTTTAGGTTTGACCTCATATTATATAGTTTGGTAAATCTAAAGGAAAATCGTACAAGAAAATTGTATAATATATGGCCAGCCTAAGGGAAGTCCTTTTGTAATCTTGGCCTCAACCAGGTACCTGACACCCTGTACGCGTGAAGCTATATCAGGGTGTGCCGAAACTAGCATAAGAGCGCCAGCACAGTTCTCAGCTGACAGGCTTAGGGAAAACTGTTGACTGCAGTTAAGAAACCTAAAAAAGAAAAGAAATAAAGAGAATATACAAGATGGCACACTTGCAAGTACTTCTGCTCCTATCCCAAGGAGTTTGTAAGTGCAGTAAAGCAATTTTTTGGTGGTCAGCAGTCTGCACAATTTGTTTTGTGTGTAATATTTTACAGAACTACAACCACACACAGGAGGGAATCAGAGGAAAAGCATCTGACTGGTGTCCCAGGAATCAGGTCATTTGAGAGACGGAAACCTGCTGTTGTAAAAGCTGTGAGTATTAAGCATAATGGTGTCATTTAAGAACTGTGTGAAATAGAGATTTGGAGACCAATGTATGACTGATGGTGCAAGTTGGGCGCAGTGTCCTTTTAACAATTGTTTTTGTGGAAAATGTGAGAATAACCCAATATGGGAACTTTCATTTAAAGGAGAAATGGGGGGGCCCAGCTTTAAAAACTCAAGCAGACATTTCTTTTATGGCATTCCATTGGGATTGACTATGGAGTGATGACCATAATTTTCCTTGCTAAACGCCTAGCCTGTGTTAATATCTTATGCGCTTTTGGTCATTATAACCTTTGGCCCATCTTTTCTGGTAAGAGGCGTGATGATTATTCCTAGCCGGTGGTGGATCTCTTTACACCAGAGTTGAAAGAACATATGCTAATGGTCTTTGTTCTCACTATGGACTTTACAATTTCCTTTTTATATATGACATACAGTAAGGACATTTATATACAGTGCCTTGCAAAAGTATTCGGCCCCCTTGAACTTTTCAACCTTTTGCCACATTTCAGGCTTCAAACATAAAGATATAAAATTTTAATTTTTTGTGAAGAATCACCAACAAGTGGGACACAATTGTGAAGTGGAACGAAATCTATTGGATATTTTAAACTTTTTTAGCAAATAAAAAACTGAAAAGTGATGCGTGCAAAATTATTCGGCCCCCTTTACTTTCAGTGCAGCAAACTCACTCCAGAAGTTCAGCGAGGATCTCTGAATGATCCAATGTTGTCCTAAATGACTGATGGTGATAAATAGAATCCACCTGTGTGTAATCAAGTCTCTCTATAAATGCACCTGCTCTGTGATAGTCTCAGGGTTCTGTTGAAAGCGCAGAGAGCATCATGAAGACCAAGGAACACACCAGGCAGGTCCGTAATACTGTTGTGGAGAAGTTTAAAGCCGGATTTGGATACAAAAAGATTTCCCAAGCTTTAAACATCCCAAGGAGCACTGTGCAAGCGATCATTTTGAAATGGAAGGAGTATCAGACCACTGCAAATCTACCAAGACCTGGCTGTCCCTCTAAACTTTCAGCTCAGACAAGGAGAAGACTGATCAGAGATGCAGCCAAGAGGCCCATGATCACTCTGGATGAACTGCAGAGAACTACAGCTGAGGTGGGAGAGTCTGTCCATAGGACAACAATCAGTCGTACACTGCACAAATCTGGCCTTTATGGAAGAGTGGCAAGAAGAAAGCCATTTCTCAAAGATATCCATAAAAAGTCTCGTCTAAAGTTTGCCACAAGCCACCTGGGAGACACACCAAACATGTGGAAGAAGGTGCTCTGGTCCGATGAAACCAAAATCGAACTTTTTGGCCACAATGCAAAACGATATGTTTGGCGTAAAAGCAACACAGCTCATCACCCTCAACACACCATCCCCACTGTCAAACATGGTGGTGGCAGCATCATGGTTTGGGCCTGCTTTTCTTCAGCAGGGACAGGGAAGATGGTTAAAATTGAGGGGAAGATGGATGCAGCCAAATACAGGACCATTCTGGATGAAAACCTGTTGGAGTCTGCAAAAGACCTGAAACTGGGACGGATATTTATCTTCCAACAAGACAATGATCCCAAACATACAGCAAAATCTACAAAGGAATGGTTCAAAAATAAACGTATCCAGGTGTTAGAATGGCCAAGTCAAAGTCCAGACCTGAATCCAATCGAGAATCTGTGGAAAGAGCTGAAAACTGCTGTTCACAAACGCTCTCCATCCAACCTCACTGAGCTCGAGCTGTTTTGCAAGGAAGAATGGGCAAGAATTTCAGTCTCTCGATGTGCAAAACTGATAGAGACATACCCCAAGCGACTTGCAGCTGTAATCGCAGCAAAAGGTGGCTCTACAAAGTATTAACGCAAGGGGGCCGAATAATTTTGCACGCCCCACTTTTCATTTTTTTATTAGTTAAAAAAGTTTCAACAATCCAATAGATTTCGTTCCACTTCACAATTGTGTCCCACTTGTTGGTGATTCTTCACAAAAAATAAAAATTTTATATCTTTATGTTTGAAGCCTGAAATGTGGCAAAAGGTTGAAAAGTTCAAGGGGGCCGAATACTTTCGCAAGGCACTGTATGCTCTGTGTTTGTTTGCACATTTGTTGTTACTTTTATGCATGGTTAAGTGTTGGATGTATATCCGCAATTTACTGAATGCTGTTCTATATTGCACTCTGTTGCACTTTATCTACTGTTTCTTTTTGGAACATACATGTTTAAATATTTGGTGTATTTTTATTGCACTTATAGTTTGTTACATATTGCACTCTTTGCGTTTTATTTGCTGTTTCATATTTGCACATTATTTGCTAGATCTATAGCGCTGCTTTGTCACATAGATAAATGGAGGGTGTGATATATGTTAGGAGTGTGCAGTTTTGACTACACCACTGCCATTTAAGAGGTTTTTTTTTCTCATGTGATATACAGTAAATACATATCAATGCTAAAAAGTACTAGTTATAAAAAAAAATAGTTTGCTCTAGGTATTATTTCTTTGTGGTAATTCAAAAAAATGGCCACTAGGGGGATGTTTAGCTTCACGTATAAAACATGGCTTTCAATAAAAACTGACATTTTCATAGAACAAAATATTTGCAGCTATTGTGTATTCTAAAGTTTCATTATTTGCATCATGTTGTGACTATCACCAAGAAATATTCATCATGCAGTATGTGGAAATGAAATTAACAACTGTTTTGAAATAGTAAACTCACAGACCTTTTTTTTTTACTATGTGGCCATGGAAATTAAGGCTTTTTTTGTATACAAGAAATAGAAAGAACTTTAATTTATTATTTTTAGAAGATTACAAAAGAAAAAAAAGTCATATGCTAATAAAACAAGCAGCAGTCCCTTTTCTACCTCCTAATGGAGAAGTTCGTTCTGCACTCCTGTGACCCGCTGTTGCCTGATGTCACAGAAACGGTCCAGGCTGAGGCAAAACTGCGACAATAAAGTTGGGACCTGCCCACCACTCTGGACCGGCACATGACTCAGTCTCTTAACGAGCCACTGAGAGCCTAAGCCAGCTGCTCCCACCTCTCCACAACTCAGCACTCCAGTGAGTGTGTGTGTGTGTGTGGGGGGGGGGGCAGAGCAGAAAGCTGGTGACTGACGGAACTCTATGAACTGAGCGATCAGTGGTCTTTGATCGTTGGTTCTCAGAATTAGAGACGGCGGGGGACTGATGCAGCATCGGACCGGTGCTGCATCCACCTACGCAAGTATGATTTTGAAAACAAAAAAAATAACAAAGAAACTTCTCATTTAAGCATCCTAAGAAAACCACCTTACTGTTCTTAAAGGACAAGTTCAGATACTACTAAGATAACCCTAGTTTACCCTTCATCCTGCCCATACTAACCTGACCCAACTTCAGCTACTTATCTATTCTGCAGAGACATGGCCTGATCCAGTGTTTACATCCTCAGAGATGAAATGCTCTGCAGTACTGGCCACACTGTCCCTATGGAGTTGGGCTATATACTGAGGCTTGACATCCACAGTATATGGCACTCAGTGCATATGCATGGACAGCGCTGCAGACAATTTTAGCACCAAAGATGTAAATACTGGACCAAGCAGAAGCTCTGCAGCAGAAATAAGTAAGCAGACGAGGGGAGGGGTGGGGGGCTCTAACACTTACTCACTCAATCCCAAACAAAGTAAAGCTTTGGGCTGGAATTGGGCTTTAACATTTACATTGATTATAAAATAAATCCAGGCAAATATTTATTAAAAAATTGATTCTAAAGCAACTTTGAATTCAAATGCAGGGTCTGCTTGTAATGCCAAGGCACCCTCCTCCTGTAAGAGTTAAAGATCTTAAGGAAAGAGAAAAATATCCTGGACGGCCGCACACCATAGAAGACATCTTTATTAATAAAGATGTCTTCTATGGTGTGCGGCCGTCCAGGATATTTTTCTTTTTCCTCAAGCTTGTGCAGAGCCAGCACCTGTGAGTTCCATTAGGGCGGGTGTCTTGATACGGATTTGAGAGATTGGAGCGGCAATCTTTTGCTTATAGTTAAAGATCTTAGTATGTGCAAAAGATACATTTTTCACACAAATGTTAAATTGTATACTTACCTTACTCCCATCTTCTGCTCACTGCACCTATGTGACAGTGACGCCACACTCCTTTTGGTGGGATCCTGGGGAATACAGAGCAGTCTAAACCTTGTAATAGGACATTGTTGCAATGGACTGGGGTGTCCTCACACAGGATTTGGCCTGCTCTGCATTCCCGGGGAATTTTGCTGGAAAGATGGCGATGCAGAAGATTGCCCCTTTTTCTGGCATTAAATATGGTGATTTGCAATTTTTGAAATAATATAAAGTTCTGAAGTGCCAAGATTTTTTCTGACATCAAGTAGGCACTGTCCTGAGTAGACATAATGTTGTCCACAGTTAACATAAAGCAATGCAGCCCCCTGACATATGGCCCACCCAGGTGATGCCTCAGGAGTGGTTGGAGACATGATGCAGGAAATGTTTAGAGATTAGGGACATTTTACATGGACCTGCTAAAGATCATTGTCATAACAGCTTCTTTCCAAACAAGGCTCCAACATTTGTGCTCCCTACAGTGAATTAAAAAAATATACACTACCGTTCAAAAGTTTGGGGTCACATTGAAATGTCCTTATTTTTGAAGGAAAAGCACTGTACTTTTAAATGAAGCTAACTTTAAACTAGTCCTAACTTTAAACAAATATACTCTATACATTGCTAATGTGGTAAATGACTATTCTAACTGCAAATGTCTAGTTTTTGGTGCAATATCTACATAGGTGTATAGAGGCCCATTTCCAGCAACTATCACTCCAGTGTTCTAATGGTACAATGTGTTTGCTCATTGGCTCAGAAGGCTAATTGATGATTAGCAAACCCTTGTGCAATCATGTTCACACATCTAAAAACAGTCTAGCTCCTTCCAGAAGCTACAAAACTGACCTTCCTGTGAGCAGATTGAGTTTCTGGAGCATCACATTTGTGGGGTCAATTAAACGCTCAAAATGGCCAGAAAAAGAGAACTTTCATCTGAAACTCGACAGTCTATTCTTGTTCTTAGAAATGAAGGCTATTCCATGCGAGAAATTGCAAAGAAATTGAAGATTTCCTACAACGGTGTGTACTACTCCCTTCAGAGGACAGCACAAACAGGCTCTAACCAGAGTAGAAAAAGAAGTGGGAGGCCGCGTTGCACAACTAAGCAAGAAGATAAGCACATTAGAGTCTCTAGTTTGAGAAACAGACGCCTCACAGGTCCCCAACTGGCATCTTCATTAAATAGTACCCGCAAAACACCAGTGTCAACATCTACAGTGAAGAGGCGGCTGCGGGATTTTGGGCTTCAGGGCAGAGTGGCAAAGAAAAAGCCATATCTGAGACTGGCCAATAAAAGAAAAAGATTAAGATGGGCAAAAGAACACAGACATTGGACAGAGGAAGACTGGAAAAAAGTGTTGTGGACAGATGAATCCAAGTTTGAGGTGTTTGGATCACAAAGAAGAACGTTTGTGAGACGCAGAACAAATGAAAAGATGCTGGAAGAATGCCTGACGCCATCTGTTAAGCATGGTGGAGGTAATGTGATGGTCTGGGGTTGCTTTGGTGCTGGTAAGGTGGGAGCTTTGTACAGGGTAAAAGCTAAGGAAGGCTATCACTCCATTTTGCAACGCCATGCCATACCCAGTGGACAGCGCTTGATTGGAGCCAATTTCATCCTACAACCGGACAATGACCCTAAACACACCTCCAAATTGTGCAAGAACTATTTACAGCAGAAGCAGGCAGCTGGTATTCTATCGGTAATGGAGTGGCCAGCACAGTCACCAGATCTGAACCCCATTGAGCTGTTGTGGGAGCAGCTTGACCGTATGGTACGCCAGAAGTGCCCATCCAACCATTCCAACTTGTGGGAGCTGCTTCTAGAAGCGTGGGGTGCAATTTCTCCAGCTTACCTCAATAAATTAACAGCTAGAATGCCAAAGGTGTGCAATGCTGTAATTGCTGCAAAAGGAGGATTCTTTGATGAAAGCAAAGTTTGATGTAAAAACAATGTTATTTCAAATACAAATCATTATTTCTAACCTTGTCAATGTCTTGACTCTATTTTCTATTCATTTCACAACGTATGGTGGTGAATAAGTGTGACTTTTCATGGAAAACACAAAATTGTTTGGGTGACCCCAAACTTTTGAACGGTAGTGTATGTCTCCACTTCTATGGTCCCCACAAAAATATTCAGTATAACTAATAAAAAATTACATAGGAGTAGGGATGAGGTTCGGATTTGCCACTTCCATGATTTCAAGGCGAATCCTGCGGGTTTGAAATTTGCAGTCCAAACAAATTTATGTGCAGATTCCCCCGGAGAATGTTTGAAAACCAAGATGCACTCCTTTGAAAAGTTGAAGACTTTGAAGGATCAATAAGGGCTTGTGGATAAGCAACACCCCCACTATAAAATGGGGGCACAGATAAGCCATAGTATTAGTTGACAAACTGCATAGGGGTAGATTAGGGAAGTTAGGGAACACCATTTTAATTCTGTGCTAGATTTCTGGACATTCAACCCCTTTGCTGCTTTTTTTCTCTTGTTCTTATTGTTTGGGTTTTTTTGTCTTTCATTTTATTTTGTAGTTGAATCAGCGGTCACTTCTAGCTACTGTCCTGTCTATAGCAAACCATTTTTTGCTGAAAGCAATGGGCTTTTGTCTCAGGGGTGGTATTTTGGGGTTTCCATTACCTTTCTGTTTTTTTTTTTGATGATATAATGTCTAATAAAGCAGTAATCATTTCCAGTATTGTAAGCTGCACAAGGTATACCCCGGAGGCTTAAAGGGGTTGTAAACCTTTGTGTTTTTTCACCTTAATGCATCCTATGCATTATGGTGAAAAAACACCTGGCAGTGACTGGCCCCCCAGCCCACCAGCCCCTCCGTATTACTTACCTAAGCCATGGAACTTGACCCAGCGGGGAAGCACTGTTTCTCTGCCTGGGGTTCTCGGCTCTTGATTGGATAGATTGATAGTGGCGCAGCCATTGGCTCCCACTGCTGACAATCAAATCTAATGACGCGAGCGCCGGGGGGGGGGGGGGTCAGGGCCGAGTCATACATTCAGCAGCTATGGAAGCCGAATGCTGGACTTGAGAGCGTGCCCGCAAGGTAACTCCTTCTCCTAGGGGGTTATCTGATGTGGTGAGGAGCCGCAAGAGCTGCCGGGGACCCCAAAAGACCAGGTTCGGGGCCACTCTGTGCAAAGCGAGCTGCACAGTGGAGGTAGGTATGATACGATTGTTATTAAAAAAAAACAAAAAACTAACCCTTACAATCACTTTAACAAAAGGAGTGCAGGGTGCATCCAGCATGTCATTGGCAACTCACAAGTCCAGGATTTTTTTTCTTTTCTCTCTTTTTCTTCCTTTCTTTTACTCTTTTTGGCAGCTCCTTGCCAATGGGGAATACTCAATAGCACAGTATAGATGTTTTGGAAGAACGGGTAGAAATAAACATTTATATTGACTTTATTTTTAGCTTGTAAGCAGTGTCTTGTATGTTTTAAATAGTATGTTCTAATAACACAATGATATATGGGATTTTGTTGTCCCTAGCTATGTGCTTCGAGTGTTACCCCTGTAAAATATTCAGTAATAATGTAAAACTTAAAAAAACAAGTCCGGGATGCTGATTACTGGTCTTGTGCTGTGTTCTCTCCACCTGCATGTGTTGGCTAGCTCTGGGATCTCTCACTTTCCCACTTGTATAAACTTGAGAAAACCTGAAGCCACGCATTGCAAACCCCCCTAGTTCAAGACAACTTTATTTGTATAGCAGCAACTGACGACACTTCACCCACAACCTCCTCTTTGACACATTCGAGCCAATCAGGCTTTGCTATCACATAGCGACACCATTCTAACGTGTTTTGTGTTAAGTCGGGTTTACTGGTGTAGGGAAAGTACAGTAAGACCTTACCACTATGATGATGACCATTTACAGCATTTTTGTTTAATTTATGTGTTAGCAGTTGAGATCATATAACCAATTCCATTCCATCTTCCAGCCCAGGTGATTAATTGCTCATTTCAGGGTTGTCTTAAAGCGGAGTTCCACCCAAAAGTGGAACTTCTGCTTAACTGATTCCTCCCTCCCTCCGGTGCCACATTTGGCACCTTTCGGGGGGAGTGGGTACCTGTTTTTTACAGGTAACCTGTCCCCACTTCCAGGAGACTGGCCGAAGCGAATTACGTCAGCAGCTCAGCCCCCCTCCTCCTCTCTCCTCCCTCTCCTTCTGCTGGGCCAGTGAGAGAGCGTAGCGTGCTTCACGCATGCACATTAGGGACCCGGCTGTGAAGCCTAAAGGCTACACTGCCAGGTTCCCTTACCCGCAATGGGGGTGGCAGCAACTGTCCAGCCGATGTAAACATTGGCTGCGGTGCAGACATAGCTGGACTCCAGGACAGGTAAGTGTCCTAATGTTAAACGTCAGCAGCTACAGTATGTTTTTAAAGGGGCAGGCGGAACTCCGCTTTAAGGAGGATCTATGGTAATTTAAAAAAAAATAAAAGTCAGCATCTGAAAAACTGTGACTTTTAATAAACAGACACTTACCAGCCCAGTGATCCAGTGCTGTCTTCACCCTAGCTGGTTCCTCCCTAGTCTTTGTGTCCCTAGTGCTTCCATCTCAACTGTGGGAAACTGGCTGTGGCTTTCTGATGTTTCACAGCTGGCTTGCCACTGCACATGTGTGAGACACGCTGCACTTTCTGAATGCTTCCGCAGTCTGCTGGGATATGTGACATGTCCAGGAGGTTGCCAGCATTGGAGGGTGAACTTCTGCTATTCTCACCTAGATGAGAAAAGTTTAATTGGGTACCTTTCATAAAATGGTATCTTTGCTAAAAAACAAAAAAAAAACTAAACTAAATGTTGCAATGGTTGAAAGGGGGGGGGGGGGGGTTTGGGGATGGATAAGCAGAAATTTTACTTTTATCTCCTATGGCAACATAGTGGATAAGGAGAAGATTGTGTCTAGAGGCATCTAAATGTTACACTAAGGGCTAAAACATAGCTCATCAATGCATGCATTACCGAAATGTGCATTAGCCAATGTTACATGTGTTAGTACATTGCAGCGGTAATAAATTTTTTTTTTCATCATTGGTTTTTTATTAATTTTTGCAAAGAGTATATAACAATACAATGTGCACATTGTATATTAGGTACAGTACAGTCGTTTAGATGTATACAATGAAACAGATTATCTGATTAATGCTATAACATATAGCAGAGAGCTGTCATAATGCCGCTTCCGATATCGGAGGTTAATTATGGCATGAGTAGCACTACCCCAGGCGCTCTAATGGGAACACTTTTCACCCGGGGGGGTGGCACTCTGCGTGGACAGTCTCCGGCTTAGATAGATCATAGGTAAAATAGAGTCTATAAGCAAAAGCAGTAGGAATATTCAAGAGAAGGGAAAAAAAAAGAAAAATTATCAAGAAAAAGCGGTAACGATATGTTGCTTATCATGAAAATAAGAAAGGTTTCTGGATCGTCAGGTGATTGGTTATGAAAGGAATGATGCAGCTCCAGTCCACAACTCCCATGGCCTCCATTTATATTTCACAGTGTGTGTAAGGCCTGAACTAGAGGCCATCATCAATTCAAAACTGTAGTGGAGGTTCACCGCATCTAGAGTATGTTCAACGGAGGGGGTAGCATCCGTTTTCCATAGTCTTGCGATACATAATCTTGCAGCTAACAGAATATGGGTCACTATGTATCTGTAAGGTGTTGGTATTGTTTCAATAGTGAGGTTCAGCACAGCTAGATCAGGAGTTGGGTGTAAATCTTGGTGTATAACGTCTGATAGTATTTGGAAGATCTTGTTCCAGTAATTACGCAATCGTGGGCATGTCCAGAAAATGTGAAGTAGATCACCTCTGATTGAACACCCGCGCCAGCATTGATCGCTGATAGAAGGATTGAATTTAGCAATTCTGGATGGGGTTAAGTACCACCTGAGGTGTATTTTTTGGGTGTTTTCCCAGAGCGTGGGGCATTTTGTGGATTTATAGATTGACTGGATCGCTTTTTGCCATTGGTGTTCCGTGTCGGTCTGACCTAAGTCATGTTCCCAGTGAATATGTGGGGGTTTCTTGGTAAACTGCTGTTTATGGTGTAGGATATTATAAAATAGGGATATTCCCTTGCGTTTGGGGATGGAGGACGTTAGAAAATCCCATGCTTTAGGATGTATAGTGTACAACTGAAGGTGGGAGTTTCTAAGGCAGTGGGTGACTCGGAGGTAGGTGAAGAGTTCTGTTTGGGGTAAGTTATACTCTTGTTTCAAGAGGGTAAAAGATTTGGGTTTGTCTATGAGTAGAATGTGTTGTATGGTTTGGATACCGTTCTTGGCCCATTGGTTTAAATTTAAGTCTGGGGAGAGGTGATGGAGAGTTTCAATAGGGATAGGAGTGGGAGGAGTATCGGGTGTGTCGCCGCTGTTTTGTATTAGTTTTTTCCATGCTGAGATTGACGCCACCATGGTGGGAGGTGTTGCCGCCGACAATTTTGGACCCCAGGGTGAGCTCATCAACCAAGATTGTAAGTTTGGGCGAAGCAGGTGGGAATGTTCTATTGAGCTCCAAAGTTTGTTAGGTTTTGTGCGGAACCACTCACCGAGCTGGTCCAGTATCGCTGCCGTGTGATAGTCTTCGAAATCTATTGTCCTTGAGCCCCCCGCCGATCTGTGATTTCTAAGTGTCGAATGTGCGCATCTAGGTTTGGTTTCATTCCATATGGTTTTGTTAAGTATGGATTGCAATGATTTAAAGTAGTATTTAGGTAGGGGTACGGGTAGAGTTCTGAATAGGTATAGGATTTGGGGTAGGGGTAGCATTTTGAATGCTGCCAGTCTACCTGACCAAGAAAGGTTGTGTTTGGTTATGGCCTGTGCGTCTATTTTTAAAGTGGCGAGGAGAGGTTTGAAATTGGCTGCAAATAGGAGTTTAACTGATTTCGTAAGGTGGATTCCTAAGTATGGGATGCTTTGGTCGGCCCAAGCAAAGGGGAATTGTGCTTGTAGCAGGTTTCGAGAAGTAGCGTCTAGTTTAAGGTCTAGAATATGGGACTTAGTTACGTTAAGCTTGTAATATGATACGCGACCAAACCAGTCTAACAATTTTTGGGCTTCAGGAAGGGAGGAATTTGGATTGGTGAGCACTAGTATGACATCATCAGCAAAGAGGCTGATTTTATGTGATGTTTTCCCTATTGTGACTCCTGTGAGTAGGGGGTTTGAGCGAACGTGTTCCGCTAGTGGTTCTATGAGCATGTTGAAAATCAGCGGGGACAATGGACATCCCTGGTGAGTGCCATTTGTGATGTGAAATGTTTGTGAAAGCATATCTGCGGAGTATACCTTCGCAGTTGGGACAGTATATAGAGCCAAGATAGCGTTGTGCAGCGGTAATAATTTTGAATTTTATTTGTTATAGTGCACTACATTTGGAAAAATGCTGTATGTCTATCTTTTTTTTTGTCCCTGCAAAATTAATTGGCTGCTTTAACACACTTCGTGTTACACAACGCACAAAAATGGCCAAATTCGAATCCAGTCTGAAAGCTTTTTTGTACCATTTTCAGTTAACGCTATATTTGCCTGTACTGAGTGAAATAAGCTTCAAGAAAAAGCTTGAACTTTCCAGGATGGCCTGCTGTATATTATTGAAAGTAGAAAAAAAGATGACAAGTATAACAGTAAAGCTATATCAATAAATGGTTATTGAGTAAATATTGTACTAAGCATATCTAC
Organism: Lithobates septentrionalis; assembly: GCA_037952835.1. Taxonomy (NCBI): domain Eukaryota; kingdom Metazoa; phylum Chordata; class Amphibia; order Anura; family Ranidae; genus Lithobates; species Lithobates septentrionalis. The sequence goes on along the minus strand of JBBDGP010001179.1, from coordinate 2,606,396 downwards.
ATGCATACTAGGTCAACACGACAGTCTGTTTGTTCATGGAATTTGATAAAGGGCAGTTGGATATCATTTCAGCTTTTTGCAAATAAAGTCTGTTTGGCTTTTCAGAATGTCAATTTTATTTTGTTTAAACCGGAAAAGAAACTGTGTGTGTCCTCTTGATAGTACTGAGAAAACAAGTAGTGGACTCTGCAATACTCATACTTATGTGAGTGCAGAACTTGACTATAATCTCACTGTAGTTGCACTGCTTTTCTAACAGAACATAAACCCGGGTTCAGGCAATGAGAGTACTTTGACCTGTGTTAACAGGGGAATTCTTTATAAGTGCAACTGACCCTCATATTAGCCGTTCAAAATTTACCCCTGGTGTGCTTTTTTTTCCTCTCAAAGGTTCGATGTTTTGTGTATGCAGTGAGGTACCTCTGTATACTGCTGCTGTAAAGACCATTTATTTGAACAGTTGTGGACTTACAGCTTGACCACATTAGACCTTTCCTCTATGACTTCTGTTATAACCTGTATAACTCTTTTGTTTTAAACTATATGTAGCACTGCCCCCACAGGAGTTGCTTGAATATTTGTACCTGGGTCTCCCACTGATCTATCCACAGCCAGATACACAGTGATTTCACACAGCCAGGTACACACACTCTTCTGCTCGTTGCAAGTGAGGACAACTCTCTTTGCAGAACTGTATAGAAGATTACCTGCAGAACCATACAGCATCTGTATGGAATAAACAAGTCCCTATGTAGCAGAAGGAACTCAATAGACTTTGTATCTTTAAGACACTAGCCAGTGTCCCCTTTAGCTCACACACCCAGTATGCTGACTTCTAGGACCAAAAGGAGGATTTCAGCAACACACGCAGTCTCAGGGATCCTTTCAGGGGGTCGGTACTCACAAAATGTCCAGGGACAGCTGTTAGCCTCCTTCCAACTTCCAAGCGACAATCTATACCAGTGATACCAGACCAGATCTGTGGACATCCTCCCTCAGTCAGCTTGCAAAGGAACCATGGGTTGTAGCTTCAAGGTTTCAGGCCCTCAGGTCGACCACCTTTAGGCCGCATGGCAGCCTCCTCTCCACTGGGACCTCTCTCAGAGAAGGACTGGACCCTGAGCCCATGTGCTCTTCAGACTTAAATACAGGCACCCAGCATTCCTTGCGGCACATCCCCTTCTGATTGGCCAGGGCTGTATCTGCATCCATGCTCTCACCTGCTGGGTTTCCTCCCACTGTCCAATATGTCTCATTACTATTGGACCAGTGTGAAATCTCCAAGACAGCAATGGCAGCACCAGAGCACACGGAACAGACTCTATCAATCAATTACAGCTCTCTGTTAAGCAGACAGCACATACACTTGCCTGGCTGTTTCCCTGTTAAGCAGAGAAACCCAAAAACTATATACACTCACTAGCACCTACCTAGGAGGGCGCTACATATACAAACTGTGATAAAGTTAAATCCCAAGCCAGATACACTACAACTGCTGCCTGGTACCAACAATCATTTAACGGTATTTGGACAGGCAACAACTGAGCTTCTTGACCATGTCTACATTCCTTTTGTATGGCATTACCCTCTGCTAAAGTTGTCAGCTGTTTAAAGGTTCAATAGCTCAAGCTAAAATATGCAGACACAATTGAATGACTCATTGCATTGACTCATTTTCCAAAGGCTTAGTGAGCTTTAATCAGGCCAATTTATATATATTTATTTATATAATATTTACATGTATGTATACTATGTTGTTCCTTTACCCATTATGCATTGGGAATCCTTTGTCAAACAAGTGATCTTTTTTCTGCATACTGTATGTTTGTTGGTGTACACTAGGGATGAGCCGAACACCCCCCGGTTCGGTTCGCACCAGAACCCGCGAACGGACCGCAAGTTCGCACGAACGTTAGAACCCCATTGACGTCTATGGGACTCGAACGTTCGAAATCAAAAGTGCTCATTTTAAAGGCTAATTTGCATGGTATTGTCCTAAAAAGGGTGTGGGGACCCGGGTCCTACCCCAGGGGACATGTATCAATGCAAAAAAAACTTTTAAAAACGGCCGTTTTTTCGGGAGCAGTGATTTTAATGATGCTTAAAGTAAAAAAAAAAAAGTGAAATATTCCTTTAAATATCGTACCTGGGGGGTGTCTATAGTATGCCTGTAAAGTGACGCGTGTTTCCCATGTTTAGAACAGTCCCTGCACCAAATGTCATTTTTAAAGGAAAAAATCTCATTTAAAACTGCTTGCGGGTTTAATGTCATGTCGGGTCCTGGCAATATGGATGAAAATCAGTGAGACAAACGGCATGGGTACCCCCCAGTCCATTACCAGGCCCTTTGGGTCTTGTATGGATATTAAGGGGAACCCCGCACCCAAATTAAAATAAGGAAAGGTCCCTATATACTCTGAACAGCAGTATACAGGCGGTGCAAACAAGACAGGGACTGTAGGTTTGTTGTTAAGTAGAATCTGTTTGTAATTTTGAACATTTTTAACGTGTTTAGCTCCAGCCAAAAAATCTTTTCTAAGCTTTTTGGAAAACATAGGGAAGGGTTATCACCCCTGTGACATTTGTTTTGCGTCTTTCCTCCTCTTCAGAAGATTTCACCTCACTTTTTTGTCCCAATGAAAAATGTTTTTTGAAAATTTGGGTTTTTTTGTGGAACAAGGATTGGAAAGCATCAGTGGAAAGGAGAAATTGTTTTCCCATATTAACTCTTACATGAGAGAATTTCCCTTCCTAGGGGTAGATTTCATCTCACTTCCTGTTGTCTCCTTCCGTTTGCAAGTAGGAGTCGTTTGTAAGTTAGATGTTTGAAAGTAGGGTCCTGCCCTATATACTCAGCAGAAATTTGGGCCTTAGGTGTTGCTGTGGCCAAAACACTGTAAGCCCTCACAGGGTCCTGCTGTGAAATATTAGATCAAGAATTGTAATTACATGCCCCTGTTGAACAGGAGCTGAAAAATTAGGCCTTAGGCACTGGTGCTGGTGCCACAACACTGCAACCCCTCACAGACACTCTAGTTGGAACACAGGAACGAGCCCTGCTGCAAAGTATTGCATCAAAAATTGTAATTACACGCCCCTGTTAGACAGGGGCAGAAAAATTGGGCCTTAGGCACTGGTGCTGGTGCCACAACACTGCAACCCCTCACAGACACTCTAGTTGGAACGCAGGAACGAGCCCTGCTGCAAAGTATTGCATCAAAAATTGTAATTACACGCCCCTGTTAGACAGGGGCAGAAAAATTGGGCCTTAGGCACTGGTGCTGGTGCCACAACACTGCAACCCCTCACAGACACTCTAGTTGGAACGCAGGAACGAGCCCTGCTGCAAAGTATTGCATCAAAAATTGTAATTACACGCCCCTGTTAGACAGGGGCAGAAAAATTGGGCCTTAGGCACTGGTGCTGGTGCCACAACACTGCAACCCCTCACAGACACTCTAGTTGGAACGCAGGAACGAACCCTGCTGCAAAGTATTGCATCAAAAATTGTAATTACACGCCCCTGTTAGACAGGGGCAGAAAAATTGGGCCTTAGGCACTGGTGCTGGTGCCACAACACTGCAACCCCTCACAGACACTCTAGTTGGAACGCAGGAACGAGCCCTGCTGCAAAGTATTGCATCAAAAATTGTAATTACACGCCCCTGTTAGACAGGGGCAGAAAAATTGGGCCTTAGGCACTGGTGCTGGTGCCACAACACTGCAACCCCTCACAGACACTCTAGTTGGAATGCAGGAACGAGCCCTGCTGCAAAGTATTACATCAAAAATTGTAATTACACGCCCCTGTTATACAGGGGCTGAAAAATTGTGCCTTAGGCACTGGTGGTGGCGCCCAGAACCAAAAATGTTCTTACAAGCTATCAGCGTGATGATTGAGGAGGAAGAGGATAATTACTCAGGGATAGTCACTCAGCATCAGCATAGGCAGTCTTTGAAGGGATCTGAAAAAAATTATTCAGTTACATCAGCATCAGGTGCTTGGTAGCTGGTGGTGATCCAAGACTGATTCATTTTTATGAAGGTCAGCCGATCGACCGAGTCAGTGGACAGACGCACCCTGTGATCGGTTACCACGCCTCCAGCAGCACTGAATGTGCGTTCCGAAAGAACGCTGGATGCAGGACAGGCCAGTAGCTCAATTGCATACTGTGCAAGCTCTGGCCAGTGATCCATCCTCAAGACCCAGTAACCCAGAGGATTTTCGGTGGGAAAGGTGTCCAAGTCTGATCTTGCCCCTAGGTATTCCTGCACCATGTAAAACAGACGCTGGCGATGGTTGCTGGAACCGATCATACCTTGGGGCTGCGGACCAAAAAATTGTCTGAACGCATCGGTCAGACGGCCACCTTCTCCACCGCTCCTTCTTTGACTGACCGAAGCCTCAGCAACACGTTGTCCAGAAACAGGAGTTTGTAACCTCCCAGTCTCTGGGAACGCGTTGCACAGACCTTTCTGCAAGGCCTCCCGAAGATGTTTCATCCTCTGCTCCCTCTGCGATGGCAAGATAAGGTCCGCAACCTTACCCTTGTAACGTGGATCAAGGAGGGTTGCCAGCCAGTATTGGTCCTTCTCCTTGATACCACGAATACGAGGATCCTTACGCAGGCTTTGCAGGATCAGGGAGGCCATGCAGCGTAGGTTTGCTGAGGCATTCGGTCCGGAGTCCTCTGGGTCACTAAGGACAACAACGTCCGCAGCCACCTCCTCCCAGCCACGTACAAGTCCATGTGTTCCTTGGGACTGATCCCTTAAAGACTGCTGATGCTGAGTGCCAGGCTCCACCTCCATACTGACACAATCTTCCTCCTCCTCCTCCTCCTCCTCCTCGTCCTCTTCCTGTGTGATCGGCGGGCACGCAGGAACACTGTCTGGATAAAGGGGGCCTTGAGAGCTAAGGAAGTCCTCCTCTTCCTGCCTCTGTTCTGCCTCAAGTGCCCTGTCCATTATTCCACGCAGCGTGTGCTCCAACAGGTGGACAAGGGGGACAGTGTCACTGATGCATGCACTGTCAGTGCTCACCATCCTCGTGGCCTCCTCGAATGGTGACAGGACAGTGCATGCATCCCTGATCATGGCCCACTGGCGTGGGGAAAAAAAACCAAGGTCCCCTGACCCTGTCCTGGTGCCATAGTCGCACAGGTACTCATTTATGGCCCTCTGCTGCGTGTGCAGCCGCTGCAGCATGGCCAATGTCGAGTTCCACCTGGTGGGCATGTCACAGATTAGGCGGTTCTTGGGCAGGTTAAACTCCTTTTGGAGGTCCGTCAGCCGAGCACTGGCATTATATGACCGGCGGAAATGCACACAGACTTTCCTGGCCTGCCTCAGGACATCCTGTAAGCCCGGGTACCTGCCCAAGAACCACTGCACCACCAAGTTAAGGACGTGAGCCAAACAGGGCACATGGGTCAGTTGTCCCTGTCGGAGGGCAGAGAGGAGGTTGGTGCCATTGTCGCAAACCACCATTCCTGCCTTAAGTTGGCGTGGCGTCAACCACCTCTGAGCCTGCCCCTGCAGAGCTGACAGAACCTCTGCCCCAGTGTGGCTCCTGTCCCCCAAGCACACCAGCTCAAGCACCGCATGGCATCTTTTGGCCTGCGTACTTGCGTAGCCCCTTGAACGCCTACGGAGCACCGCTGGTTCCGAGGAAGAGGCCATGGAGGAAGAAGAAGAGGAGGGGGTGGAGGAGAGAGGTGTGTCACAATCAGCATTTTGGAGGCGTGGTGGCGGAACAACCTCCAACACTACTGCACCTTGTCCTGCATCCTTCCCAGCTGCCAGCAGAGTCACCCAATGCGCCGTGAAACTTAAGTAACGTCCCTGTCCATGCCTGCTGGACCATGAGTCAGCGGTAATATGCACCTTACCGCTGACCGCCCTGTCCAGCGAGGCATGGACATTGCCTTCCACATGCCGGTAGAGAGCTGGAATCGCCTTCCGTGAGAAAAAGTGGCGTTTGGGTACCTGCCACTGAGGAACCGCACATTCCACAAACTCACGGAAGGGGGCAGAGTCTACCAACTGAAAAGGCAGCAGTTGAAGTGCTAGCAATTTTGCCAAGCTAGCATTCAACCGCTGGGCATGTGGATGGCTGGGAGCAAACTTCTTTCGGCGGTGCAGCAGCTGGGGCAGGGAAATTTGCCTGGTACAATCTGGCGTCGGTGTACCAAAAGCAGATTGCCCACAAGTACTTGGCTGTGACACACCTAATTCTACACCTTCATTCCTCTCACTGCAGGTCTCAGAGAGGACTGAAGGTCTAGTGGGGTTGGAAATCTCAGCTGATGAGGAGCAAGGAGAGATCCTCTTTGTTCTTTGGTGTGGGTCTTTTAGATATGCTTGCCAACGAACTGCATGGCAGGTCAACATATGTCTGGTCAAGCATGTGGTACCCAAGCGGGAGATGTTTTGGCCACGCGAGATACGCTTGAGACATATGTTGCAAATAGCAGCGGTGCCATCTGATGCACTCGTCTCAAAAAAGGCCCACACCAAAGAACTTTTTGAATAACGCGCAGAGACTGCAGCGCCCTGCACATGTGGAGCTTTGGGGTGTGATGCAGTCAATGTGCTGCCCTTAGGCTGGCCCCTGGAGGGCATCCTGCCTCGTTGGTGATGTGCCGCCTCCTCCTCCTCCTCCTCCTCCTCCTCCTCCTCTCTCCTATCAGGCACCCACGTTGAGTCAGTGACCTCATCATCCCCTCCCTCCTCATCACTGGAGCAAACCTGGCAGTATGCTGCAGCAGGGGGAGCATGACTGCCAGATTGCTGTCCTTCTTGGGCACCCCCTCTGTCCGTGCTCATGTTACTGCCTTCATCGAGCTCAGTATCATCATCAGAGCCTTCCAAACGCTGGGCATCCTCCTGGAGCATGTACCCAACACTGTGGTCAAACAGTTCGAGGGAATCCTCATGAGGACATGGTGGAGCTAGGGAAGGAGTCACTGATGACATTGAGCTGAGGGAAGAGGCCGCTGCTTTGCCAGACAAAGCACCCTGGGCATGGGTGAGAGAGGATGAGGAGGATGAGGACGGCTTGGTCATCCACTCGACCAAGTTTTCTGCATGTTGCGGCTCAACACGGCCAGCTGCCGAAAAAAAAGGCCAAGCGTGTCCCATGGCCACGTGCTGATGAGGATGCACCGTCTCCACGACCAGCACTAGACACAGAGCCTGCTTGCCCTCTCTTATTGGCTTGTGACTGTCTGCCTCTCCTTCTTGGCCTTCCAGACATACTAATGGCCTGTAGCTGCACTAAGCTGGGATAGAACACCTGTAATTTTCTTCAGGTAGCTTTATATACTGTAACCAGACAAGCCTGCCTGTCAGTAGGAAGATAACAGGAACGGATCTAGCTGAACACTGTGAGCAGGACGCACTGCACTAAATGTAAATAGCAGGAACGGATCTAGCTGAACACTGTGAGCAGGACGCACTGACTGCACTAAATGTAAATAGCAGGAACGGATCTAGCTGAACACTGTGAGCAGGACGCACTGCACTAAATGTAAATAGCAGGAACGGATCTAGCTGAACACTGTGAGCAGGACGCACTGCACTAAATGTAAATAGCAGGAACGGATCTAGCTGAACACTGTGAGCAGGACGCACTGACTGCACTAAATGTAAATAGCAGGAACGGATCTAGCTGAACACTGTGAGCAGGACGCACTGCACTAAATGTAAATAGCAGGAACGGATCTAGCTGAACACTGTGAGCAGGACGCACTGACTGCACTAAATGTAAATAGCAGGAACGGATCTAGCTGAACACTGTGAGCAGGACGCACTGCACTAAATGTAAATAGCAGGAACGGATCTAGCTGAACACTGTGAGCAGGACGCACTGCACTAAATGTAAATAGCAGGAACGGATCTAGCTGAACACTGTGAGCAGGACGCACTGCACTAAATGTAAATAGCAGGAACGGATCTAGCTGAACACTGTGAGCAGGACGCACTGCACTAAATGTAAATAGCAGGAACGGATCTAGCTGAACACTGTGAGCAGGACGCACTGCACTAAATGTAAATAGCAGGAACGGATCTAGCTGAACACTGTGAGCAGGACGCACTGCACTAAATGTAAATAGCAGGAACGGATCTAGCTGAACACTGTGAGCAGGACGCACTGCACTAAATGTAAATAGCAGGAACGGATCTAGCTGAACACTGTGAGCAGGACGCACTGCACTAAATGTAAATAGCAGGAACGGATCTAGCTGAACACTGTGAGCAGGACGCACTGCACTAAATGTAAATAGCAGGAACGGATCTAGCTGAACACTGTGAGCAGGACGCACTGACTGCACTAAATGTAAATAGCAGGAACGGATCTAGCTGAACACTGTGAGCAGGACGCACTGACTGCACTAAATGTAAATAGCAGGAACGGATCTAGCTGAACACTGTGAGCAGGACGCACTGCACTAAATGTAAATAGCAGGAACGGATCTAGCTGAACACTGTGAGCAGGACGCACTGCACTAAATGTAAATAGCAGGAACGGATCTAGCTGAACACTGTGAGCAGGACGCACTGCACTAAATGTAAATAGCAGGAACGGATCTAGCTGAACACTGTGAGCAGGACGCACTGACTGCACTAAATGTAAATAGCAGGAACGGATCTAGCTGAACACTGTGAGCAGGACGCACTGCACTAAATGTAAATAGCAGGAACGGATCTAGCTGAACACTGTGAGCAGGACGCACTGCACTAAATGTAAATAGCAGGAACGGATCTAGCTGAACACTGTGAGCAGGACGCACTGACTGCACTAAATGTAAATAGCAGGAACGGATCTAGCTGAACACTGTGAGCAGGACGCACTGACTGCACTAAATGTAAATAGCAGGAACGGATCTAGCTGAACACTGTGAGCAGGACGCACTGCACTAAATGTAAATAGCAGGAACAGATCTAGCCTAATCTAGCTAACTCAAATCAAATGACACTGTCTCTCTCTCTATCAGCACACCGGAACACACTACACAGGGCCGCCGTGCAGGCGGCCTTATATAGTGTGGGGCGTGTACTAAATCCCCTGAGCCATAATTGGCCAAAGCCACCCTGGCTTTGGCCAATTACAGCTCTCTCTACTGACGGCGCTGTGATTGGCCAAGCATGCGGGTCATAGTGCATGCTTGGCCAATCATCAGCCAGCAATGCACTGCGATGCCGCAGTGAATTATGGGCCGTGACGCGCCACACGAATTTGGCGCGAACGGCCCATAACGTTTGCAATTCGACGGACGGTCGAACAGCCGATGTTCGAGTCGAACATGGGTTCGACTCGAACACGAAGCTCATCCCTAGTGTACACAAACCTTGAACTACAGATCACTTCCTGATCACTTTCTTTGTTACACTCTTGTGAGCCAGGTAACCAAAATCAGACATAAAGGTTGTCATTAATACATATAGTTAGAGTGTACATGTTTGTAAACTTATGTGCACAGGCTTTTTTTTCTATTATTCTATTCTATTGCTACACTTTGTCAGCCAACCACATCTGTTTGCTTTTGGAATACTTATGTGTTGGACATGGTTGAACTACATGAGATAAGAGTAACAATATGTTTTTTGCCTAAATGTAATTTGGCTGGAAAAGTACTTACATAACTGAGGCTTACTTGTCATTAAAGGGGTTGTAAACCCTTGTGTTTTTCACCTTAATGCATCCTATGCATTAAGGTGAAAAATCTTCTGGCAGTCACCGGCCCCCCAGCCCCCCGCTTTACTTACCTGAGCCCCGTATTTCGCTCAGCGGAGACACACCGTCCCTCTCTGCACGAAGTCCCAGCTCTCGATTGGATAGATTGATAGCAGCGCAGCCATTGGCTCCCGCTGCTGTCAATCAAATCTAATGACGCGGGCTCCGGGGGGGGGCAGGCATTCGTGTCTATGGCCCACAAGGTAACCCCCGGGAGAGCGCTTCTCCTAGGGGGTTATCTGATAAGAGGAGGAGCCGTGAGAGCCCCCGGGGGACCCCAGAAGTCGTGGATCAGGGCCACTCTGTGCAAAACGAGCTGCACAGTGGAGGTAAGTATGATATGTTTGTTATTTTAAATTGAAAAAAAAACGAGTCTTTACAATCACTTTAGCATTCATAATTTCTTTAACATTTCTTTTTCTTTTTAAATCTTTATTTAATGGAGGACATAGCTGAACAAATACAAATAACATTTGCTTAAAGGCTAAGTTCATCTTTGTTTACCTTTTTTTTTTCTACATTCCAGCTCTCCTATTACACATATATCATTAATGTATTTATTTTGCAAAAATAAAACAGCTTTCCATTAATTCTACACTGGCTTACCTAACTCTCTTCATAGCTGTCTAAACACACTGCTCGATTACTTCTGCCTTACTTCCTGGTCAGATTTTAGGTCATGACACAGTAAGGAGTTGACCAGCTGATCTCATTAGCATCCACCCTGCATCATCTACCCTCAGCTAGTCAACTCCTTCCTGTGTCATGACCTAAAGTCTGACCAAGAAGTAAGGCAGAAGTAATCGAGCAATGTGTTGAACCACTTCAGCCACGGGTCTATTTTTCAAACTTGTTGTTTACAAGTTAAAATCATTTGTTTTTGCTAGAAAATTACTTAGAACCCCCAAACATTATATACAGAGGGGCAAAAAAGTATTTAGTCAGCCACCAATTGTGCAAGTTCTCCCACTTAAAAAGATGAGAGAGGCCTGTAATTGTCATCATAGGTATATCTCAACTATGAGAGACAAAATGTGGAAACAAATCCAGATAGTCTGATTTTTGAAAGAATTTATTTGCAAATTATGGTGGAAAATAAGTATTTGGCCAATATCAAAAGTTCACCTCAATACTTTGTTATATATCCTTTGTTGGCAATGACAGAGGTCAAACGTTTTCTGTAATGCCCCGTACACACGGTCGGACTTTGTTCGGACATTCCGACAACAAAATCCTAGGATTTTTTCCGACGGATGTTGGCTCACACTTGTCTTGCATACACACGGTCACACAAAGTTGTCGGAAAATCCGATCGTTCTGAACGCGGTGGCGTAAAACACGTACGTCGGGACTATAAACGGGGCAGTGGCCAATATCTTTCATCTCTTTATTTATTCTGAGCATGCGTGGCACTTTGTCCGTCGGATTTGTATACACACGATCGGAATTTCCGACAACGGAATTTGTTGTCGGAAAATTTTATATCCTGTTCTCAAACTTTGTGTGTCGGAAAATCCGATGGAGAATGTGTGATGGAGCCTACACACGGTCGGAATTTCCGACAACAAGGTCCTGTCACACATTTTCCATCGGATTATCCGACCGTGTGTACGGGGCATAAGTCTTCACAAGGTTGTCACACACTGTTGCTGGTATGTTGGCCCATTCCTCCATGCAGATCTCCTCAAAAGCAGTGATGTTTTGGGGCTGTCACTGGGCAACACGGACTTTCAACTCCCTCCAAAGGTTTTCTATGGGGTTGAGATCTGGAGACTGGCTAGGCCACTTCAGGACCTTGAAATGCTTCTTATGAAGCCACTCCTTCAATGCCCGGGCGGTGTGTTTGGGATCATTGTCATGATGAAAGACCCAGCCACGTTTCATCTTCAATGCCCTTGCTGATGGGAGGAGGTTTGCACTCAAAATCTCACGATACATGGCCCTATTCATTCTTTCATGTACACAGATCAGTCGTCCTGTTCCCTTTGCAGAGAAACAGCCCCAAAGCATGATGTTGCTTCACAGTAGGTATGGTGTTCTTTGGTTGCAACTCAGCATTCTCTCTCCTCCAAACACGATGAGTTGTGTTTCTACCAAACAGTTCTACTTTGGTTTCATCTGACCATATGACATTTTCCCAATCCTCTTCTGGATTATCCAAATGCTCTCTAGCAAACCTCAGATGGGCCCGGACATGTACTGGCTCAAGCAGGGGAACACGTCTGGCACTGCAGGATCTCTGGCGGCGTAGTGTGTTACTGATGGTAGCCTTTGTTACGTTGGTCCCAGCTCTCTGCAGGTCATTCACTAGGTCCCCCCGTGTGGCTCTGGGATTTTTGCTTACCGTTCATGTGATCATTTTGACCCCACGGGGTGAGATCTTGCGTGGAGCCCCAGATCGAGGGAGATTAGCAGTGGTCTTGTATGTCTTCCATTTTCTAATTATTGCTCCCACAGTTGATTTCTTCACGCCAAACTGCTTGCCTATTGCAGATTCAGTCTTCTCAGCCTGGTGCAGGTCTACAATTGTGTTTCTGGTGTCCTTCGACAGCTCTTTGGTCTTCACCATAGTGGAGTTTGGAGTGTGACTGTTTGAGGTTGTGGACAGGTGTCTTTTATACTGATAACAAGTTCAAACAGGTGCCATTAATACAGGTAATGAGTGGAGGACAGAGGAGCCTCTTAAAGAAGAAGATACAGGTCTGTGAGAGCCAGAAATCTTGCTTGTTTGTAGGTGACCAAATACTTATTTTCCACCATAATTTGCATATAAATTCTTTCAAAAATCAGACAATGTGATTGTCTGGATTTGTTTCCACATTTTGTCTCTCATAGTTGAGGTATACCTATGATGACAATTAGAGGTCTCCCTCATCTTTTTAAGTGGGAGAACTTGCACAATTGGTGGCTGACTAAATACTTTTTTGCCCCACTGTATATATATATATATATATCAATATATATATATATATATATATATATATATATATCAATATATATATATATATATATATATATATATATATATATATATATATATATATATATATCAATATATATATATTTTCTTTAACACCCTAGAGAATAAAATGGCGATTGTTGCAATACTTTCTGTCACACCGTATTTGTGCAGTGGTCTTACAAGCGCACTTTTTTTGGAAAAAATTCACTTTTTTAACCACTTGCCGCCCGCCATAGAGCAGAATGACGGCGGCAAAGTGGTTTCAATATCCTGACTGGGCGTCATATGACGCCCGCAGGATATTGAGCCGCTGCTTGCCCTTGGGGGCGCGCATCGCGGCGATTGTTGTTGTGGGGTGTCAGTCTGACACTCCACAACACCGATTCAGGTAAAGAGTCTCTGACGGAGACTCTTTACCACGTGATCAGCCGTGATCAATCATGGCTGATCACAATGTAAATAGGAAGAGCCGGTGATCAACTTTTCCTCACTCGCGTCTGACAGACGCGAGTAGAGGAGAGCCGATCGGCTGCTCTCCTGACAGGGGGGGTCTGTGCTGATTGTTTATCAGCACAGCCCCCCCTTGGATCCCACCCAGGACCACCAGGGAAGCCGCCCAGGACCACCAGGGAAGCCATCCACACTAGACCACCAGGTATGCCCCCTAGACCCCCAGGGAAATGCTAATCTGTGCCCAGGCAGCTGCCAATCAATGCCCAGGCAGCTGCCAATCAGTGCCCACTCACAATGCCTACCACTGCCAGTGCCACCAGGGATGCCTATCAGTGCCGCTTATCAGTGTCACGTATCAGTGCCCATCAGTGCCAAGTATCAGTGCCCATCAGTGCCCAGCAGTGCCGCCTATCAGTGCCCATCAGTGCCCAGCAGTGCCGCCTATCAGTGCCCATCAGTGTCAACCATAAGAACCCATCTTTGCAGCCTTTCAGTGCCCATCAGTGTTGCCTATCAGTGCCCATCAGTGCCGCCTATCAATGCCCATAAGTGCTGCATATCAGTGCCACCCATCAGTGCCGCCTACCAGTGCCCATCAGTGCCGCATATCAGTGCCCATCGTCAGTGCCCGTCAGTGCCCGCTCATTGGTGCCACCTCATTGGTGCCGCCTTATCAGTGCCTGTCAGTGCCGCCTTATAAGTGCCCATCAGTGAAAGAGAAAACTTACTTTTTTACAAAAATTTTTAACAGAAACAAAAGCAAAACTTTTATTTTTTTCAAAATGTTCGGTCTTTTTTTATTTGTTTAGCAAAAAATAAAAACCGCAGAGGTGATCAAATACCACCAAAAGAAAGCTCTATTTGTGGGAACAAAATGATAAAAATTTAGTTTGGGTACAGTGTTGGATGACCGCGCAATTGTCATTCAAACTGCGACAGCGCTGAAAGCTGAAAATTGGTCTGGGCAGGAAGGTGTATAAGTGCCCTGTATTGAAGTGGTTAATGAAAAAAATAAGACAACAGTAAAGTTATCCCAATTTTTTTATATTGTGAAAAATGATGTTACGTCAAGTAAATTAATACCCAACATGTCACGCTTCAAAATTGCACCCGCTCTTGGAATGGCGACAAACTTTTACCCTTAAAAATCTCCATATGCGACGTTTAAGAAATTCAGTAGGTTGCATGTTTTGAGTTACAGACGCTATGCATTCACATCTGCACACGAGTTTGGTGGGATGGGACGCGTTTAAAAAAAAAAAAAAAAAAAAAAAATCTTATTTATTTTACCTTTTATTTTTTATTTTTACACTGTTCTTTAAAAAAAAAGTGTCATTTTATTCCTATTACAAGGTTGTAAACATCCCTTGTAATAGAAAAAAAAGCATGACAGGAGCTCTTAAATATGATATCTGGGGTCAAAAAGACCTTAGATCTCATATTAACACTAACATGCAATTAAAAAAAAAAAGTCGTTTGGAAAAAAATAAATAAAAAGTTGCTTTAAGAGCTATGGGCGGAAGTGACGCTTTGACGTCGCTTCCGCCCTGCATTGGTATGGAGCCGGGTGGGGGGCCATCTTCCCCTCACTCAGCTCCATACCTAACACGGAAGAGGACCCGATCGCCTCCGCCGCTGCCGGCGGCTCTGGTAAGAGGGCACCAGAGTGTGGAGGGCCCCTCTCCCGCCGCCGATAAAAGTGATCTTGCAACTAATCTAGCTGCTAGCTGCTGCCATAACAACAATATTCCTCTTCAAAGTACCGACGTATAACCACGGCGGGCGGTCCCTAAGTGTTTAAACAGCTATTAAGAGAGTTAGGTAAGCCGGTGTAGAATTAATGGAAAGCTGTTTTATTTTTGCAAAATAAATACATTAATGCTATATTGGTACATGGGGGAGCTGGAATTTAGAAGAAAAAAAAAAAAGGTGAACTTAGCCTTTAACCGCTTGCTGACTGTGCTATAGCCGAATGACGGCTACAGCGCGGCACGATAACTCTGGGAGGGCGTACATTGACATTCTCCCAGAATCCCGCTCTCGTGCGCCCTCGGGAATATCCGTGACCGATAGCTGATAGCCGCTGTTTACCACGTGATCGCTCCGATCACTTGTAAACAAACCAACGTCACCTCCGGTTCCTCTCTCCTCTCTCTGTACAGATCGGTACAGTGCGAGGGAAGAGGAGGAGAGATCAGTGGCAGCAGCGCTGTGGGCTGGATGTGTAGTGCCCACAGCGCTGATATGTGCGCATTCCAGACATCCATCTATTTATACTCAGCCATCCAGGCTCAGCATACCCATCCATACTCAGCATACTCATCCATCCATCCATGCTCACCCATCCATACTCAGCATACTCATCCATTCATCCCTGCTCACCCATCCATACTCCTCCATACTCAGCATACTCATCCATCCATCCATGCTCACCCATCCATACTCAGCATACTCAGCCATCCATACTCAGCATACTCATCCATCCATCCATGCTCACCCATCCATACTCAGCATACTCATCCATCCATGCTCAGCCATCCATACTCAGCATATCCATCCATACTCAGCATACTCATCCATCCATCCATGCACAGCCATCCATACTCAGCATACTCATCCATCCATCCATGCTCAGCCATCCATACTCAGCATACTCGTCCATCCATCCATGCTCAGCCATCCATCCTCAGCAATACTCATCCATCCATCCATGCTCAGCCATCCCATCCACCCCCATCCATAATTAGCCATACCCATCCATGCTCAGCCATACCCAGCCATACCCAGCAATACTCAGCCGTACCCAGCCATACTCAGCCATACCCAGCCATACTCAGCCGTACCCAGCCATACTCACCCGTACCCAGCCATACTCAGCTGTACTCAGCCATACTCAGCCATACTCAGCCGTACACAGCCATCCCATCCATACCCAACCATACCCAGCCGTACCCAGCCGTATTCAGATGTACCCAGCCATACTCAGTTGTACCCAGCCATACTCAGCAGTACTCAGCCGTACCTAGCCATACTCAGCCATACCCAGTGATCCCATCTATACCCAGCCATATTCAGCCATACCCATCTGTACTCAGCCGTACCCGGGAATACTAACCCATACTCATTCATGCTCAGTCATCCCATCCATACTCAGCCATCCCCATCCACGGCTCATCCATCCCCATTCATGTTCATCCATGCCACATCAGTTCTCATCCATGCCACTACAGTGCCTCACAAAAGTGTAATAGGTAGTCAAATTAGATTTAAAACTTATGCCCCTAGAACACCTGACGGTGCTTCCTGCATGTTGGGCCTCTCTATGTGGCCAGGCTGTGTAAAAGTTTCACACATGTGGTATCGCCATACTCTAGAGGAGTAGGAGAACCTATTTTGGGGTGTAATTTTTGGTGAGTATATGCTATGTGTTAGAAATATTTGTAAATGGACAACATTGTGTAAAAAAAAATGCGTTTTCATTTTCTTTACACATTTTCCATAGAAAAATATATAATACCTCTAGCGGGATTTTTAAGGCAATGAATACAAAAAATATTTATAAAATCAATTTATTTAATATTATTCAGCATTAAAAGTGTATGGATTTTTTCAAATTTTTTCACAAATAGTTATGTAAATCAGTAGACATAGAACAAAGAATAAAATAATTTCCAAAGCATGTAGTAATTCTGCAAATACATCGAATACAAAATTACATATGGAAAATAACTTGAGGAAGAATGTGATGTATCACACTACCCAGTGCGGTCACCCTAGATGGCCACCCTGGTGTGAGGTAGTGGAATTCCAACGCGTTTCAACGTTTAAATCTTAAAAGATACAAGTCTTCTTCAGGGAAATTACATCACAGTCTAGAAAATCAGAAAAACAATACTATTATGAACTGTACATGTATATACCAGACATATCCCCTGCAATGGTTGTATTCTCATGTGACTTACGCTCTCCCGGGACAACCCAGTAGGGGGCTACATGTCAGAGGCCAGAAACATCCCACATCAGAAAAGCCTGGACTGTCCTAATACTCTACAAGGCGGCTGGATATAATAGATGATCCAAAAGTTCGACGTCCTTAGCCTCAAATAAAAATTGATGGCTATCTGTGATGGGGCAAAGCAATAAAAATCAGTAATATGTGTGGTCAAACCCTACAACAAATCTCAAATGCAGAGGTATCCCCTTAGTCCTATGTATGGGACACCCATACCTCCCATGGAGTGGGGAGTCCCAAATGTGCAGAGAAGAGCGCACTTACTTCTAAGTGGATAGCTGGTCACTGACTGATAAGCCGGGGGGAAGTTTCCGTGATGCCGGAGGTTTGAAGCCTGTCCCATGTGCCTGGATGAGTGTCCAGGAAAGAATGGCGCCATTTGCCGTCTTTGGCGTCCTATATGTGGTGTGGGCCGGTGGATGGGCGGAGACCAAACGCCGCGCTGGCCAATGGCGCGGCTTGTGGAGGTCGTTGCTGTCAGGAGCATTCAGCGTGAGGACGCCGAATGCTACCTAGGCAACCAACTCCACTGAACAGGTCTGCGCATGCGCGACGTATCAGCGAGCCTTTACGTAAGGCTGGGAGGATCAAGGATGATGCTGTGAGCACCAGCGGCCATCTTGGAGACGGGATGTGCCCACACTGGAACAAAATATCGCCGCAAATAGGGGCTCGGGAGTAGAGCTGCATCAAAAAGTGGATGCAGCCAATCCAAAAGATCCCCTAGTGATACCCCAGTAGCATGTCCCCCCCATGGTTTGAAGGACCGGGGGGGAGAGAGCCAGTGGGGGAGAAAAGGGGAAAAAAGGAAAAATTAACGGTAGTAAAAACATTAATGATGATAATAATACAGGTGATGATAATAGGGTCGCTCAGAGGCTTTAAGATAAAAACCACCAAAGTTCCCCCCCCAAAAAGTATTTTTCTGGAGAGGGAAGAGAGGACTGATAACCACCGACACAGGGATTCCCGCCTGGCAAGTATGCAAGGCAGGGCAGAAAGGCCCCATAGCTAACTAGAGCAGTGGGGCCCCCCTGTGTCGGGTAGGTATAGGACTGCCTGGGTGTATCTGAGAGGTGGGTGATGGGTCCTAGGCCTCCGCATATCTAGCTCCCCCCGAGTAGTGCCCATGGGAGCGACTCATCACCGGAGATAAACCAAAATTTATTACAGTGATATTAGATGGAAATCACGGTGGAGCAGCAAAATCGAACATACAAACATAATAGAAATTATATAAACAATACATAAATAGAAAAATCACTCAACTGGGTGGGGGTTGTGATGTATACAGACCCCAACCCAGCTGTAGTGAATTCGTCAAACTTAGTGAGCTATACAGAGCTAGCATTATGTAATAAATTAGAAACCCCCAAAAGGCTAAACAATCTTCAGATAATGTCCGAACAATATCTCAGGGGTCAAAGATGTAATAAAGGAGGGAAAAAAGGGGGGAGGAAATATGGAGGGATAGGGGGTTTGGAGTCCAGGGGAGAGAAGGGACGAAGGTAAAGGGATGAATAATTTAAGTTCAATGTACGTAGCGTGGAGGAGGGGGCATGCCCCTAGTCGGTTTTGCCTGATCTAAAGCCCTCTAGGAAGGGCCTAAAGCTCTCCGTTTCATTGAGCCCTGGGGGAGTGGTGGCCCTAAGGCGCCTGATCCAGCGCATCTCGCGCTGGAGCAGGGCCTTGTTCCAGTCACCCCCCCTGGTGGGTATGTGTAGTCTATCTACCACAGTGAAGTTAACCTTGGGCATCCTATACCCATGCTGTTTGGCTACATGCCTGCCCAATGGCAAATATAGGTTGCCAATACTCATACTATGGATATGCTTCTCAACCCTCTTGGTGAGTTCCTGTCGGGTTTTCCCCACGTAGAAGGCCCCGCACTGACATTGCATCAGGTAGACGACTCCCCGCGTTTTGCAATTCGCGAAGTGTCGTAATTGAAAGTTCTCCCTATTTGGTAATGTAATCATGGTTCTCCTGCCTATAACTCCACACTGGGCACATGCTCCACAGGGATAAGTGCCCCAGGTTTTGCATGGGTCCGTTCTTGCACTTCCTTTGTACTCGCTCTGGGTGAGCATATTTCCTATAGAACCTGATTTTGTGTAAGTAATTTGAGGTTTAGGGGTGACCAGGCCGCTTAAGATGGGATCTTCTGTAAGAATGGACCAGTGTTTAGAAATAATTTTTCTTATTTGTTGATGTTCGTTGGAAAATTTCATAATAATTCTAGTTGAATTATCTTCCTTCATCAAGTTTTTCTTTTTAAAGATTAGGTTTCGTCTGTCCATATTCTTAACTCGGTTAAACGCTTTTTTGAGAGTTGTTTTGGTGTATCCTCTCTCTCTTAGTCTGGCAGTTAGTTTGTTGGATTCTTGCTGGAAGTTTTCGTATGTACTGCAGGTTCTCTTGAGTCTTAGAAATTGACTGAACGGAATGGATCTCTTCAATGGCTCAGGATGGAAACTATCCGCATGTAGCAGAGTGTTCCCCGCTGTCTCTTTTCTGTAAAGATTGCTGTGGAGTACTCCTGTTTGGTCTTTGGAGATAGTGATATCCAGGAAGTTAACCTCCCTGGAATCATAAATCATAGTAAAGAAAAGATTAAAACTGTTTACATTCATAGAGCTCAGGCATTCCCTGAGTCTGTCTTCTGAGCCATCCCAAATGATGAAGATATCGTCTATGTACCTCTGCCACATAAGTATGTGGTCAGAGTACACAGACGATCCCTCTCCCAGCAAGAAGGTCTTCTCCCACTCCCCCAGGTACAGGTTGGCGTATGAGGGAGCACAGCATGTCCCCATAGCCACTCCCTGCACCTGGAGGTAGTGGGAGCCCTCAAATAGAAACACATTGTGTTTCAAAATAAATTCAAGCATTGTGAGTATGAAGGCATTGAACTTCCAGTCAGTGGTTGCTCTTTGCCTCAACACTCGTTCGACAGCTGCTACTCCTGCATCATGTGGAATGCTATTATATAGACATTCCACATCGATAGTGACTAGGAGGGCAGAGTCGGGGATAGTCAAATTGTCAATGATCTGCAACAGGTGGATCGTGTCTTTGGTGTAAGACGGTAAATCCATGACGTGGGGTCTAAGATGGTAATCTATTACCTGGCTAATACCTTCCGTAATTGACCCGTTGCCTGAAATAATGGGTCTCCCTGGTGGATCTTCTAATCTTTTATGCACCTTGGGCAGGGCGTAGAAGGTGGGTACCCGGGGATGTTGTGTTCGTATAAACTCCCACGTTTCTTTGTTGATGGCCCCTTCATTGAGCGATTCATCCACCAGACAGTAGAATTCCTGATTATATCTCTCCACTATTGCTGGGGATATTCTTTTATAACATTCGGTGTTATTAAGAACTTTGAGGCACATTTTTACGTAATTTTCGTTGTCCATGAGGACAATGTTTCCCCCTTTGTCAGATGCTTTGATTGTGATGTTCAAGTCGCTCTTCAAGGTGTTGAGTGCATGTCGCAATTCTGGATTAAGGTTGTTTTTCGTTCTTCGTCTGTCTAGTTTTTCGATTTCTTTGGTTGTCTGTTTGACGAAAAGCGCTATCGCTGGATTGAGATTGAGCGGAGGAAATTTATGTGATTTTCTTTTGAACTTTTTATCATTTTTCGTGTTAGGTTTAGTGGCTTCATCTTCAGACTCTTCTTCATTGCCCTCCCCTTCTCCCCATTCTTCCCAGAAGTTTTCTGCTGCGTTGCTCTCTTGTAGCAAGAGGTTTAGATCTCTGAGAGCCTTAAAATCGGCTGTTTTTAGATTTGGTGCTAATTCCGATTGTGTAGCTTTTTGTTTTGTATATAAGCTTTTCAATAGCAATTTCCGGGCAAATAGGTGAATATCCTTTGTTGTTTCGAAGGTATCCATGCTTTGGTTGGGACAGAAGGAGAGGCCTAGTGATAGCACTTTCTGCTCCTCATCGGTTAATTCGTGTGAGGAGAGGTTGATGACATTTAGCTCTTTGGAGTTGGTGGGTCCGTGGCTATCATCAGAAGTTGCGTAAGAGGCATGGGGCTTGGTAGTGGTGTTGTGTTTCTGTCTAAAAAACTATCAAGTTGGGTTTGTTGCGTTTTAGGAATGGCCCCTTGATCTTTCCGATTTACTTTCGCTGGATTGGGTAAAGGGCCTCGTGTATTCCCCTGCGTTGCGCCTTTATACGTATTTGATTTATTACTCGGTTGTAACTCCCTTGTTTCCTGCTCCATGGTGCGTTTTTTGTAGGATTGTTTGACCTCTCCTTCAGTTTCATGCTGTCTTCCCAACGGTCCTTTTCTTTTGCCTCTGAATTGGCCAGTATGTGATGATGCTGATGAGGAGGAGTTTGATGGTGTGTCCGATGAGTAATCATTAGATTGATTGGCATTTTCTTGATATGGAGTTCTTCTTTTTCTATTTCTTTTGTTGTTGGTATTGGCTGTGTTCCATCTATAAGCCCTGCCCTCCCTAAATGCATTTTTGTCTCTCCAGTACTTTTTCTCCTTTTTGATAAGGATGGTTTTGCCGAAGTTTTCCAGATGTTCTTTGAGTTTTTTCTCATAGGATGCATATTCCTCATGCGTCTTTAATGGAGTAAGTATATATAGTGTTTTAATTTCCGTATTCATGCTATCCAGTTGTTGTCTGTATTCATTCTGGAGTAGTAGCATCAGGTTCATTGAGCAGTCATTGAGTTTACTCTCCCAGTTCCTTTTTAGTTCTTTTGAGATGTTTTCTAGGATGGGAAATATTTGTATTCGGAGACCAATCAGATTTATTCCTTCTCTAATATATCTGCCCAGAGATTCAATGTGCCAGTGTAGGGCTGATTTTTTCTCCAGAATTTTCGTTAGGCTTGAGAAAAGTGAAGACAGATCCGAAGAGACTTGTTCCTTCGTTTCATAGCTCCTTTGAATATTGGCCATAAACTCCTCCCATTCTCCTCCCTGAAGATCCCCCATGGTAACCCCTAAATAAGTACGGGCAAGTCTAGAAGATTGAAAAGTAAATAGGATCAGAGAACAATTAGCTCTCTTAACCGTAGGAACACTAGTCTCCCTTTAAAGATATATAGGGAGTAAAGAAGTGAATTCCTGTTTAACACATTAATGATTAAATGGTATGCCTTTTATGTGGGGGTCCACATCCAGCCACCTTGGTCATTTTCGAGGTATGGGTGTATTGTCCACCCTGGTTAACAATTTGGGTAAATATGACCTTGGTGGTGTGGATGTGTCATTGCCATCATCCCATGTGAATCTATAGAAAAATATATAATACCTCTAGCGGGATTTTTAAGGCAATGAATACAAAAAATATTTATAAAATCAATTTATTTAATATTATTCAGCATTAAAAGTGTATGGATTTTTTCAAATTTTTTCACAAATAGTTATGTAAATCAGTAGACATAGAACAAAGAATAAAATAATTTCCAAAGCATGTAGTAATTCTGCAAATACATCCAATACAAAATTACATATGGAAAATAACTTGAGGAAGAATGTGATGTATCACACTACCCAGTGCGGTCACCCTAGATGGCCACCCTGGTGTGAGGTAGTGGAATTCCAACGCGTTTCAACGTTTAAATCTTAAAAGATACAAGTCTTCTTCAGGGAAATTACATCACAGTCTAGAAAATCAGAAAAACAATACTATTATGAACTGTACATGTATATACCAGACATATCCCCTGCAATGGTTGTATTCTCATGTGACTTACGCTCTCCCGGGACAACCCAGTAGGGGGCTACATGTCAGAGGCCAGAAACATCCCACATCAGAAAAGCCTGGACTGTCCTAATACTCTACAAGGCGGCTGGATATAATAGATGATCCAAAAGTTCGACGTCCTTAGCCTCAAATAAAAATTGATGGCTATCTGTGATGGGGCAAAGCAATAAAAATCAGTAATATGTGTGGTCAAACCCTACAACAAATCTCAAATGCAGAGAGGTATCCCCTTAGTCCTATGTATGGGACACCCATACCTCCCATGGAGTGGGGAGTCCCAAATGTGCAGAGAAGAGCGCACTTACTTCTAAGTGGATAGCTGGTCACTGACTGATAAGCCGGGGGGAAGTTTCCGTGATGCCGGAGGTTTGAAGCCTGTCCCATGTGCCTGGATGAGTGTCCAGGAAAGAATGGCGCCATTTGCCGTCTTTGGCATCCTATATGTGGTGTGGGCCGGTGGATGGGCGGAGACCAAACGCCGCGCTGGCCAATGGCGCGGCTTGTGGAGGTCGTTGCTGTCAGGAGCATTCAGCGTGAGGACGCCGAATGCTACCTAGGCAACCAACTCCGCTGAACAGGTCTGCGCATGCGCGACGTATCAGCGCGCCTTTACGTAAGGCTGGGAGGATCAAGGATGATGCTGTGAGCACCAGCGGCCATCTTGGAGACGGGCTATGCCCACACTGGAACAAAATATCGCCGCAAATAGGGGCTCGGGAGTAGAGCTGCATCAAAAAGTGGATGCAGCCAATCCAAAAGATCCCCTAGTGATACCCCAGTAGCATGTCCCCCCCATGGTTTGAAGGACCGGGGGGGAGAGAGCCAGTGGGGGAGAAAAGGGGAAAAAAGGAAAAATTAACGGTAGTAAAAACATTAATGATGATAATAATACAGGTGATGATAATAGGGTCGCTCAGAGGCTTTAAGATAAAAACCACCAAAGTTCCCCCCCCAAAAAATATTTTTCTGGAGAGGGAAGAGAGGACTGATAACCACCGACACAGGGATTCCCGCCTGGCAAGTATGCAAGGCAGGGCAGAAAGGCCCCATAGCTAACTAGAGCAGTGGGGCCCCCCTGTGTCGGGTAGGTATAGGACTGCCTGGGTGTATCTGAGAGGTGGGTGATGGGTCCTAGGCCTCCGCATATCTAGCTCCCCCCGAGTAGTGCCCATGGGAGCGACTCATCACCGGAGATAAACCAAAATTTATTACAGTGATATTAGATGGAAATCACGGTGGAGCAGCAAAATCGAACATACAAACATAATAGAAATTATATAAACAATACATAAATAGAAAAATCACTCAACTGGGTGGGGGTTGTGATGTATACAGACCCCAACCCAGCTGTAGTGAATTCGTCAAACTTAGTGAGCTATACAGAGCTAGCATTATGTAATAAATTAGAAACCCCCAAAAGGCTAAACAATCTTCAGATAATGTCCGAACAATATCTCAGGGGTCAAAGATGTAATAAAGGAGGGAAAAAAGGGGGGAGGAAATATGGAGGGATAGGGGGTTTGGAGTCCAGGGGAGAGAAGGGACGAAGGTAAAGGGATGAATAATTTAAGTTCAATGTACATAGCGTGGAGGAGGGGGCATGCCCCTAGTCGGTTTTGCCTGATCTAAAGCCCTCTAGGAAGGGCCTAAAGCTCTCCGTTTCATTGAGCCCTGGGGGAGTGGTGGCCCTAAGGCGCCTGATCCAGCGCATCTCGCGCTGGAGCAGGGCCTTGTTCCAGTCACCCCCCCTGGTGGGTATGTGTAGTCTATCTACCACAGTGAAGTTAACCTTGGGCATCCTATACCCATGCTGTTTGGCTACATGCCTGCCCAATGGCAAATATAGGTTGCCAATACTCATACTATGGATATGCTTCTCAACCCTCTTGGTGAGTTCCTGTCGGGGTTTCTGGCCTCTGACATGTAGCCCCCTACTGGGTTGTCCCGGGAGAGCGTAAGTCACATGAGAATACAACCATTGCAGGGGATATGTCTGGTATATACATGTACAGTTCATAATAGTATTGTTTTTCTGATTTTCTAGACTGTGATGTAATTTCCCTGAAGAAGACTTGTATCTTTTAAGATTTAAACGTTGAAACGCGTTGGAATTCCACTACCTCACACCAGGGTGGCCATCTAGGGTGACCGCACTGGGTAGTGTGATACATCACATTCTTCCTCAAGTTATTTTCCATATGTAATTTTGTATTGGATGTATTTGCAGAATTACTACATGCTTTGGAAATTATTTTATTCTTTGTTCTATGTCTACTGATTTACATAACTATTTGTGAAAAAATTTGAAAAAATCCATACACTTTTAATGCTGAATAATATTAAATAAATTGATTTTATAAATATTTTTTGTATTCATTGCCTTAAAAATCCCGCTAGAGGTATTATATATTTTTCTATAGATTCACATGGGATGATGGCAATGACACATCCACACCACCAAGGTCATATTTACCCAAATTGTTAACCAGGGTGGACAATACACCCATACCTCGAAAATGACCAAGGTGGCTGGATGTGGACCCCCACATAAAAGGCATACCATTTAATCATTAATGTGTTAAACAGGAATTCACTTCTTTACTCCCTATATATCTTTAAAGGGAGACTAGTGTTCCTACGGTTAAGAGAGCTAATTGTTCTCTGATCCTATTTACTTTTCAATCTTCTAGACTTGCCCGTACTTATTTAGGGGTTACCATGGGGGATCTTCAGGGAGGAGAATGGGAGGAGTTTATGGCCAATATTCAAAGGAGCTATGAAACGAAGGAACAAGTCTCTTCGGATCTGTCTTCACTTTTCTCAAGCCTAACGAAAATTCTGGAGAAAAAATCAGCCCTAAACTGGCACATTGAATCTCTGGGCAGATATATTAGAGAAGGAATAAATCCGATTGGTCTCCGAATACAAATATTTCCCATCCTAGAAAACATCTCAAAAGAACTAAAAAGGAACTGGGAGAGTAAACTCAATGACTGCTCAATGAACCTGATGCTACTACTCCAGAATGAATACAGACAACAACTGGATAGCATGAATACGGAAATTAAAACACTATATGACCGACTTACTCCATTAAAGACGCATGAGGAATATGCATCCTATGAGAAAAAACTCAAAGAACATCTGGAAAACTTCGGCAAAACCATCCTTATCAAAAAGGAGAAAAAGTACTGGAGAGACAAAAATGCATTTAGGGAGGGCAGGGCTTATAGATGGAACACAGCCAATACCAACAACAAAAGAAATAGAAAAAGAAGAACTCCATATCAAGAAAATGCCAATCAATCTAATGATTACTCATCGGACACACCATCAAACTCCTCCTCATCAGCATCATCACATACTGGCCAATTCAGAGGCAAAAGAAAAGGACCGTTGGGAAGACAGCATGAAACTGAAGGAGAGGTCAAACAATCCTACAAAAAACGCACCATGGAGCAGGAAACAAGGGAGTTACAACCGAGTAATAAATCAAATACGTATAAAGGCGCAACGCAGGGGAATACACGAGGCCCTTTACCCAATCCAGCGAAAGTAAATCGGAAAGATCTAGGGGCCATTCCTAAAACGCAACAAACCCAACTTGATAGTTTTTTAGACAGAAACACAACACCACTACCAAGCCCCATGCCTCTTACGCAACTTCTGATGATAGCCACGGACCCACCAACTCCAAAGAGCTAAATGTCATCAACCTCTCCTCACACGAATTAACCGATGAGGAGCAGAAAGTGCTATCACTAGGCCTCTCCTTCTGTCCCAACCAAAGCATGGATACCTTCGAAACAACAAAGGATATTCACCTATTTGCCCGGAAATTGCTATTGAAAAGCTTATATACAAAACAAAAAGCTACACAATCGGAATTAGCACCAAATCTAAAAACAGCTGATTTTAAGGCTCTCAGAGATCTAAACCTCTTGCTACAAGAGAGCAACGCAGCAGAAAACTTCTGGGAAGAATGGGGAGAAGGGGAGGGCAATGAAGAAGAGTCTGAAGATGAAGCCACTAAACCTAACACGAAAAATGATAAAAAGTTCAAAAGAAAATCACATAAATTTCCTCCGCTCAATCTCAATCCAGCGATAGCGCTTTTCGTCAAACAGACAACCAAAGAAATTGAAAAACTAGACAGACGAAGAACGAAAAACAACCTTAATCCAGAATTGCGACATGCACTCAACACCTTGAAGAGCGACTTGAACATCACAATCAAAGCATCTGACAAAGGGGGAAACATTGTCCTCATGGACAACGAAAATTACGTAAAAATGTGCCTCAAAGTTCTTAATAACACCGAATATTATAAAAGAATATCCCCAGCAATAGTGGAGAGATATAATCAGGAATTCTACTGTCTGGTGGATGAATCGCTCAATGAAGGGGCCATCAACAAAGAAACGTGGGAGTTTATACGAACACAACATCCCCGGGTACCCACCTTCTACGCCCTGCCCAAGGTGCATAAAAGATTAGAAGATCCACCAGGGAGACCCATTATTTCAGGCAACGGGTCAATTACGGAAGGTATTAGCCAGGTAATAGATTACCATCTTAGACCCCACGTCATGGATTTACCGTCTTACACCAAAGACACGATCCACCTGTTGCAGATCATTGACAATTTGACTATCCCCGACTCTGCCCTCCTAGTCACTATCGATGTGGAATGTCTATATAATAGCATTCCACATGATGCAGGAGTAGCAGCTGTCGAACGAGTGTTGAGGCAAAGAGCAACCACTGACTGGAAGTTCAATGCCTTCATACTCACAATGCTTGAATTTATTTTGAAACACAATGTGTTTCTATTTGAGGGCTCCCACTACCTCCAGGTGCAGGGAGTGGCTATGGGGACATGCTGTGCTCCCTCATACGCCAACCTGTACCTGGGGGAGTGGGAGAAGACCTTCTTGCTGGGAGAAGGATCGTCTGTGTACTCTGACCACATACTTATGTGGCAGAGGTACATAGACGATATCTTCATCATTTGGGATGGCTCAGAAGACAGACTCAGGGAATGCCTGAGCTCTATGAATGTAAACAGTTTTAATCTTTTCTTTACTATGATTTATGATTCCAGGGAGGTTAACTTCCTGGATATCACTATCTCCAAAGACCAAACAGGAGTACTCCACAGCAATCTTTACAGAAAAGAGACAGCGGGGAACACTCTGCTACATGCAGATAGTTTCCATCCTGAGCCATTGAAGAGATCCATTCCGTTCAGTCAATTTCTAAGACTCAAGAGAACCTGCAGTACATACGAAAACTTCCAGCAAGAATCCAACAAACTAACTGCCAGACTAAGAGAGAGAGGATACACCAAAACAACTCTCAAAAAAGCGTTTAACCGAGTTAAGAATATGGACAGACGAAACCTAATCTTTAAAAAGAAAAACTTGATGAAGGAAGATAATTCAACTAGAATTATTATGAAATTTTCCAACGAACATCAACAAATAAGAAAAATTATTTCTAAACACTGGTCCATTCTTACAGAAGATCCCATCTTAAGCGGCCTGGTCACCCCTAAACCTCAAATTACTTACACAAAATCAGGTTCTATAGGAAATATGCTCACCCAGAGCGAGTACAAAGGAAGTGCAAGAACGGACCCATGCAAAACCTGGGGCACTTATCCCTGTGGAGCATGTGCCCAGTGTGGAGTTATAGGCAGGAGAACCATGATTACATTACCAAATGGGGAGAACTTTCAATTACGACACTTCGCGAATTGCAAAACGCGGGGAGTCGTCTACCTGATGCAATGTCAGTGCGGGGCCTTCTACGTGGGGAAAACCCGACAGGAACTCACCAAGAGGGTTGAGAAGCATATCCATAGTATGAGTATTGGCAACCTATATTTGCCATTGGGCAGGCATGTAGCCAAACAGCATGGGTATAGGATGCCCAAGGTTAACTTCACTGTGGTAGATAGACTACACATACCCACCAGGGGGGGTGACTGGAACAAGGCCCTGCTCCAGCGCGAGATGCGCTGGATCAGGCGCCTTAGGGCCACCACTCCCCCAGGGCTCAATGAAACGGAGAGCTTTAGGCCCTTCCTAGAGGGCTTTAGATCAGGCAAAACCGACTAGGGGCATGCCCCCTCCTCCACGCTACGTACATTGAACTTAAATTATTCATCCCTTTACCTTCGTCCCTTCTCTCCCCTGGACTCCAAACCCCCTATCCCTCCATATTTCCTCCCCCCTTTTTTCCCTCCTTTATTACATCTTTGACCCCTGAGATATTGTTCGGACATTATCTGAAGATTGTTTAGCCTTTTGGGGGTTTCTAATTTATTACATAATGCTAGCTCTGTATAGCTCACTAAGTTTGACGAATTCACTACAGCTGGGTTGGGGTCTGTATACATCACAACCCCCACCCAGTTGAGTGATTTTTCTATTTATGTATTGTTTATATAATTTCTATTATGTTTGTATGTTCGATTTTGCTGCTCCACCGTGATTTCCATCTAATATCACTGTAATAAATTTTGGTTTATCTCCGGTGATCAGTCGCTCCCATGGGCACTACTCGGGGGGAGCTAGATATGCGGAGGCCTAGGACCCATCACCCACCTCTCAGATACACCCAGGCAGTCCTATACCTACCCGACACAGGGGGCCCCACTGCTCTAGTTAGCTATGGGGCCTTTCTGCCCTGCCTTGCATACTTGCCAGGCGGGAATCCCTGTGTCGGTGGTTATGAGTCCTCTCTTCCCTCTCCAGAAAAATACTTTTTTGGGGGGGAACTTTTGTGGTTTTTATCTTAAAGCCTCTGAGCGACCCTATTATCATCACCTGTATTATTATCATCATTAATGTTTTTACTACTGTTAATTTTTTATTTTTTCCCCTTTTCTCCCCCACTGGCTCTCTCCCCCCCGGTCCTTCAAACCATGGGGGGGACATGCTACTGGGGTATCACTAGGGGATCTTTTGGATTGGCTGCATCCACTTTTTGATGCAGCTCTACTCCCGAGCCCCTATTTGCGGCGATATTTTGTTCCAGTGTGGGCACAGCCCGTCTCCAAGATGGCCGCTGGTGCTCACAGCATCATCCTTGATCCTCCCAGCCTTACGTAAAGGCGCGCTGATACGTCGCACATGCGCAGACCTGTTCAGCGGAGTTGGTTGCCTAGGTAGCATTTGGCGTCCTCACGCTGAATGCTCCTGACAGCAACGACCTCCACAAGCTGCGCCATTGGCCAGCGCGGCGTTTGGTCTCCGCCCATCCACCGGCCCACACCACATATAGGACGCCAAAGACGGCAAATGGCGCCATTCTTTCCTGGACACTCATCCAGGCACATGGGACAGGCTTCAAACCTCCGGCATCACGGAAACTTCCCCCCGGCTTATCAGTCAGTGACCAGCTATCCACTTAGAAGTAAGTGCGCTCTTCTCTGCACATTTGGGACTCCCCACTCCATGGGAGGTATGGGTGTCCCATACATAGGACTAAGGGGATACCTCTCTGCATTTGAGATTTGTTGTAGGGTTTGACCACACATATTACTGATTTTTATTGCTTTGCCCCATCACAGATAGCCATCAATTTTTATTTGAGGCTAAGGACGTCGAACTTTTGGATCATCTATTATATCCAGCCGCCTTGTAGAGTATTAGGACAGTCCAGGCTTTTCTGATGTGGGATGTTTCTGGCCTCTGACATGTAGCCCCCTACTGGATTGTCCCGGGAGAGCGTAAGTCACATGAGAATACAACCATTGCAGGGGATATGTCTGGTATATACATGTACAGTTCATAATAGTATTGTTTTTCTGATTTTCTAGACTGTGATGTAATTTCCCTGAAGAAGACTTGTATCTTTTAAGATTTAAACGTTGAAACGCGTTGGAATTCCACTACCTCACACCAGGGTGGCCATCTAGGGTGACCGCACTGGGTAGTGTGATACATCACATTCTTCCTCAAGTTATTTTCCATATGTAATTTTGTATTGGATGTATTTGCAGAATTACTACATGCTTTGGAAATTATTTTATTCTTTGTTCTATGTCTACTGATTTACATAACTATTTGTGAAAAAATTTGAAAAAATCCATACACTTTTAATGCTGAATAATATTAAATAAATTGATTTTATAAATATTTTTTGTATTCATTGCCTTAAAAATCCCGCTAGAGGTATTATATATTTTTCTATAGATTCACATGGGATGATGGCAATGACACATCCACACCACCAAGGTCATATTTACACATTTTCCAAAAACTTGTAGAAAAAAATGACACGTTCAAAAGACTCATTATGCCTCATAAATTCCAGTGGGGTTTTCTTTAAAAAATGGGGACATTTTTGGGGCGTTTCCATTGTCCTGGTTCTCCAGGGCCTTCAAAAGTACAAGAGGTTATCAAGAAATTATATGTGTAATTTATCCAAGAAAGCCTGATGGCGCTCCCTGCATGTTGGGCCTCTGTATGTGGCCACACTGTGTAAAAGTCTCACACATGTGGTATCACCATACTCAGGAGGAATAGTAGATTGTGTTTTGGGGTGTAATTTGTGCTATGCATATGCTGTGTGTGAGAAATAACCTGCTAATATAACAATTTTGTGAAAAAAAAGAAAGAAAAATCTTGATTTTGCAAAGAATTGTGGGAAAAAACTACAACTTTAAAAAAGTCACCATGCCTCTTACTTGGAATGTCTACTTTTCAAAAGGGGTCATTTGGGGGGTATTTGTACTTTCCTGGTTTGTTAGGGTCTCAAGAAATGAGATAGGCCATCAGTACATCAGGTGTGATCAATGTTCAGAGATTGGCACCATAGCTTGTGGACTCTATAACTTTCACAAAGACCAAATAATATACACCGATTTGCGTTATTTTTACCAAAGATATGTAGCAGTATAAATTTTGGCCAAAATATATGAAGAAAAATTACTAATTTGCTAAATTTTATAACAGAAACAAAGAAAAATGCATTTTTTTTACAGAATTTTCGGTCTTTTTTCTTTTATAACGCAAAAAATAAAAAACCCAGCGGTGATTAAATACCACCAAAAGAAAGCTCTATTTGTGTGAAAAAAATGACAAAAATTTCATATAGATACAGTCTTGCATGACTAAGTAATTGTCATTCAAATACCGAAAGCTGAAAATTGGTCTGGTTAGGAAGGGGGTTTAAGTGCCTAGTTGGTAAGTGATTAAGCAATGACAGAACAGCTTGATCACACCTAAAAGGTCAGAAAGAGGGCCAGGTACACATCAGTCAGCAAATAAATCAAAAGGTCATTAGCCTTTGAAAACGTGCAAGGATGCAAAGGAGAAAAAACAATGAAATAGCATAGGAGTGAGCCTCCAAAGGAATTTCACCAGGCTCCCAGACTGGCTGCCTGCCAGGGTTCTGAACCCAGTGCCTTCCGTAAACATTTTTTTAATAGAAATATTTCCAAAAAAGTATGAGTAAGGACAAAAATATTCATAAAAAGAAATAAATACAAATAAAGGGGGGGGGGGGGGGGGTTGAATGTTCAGGGGAAGCACCAAGTAAAAGGGAAGATGAGGCCAGGACTGCCAATAGTATGTCTCACTTTTTGGGGAGCACAATATTACCTGATATGCGGTAGAACAGGAAAAGAATGTCCACAGATCATCATCATGTCACAAAATTTATTTTTCCTTTGATAGAAGGAGACTGTAAGGCATTCCATATGCTCAATATAATTGATTTTAGACAATCATTGGGGGAGTTATCAGTTGTTTCCAAAGGGCCGGGATACCAGTCTGAATTTTGAACCCTTGCTCCTGAAATTTGCTTGAAGACTTGTGTAAAAAAAAAGTAATTTGTAGATCTTATTACCATCTATGTAAACTACTGCGCAAAAGTTTTAGACAGGTGTGAAAAAATGCTGTAAATTAAGAATGCTTTCTGACATAGAAGTGGTAATAGTTTATTTTTATCAAATAACAAAATGAAAAGTAAAATGCACAGAAGAGAAATCCAAATCAAATCAGTATTTGGTGTGACCACCCTTTGTCTTCAAAACAGCATAAATTCTTCTAGGTACACCTGCACAGAGTTTATGAAGGAACTTGGCAGGTAGGTTGCGACAAACATTATTATTATTGGTATTACAGGTACTTGTATAGCTCTATCAGTTTATGCAGCACTTTACATACTATACATTCACATCAGTCACTGCCCTCAAAGAGCTTACAATCCAGGGTCCCTGACTCACACTCATTCATACACATAATAGAGCCAATTTAAACAGGATCCAATTAACCTACCAACATGTCTTTGGATCGTGGGAGGAACCAGAGTACCCAGAGGAAACCCACACAGACACAGGGAGAACATGCAAACTCCGTGCAGGTAGTGCCATAATTGGGATTTAAACTGATGACCCTAGTGTTGTCAGGCGGAAGTGCTAACCAAGCAGCTGGGAGAACTGATTACAGTTCTTTTTTGGATGTAGGCCGCCTCAAATCCTTCTATTTCTTCATGTAATCCCAGACAGACTTGATGATGTTGAGATCAGGGATCTGTGGAGGCTAAACCATCACTTACTACTGAAGATAGTTCTTAATGACATTGGCTGTACATTTGGGGTCGTTGTCCTGCTACAGAATACATTTGGGGCCCATCACATGCCTCCCTGAATGCATGGTATGATTGATAATTATCTGCCTGGATTTTTTATCATTAGGACACCAATGATTCTGAACGAATCTCCAACTCCATTTACAGAAATGCAGCCCCAAACTTGCAAGGAACCTTCGCCACTGTTGCCTGCAGGCATTGATTATCATACCACAGCCATTCTGCGAACAAACTGCCTCCTGCTACAGCCAGATATTTGACTCATCAGTCCAGAGCACCTGCTGTAATTTTTCTGCACCCCAGTTCCTATGTTTTTGTGCATAGTTGAGTTGCTTGGCCTTTTTTCCATGTCAGAGGTATGGCTTTTTGGCCACAATTTTCCCATAAAAACACTTCCGACTTGACTTCTTCTTACAGTAGATGGGTGTACCGGGGTTCTGCTGGTTTCTGACAGGTCTGAGCTGATGGCACTGCTGCACATCTTCCGATGTCGAAGGGAAGTAAACATGATGTGTCTTTCATTTTCTGCATTAAGTTTCCTTAGCCAACCACTGGGTCTATGGTCCTCAGCGTTTCCTGAACAGCACATCTTCAAACCCCAGCCTGCTTTGAAATCTTTGCATGGGAGAGACCTTGCTAATGCAGTATAACTACCTGGTAACTTGTTGCTGTGCTCAGCCTTGCCATGGTGAATGACCTGTGACATAATACAGTCTTCCACAACCTCACCTTAGTAGCCGAGTTTGGCTGTTCCTCACCCAGTTTGAAGCCTCATACCCAGCTGTTTCTGTTTCCATTAATGACTGTGTTAAAACTTGCATATGAAATTGATTAGCATTAGCACCTGCTTGGTATAATTGGTTAATCATACACCTGACTCTAATCCTAAAAATTCCCTGAATTTGTGGAAGTGTACAAAGTGTGCACTAGTGTAATGCCCCGTACACACGGTCGGATTTTCCGATGGAAAATGTGTGATAGGACCTTGTTGTCGGAAATTCCGACCGTGTGTAGGGTCCATCACACATTTTCCATCGGATTTTCCGACACACAAAGTTTGAGAGCAGGCTATAAAATTTTCCGACAACAAAATCCGTTGTCGGAAATTCCGATCGTGTGTACACAAATCCGACGGACAAAGTGCCACGCATGCTCAGAATAAATAAAGAGATGAAAGCTATTGGCCACTGCCCCGTTTATAGTCCCGACGTACGTGTTTTACGTCACCGCGTTCAGAATGATCAGATTTTCCGACAACTTTGTGTGACCGTGTGTATGCAAGACAAGTTTGAGCCAACATCCGTCGGAAAAAATCCTAGGATTTTGTTGTCAGAATGTCCGAACAAAGTCCGACCGTGTGTACGGGGCATAAGAATTGATGCTGGTTTAAAACCCTATATTGATTTGATTTAGATTTTTCTTCTGTTCGATCACTTTGCATTTTGTAAATTGATAAAAAATAAACAATTAAAATATATATTTTTGAAAGCATTCCTAATTTATAGCATTTCTTCCCAATTTCCTAAAACGTTTCCACAGTACTGTATGTATGGTGGAACAAAGCCTGCCGGAGAGGTGACCAATAGTTTGTACAGCTGAGATAGAATATAGGGTACGTAAGACATATCTATGCATAGATGTTCAAATGGAGAAGAGCTGCGCAGAGTTCCATATTTGGTAGACGTAGATTTGACAAAGTGCTATATCAGGTAAGATGAACAGTAAGTGTAAGGGGGGGTCTGATAACCACTGGATGTCAGCCGGTGGGGAGCATCTAGAGGACGAAAATGTAGGAGATGCCATTTGCCCTCCTCCAAAAGGTGGGCACGATGCTTATTGGTATTACAAGATATGAACTCCAGATGTTTTAATATGGGAATCATAGGTGAAGGGTGAGGTAGTGAGAAATCATGAAGATGAAACATGAAGGATAGCACCCTAAGTGTGGCCCCAACAGTTTGATGTGCCCAGAGAGATGGTAGTCGTAACAGTGAGAGTCACGGGATACGTGACAAGAGGACTGTGTGCTGCTGTACAACTATTTCTTTAACTTTCACAGAAAATTAGGCCCACAGCACTAATTAGCTATGTCCATTCCATGAACAAGGAAAGCCAACTTCATCCCTTTTCCCTTGTACCTATTATGTTATTTCTGTTTTCTTGCATTTAAATAAAAAAGTCACAAAATCAGATATGTGTATGTTTCAATAGCTAAGCAATTTAGATTGTTCACTAATGCTTGAAAAAAAATTAATAAGAGGTTGTTTTTAGCAAAGGATAACTGACTACAATTACAGCAATGTCATCTCCATATACACTCATATTGTTTTTACATTGTGACATACTGTATCTCTTCAGTTTGGAAAATTACAGATAACTTAAGTGACCTGTACTATATAAATACCTCTGAAGCACATGATAGTATTAGCATGAGCTGTGCATTCTGACACTTGATGCTAAGATCATAAGTTGTGGTGTCAGTTTCACACTGTTCTTAAATAGAATTTTAGTTCTTGCTTGTATACGCATTCCAAACAGAAGATCTTTTACTTGCTTGTGTTTTCTCATTCATAAACCCAGTCTTAAAGAACATCATTTTACTAGTACTCCTTCTTTTATTTCTACTTCTACAACGAGTTTACACAAAGTGTTCTTTTCAAACGACTATTGCATACATAAAGCTTATGGATAGATATACTGTCTGCATAGTAGCAAATATTACCATCATAGTCATTTTTACCTCTGCTGTGAGCACAGAATCACATATCAAAACATTATGAGAAGTAAGGCGCTACTTAATTACTCCAATAACTCATATAGGTGATGGGTAATAAATATAACAAATTCAAAGATAGATCCATAAATATTATTTCAATTCACATATACAGTATATATATATATAGCTATACGAGCGGTATACGAGCGGTTTTAACCCTTTTTCGGCCGCCAGCGGGGGTTAAAACCGCACCGCTAGCAGCCGAATACCGCCACAAAAACGACGGTGAAACAGCGCTGTTTTACTGACGACGCCCCTACAGCCCCAGTGTGAAATTTCTCTGAGTGCTGCACCAC
Source organism: Lithobates septentrionalis (assembly GCA_037952835.1). Classification (NCBI taxonomy): domain Eukaryota; kingdom Metazoa; phylum Chordata; class Amphibia; order Anura; family Ranidae; genus Lithobates; species Lithobates septentrionalis. Next base: position 2,569,812 of record JBBDGP010001179.1, on the reverse strand, counting down.
AGTGTGTATAAAATGCACACTCACCAGCCATAAATATTTAACAAGCCTCAAATAATTTGGGATAGTAATCCTCAGATCATAATTCAGATAGTCCAAATGCGGTATTGTATAAGGTTCACCAACACCAGGCACTCCAGATATCTATTTGTCACTCAATAGAAAAAAGATCCAAAAAGGATAATATATAGGAATAGTGTAGTAGTTTTTATTGAAGAATAAATATAAATACAACAGATCTGCACTTGCATTTTCTGGTCTGCGATAGCACCGACATAAACAGCCTTGGGTTTGTTTCAAGCCACTCGTATGGAGCCGGCGTGCATTCCAAAGCCCGGAAGTGATGCACGAGACCCAACAGGAAGTGTTGTCAATGGTGTTGGACTCACAGCTTTAATGCATTTCGCAATGTATGCATCATCAGGAAGCCTATGTTGTTCTGCACACAGAATTTGAATATTAACACAACATTCCGATCCTACCTTAAAGAGGAACTACAGTCTGCTCACATAATTTGTAATGAAAACATCTTTGCCATTCTGAAGCTTCCCTCCAACCACTTTGCATATTATTTTACATATACTGTAATTCTGTACTTGCCAAATATGCTGCAGAAATCCCCCTCCACTGAGTCTCGCTGCAACCATTTTAACTATGGGCAGCTGAAGCTGCTGTCTGTTCACTTCCTGGATTTACACAGACACACCTCCAGCTCTGCAGCTCTCATTGGTCCTCTTATGACTCACCCCTCCCTTCCTGGCAAACTCTCACAAGAGTTAGAGAGAGAGAGCTGTGCATGATGTCATAAGTCTAGGCTTATTACCAGACAAGAAACATGAAGTGGGCTGTATAAGGTATTTACTGGCAAAAAAAAATAATAATTTAATATTCAAAGTTAAAACAAGGGCAGCAGATTTAATAGATGGAAAGTTGGAAAAAAATGACTGAAGTTCCGCTTTAAAGGAGAACATTATTAGAATTTGTTGAAGACTACTTAGCAATGAGCAACTGAGACAACTGAGGCAATGAACACCTTGGTCAGGACTTTGTAATTTGCAGTACAGCATACAGAATACATTGTTTAGGAGTATGTAACAAACACCCTGGTGCACCGAAATGGTATAGTGTATGTAACTTACAGCTGGGCAGCTGAGGCAGTAGCAAGGAGTATGTGAAGTATAGTATGGCATACAGCCCAGAGACAGATTGCAGCTTTCAGAGATACTGTAGCCAGCTTTTTTCATTTGTGGATGGATTGATCTCTCCAATCTTGCCCACATAGGTTTGGCACTGACACCATACTAGAGCTCATGGCCCTGAAGCAGCATCAAATAATTTTTTAAATCATTGACTCAATAGATTTTCCTAGAACAGTGGTTCTCAACTCCGGTCCTCAGGACCCACTAACAGGCCAGATTTTAAATATTTATATACAATAATTCTGCGCTACCTAGAAGGGGGATGGAAAGCAGCTAACACAACCAACAAGTGTAAAAAATTGACAAGGAGACAAAATAAGTGTAGCGCTAAGGGATGGGATAAAAAATGTAGTCTAAGAACTAGCAGTTCAAAGTTCAAGTGCTGACAGAAACATCCTTGGAGAGAAGGTGAATTATAAAGTCCTCTGGAATAAGTCTCAACCAAGGTACAAATCCTCTGTGGAAGAAGCCCACACACCACCAATGAAAATGAAGAGGCTTACCAGACTTGGTGGACCCGACAAGGCATACGCCAGGTGGGGTCAATCAGGCTTAGGTGGTGCTGGGCTGGAGTAAGTCCAGAAGGGCAGGGATGGTGGAATGACTTCCACGTGGCTGTGTTCCTCAAACGTGGTCCGGCTCAAAGGTCATGTCCCTCAAATCCGTGTTGGAAGAAGCAATGACAGCAACAAATGGAGGAAGAGAAGGATAGGCCAAATAGTGTGAATCCGTTTAAAAGAGAATTTATTAAAATTATAGTATACACTCACATGGAAAGTGTCTAAAAGACAGCGCTGTGAAGAAGTGGCGACAGTGGGGTCCTACCCTGTCAGCCACTTTTCTGTCAGCACTTGAACTTTGAACTGCAGTTCTTAGACTACATTTTTTATCCCTTCCCTTAGCGCTACACTTATTTTGTCTCCTTGTCAGATTTTAAATATTACCTTGGGGAGATGCACACTAGAATACTGCAATCACTGAGCAGCAAATGATATCACCTGTGATGTATTTCAGTTATCTTGCAAACCTGGCCTGTTAGTGAGTCCCGAGGAAAGGAGTTGAGAACCACTGTCCTAGAACAAATGCTGATCATTGATCTAAGAATGCGCTTTTCCACAGTCCACTGACCTTCAATGAAACATAAACTTCTCCAATGACCATCAACGTAGAAAGAGATTTCAATGACATCCAATTTAAGAGTGGCACTTCACTGGACACCATCTTTAACAACCAATGCAAGGATACAATTCATTGGCCACCAATGTAAAGGGGCACTTTCCCAATAACCACCAATGTAAGGGGATGCTTCACTGTTCACCAATGTAAGAAGGCAATTTTCACTAAGCATCAATCAACAGAGATGCTTCACTGTTCACCAGTGCTAGGGAATTTTCTCCAATAAACGCCAATGTGAAAGTACATTTCACGGCTCACTAATGTTAGGGAGTTTTTCCACTGGTCAGTAATGTAAGGGAGCACTACTTGACTGTCCAACAGTGTGAAGGGGTGTTTCCCTGACCTCCAATCTAAGAAGGCCTTCTCTACTTAACACTAATGTTAGGGGGTCTTTGCCAATCATCACCTATGAAAGAGGAATCTTCTCCACTGACCAACAATGTAAGAGAGTACTTCACTGACCACTTTTGGAGAGGGACACTTCTCCACTTTCCACCAATGTAAAAGAGTCCTTCACTTCTCACCAATGAAAATGTGCTCTTTTCCACTTGCAATGTAAGGTACTTCTTCACTGACCATTTATGTGAGGGGACACTTCTCTAATTATCAACAATGTGAAAGAGTACTTCTCCACTGTCCAACAATATAAATTGGGTGTTTCGCTAATATTGTAAGAAGACTTGCTCCACAAAACACCAATGTAAGTTTTTTTTTTGCCACAAACCCCCAAATGTAAAGAAAGCTCTTCAACTTAATGCCAATGTAATGGGAAACTTCTTCACAGACTAACAATGTAAGGCAGCACTTCACTAAACACCAATGTAAGGAGACACTTTTTTACTGTTCACCAATGTAAAGGAGTCCTTCACTACTCACCAATGTAAGGGGGGCTCTCTATCGAATACCAATAAAAGAGAGATGTTTTTCACTAAACATCAATGTAATGGGGCACATCCTCTTTTACCATCAATGCAAGCAACACTACTCCACTGACCACCAACGTAAGGGGGAATTTACCACTGGCCACCATTGTAACTAGAAATGTACAATATAAATGTACATGTGACTGGTATTAAAAAACCCTATTTAATGACCATCCGTTAAAAAAAAAAAAAGATAAGGAGAGCAAGGTCATACTGGGTACTAGAAAGGAGGAGATACAATAGGCATGGAAAATATGTCACCAGTGGTAAGAGGCATGTAACTAGGGTGCAAAATGCCATTACCAAGAAATGTCTATGGAATTGGATGGATAGTTTGATTAATCAACATTTTGCTATGGGCCCTCTGGTTTGTAGTTAAGTTTTGCTTGCACGTGAACCTTACTGTAATGTAACTTCTACCCAGAACAATATCATTCTGAATAACTTATGGTAGAAAAAATATATTTTTTTTTTCCAGGGGAGAAAAGCTTTAGCTCATTACTAGACATACTAGACATATTACTAGACAGCTTCAAAAAGTTACTGAAATCTTGAGCTTAACCTAAAACTCTTGTCTTCAAAGGTTTGTCTTATTTTTATGTTCAGCAAAATTTCATCACAGAAAATAATAAATCGCCCATTTTAAAAAATATAAAACAATTCTTTTTTTTTTTTTTCTATTTAAATTGAAGTGATGGTAATTTTAAGATGGTTTGGATGACACTGTCCTCTAAAACACTCTCTGAAGTAAAATATTAGACAGACACATTTAATCATTAATCAAATTCTGCTTATAATTAAAGTACCAATGGGGGGTTTTCTACAGAAGACATCAATGACCACAGGCCAAACATTAGCCGTTCTTACTGTGATGGGCATAATTGATATTCAGTGCATGTTGTAGCAAGCTTAGTTATTTCTGCAGCTAGAATAAAGGAATGTGACACGGATAAGGACATTGAAGAGTAAGTTTGGTTACAGGAAGAATCCAAATAACTTCTCTCACAGCATACTTGGTTGGAAAGAGAAAGGCAAAAAATTAAAATATAAATGAGAACTAAAGAAAAAAAATACATGCAAAGCATGCTTTTTAGGCCCCTTTCACACGGACGGATAGAATTGTGCTTTTTGCTGCGGATTTTCTAGTTTTCTACCGCAGCTAAAAGCACACAATGCTTTCCTATGGCCCCATTCACACACTGCGTTTAGCTACGATTTAGTTACATGCGGTTTGGTGCGGATAGAAAAAATAGAATTGACTGCGTCCAGGAGCTATTTAGCGCAGCTATCTGCAGCTATCTGCACATAACTGCAGGTAATCGCAGTGTACTATTTCTCCTGCGGATAGCAGCGGCAACAAGGAAAGAAAAGCAACAGGAAGCACATCAGAAATGGCAAGAATGTTCCAAACGCAGCTAAACACAGCTGCATGTAAACTAAGGTAATCGCACTGCACAAATGCAACTGATCGCAGTGCCTGGAGTCTTGAATTTCACAGAACATATTATATGCTTTTAACTGCGGCAGAACTGCCGTCCGTGTGAAAGGCGCCCTAAAGCTTTGTTCAAATTTTAAGCACTCCAGCTAAATTTCAGATTTTTGTACTTTTCTTAGTTAAAGTGGTTGTATACCTTTTTTTTTAACTTTTACCTACAGGTAAGCCTATAATAAGGCTTACCTGTAGGTAAAAAAAATATCTCCTAAACCTGTACGGTTTAGGATATATTCCCCTCGCAATGAGCCGCTGACTGCAGCGGCGCATGTGCACAGGGCATTCTTGGCTGACAGCCCGGCAAACTCCGGAGCTTGCCGGACAGAAGTCTCGAGCGCGCACGCGCGGGAGTGACGATATCGCGGCTCCGGCCACTCACAGCGCCGGAGCCGCGATACCCAGAAGACACGCCGAGGGGAAATGTCAGCTCCCTCGGCGTGGACAGGATGAGATGCCGGCGCCTCGTTCTAAGGTAAGTATCTCACAATGAGCTAGTATGCGGTGCATACTAGCTCATTATGCCTTTTCCCTTGCAGGTATAGGGAAAAAAAAAACTGCGGGTATACAACCGCTTTAAAGCTGAACTCTAGGCCAATATAATAGACACAAAAAATTGCAACTTTGTAATAATTAAGACTTCATTGCATGTATTTTTACTGTATAGTACACAGATGTTGGCCAGCTCAGCGCAGTGTGGACAGTGACTCATGTACAGCAGGGACGTGCAGTCAGGGTGTCAGAAACCATGAAATCAGAAATACAGTTAAATTACACTTGTTTAATAATAAAAGTAAAAAGAACAAACGTAGTCAAAACATAGCCAAAGTCCAGTAACCGGAATGGATAGTCAGCCAAGCAAAAGTCAGGGATCAAAGTAGTGGAACAGCAAGCAGGATCTGGAGCCAGAAGGGATGTCAGCAAAGCAAGTCTTTAAACAGGACCGCAGGAGATAGTTTCTTGTGATGTTGACCAAGGCAAAGGCAGAGCTCCTCTGGACTGGACGGCTTAAGTAGGCAGGACTGACAAGCAGAATCATCAACAGCTGAGTAACTGAGGGGAGAGATGGGAACTGGCAATTAGCTGACAGCTGAGCGGCCAGCTCAGAGAAGGAAGGGCTGAGCCCAACCCTGACACAGGTGAGGCATGTGAGGCAGGGCCTCGCCTGCCATGAACATAAAAAAAAATTGAGCTTCGAGGGTCGTAGCTCAGCGACATGGGGTCATAGAGACTGTATAAATGTTACTGGCAGGGAAGGGGTTAATACTAGGGGCGATCCAGGGGTTAACTGTGTTCCCTATGTTTGTTTCTAACTGTGGGGGGAATGTGGCTGACTAGAGGAGAAGAGAGATCATTGTTCCTACTTAGTAGGAACACACAATCTCTCTCCTCTCCCCTGACAGAACCGGGATTTGTGTTTACACACAGATCCCGGTTCTCGGTCTGTCACGAGTGATCATTGGTGCCCGGCGGTCATCGCACCTGCCGGACACGTGCATCGGCTCCGGGGACACGCTGCGGGCATGCGCATGCCTGCTACAGTCTTAAAGAGCCATACGACGGCTCGCCCAGGGGAGTCAACCTGCCACAGTATAACTGCGGCGGCTGGTCGGGAAGTGGTTAAATACAAGCTGGCACACTCTGTTTGCAGCAGACTAAAAGGATGAGCTCACAGTGCCTCTCACGTTTTGCTCACCTCTATCTGCAGTGTCATAGAAGACAAATGCTCCCTTCCAGCCCACCCCTCTTAACTACAAGGAAAAAACATGTGTTTGTGTGTATAAGATTCACCTATAATCCCATGTTTTTCTCACAGTTAAGAGGGAGAATGAGAATCTGCTGCCTGCTGAAAAGGTACTGTTATATTCAACTAAATCATATATTATTATGCTATATGTTGTAACATAATAATTTATTATTTGTCTATTTACTGTGAAATTACTGGTTGGAAGTTATAACTTAAGCCACCTGCTTGAGTACAGTTTTTGAAAATATAGTAAAATACCTTAAAAACAATATATAATAATTATGTATATATACTTATTGCCACCCAGGCCAATTCTGACACTTCTTTCCTACATGTAAAAATCATAATTTTTTTGCTAGAAAATTACTCAGAACCCCCAAACATTATATATAGGGTATATTGTAGCAGACACTCTATGGAATAAAATGGTGGTCATTGCACCTTATTATGTCACACGGTATTTGCGCAGCAATTTTTTAAACATGTTTTTTTTTGGGGGAAAAAAACAGTTTCATGGAAAAAAAAAAAACAGCACTAACGTTAGCCCAATTTTTTGTGACAGAAAGTATTGCAACGACCGCCATTTTATTCTCTAGGGTGTTAGAAAAAATATATATATAATGTTTGGGGGTTCTAAGTAATTTTCTAGCAAAAAAAAAATGATTTTAAATTGTAAACAACAAGTTTGAAAAATAGGCTGTTGGTGGTTAAAATTGCACACACTTGTGGAATGGCGCCAAACTTCAGTACTTATAAATCTCCATAGGAGACGTTTTAAATTTTTTTACAGGTTTCATGTTTAGCGTTACAGAGGAGGTCTAGTGCTAGAATTATTGCTCTCACTCTAACAATCGCGGCGTATGTAACCTGTGTGTATCTGGCTCTGGTACTAGCCAGTGCATTACCAGTCACTGACCTCACTGCATGTCCCTGATGTACAGTGTGGAGTGTGATGTGTTTTATGCTTTTAGTCTAGCACTGTGCAGGCTGAGCAATAATATATGTGCAGGGCATCAAGCAATGTGTCATTATACTGAATACATAACAGTTAAAGTGTTACTAAACCCACAACAGTAAAATAAGCATAGAATAATCAATCTGTATACAAAGCAAAGCATGGTTGTTATACTCACTGTGGAACCTAAGGGGTTAATTCTCTGCATTGTGTAAAAAGGCTGATGATCCTGTCTTATCTGATCCTCTCTTTTACTGTCCCCAATCCTGATAGGGGTGATAGAACAGAGCCTTAGGGGTACTCTGCACATGCTCAGTTTGGTGTGTATTACTAGAGAGTTTTTTTTTTTTTTGGAGGGTGCATGTGATCAGCACAAGTCCAATCAGCACTGTCCAGACAGAGGGTCAGGGGTCATGCAGCCTCATAGGACAATCAGAGGAGAATGAAAACTCCTACAAGCTTTATCTAGTGCTCGGCCAGACACTGTTAGAAGTCACAATACTGTTATATACTGCTGATTAGAAAAGGTATTTAGCAGTTTATATTTACTAAAATAATTGCATTTTCATGTTCTGTGTGTGCTGGGAGACCAGATATAATGATTGCAGGGTCCTGGGTTCAGTAACACTTTAACTGCTTGCCGACCGGCTCACACCGATATACATCGGCAGAAGGGCACATACAGGCAGATTAACGTACCTGTACGTTGCCCTTTAAGAAGCGGTTTGTGGGCGCGTGCGCCGCAACATCCGTGAGTGTGATCACAGGTCCCGCGGACCCGATGTCCACGGGGATACCTGTGATCATCTCACGGAGAGGAAGAACGGGGAAATGCTGATGTAAACAAGCATTTCCCTGTTCTGCCTAGTGACAGGACACTGATCACCGCTCCCTGTAATCAGGGGCGGTGATCAGTGTCGTGTCACACATAGCCCCGCCCCCCTACAGTTAGACCCCATTCACACAGGGGCAACACGACTTGCAGGTCGCCTCACCGAGGCGACCTGCACACGACTGCCCGGGCGACTTGCAAAACGACTTCTGTATAGAAGTCTATGCAAGTCGCCCCAAGTCGCCCCCGAAGTCGTACAGGAACCTTTTTCTAAGTCGGAGCGACTTGCGTCGCTCCCCTTAGAACGGTTCCATAGCACAGAATGGGAGGCGACTTGTCAGGTGACTAGGTCGCCTGACAAGTCGTCCCTGTGTGAATGGGCTCTTAGAATCACTCCCTAGGACACACTTAACCCCTTCACTGCCCCCTAGCGTTTAACCCCTTCACTGCCAGTCACATTTACAAAGTAATCAATGCATTTTTAATTGCACTGATCGCTGTATGAATGTGAATGGTCCCAAAATTGTGCCAAAAGTGTCCGATGTGTCCGCCATAATGTTGCAGTCACAATAAAAATCGCTGATCGCCGCCATTACTAGTAAAAAAAAAAAAATTAATAAAAATGCCATAAAACTATCCCCTATTTTGTAGACGCTATAACTTTTGCGCAAACCAATCAATAAACGCTTATTGCATTTTTTTTTACCAAAAATATGTAGAAGAATACGTATCGGCCTAAACTGAGGAAAAAAAATGTTTTTTTATATATTTTTTGGGGATAGTTATTATAGCAAAAAGTAAAAAATAATCTGTTTGTTTTTCAAAATTGTCACTATTTTTTTGTTTATAGCGCAAAAAAAAAAAACCACAGAGGTGATCAAATACCACCAAAAGAAAGCTCTATTTGTGGGGAAAAAAAAGACATCAATTTTGTTTGGGAGCCACGTCGCACGACTGTGCAATTGTCAGTTAAAGCGACGCAGTGCCGAATCGCAAAAAGGGCTCTGGCCTTTGGGCAGCCAAATGGTCCGGGGCTTAAGTGGCTAAAGAGGGACTGCAGTCTGCTCACATAATTTGCAATAAAAACATCTTTGCCATTCTGAAGCTTCCCTCCAACCACTTTGCATATTATTTTATATATATATGTATCACCCTGCTCCTGTTGATCAGGCGCTTGCATGTAAATTTAGGGGGTTATCTGTTCTGTATACAGTACAGATTTAATCTATGGCTAAATTAGCTTCTGTTCCAGCATTGGCTGTGTTGCATGTAGTTCCACACTGTTGTCTGTAGGTGTCGTTGTCACCACAGGCCAGTGTTGGAAGAGCAACAGGCTGAAGTGTATTGAGTGCTCTTCTTTCTCAGAAGTAACTCAGTGGGGGTGGTCCACCGCTGTGATTTCTGGGAGAGGGTACTTAAGGGGCAGACGCCCTTTTTGTTTCTCTCTTACCTCCTGGCCCTCCTCACCTAAGGTATGTGGTGACTTTTCTCCTGCCTCGAGGCCACGCCGGCCTGAGGCTATGTGACTACAAGTAGGCCCAGAAGCCTTTCTGGGGCCTACTACCGCAGAGGTGGTCCTTAGGCTGTCTTGCCTGTTAGGAAGAAGCCGAGCCAAGCTGAGGAGATCCAGGCGAGGACCCTTGCCCTTGCTGCAGAGAGCCAGGATGAAGGCTGATCTCTCGGGAGGGCCTGGTAACTTACTTGGAGGATGCACCTATACTTAACCAACCTACAGCACAGTACTGCCGGGTTGGCTTAAAGGTTCTGGTACTGTGTTTTGCTGTTCATCTAATACTAAATCCTGTGGCAGAGGATCGTACAACCATTTTGTTCTTCTCAAGTCTGTGGCAGAGACTTTTCGTCTGTGCGTCATTCCGGCTGCTAGGTCAGTCATGTCCAAACTGGACCCAATTAGTCATTTTCCCTCCCCAGTGTCATGTGGCTCATTAGTGTTACAAGGTCTCAGGTGTGAATGGGGAGCAGGTATGTTAAATTAGGTGTTATGGCTCTCACTCCCTCATACTGGTCACTGGAAGTTCAACATGGCACCTCATGGCAAAAAACTCGGAGGATCTGAAAAAAAGAATTAAAAAAGCAAAAAACCGTGCTATAAAGTGATGTGAGCAATAATCCAACTATGAAGTCCCATACATAAATAAATAGTCCAAATTGTGATCCAAAAGGAAAAAAGATAGGTTTATCTTAGATGGATAACGTGAATTTCATCCAAAAAAGGGAACAGTGATGAAAGACACAATCTCCGGAACACACCAATAAGTATTGTGCTTACCAGAAGTAAGCCAAAAAAGGGGCGAGTGGCTTAAACCCAGCCTGGGCCTTTAGATGAACAATCCAGATGAAGCAGGATGAACGCCCTCGTCCCGTGGATCCACAGATTATGATCCGAAAATATATGACAAAAATATAGCGTAATACTGTTGACATAAAAAACACTCCAAACCAGAGAATGTGTGACACTCAACTAACCATAAATCATATGTGATCATATAAAATCCTGTGCAAATGGCCAGGGCAATGTAGTGAGTATCATGCAATCATGCAAACTGAAAGTGAATAGGTGAAAGCTACAACGACACCCAAAATCTGCTTACCAGATATAAATGGACAGTCAGCATATATCCAGACAGGAACGGTGTAAATACATCTTGGTCACTCAACCCGAACTCAGCGGTGCATATATGATGAAAGAGCCAATAGTGTAATACTTTACAGGAGCATACATAAATACTGCAAGAAGTTATATAGTAGTTAATACAGGCAAGCATAGCAAGCATAGCATCTGATATTAGCTCAGCGTGATCGGGAAGCTGAACCACGTGACCCGCCTCTCTTCCCTGACACGTTGCGTGACCGTCACGTCACTTTATCAAAGGGTTGAGTGACCAAGACGTATTTACACCGTTCCTGTCTGGAGTCCTGCTTGTACCTCAATATATCTGCCCTCTTTGCTTGCATATCTGTTAAGGGGACATTCTCTAAGGTTCGTTAATATCAGTGTTTGCCCACTTGGTGTTTGTTTCCTGGCTTTATTGAATCTGCTCACAAGGGTCTGTCATCTGGTAAGCAGTTTGCACTATTAACCTTCAGCACTTGGTGGGATTTTCCTTCACGTACCTTTTGGGGTGATTGATATACGCTGACTGTCCATTTATATCTGGTAAGCAGATTTTGGGTGTCGTTGTAGCTTTCACCTATTCACTTTCAGTTTGCATGATTGCATGATACTCACTACATTGCCCTGGCCATTTGCACAGGATTTTATATGATCACATATGATTTATGGTTAGTTGAGTGTCACACATTCTCTGGTTTGGAGTGTTTTTTATGTCAACAGTATTACGCTATATTTTTGTCATATATTTTCGGATCATAATCTGTGGATCCACGGGACGAGGGGCGTTCATCCTGCTTCATCTGGATTGTTCATCTAAAGGCCCAGGCTGGGTTTAAGCCACTCGCCCCTTTTTTGGCTTACTTCTGGTAAGCACAATACTTATTGGTGTGTTCCAGAGATTGTGTCTTTCATCACTGTTCCCTTTTTTGGATGAAGTTCACGTTATCCATCTAAGATAAACCTATCTTTTTTCCTTTTGGATCACAATTTGGACTATTTATTTATGTATGGGACTTCATAGTTGGATTATTGCTCACATCACTTTATAGCGCGGTTTTTTGCTTTTTTAATTCTTTTTTTCAGATCCTCCGAGTTTTTTGTCATGAGGTGCCATGTTGAACTTCCAGTGACCAGTATGAGGGAGTGAGAGCCATAACACCAAATTTAACATACCTGCTCCCCATTCACACCTGAGACCTTGTAACACTAATGAGCCACATGACACTGGGGAGGGAAAATGACTAATTGGGCCCAGTTTGGACATGACTGACCTAGCAGCCGGAATGACGCACAGACGAAAAGTCTCTTCCACAGACTTGAGAAGAACAAAATGGTTGTACGATCCTCTGCCACAGGATTTAGTATTAGATGAACAGCAATTTATGTATGGGACTTCATAGTTGGATTATTGCTCACATCACTTTATAGCGCGTTTTTTTGCTTTTTTGATTTTATTTTGGTGTACCATACTTATAACCGCAGCTTGTTCTTTTCTTTCCTTCCAAGCGCAGTTTTTTTCGCTTTATTTGAAAAAAAGAATTGTTGCTCTACGTGAAGTTGGCCTAGGCTATAAGAAGATTGCCAAGACTTAGGTAGTTTTTTAAGGTACTGCTTATGCACATTTTACATCACTTGATACTCACTATAACATAGCAAATCCTCAGTTTTTAACTGGTCTATTGCACACATGCAGGTTTACTCACCAAAACACAAGCCTGGATGTTTGAACATAGCTCAGATTTAAGAGTGGCAAGACTTTAGAGGGAGAGCAGTTTTTTCCCTTTTTTTCAGAATTTGACATAGGCTTATGAAAGCCTTTAGAGATGAATTGCTTGGAAATGATCATTTTAACACACATAGGGGCTGATTTACAAAAGAGAATGTTTACTTAGCTCAGAGAATCTGTTCACTTCCAAAGTAAAATCAATGCAAATTAGATTCCTGTTTTTTTTTTGTTTGTTTTTTAAATCCCATTCACATGATTGACTACTTAACATAAACATAGTTTTAGTGGGCTAAGAAAAAATTTCCTTCTCTTAGTATTTAAAACCCCATAGAAAGCTGTTACGAATATAACTTAATGCAAGGCAGAAGATGTGATCACAAAAAGGCTGGAATGCCCATAGCTGGAACTTGTTGATTGTGAACTTTGCACATCATAATTTCTCTTTGTCCAATCCTATGACATAATCCCAGTGGTCACAGTAAATACTGGCATGAATTGGCAACATCCTACATTTAATCAAGAACAAGATAGACTGTTTCTATATTTTTCCTAATTCTATCATGTGCCACCAAAACTCTTAGCTGGCATATTTGTCTCTATTTTGGCAAAAAACAAGCCGAGCGCAGAGCTGCTGCGGTCAAAAAGGTGGTATCGTCCTTATGAGTGGGAGATTAAGCATAGTGAACCGGAAAACTGGATGTCTTTGATTGAAGTCCTGTTTGGTGAAAAGGGATAGAGGCAAGTTTCCCCATCGGTGTTACCACTGTATGGAGCCATCCACCTGGTGCTTGATGCTGGTGCTGCTATACAGATTCTTGTTATATGCCTGTTTTATCTCTTCTTCTGGTAAGGAGATTGAGTTTACACTGTGGTGTGGTGTGCTACAATGAAGCAGGTGCTGGGTTTTCATTTCTTCCTTTCACTAAACTTTTATGGACTGCCTTTTATTTGTTTTTTAGCGCTGCATATGGACTTTTCATATCTGTCTCTATCACTGACATTCTATTTACAAATTTACCTAAAAAGATACTGTGAATGTCTAAAGTTCTGTCAACCTCTGTGAAGCTATAGCATGGATATTCTGAAATTGTCAAACTCACCCTCAGCATCATCATCACTAGCCTTCTTATCATAGTGTTATTTGTAATGAAAAACTAAACAAGACTGCTCAGACTTTGCTTTGCCTCCAATGCATTCTCAGATCATTTTGTAGACATATGTAATGGAGTATGTTCTGGCTTTGGCCAAAAAAAACTTCTTCAGAGCTGAGTGTGACTTGAGCCGCAGTGCAATTCTTTCTGGGGACAGTTACGTAAAATGCCAAAACCCCTCTGTGATTTTTTTGAAGATATTCCCCGTAGCTGTACCTTTGATATTAATAAAAATAGAAACTTGACAGTTTTTAATTTTTTTTCTATTCTACTGAAAGCTTTAAAAAGAACACTCTTGGCTGGAGTAAGGCTTTACTCTGATCACGTTCACATGTAAATTTACTTAAATAAAACCACCAAGACATAATTATTCATTATTGCTGATTAGAATAAATATAGTATACTGTATTTAAACACCAGTGTTAGTATATACTGTATGTTAGTTTCCAAAAAAAGTATACATATTTTATCTGGGTAACATAACAACAGAGAAGTGATGATAAGCAATTAGGACAAACACATAGAAGCCAATAAGATTTCACCTTTTTAATTTTCTACAAGACAGGAAAATTCAAAATGACTACTAAATGCTTAACTATCAGCCTTCAGAGGAAGACATCGGAAACAGTTTCCTTTGTGGAAAGGTAAAGTAAACATGTCTGACTAGATAGATAACATTTTCCCAGGTATTTCCTTTGAGAGAAGGCTTAAGTGAATATTCGAATGAAGTATTCATTTTGACCACAGGGAAAACTAAACAACTGACTAAACTACTTCATCCAATTTATTTCCCACTCCAAAACCTCAGACTGGAGTTTGCTTGTTTGTTCCACCTCTGACATGTTATTTATAGTCTGTTTTTAGACAGTCATATTCATATTTCACACATTTGTTGATTAAAGCAAACCTGTTGTGACTGCAATTTGCAAATGTCTGGTCTCTAAACTACATAGTACAAACAAATACTTGGGGGCCACACCCTAAAAAATGCATTGAAGATGGTATAGCCATAAAACCATACAAAGAACAAAATAATACAGCGCACACATACAAAAATTACATTTAACTCCTGCAAGGCTATTTAAAACACCTAAACATTTTCAAAAAATATGGGGATTTAATCACACCATATGACTATACAGTGTTTAAGCCCACTCACTGCGTCAAAGTACTCCATTGTCATCATGTCCTATACGTTATTCATAGAATGAATAGCATAGGACCCACTGACAATAGTGTACTTTGATGCAGTAGGTGTACTTAAGCACCATATAGCCTTATGGTGTGACTAAATCCCCATATTTTTTGAAATGTTCAGGTGTTTTAAATAGCCTTGCAGGAGTTAAATGTAATTTTTGTATGTGCGCGCTGTATTATTTTGTTCTGTTTGTATGGCCTTATGGCTGCACCATCTTTAATGCATTTTCTAGGGTGTGCTCCCCAAGTATTTGTCTATTGTTCGGATCCCAACCAGATCTCTTGGGATGGAGCACACCCCCCTCCGTCCTGCCACCCCCCTCCGCCATTACCTCTTATTAGTGTCCACTTGTGATATAGGAGGAGTCCTTTATTTCTCCCATATAGAGGAGTGTATTTCTCCCATGGTTCAGAGAAGTAGGATCTTTCATTCTATGAAAAGCGTAGGACCAGTGGAGGATTAAGGTGGTCATGGGCCCCTAGGCTACTTTTTGTGTGGCCCCCTCCTAAGTATGCTTTACCAGAAAATAAATTATTTAGTGCCATGTGTAAAAGGGTAGACCTATATTACACGCCTCAAGTGCAACTCTCAGGTCTACAGCCCAAACACATTCAGACATGAGCCTACTATAAACAGCAATGCCACAGAAAAAAAGCATTCAAAGTACACCTGCAAGCTGGTAACAGGTTTTACCTTTCTAAACCAACAGTTAGGCCAAAAACGTCTGCAGCAGCTCCTGTTTAACTGAGTTTCAGGAAAAAAAACTTCCTACAGCCCCCTGCACAGTACACAGACCCCCTGCACAGTACACAGCCCCCCTGCACAGTACACAGACCCCTTTCCCTGCACAGTACACAACCCTCTGCACAGTACACAGACCCCCTGCACATAACACAGCCCCCTTTCCCTGCACAGTACACAGACCCCCTGCACATAACACAGCCCCCTTTCCCTGCACAGTACACAGACCCCTTTCCCTGCACAGTACACAAACATCTGCTTAGTACACAGACCCCTTTGCCTGCATATCACACAGGCCTCTTTCATTATAAAGCCCCCCTGCACTCCCAGGAGACCCCCAGTCTCCTGGGAAAGAATACTCTAAAGTTGAGAAAACATCACTGCCAGCCCTTTCTCATACACCACTCCTCCTGTGTCACTCATTGTAAATCAGCTTCTAAATACCTCAATTAACGCCGTTCTTCGTGACCCGGTCATGTGACTGCTCTCCTCTGCTGTTTCATTGATGGACACATGACCGCAATCAAAGGCTACACTCGGGAAGGAGGTGGAGTGGGAGGAAGAAAGCGGCCAGACAGAGCGGCTTTAATTGAGGTATTAAGAGACTTCCATTTACATTGAGAGTGACACACGAGGAGCTGTGCATGAGAAAGGGCTGGCAGTAATATTTTCTCAACTTTAAAGTATGCTGGCAGCGCTGTCCCAGGGCCAGGAGAGGCGGTACAGCTGGCCTGACACCCCCCAAATGGGTGGCATCCGGGGCGGACCGCCCGATCTCCGGCCCCTATTGGTAAAAAAACATTTATCTGCGTATTCGTATAACACGCAGGCATGGTTTTGATTCTACATATACTTAAATATATATAAATAAATAAAAATATCATGGCCAATCGGGGGCCCTTGCACACGTGGGGTCCTAGGCTGCAGCCTAGACCAGCCTGTGCATTAATCCGCCCCTGCGTAGGACCCACTGACAATGGGGTACTTTGACGCAGTAAGTGGGCTTAAGCACTGTATAGTCATATGGTGTAACTAAATCCTCATATTTTTTGAAATGTTCGGGTGTTTTAAATAGCCTTGCAGGAGTTAAATGTCATTTTTGTATGTGTGCGCTGTAATATTTTGTTCTGTTTGTATGGTCTTATGGCTGCACCATCTTCAATGCATTTTTTAGGGTGTGCCCCCCAAGTATTTGTTTGTCTATTGTATGGATCCCGACCAGATCCCTTGGAATGGAGCACCCCACTCCCCGCCATTACCTCTTATTAGTGTCCACCTGTGATAGAGGAGGAGTCCTTTATTTCGCCCATATAGAGAAGTGTATTTCTCCCATATAGAGGAGTGTATTTCTCCAATGGTTCAGAGAAGTAGGATCTTTCATTCTATGAATAGCGTAGAACCCACTGACAATGGGGTACTTTGACCCAGTAAGTGGGCTTTAGCACCATATAGCCATATGGTGTGGCTAAATCCCCAACTACATAGTAAGCGCACCTTAAGTAACTCATTTTATTCCTGGAGTGGCCTTTGAGATCAAAATCCCAACAATCTCTTATGTTAATTTAAATCACAGCTTTCATGGAAGCACTTGCACCTGTCTTTTGACTAGTGAGGTCAACTATAACAAACAGGGAAAAGTGGGTGAGAAAGGGTGCAGGCCAGAGCTAGAGAACAAAAGGCCTGGCTGGAGTTTGCATACGGGAGTTATTGGCGTTTGGGTCTTACAGGTTGCTCTGGGAATAAAATGAAGATGTGTACAGGAACCTTAAAGAGGTACTTAATGTGCCCCTAACTTTTCTCCAGCCACATATTCACTTACCAGTTATGCTGGATTCAATAATAAATATACACTCTTGTGACCAGTTAATCCAGCATTGTCCTGCAGCCATCTTCTGTTCAGGTGTGTGCCTTTATCCTTTGCTGAGATCAGGTTAAGATGCTTCTAAAAACTTGCATTTGACTTCCTTCTAAGCTATATTAGCCTGCTAAATGCTACTTTTACATTCCCATTGAGAAAAAGTAGGTCTAAAGCCTAGTACACACAAGCCAAATGTTGGGCGACATCAGCCAGTTCAATACAAACCACCCGACATCCAGCCAGTGTGTATGGCAGCCGGTCTGACAGAAGCTGGCTGAACAGCCGGCTTCTGTCGAAGGCTCATGACTGAAAGCGGTCTGTCGACCGTCTCCCGATCAATGCTCTCAGCCAATGGCTGAGAGCACTGACCGGAGTGTGCTGGCGGGAGGCAATCTCCCTGTCAGAACACAATAGCACAGCAGAGGAGATCCCTGTACTAACATTGAATTGTTAGAACAGCGGCTCCGACCTGAGCTGTGAGAAACTATTATGCCCTGTACACACGGTCGGATTTTTCGACGGAAAATGTGTGATAGGACCTTGTTGTCGGAAATTCCGACCGTGTGTGGGCTCCATCACACATTTTCCATCGGAATTTTCGACACACAAAATTTGAGAGCTTGCTATAAAATTTTCCAGCAACAAAATCCGTTGTCGGACATTCCGATCGTGTGTACACAAATCCGACGCACAAAGTGCCACGCATGCTCAGAGACAAAATAAATTAAGAGACAAAAGCTATTGGCTACTGCCCCGTTTATAGTCCCGACGTACGTGTTTTACGTCACCGCGTTTAGAACGATCGGATTTTCCGACAACTTTGTGTGACCGTGTGTATGCAAGACAAGTTTGAGCCAACATCCGTCAGAAAAAATCCATGGATTTTGTTGTCGGAATGTCCGATCTATGTCCGACCGTGTGTACAGGGCATTAGTGTGTACTAGACTTAAAGCTAACAAAGGTCTGTTGAAACGAGCCCTAACTTGTCATTACTTGAAACCACAGTGTAACATTCAGTGATGATGTATAAAGTAATTAATCAATCAATCAGATCCAATACTAACTGGTAAATATTATGGTAAATATATAACTGGTAAAATATTAATCTGTATTGATTGCTATGAGCTACTTTGCATGTTATATTGATCTGTGATTTTATTTGATCTTGATGGGAGAATACCTGTAAAGCAGGCATAGGTTATAGTAAACTGGATTAAATGGTACATAAACTCCTCCCCCTCTAAAATGTTTTAAGGCAGTATGCCCTTCTCAAAAAATTAGGGTATTTACAAGGCATTGTTGCCATTACAAATCTAAAAAGCAAGCATTTTATTCTCTAGTTATATACAGTAAATGTGGGCTTTTCTGGGTTGGACATTTTCTATCATTCCCTTTTGGGAGGTCTCACTTTAATAACAGGAAGTAATGATTCACTATTTAGCCAGAACTTTCTGTCTATTTTAAGAGAAAAAGATCACATATTGCATAGCAGAAGTGCAAATGTCACATAATAGTAGTAGTTTTCACATACACAGCCAAAACAATCTCACAATAAAAGTCTTGCAGAGGCAGTGTCACCAAACCCATCAACCCAGAGTGACTGCCTTTATAAGTACAATAATTCTCCACAAACCCAGACCAGTAAATGCAAGTTTTTAGCCATTCATTCTGAAGACTATTCCAACTGTCTATAGCCTTTCCCCTATGATGTCACCTGCCTATTTCTTGCCTACACACAAATTCTGGAACAGTTTTTGTGACAGAGTCAGTAATTGATCCTGCCCATACCACTCCTAGGCTACACACTTCAACCCAATCACCACTGTGGTCCTACGTGATTTCTGATTTGCTCCAGATTAACTTTCCTTACAGCCAGAAGTATATGTGATGTGATGGAATGTTAGCAAAAAGAAGAAAGGTAAATAGAAATCAAGTTCATATTAACTAGAATATGTGCATATTTATACCCCAAAAGAGGAGGTAAAAGGCTCATAATCAGCTCATAATCAGCTCTCCAAAATGTCATATGTGTCCTTCGGATCTAAGACGGTATGTACAGAATTATCCTAGATATTCCTTAGAATCTCAAATTTATGTTAATTTTCATTGATAAGAAAAGTCAGTCTATTGCCAAGGACACAAGCATTTGCTAAGCTCTTCCAAAGGGTGGATCCGTGGATGGAAATATATCTTTAATGTAATATTCCTAGAATGTAAGCTCTAATGAGCCGGGCCCTCTGATTCCTCCTGTATTGAATTGTATTGTGTTAGTACTAACATTGTAAAGCGCTGCGCAAACTGTTGGTGCTATATATA
Source organism: Lithobates septentrionalis (assembly GCA_037952835.1). Lineage (NCBI taxonomy): Eukaryota > Metazoa > Chordata > Amphibia > Anura > Ranidae > Lithobates > Lithobates septentrionalis. The sequence continues at coordinate 2,549,869 of JBBDGP010001179.1, read as the reverse complement.
TCCTGTATAAGAATAATAATATTGCCTAAAGAGAAATGTTTGTGAAAACCTCAATCTTTATAGGAAACAACAGAAAGGTAGTTTGTTGGTGGAAAAAGTTTGCGCATAGATCTGTGGCCTAAATAAGGTGTTGGGTATTGACACGAACAAATATGGAAAGAAGTTTAGTAAGTTCCCCTATTAATGGAAATTTATAGAGTTTTGGAATAAATTTATAATAAAATATTGAACTTTTATAAAAACATGTATCAGAAAGAAAACAAAAGTGTATGTGGAGCTCATTTTTTTCTTTTGTTTTTCATCTATGGAGCATATTTGTCACTTAGTTTTCTCACCTATACATGAGAGGTGCTACAGGGTTTATGACTGATATGACGGGAAAAAAAATTGTTTTCTCAGAATCTTAAGTTCTGTTTTGGGTCCTGGAGCCCAGAGACTTTTCTAAAACTGCTGGGGTAAAGCTTCCATTCCTAGGTCCACATCTTACTGATGTGTGTGTTCTGACAGAACACTAAAAGGTACACAAGCTGCCTGTTTGTTTCTGGGGAACCCATTAGAGGGCACCCTGCTGGTAAGAAGCTGACATAAATTTACTTAGTGGTTGGGACAAGCAGATGTTTTGCTTGTTTTGTGCTTTGGACTTGATATACAAAGCCCTCCTGCATTGAAACTGTGCTTGTTTAACACCTTGCTAAATAAAAGTACAGGGCAAACTTGCTTGGACTGTTCATGAGTGTCCCAGTTTCGAATATGATTTACCACTGTTACTACCGGTTAGGCCTGTTCCATACAATATATATTGCATATTCATTTTAAGTCAGCAGATGAATTTCTGCTCTTTTCACATATTTTGCATGCTTTTTTATCTACTTTGCTAAAAAAGCATGTTGCCTATGGAGCCCACTAACCTTTTTTAAAATGAGAAGATAAGAGCAAGAAATCTATAGAGCGATAGGCAACCAGCTTCCACAGTGCTCTTTAGAAAAGACATAGTGCTGTGATGCCTGTATCATGCACACACCTTGTATCAAATGTTTATTTGTAAAATAAACATTTGATACAAGTAGTAAAAAACAGGTTCGATCCTCAGAGATACAAACCTGGTGATGTCCAGTCTGATACTGTCTCTACCCAAAACTTCCAGTCAAAGACTGCTTTAGTCCAGTAATTACCAATCTCTGGGAATGACCAGGGTCCAAAACAGGCTTTACCCATGCCAACCAGGACCTTGCCACAAATGTGCAGAATCCTCCACTGAGTCATTATATGGTTCCTTCTCCCGCCTTCTTCTCAACCTACAGCCTGATGGGACTACATTTGTAGCATTACTGAGGGCCAAGGAGCAAAATGTTACCCTCAGAGCTCTTCAATACTATCCAGCTGATGTTAAGGATGGGATCAGTTGACTTGTTTAAAAACTCCAGCAACCAGGCCAAAGAAATTACAATCTAGTGCAAAAACCAATAAAATTATTGACACTCTCAATTCCAACAAAGCTTCAAGGAAAGCCCAGGAGCCATCAAACTACTATGACCCTTAAAATGGTCATACAAACAGAGGTTATTTAATAGGGCACCTGTGGTATAGCTATTAGTCATTTTATTATTATAAAAAAAAAATGTACAATAGATTTAGAAAACAAATCCACAACCCACCACTAAGTTAAAAATGACAACATTGTCACCAAAGAATGTCCTCAAATGTATGGACCATTCACAGCCCTATCAATTTGGTTACTTTCAAGCAAACATAGATCATCTAACATAAATATAAAAACCGGGAGAGTTGGGACTTTAAATGAGGTCATAGACATTGTGGGAGTTAGGCCTCTTTCACACGGACTGTCCGTTCAGGTCCGCCTGTCAGTTTTTTAGGCGGACCTGAACGGACACTCCATGGAGGTCTATGGAGCATCGGATGTCAGCGGTGACATGTCCGCTGACATCCGACACGCTCCGATCCGAAAAAGTGTAACAGAGGAAAAACCTACTTTTCCATCCGTTTTCGGATCGGATCGGGTGACGACGGACTCTACGGTCCGTCATCATCCGATCCCCCATAGGGGAGAGCGGCGCTCTGACAGGTCATCTTCCTGCTCCGCCGATCCCTGCTGAGCAAGCGGATGTTCACGGGGCGGATCATCACTGATCCGCCCCATGTGAAAGAGCCCTAAGTTGATGAAAAAATGCATATTTATTGAAAATAAAAAATGTATGAAACATATCAATTACACTACCACTTGATGAAAGACATTGTAGTGAATATCAATCCATAATTGTTCACACACACATAATATGTGTGTATGCAACATAGGCATCAAGGGTACATTAAATATATATCGACTTGGCACCACATGGTGGTCACAACTGATTATTAAATACATTCAATGAATTCATATATGTACATTACAGCAGCATAGGCGAGGGAAGTAACAAATGTATAAAAGAACACAATAAAACCATGATTGAAAAAAGTTATGAAATATGTTCTTGGTTGATGGTGTGATATGAACATGGGTCTGCATCATCAAGTTGACCGACGCATTTCGTGTAAACTACTCATCAGGGGCTGATGCTGTAGAGTATCTATACAGTGTAGTGAGATATAATTAATCTAATGGTAACTGATAGACAGGGAAAGGCAGATAAGCCCACCCTGTGTACTTACATGGATTTAAAGCTGGGAGGTGTGAAAAGCAAGGAGCCAGGGCCGGAACGGTAGTCTTTACCGGGAGCTGAGGTAGCGAGGCAGCGCTGCGACGGGGTGGGCATACACACAAGCCACCCCCACACACACAGATAACGGGTTTCCAGATTGCATGGTGAAACATGGTGTTGTGCCATTAAGAACTGCCGGGAAGAATCTAAAATAAGAGGATGAATAATCAGTGTATCATGGTATACTGATAGGATAGGTGGAAAGTAATTTACGTCCAGTAAGAAGGTGAAACAGAAACAAGCAGGAGTAGACCACAACCAGATAGCCATAAAAAATAGTAAAAAAGGGAGTCAGAGAAAGACCGACAATCCCAGTATGCCAGAACCAATTGGTAGAAAGGAATGGCTGGCTAGCATGGTGGTGAGTGGAGTGACCTGACAATGGCTTACATCTGTCCCAGGCAGAAAAATGGACCAAGTCCTGTAATGAGGAGTAAAATCTTCGATCTAGACACCCAAGCTGTGTGGGGGGAGGCTGGATATAGCCGATCCGCACACGTGCACGCAGGCATGGCAGATGCAGGGAGGGGCTCCGACACAGGCGATAAGGACCGCCCACGGAGGACGCCCATGTTTCCCGGCTGGCCGGCTAAGGTGGAAAAAACGACTGCGCGTCATGACGCTAGAGTACACACACGTGGAGTAGAAGGCGTGGCGCCGATGCGCTGTGGGCACCCGCCCATCCCACCAGGGGAGGGGGCACCCAGAGCGCGTCGCAGCTCCCGGAAATCAGACAGTGAGGCGGACCTGGGTGGCTAAAAATCACATCTCAATCCCAGAATGTTAATTTATTTCGCAAAGGGAGCTGCATCATCTCATGGACACAAGGTGAATGTGTCCAATGTGTACCAGGGATGGAGGCACACTGTGTATATGTGCCTTATTCAAAGTCCCAAAACTTCCCCCCTTTCTTTTTCATATTTAGGGATGGAGGCCTATGGACAGGGTTGGCAGTGTCCCCCTGCCACCCATGTGTGAGTTTCAAGCCCTGGATGGTCATACATCATGTCCGGGTCTTGTCATAACCTCAGGACACATTCACCTTGTGTCCATGGGATGATGCAGCTCCCTTTGCGATATACATTAACATTCTGGGATTGAGATGTGATTTTTAGCCACCCAGGTCCGCCTCACTGTCTGATGTCCGGGAGCTGCGATGCGCTCTGGGTGCCCTCTCCCCTTACCCCTCCCCTGGGGGGGTGGGCGGGTGCCCACAGCGCATCAGTGCCACGCCTTCTACTCCACGTGTGACGGCGCACTCTAGAGTCATGACACGCAGTAGTTTTTACCACCTTAGCTGGCCAGCCAGGAAAAATGGGCGTCCTCTGTGGGCGGTCCTTATCGCCTGTGTCGCAGCCCCTCCCTGCATCTGCCTGCCTGCGTGACGCTGGTGTGTGTCAGCGTGCACGTGTGCGGATCGGCTATATCCGGCCTCCCCCCACACAGCTTGGGTGCCTAGATCGAAGACTTTACTCCTCATTACAGGACTTGGTCCATTTTTCTGCCTGGGACAGATGTAAGCCATTGTCAGGTCACTCCACTCACCACCATGCTAGCCAGCCATTCCTTTCTACCAATTGGTTCTGGCATACTGGGATTGTCGGCCTTTCTCTGACTCCTAGATATATCCTAGATACTATTTTTTATGGCTATCTGGTTGTGGTCTACTCCTGCTTGTTTCTGTTTCACCTTCTTACTGGATGTAAATTACTTTCCACCTATCCTATCAGTATACCATGATACACTGATTATTCATCCTCTTATTTTAGATTCTTCTTGGCAGTTCTTACTGGCACAACACCATGTCTCACCATGCAATCTGGCAACCCGTTATCTGTGTGTGTGTGGGTGGCTTGTGTGTATGCCCACCCCACCGCAGCTCTGCCTCGCTACCTCAGCTCCCGGTAAGGACTACCGTTCCGGCCCTGGCTCCTTGCTTTTCACACCTCCCAGCTTTAAATCCATGTAAGTACACAGGGTGGGCTCATCTGCATTTCCCTGTCTATCAGTTACCATTAGATTAATTATATCTCACTACACTTTATAGATACTCTACAGCAGGGGTGTCAAACTCAATTTCATCGTGGGCCACATCAGCATTATGATTACCCTCAAAAGGGCCGGTTGCATCTATAAAATGTCCAGTGCATCCCCTCCCCTTACATTAGATGTCAAGAGCCACCCCACTATTAGAAGTTGAGTCCCCCACTCTCCCTTACATCACAGTGCACTCCCCCTTTTCTCATGCTGCTGCTGGGAAGAAGCTGAATGCATTGCTTGAAAGCAAAAAGTAGGGGTCTGGAGGAGAACCAGAGGAGGGCTGGGGCCACATGAAATGGCCTGGAGGGTCGGATTTGGCCCGTGCGCCTTGTGTTTGACATCTGTGCTCTACAGCATCAGCCCCTGATGAGTGGTTTACACGAAACGCGTCGGGAAACTTGATGATGCAGACCCATGTTCATATCACACCATCAACCAAGAACATGTTTCATAACTTTTTCAATCATGGTTTTATTGTGTTCTTTTATACATGTGTTACTTCCCTCGCCTATGCTGCTGTAATGTACATATATGAATTCTTTGAATGTATTTAATAATCAGTTGTGACCACCATGTGGTGCCAAATTGATATATATTTAATGTACCCTTGATGCCTATGTTGCATACACACATATTATGTGTGTGAACAATTATGGATTGATATTCATTACAATGTCTCTCCTCAAGTGGTTGTGTAATTGATATGTTTCATATATTTTTTATTTTCAATAAATATGCATTTTTTCATCAACTTACTCCCACGATGTCCATGACCTCATTTAAAGTCCCAACTCTCCCGTTTTTTTATCTTGGATGGAGGCACACTGTGTATATGTGCCTCATTCAAAGTTTCAAAACTTCCCACCTTTCTAGATCATCTAACATGTACAGTACTTGCATCTAAAGGGCGACTTTTTTATGTTAAGACAAAGGGGGAAAGGCTTTAATTTTATGCCAAGATTATAAATCTGCCTGTAACCTCATTGGAAAATTTTACCCTCACTTTCCTTATGATGCCTATGTGGAAATTAAGGGTCATCACCAGAAAAGGAAGGTACAGACAGTAGTCAAAGCATTGTCAAAGGTTATGTACTAAAATTGTGTATTTTTTTTTTCATCTCTGTCCCTGGTAAAGGGATTTCCCATCACTTCCTGTGTGATAGGAAATTTTCCAAAAAGGACACAGAAAAGAACAAAAACCCGATAGAGGTTCTAACCTTCCCCAACTCTATTCAAAACAAAATAAAAAGTTTTGGCTGAAGTTGTGCTTTAATTGTTATCTGTACCCTTCAAGAACATTCCATTTTTATTGCCAAATCATGCACTTCCAGAGAAAAACACGTCATCTCTTTGGGAATTCTGAAATGCCGGACATCTCTGTACTGCGTGGTCTGGACTCTAAATTAAAGGACCACTCACTTTGTCATATATAAAGCAATAAATAAGCGAAAGTTAATCTTCACTCCTGAGTCCTGCAGCAATATGCAAAACAACAAACACACACATTGGTAAGCATATGATTTCTTAGGTAAAGAGGAGAAACGATCAAGCTAGAAATTTTGTTTATGTGGTTATGGTTTAAACTACTTTATTAACTTCCTATTCTGCAGCCATAATTGCACAGGTCTTCTTTTAGTTTGCACAAGTCAAAGGAAAAAACATGCTGCTACATAAAATGGTACTAGACAACCACATTACTCACCAAAGTGGTTTGTAAATACTAGTAAAACATTTGCCATGTTCAGGAAAATGTTTCTTTAGATCTGGGATTGGCTAAACTTTTATTTGTATTTACACTGCTTAAATGAAAACTGTAGTTGTAGTAAACTCTCCTTTAATAATTTTCCCCATTTAAAGCAGTTTAAACTAACTTACATGTCAGTGTCTTTCACAGTGTCCCAACCTGTGCCCTTTAGGAGAAATCAACTGATGTTTACTGCAATAATGTCTCCAGCACATGCACATTTTGGCCTCCTTTGACAGCTCGCTCAGCGTGCCGTCAGTATATTCATTCTGTTGCCATGCCTTTTATTTAGCACTCGTGGCATTACATTGCAATCTCACAAGATTGCCAACCCATCGATAATTACCTTGATAAAGGTGTAACTGACTTGACTATGCAGGGTTAGGTCTCAATAGTAACTTTGCATGAAAACGAGGCTGCACAAGATTACGTCCAAGACACAGGAAAAATGACGGAAATATTCTGCGGGTGGAAACAGCAGACAGGAGTTAAGATGGTGCCCGCATTGCCGGAATACATGGAAAAGAAAAAACACTGGAAAAGAAGTAATAAACACACTAGGGGAATCATTTGGTTTGCAGTGTGTTTAGAAAACCATAAAGTAGTGGCCCTATTGTTGTGGATAATTTCTGTGTCAGAGTTTACTACTGCTTTAATAGAAAAAAATGAAATTGCATTTAAAATGTTACACAACTGAAATGGCATTTATAATTGCTATGGACTCAAAAAAATAGTAGGGACTGAGTGTGGTATGAAGTGAATCCTCCAACATCCAAATCTCTGATAAATCGCCACATGTAGTGCATCCAGAAAGTATTCACAGAGCTTCACTTTTTCCACATTTTGTTATGTTACAACAAAAGTGAGTACACCCCCTAAGTGAAAATGTCCAAATTGGGCCCAAAGTGTCAATATTTTGTGTGGCCATCATTATTTTCCAGCATTGTCTTAACTCTCTTGGGCATGGAGTTCACCAGAGCTTCAGTGGTTGCCACTGGAGCCTCTGATGACATCACGGAGCTGGTGGATGTTAGAGACCTTGGGCTCCTCCACCTTCCATTTGAGGATGCCCCACAGATGCTCAATAGGGTTTAGGTCTGGAGATATGCTTGGCCAGTCCATTACCTTTACCCTCAGCTTCTATTTCAAGGCAGTGGTCGTCTTGTAGGTGTGTTTGGGGTAGTTATCATGTTGGAATACTGCCCTGCGGCCTAGTCTCCGAAGGGAGGGGATCATGCTCTGCTTCTTCCTGTGTCGAAGGACCAGGGTGGACCTCAGGAGCCTCATCCGATGTGGAAGGAAGTGAGGAAGTGTTGAGAGTGATGGGCGTGGTTTAGTTTGGTCTGACAAAAAACGAAGGCTGTTACCACAGCTTGGGGACATATATGTCATCTGCTGCTGCTCCGGAGCTCTGGGAATCCTGGACCTTCTTGCGCTCCCTATTATATGTACTCTGCAGGCTACCAATTTTGGCCTTCAAATAATTGATGTCTGCTGTGGGATACACAGGCTTCAACAATTCCAACAGTTTCTCTATTGCTGCCTTCCTCTTGATTTTGTTGGAATAATCCTTGCTTTTAACTTGCCATAGACATGGCAGCTCCCGGTATTGCTGGATAAATTCCGTTAAAAAAGGGGACTGTAAATGTATCCACCATTTTACCTGCAAGACACAACACAAGACAAACCCTAATGTCAGGCTAAACTCTCATAATCTGGTCCCAATATAGGCCTCAAACTATAAGCAGTATAGGTCACTAACCACTGATGCCCCAATTTACAATTGTACCTTCATTTTAATGTTCTTTTGTGCGATAATGATCTTACGTCCTCCACTCACAGATCGTTTCTACGGCCGTTACAGTGCACGCGCCCCCTGTCCTTTCCTGCCCTGTAGCCGACAGTAGAACTCTGTCTGGGCTATCACTCCTCCATCCAAGTTTCGGTAAGGTATAAAAATTCATAATTGGCCGACACCACCGCTAACATGACTAAACTACAAAAGCCCTTATAGTTGAAGTAATAAGAGCCTGAGTTGGGTGGTCAGACAATCCTCACATGCTTCCCATCAATAGCACCACCACAATTAGGAAAATCCCACTGGTGGTGGAATTGGAAAGCCACAGTCTGCCATTCCTGTGGTTTGAAGGAAACTGTGGAGTCAAACAAGAAAAAATAAAAGAGTACTTTTGCACATAACATTGCAAGCAGATTAGCCACAAACATTCTTGGCCAACATGAGTATAACATTTATTGAAATGAGTATTTAAAGACAAAAGTATAAGGTCAACATATCAAATTCCTCACCCCCTGTGGTGGCCCATTGTAAACATGTTATGATGGTAGGGGGGATAGGTAGATGTTTTGGACAGGTAACCCTCTCCACTTCATTGAGAGCTGAATGTATTAATAATGTGTGTTACTTTGGCCAGCTCCTCCTTACTTACACTGTTGGCAGCCCACTGGACAGGTAAGAAGTGTCATAATTGAAGCACATTTTTACATTCTGAAATTACCTATCAAGATAGTAGGAGAACAAAACTTACAACAGTACCATTTGAAAGTATTCAGACAGGCCCTTGCACTACATGCTTTGGTGAATTCATCCAGAAATATGACCAGAAAAGAGGTATAGTGTGTATAAGTTTGGCAAAGTCAGCAGATAGAGTATTGGTATCGGTTGACTTAGCATTTGGGGGTTGGGGGGGAGGGAGGGTTCAAAATTAGTTTGGGCCCCAAAAAAATAGCCACTTGCCTGAATTTGAGGACAACAATAACATTTGTACACATTTTAGGGGGTGTTTAGGGTAAGCACAAAAATGTAGCTGACAAAATACATTGTTAAGTTACTAGGCTAGGTGTGTATGGGACCAGGATAGCATGCTGGGGAGGTTCATGAAGGCAAATATGCATGAAGGACAAAAAAGGAGCAATAAAAGCTTACAGCATGCATGAGGACATTCACATCATATTACAATAATGGTAATTATGGAATGAATAAATTAATATAATACATTTGAAATAAATGTGAATAAAGTCCCTTGCGCTATCAAAGTTAATATGCAATATGGTGTGTGATAATCAAGTAAATTGCAGCTAGATCTAAAGTGTATAGATGCACTAAAATAGGTGTAAAATAAATATGTGATCAGCGCAATTTATTAATATATATGATGATAAAAAAGGGATGATAATGCACTGTGTAAATAAATATATATTTAAAAACTGCTATATGAATAAAGCTGTGCAACAACCACATATGATGCTGTGCAAAAACGCATGTGTAAATGAAAAAGTCACGTGGTGTGTCGCAATGCATAGGGAGTGACCGGACCACGTAAGACCGGAAGTGATGTAAGAGGCGCCTATAATGCCGTTTAACATTACAGATCTGCTGTTTTTATTTTGCTTTGTTGTAAGTGCCCATTTGGCTGTTTAATTAAATCAGTGAGTTTATACAATATTGTGCTATGGGAGATTTTCTTTTATCCCCTGCACATACCCGCTGAGTGTGAACATCCGTATGGACTAATCCGAAGCCATCATCTGGTATACAGTGCTCTGAGAGGGGTATCCACCATCACTGCATCCTGGAAAGGTCTCCAGCTATATTCATCCTCACTGCCATTTATCATTCACATGGAGGTAAGAGTCCAGTGAGCACTGAGTGATGCACACGAAGATTGGCACATTGGTGATTTTCATTTTTATTTTTATTGATGAGCACCTTTGAAGCACTTTTTGCACTCTATTCAAGCACTTTCTTCTATTGACTTTTTATCGACTTTTTATGTGCTGATTTATTGAATGGACTCTTGTATCACTGTTTCATTGTTGCACCAGTGAGAAAATGTGAGATTTATTTGATCAATACCACACATATTCACATAGATCATATTATTTATCCCATTGAAATACTGGATTTACACGGGATTCTTTATTTGTATTTGATGTATCTTGCACATTACTTATTTTCATTTGCACATACGTTTTTGCACAGCATCATATGTGGTTGTTGCACAGCTATATTCATAGAGCGTTTTTCATGTATATTTATTTACACAGTGCATTATCATCACTCATCACTGATTTTGAGTCTGCCTGCTATTTTTTGTATGTCTCAGAATGGAGGGGGGGGGCCAAGAAAATGTTTGCCCAGGGCCTAATCAAAATTAAAGACGGCCCTGAACCAGCCAAGAGCTAATTTTATTTGTCATCCAAAATATTTGTGTTCCTGATGCCGCGTGCACACGACCGGTTTTGCCGTCGGAATAAACACCGAAGGTTTCTCCGACGAAACTCAGACGAAATTCCATTCAAGCGGTCTTGCCTATACACGGTCAACCCAAAGTCCGACCAAAGTCCGACCGCCCAGAACGCAGTGATGTACAGCATGTACGACGGGACTAGAAAAAGAAAGTTCAATAGCTAGTAGCCAATAGCTTCCGTCTTGTACTTGCTTCAGAGCAAGCGTCGTTTTTGGCCCGTCGGAACAGCATACAGACGAGCGGTTTTCCCGATAGGAGTTGGTTCAGTCGGAAATATTTAGAACATGTTCTATTTCTAGGCTGTCAGAATTTTCAAAAAAAAAAGTCCGATGAGGCACACACACGATCGGAATAGACGATGAAAAGCTTCCGTCTGACTTTTTCTGTCGGACATTCCGCTTGTGTGTACGCGGCTTTACAGAAAATGGATCCCAGATATTTTCTGGAAGTGGGTTGGCACCACACATCATGGCGTTATTGAATACAGGTAGCCAAGTAACTATTTTACTTTTTATTCTTTAAAAAAAATCAAGATTTCTCTTCTAAAAAATATAAGTTGAAAAAGTTCACAGCTGAGCTTGCTAGTGTCTCAGGCACTGCTCTAAAAGTCATAGGAAAAGCCTGGTTGAACTTCAATTTAGGGAAAAAAATAATATGTCATCCCCCATTGATAGTTGACTTGCCCTATGATCGAATAATTATTGGCATCGATCAAGAGATTAAATCCTATTGTTGATTTTATTAATAAGGTTATCTGGTCTCAAGTGAAAATGCCCATTAACTATGAACATTCCCAATCCTATCACAATTGTCGCCACTGCCATGTGATTGAGGAAAGTCCAGATTCTATTGAGATCTATCTTAGGAATAGTCAAATTCCAGATGTCTCCTTCTTACAGGTAACATTGACTTCCACTATAGAAGGTGGACAGGAGGATAACACCATATGTGTGTCCCCTGAAAGAGTTAGAGATATTCGTTTGCAAGGTGACGTTCTCACCATTCACCTACATCCAGAAAATAGTGACTCTAGTGGGTTCAGTAATCATACACAATTCCTAACAGGGATTGAAAAAGTGAATGATGATGTGTTCTTTCCCTTACGGGTTAATGACCTGGGAAGGACTAAAAGGGCTAAACTGGATTTACGCCAGCAAAATAGTTATATTAGCAGGGATCTACTAGAACAGTTGGCCAATCCTAAAGTAATTAGGTATACAAACCCTCAGGATCACTGGATCCATGATCTGGATAATGACTCTAACAGTCATAATATTATTGATAAATGTATGTTATCTATTTCTATTGGGGCTAAAATAGCCAATCACTTATTCCTGGTAATCAATGAGCCACAGTATTATATTTACATTGGCAACAATGTACTACATCGTTTTGCTATACACATGGATTTAGTAAATTCCACATTGTGGTCCAGATTAGAAAAGAAAATCTATGTAGTTTTATAAATGAACATGAAGCCCTCAAATCATCTCAGATACTGCCATATGCAGTAAGTATATTAGTACCCCATGATGTTATCATTCCTCCAGGTGCTAATACATTTCTGTTACCAATCCAGGTACAAAAAGGCCACAAATTAAGTAATCCTGATGCATTAGTATGTCTCTCAGACAGGATGCAACTAATAGGAATTGCCGTAAATCCTGCACCCATGGTAAATGTCCATTTATGTAAAACCCAAATTATCGTTCATAATAGATCTCCAAATGAAGTTTCTCTGTCCAAGGATACCATACTTGGTCTAACCTTAGATTCTGATTATAATGCCCCGTACACACGATCGGACATTGATCGGACATTCCGACAACAAAATCCATGGATTTTTTCCGACGGATGTTGGCTCAAACTTGTCTTGCATACACACGGTCACACAAAGTTGTCGGAAAATCCGATCATTCTGAACGCGGTGACGTAAAACACGTACGTCGGGACTATAAACAGGGCAGTAGCCAATAGCTTTCGTCTCTTTATTTATTCTGAGCATGCGTGGCACTTTGTGCGTCGGATTTGTGTACACACGATCGGAATTTCCGACAACGGATTTTGTTGTCGGAAAATTTTATAGCATGCTCTCAAAATTTGTGTGTCGGAAAATCCGATGGAAAATGTGTTATGGAGCCCACACATGGTCGGAATTTCTGACAACAAGGTCCTATCACACATTTTCCGTCGGAAAATCCGACCGTGTGTACAGGGCATTACACTTTTGGGTTTCTTAATGCAATTATTGGCCTAATACCAGAACATCTCACCGAAGAGCAAATAGTTAAACAAACATTTAATTCTTCTCCAGAAGGATTGTTCACTATAAATTCAGCATATCCTTTCAATCCTGAAGAAGGTACCTGCAAGGTGGAGGAAGCCTCCATTACCTTTGATCATACACTTAAAGAGCAGGGAGCAGAGGAATATCGTCAGTACACTGAAAAGACTAGTAAGTCAGATCATGACCTCACTGACAGGCCTGAAGAAACCTATAAAATAGTTCAACCTGAAATTTTCCCAGGATTTCTGGATATGGTCCAAGAGCAAATATTGTTAGCTGATCAATGTTTTAATGACATTGCGCGTCAGGTATTAAAAAAAGTGGTTCTGGAGTTCAAGGATATGTTTGCAAACAATTCCTATGATTGCGGTCTAACAGATATACACATTGCTAGGATTCAGACTGATCCTGCAGGACCTCCTGTTTATATCAAGCAATACCATCTTCCCCTAGCTTGTTATGATTCGCTAGTGGAAATGATTAAGAATCTCAAGGAAAGGGACGTTATAAGATCGGTGCACAGTTCTTATAATAATCCTATACTTAGGATCCTTAAACCGAATGGTCAATGGCGTTTATGTGCTGATCTCAGACAGCTAAATAAACGAGTATATATGTTCAGTTGGCCCGTGCCATATATTAACCAATGCTTGGTACAGATGCAAGCTGCTAAGTACTTTACTACACTAGATTGTGCTCAAGGATATTGGACTGTTAAGGTAAGTCCTGAAGACCAGTATAAGCTGGCATTAACATTTGGTAAGGAACAAAATACCTGGAACCGAATGCCATTTGGTTATATTAATTATGGTCATAAATTTGCTGTATTTTTACATAAAGGTATGCCTGATGCCACTGAAAGAGGAAATTTGACATATGTTGATGATATCCTGATAAAAAGTACTACATTTGAAAAACATATCCAAGAGATTTGACATGTTCTTAATCAGTTGAGAGAGGCAGGAGTTAATATTTCATTACAGAAAGCCCAATGGTGCCATTCCAAGGTAAATTTTCTTACTTCTGAAGGCCTCAATCCTCAAAAGAAGAAAGTGAGGGCTGTGAAGAAGTAAAAAACACCTACCAATATCAGTGAACGGAGATAATTTTTGGGTATGATGAATTATTCATGTAAGTTTATTGATAATTATGCAGAAATCAGTAAACCACTGTTGACATTACTCAAGAAGGATGTACCATGGATGTGGGGTGAGGATCAACAGCAGGCCATGAATGAGCTTAAAGGAAAACTCACCCAAGCCCCATGTCTGATACATCCAGAGGGGGGTAAACATTTCTATTTGGAAACTGGTTTTACAAACCTCAGTATCAGTGTGGTACAATGTCAAAAACAAGACAATTTAAACAAAATCAATGCCTATGCAAGTAAGTCCTTGTCACCTGTAGAAGTAAAATTTAGTGACTGTGAAAAAGCGTTACTCGCCAGTCTGGGCCCTTCAAAACTTTAGAAGTTACATTCAGGGTGAGAAAATAATCATTAAAACCGCACATCAACCTTTGCAATATTTACAAAGTGACAAAATAAGAGATAGTAATATGTCAAACAGCAGAATCACTGCTTGGACATAATCTCTAAAAGGATGGCCATTAGACATTTGGTATTAACAAAATAAGAAGTGCCCAGTAGACTTGCTGACTTGCTGAACTTCATGATTGTGCGACTCCTTCTCATAAAGAAGGGCTGTTAGATGATTTCCTAGAGGAACAAATCTTTTCCCCTTACAAAGCATACAATGAGGATTACTGTCCTCTACTCCCCTGTGTATACATTGATGGTTGTGCTTATCACACTATTGTAGGGGAGGAGAGAAAGCTAGTGGCTGGTATTGGAATCACATGGACCAATGAATTCCCAAATGTATCAGTAGGATTTAGCATTGGTGTCCAAAGTAGCCAGGTGGCAGAATTAGCAGCTGTATATAAGACTGTCCAAATAGCTATAGAGCATAATATCACTGAATTTGTTATAGTTACAGATTCCAAATATGTACGCAATAGCTTTGTCGAGTATCTGCCTACCTGGAAAAGAAATAACATGTTGCGGTCTAACAATAAAAACATACCAAAAAACATACCAAATTGTTTTGCACTATTGATGAATAGGTCAGTAAGAATGGTTTAACCATTTATTGGAAGAAAAAAAGGTCATTCTAAAACCCAGAACATGGACAAGGAAGGTAATGATTTAGCAGATCAGCTTGCCAAACAGGGTGCCATTAATGGAGAAAATGTAGAGATAGATCATTTACTAGGAATGATACCCACTGAACCTATCACTAGACATCAAGCCATAGTACAGACTGTAAATAATGTGGCCCAATGGAGCCAAGAATCTACCAGTGAGGATCTTATTAAAAGCCAAAAAAAGGATCCTATACTTGAGATCTTATATAAGCACATTGAAGATCCTAGTAATAATCCCATTTCGGAGTATGATTATGCCCAAAAAGAGGACCTCCGTTTATTAGTAAAAACCATATCACAATTCAGCATTCAAGATGGTTTACTAATGAGGACATCTAAGCATGGGATTCAACAGTGGGTAGTTCTTACTGTATTTAGAGGCCTAATGTTACAACATGCTCATGTTGCACCTACAGCAGGTCACAGAAGTGAGAAGATTACCTATGAACTTCTACGTGATTATGCGTATTGGCCTCACATGTTGAAAGACGTCCAAACCTATTGTCAAGGTTGTCTAGTTTGTGCCCAATTCCAACCTCAAGGTCCCACACATCGTGCCCCTTCAGAGAAAAGGTTTCTCAATGTCATGGTCCAATATACAGATTGACTTTATAGGTCCGGTTACCAAGTCATCCTGAGGAAACAAATACATGTTAACAGTCACTTGTGTATTCACCAAGTGTGCAGAATGTTTACCGGCTCATAATAACACAGCTGAAACATGCGCCAATTTGCTTATTAACCATGTATTTTCCAGACTTGGTCTGCCGTTAAGAATTGACTCGGATCAGGGATGTCATTTTACAAGTGAGGTAATGTCTAAGATGTGGAAGATTTTGGGTGTCAAAAGGAAATTACACATTGCCTATTGTCATGAAGATCCTGCCAGTAATCGGCGATCCAGACGCACGGGGACACGGCCACGGGTTCCACTGCGCATGCGCGCTCGTTCACGGGTGCTGTCACGCACGTGCACGCGCGCGCGCGCACTCCTGCTAGTGCCAGGCGGGCTATTTAAACCGGCCTGTCACACTCAATCCCCGATGTCTGCTCTACAGCGTTCCGTGTGCCTTAACCTGATCTGACCTGTGTACTCTGCTATCTGACCCGGCTTCCTGTTAGACCATCCTGCTATCCGCCTGCATCAGACCCTCGTGGCTTGCCTGACCATCCCTCTGTGTAATCCCTGGTACCTCTGCTGCTCGATCGATGCCGACCTCCGGCTTGTTTGACCATCCCTCTGTCTGATACCAGTATCCAGTCTGTTTGCTTGCTGCCTTGTTCCTGGTTCCAGTCCAGCGTTCCAGACTACTACCTGCTGCTTGTTCCTGGTTCCAGTCCAGCGTTCCAGGCTACTACCTGCTGCTTGTTCCTGGTTCCAGTCCAGCGTTCCAGTCTACTACCTGCTGCTTGTTCCTGGTTCCAGTCCAGCGTTCCAGTCTACTACCTGCTGCTTGTTCCTGGTTCCAGTCCAGCGTCCCAAGCTACTACCTGCTGCTTGTTCCTGGTTCCAGTCCAGCGTTTCAGGCTACTACCTGCTGCTTTGTTCCTGGTTCCAGTCCAGCTCTTCAGTCCTGCTTACTTACCTACTGTGGTTCCTGGTCCTCTCTGCATTCCAGTCTCCAGTCTCCTCTTCAGCTTCAGGTTCCAGAGGGTGCCACCACTCCTGAACTTCCGGTGAATGTTGATCCTGCCAGGCACCCATACCACTCCTCACTCCTGGGCCCTCTGTCTCCATTCCAGGGGAACGGGAGTGGGAGCTGTAAGGGATTTCTTTCTCTGCGCTTCAGGCTCAAAACCTACCAGGTACGTGACACCTATCGACCAGCATCTAGTGGATCAGTAGAGCGCTATAACCAGTCCATTGTCAATATCCTAAAGAAGTTTGTCAAGGAATCAGGTAAAGACTGGGACGTGAAGTTACCTTTTGAGTTGATGACAGGTAGGGAAATGGTACTTCCACAACATCTGTTGTATCGTACATCAGATCATAACCTGATCAATGCAGCTACAACACATCAGTACGTGGAAAATCTTCGTCAGCACCTTCAACAAACATTTGCTTTTGCACAGAAGAATCTTGAGAAAGCTGCAATAAGTAATCAAACTTATGATCTCAAAACCACAAAGGAGTATGAAACAGATGATAAAGTGTATCTGTACAATTTTGCTTGGAACCAGGTAAAAGAAAAGAAGTTTCTTCCATCTTGGAAAGGTCCGTACAATACAATTGACAAGATTTCACCTGTGGTATAAAAAATAAGAATGGTCAAAAATTATGGTTTTGTGGATAAATGGGTTTATGTCAATCAATTGCGTGCTTGTCATCCTAGGTCTCAACTAAGAATGCTGGAAGGTTATCTAGAAGAAGAGACTTGATAAGGATCTAAAGAGAATGTGAATGTAATGATTTGACATTGTGATAATTCACTCAACTTACAGATCTTCATATCTTATACTTCTATGCATTAATGTTAATCATATCTAACATAACTAGAAAATGTAAATCTTAATGAATAAGAATATGTATTCATACTTTCTATTTACCTAAATAGAAAAAGATTGACAATCCAGATCGTTGGTTGGTAAAGACAATGATGACTACTGAAGACACATCGATCGTATGGATGGTGTTGATACTTAGTGCTAAATTCCGGACGGAACCTATCATCAAACGGGGTCCTTCATCAGGACTTATGATGCAAGATGGTCCAGGATTCATATTGACAGAAAGAAAGACTTTGTCTCAAAAGATTTTCGTGAGCTTGGATACGAGAATATCCATCGAGAAGAATTATAATATATCCCATTTTCAACTTGTGGAGATGCAAGAATGGTATACTGCACATGTAAACAGGGCTCAGATGAGCGTGCAAGACATCTTAGAACATGCAAGAAAACCATTCATTACCAATCCATGTCAAAACATGAGCGACCAAAGAGATTCATTGGTTTCTTGATTGCCCACATTGTTTTCGCTACACTTGGGATGGTGGTTTCCACCACCACTTCCGCAGTTAATTCTATTTCCACTTTACAGGCTGAAGTAGGAAATTTGAGAGAAAATATTGAATATTTATATCAGGAAATTGAAACTCAAAAGGCTGACATGGAAAAATTGGTGAAAGTGGTTAAAAACATTATAGTTACTACAAGCTTACACTGTGAATTGTTTTCACGGTCTACGGACCTACATAAAGTAATGAACAATTCAAAGATAAACTTTTATTCTTAAGAGATCCCATAATGTTCCATACATTGATGTTTTTAGATGTAGTACAAAATGGGATGAATGACTTACTTCATGGTCACGTTCCATTATATTTTGTTTCTCGATATATGATAAAGAAAATATTGTTTGAATTAGGTGAAGCGGCATTGGAAGAATTCCATGTTAATTTATCTTTTGAAATGGGAAGCGCTTTACCTTTATATATCGATTCAGAGAGAGTGGAGATTTGTTTTCTATTGTCAATACCCTATATGGTTAATAGAAACATATTTCAGATGAAATACATTCATAATGTTGGGACATACCAGGACAATTTTCACGTTAGGATACAGACTCCAGAGATAATTACATATCAATTATTAGAACCTGAAGTGTTTTCAGTTCCAATATTAAGTGAATGTGTTAAATTTAAAGACAATAATTTTCGATGTAAAGGAAAACCTTTTGTATATGATGCATCACAGGCTTTATGTGGGTTGGATTATGTAAAATATGGATCAGAAAAATGTATGGTTACTATTAATAAAACAAATGATTACGCCAGTGCCCAGGCTAAATTAGTTAGAAATAAGTGGTTAGTGAGTATTATGGAAAAGGAGGCAAATGTTTATTATTAAGAATTAATTCAGAATAAAATATATTATTACCTGCTTCAGTAATTATCATTCAAGTACCTAAAGATACTAAAGTCGTTATTGGAGATATTGCACTTCATCCAGCGGGAAATGATGTTTGGGAAAGTGAAATCCTGATTGTGGATGCATTTCTAAGGGCAAGAGATTCCTATGAATCCTGATCCGCAATTTTTACTGGATAATAAACCTAATCATACAATCGAGTTATTGGTAAAGAAAGATAATTTAACTATAAATACTTTGAAATATTAATGACATGATCATCAGATGTTATTCCTGAATGTTGGAATAAGTATATCTGAAATAGTGACATATATATTAACAATAGGATGTGTCCTTTGGTTAATATTCTTATATAAAAAAATCCATCAATTAAAATCCAAAGTAGATAATAATATTCCTTTATCAATATGGATAAAAAGAGAAAAACATTATTCAATTTGAAAAAGAATAAATTATTTATGGCCATATCTTTTAAAGAATTATGATATTTCTTCAGACCTTGTTCCCAGATATGTCTAAGGTTGCTCAGCTGAATATCATGAGAAAAAAAAAGGGGGGGGGGGGATTTGTCAGAACTATTAAGTTTGGAAAATAATTTTGGAAAGGGAAGAAGATCTGGAGAGCTGGGAGTTCAGGGATATCGAGGAAAAGGTTGTTCCTTTGGGAGATACAGCAGACCTCTTCTCAAACAAAAGAGCTCAAAAGTTTTGGTAAAGTATAGATCATATATTCTGTATGCAATAGATGGTTTTAACATGTCCAGGATGGGGCCATTCCAGTTTTGGTAGTGTTGATTGGATCTAAGAGATTTTTAACTGCAGTATGAAATCTTACGGATGCAATTAAAGAGAAAATCATGTACATAGATGTATATATATCTCACAATACTAAATTGAGTTTTAGTGAATTTTTCCTAGTTTTAGGATATGTTTAAGCAGAAAATGCATTAGAGATAATTACTTGCCTTAACCACTTCAGCCCCGGAAGGATTTACCCCCTTCCTGACCAGAGCACTTTTTACAATTTGGCACTGCGTCGCTTTAACTGCTAATTGCGCGGTCATGCAATGCTGTACCCAAACGAAATTTGCGTCCTTTTCTTCCCACAAATAGAGCTTTCTTTTGATGGTATTTGATCACCTCTGCCGTTTTTATTTTTTGCGCTATACACGGAAAAAGACCGAAAATTTTGAAAAAAAATGATATTTTCTACTTTTTGTTCTAAAAAAAATCCAATAAACTCAATTTTAGTCATACATTTAGGCCAAAATGTATTCGGCCACATGTCTTTGGTAAAAAAAATGTCAATAAGTGTATATTTATTGGTTTGCGCAAAAGTTATAGCGCCTACAAACTAGGGTACATTTTCTGGAATTTACACAGCCTTTAATTTATGACTGCCTATGTCGTTTCTTGAGGTGCTAAAATGGCAGGGCAGTACAAAACCCCCACAAATGACCCCATTTTGGAAAGTAGACACCCCAAGGAAATTGCTGAGAGGCATGTTGAGCCCATTGAATATTCATTTTTTTTGTCCCAAGTGATTGAATAATGACTAAAAAAAAAAAAAAAAAAATTACAAAAAGTTGTCACTAAATGATATATTGCTCACACAGGCCATGGGCATATGTGGAATTGCACCCCAAAATACATTTAGCTGCTTCTCCTGAGTTTTGAAAATGGAAAAAAGAAAAAAAAAATTTTTCTTTCTCGTCTTCCTTTATTTTCAAAAACAAATGAGAGCTGCAAAATACTCACCATGCCTCTCAGCAAATAGCTTGGGGTGTCTGCACGTTTGTGCGCAATTTTAAAGCATGTCATGTTTGGTATCCATGTACTCGGCCTAAGATCATCTTTTTTATTTCAGCAAACATTTGGGCAATATAGTGTGTTTTAGTGCATTAAAATTTAAAAAAGTGTGTTTTTTCCCCAAAAAATGCGTTTGAAAAATCGCTGCGCAAATACTGTGTGAAAAAAAAAAATGAAACACCCACCATTTTAATCTGTAGGGCATTTGCTTTAAAAAAATATATAATGTTTGGGGGTTCAAAGTAATTTTCTTGCAAAAAAAAATTATTTTTTTATGTAATCAAAAAGTGTCAGAAAGGGCTTTGTCTTCAAGTGGTTAGAAGAGTGGGTGATGTGTGAAATAAGCTTCTAAATGTTGTGCATAAAATGCCAGGACAGTTCAAAACCCCTCCAAATGACCCCATTTTGGAAAGTAGACACCCCAAGCTATTTGCTGAGAGGCATGTCGAGTCCATGGAATATTTTATATTGTGACACAAGTTGCGGGAAATCACTAGCACGATGGAAACATTCATAGAACACAATGTTCAGCCTCTCTTGTCCCAACTGATGGCTAAATGCGCAGCGTGGCGTACCCTCCCACTGAGTCAGTAGAGTCAATCTGCTGAAGATGGTATATCTCCCGAAATTCTTATATTACTTCTGAAATACCCCTTCGCGCATTCCCAGGGCCTTTTTCAGGCATCTTGAGGGTATCATGACCTTGTTTGTGTGGGCTGGGAGACCACCCAGAGTGGTAAAACGTATACTGTACCTTCCTCTCTCTGCAGGAGGCTTAGCAATGCCCAACTTCCTCATATACTACTGGGTGGAAGTCCTGGTCATGGTCAGATGGTGATTTTCCCAGCCCAGGCAGAACCCGGCGGTGAGACTAGAGGCGGCTATACTAGGGTCCTACGCGGCATTGATCAACCTTGCATTTAGGGGACTCAACACGATCTGACAGTACCTATGAAGACGACGCTTAGGGCATGGAAAGAGGCCAGGGCAGTTTATCGCAAGCCAAATTGTGCATCCCCACACACTCAACTATGGGGTAACCCCACAGTACACCATTTGAATGACATTCCGGACCCATCATACTGGGCTGGGCGGGGGATAACCACCCTGAGACACGTTATAAAAGACGGGAAACTTATGCCCTTTACGGAACTGAAACGCACATATTCTCTTCCCAACACCTCAGAATTCAGGTTCTGGCAACTAAGACATGCCATGAAGGCTCAGTTCCTGGAGGCATTGACACTCAAGTCTAACTCCATCGAGCGCCTGCTCATTTCCAGTGTAATTGAAAAACCCCTCTCCACCCTCTACCTATACCTGACGGTAGCTTATGACACTAGACCCACGCACACATTCGACAAATGGAGGGAGGACATTCCGGCCCTGGGAGAAGACGAATGGAAGGACTGTATATAGACCTTTATCCCATCCATGATAGCGGCCAAGGATAGATTTATCCAGTTGAAGTTCATCCATAGGGTGTACTACACCCCACATAGAATGGCCAACATATACCCGAACTTAGACCCTTCATGCCCCAGATGCAACACAGGTGTAGGCACATTCTGGCATATGGTGTGGGCCTGCCCTAAAATCCAGACCTACTGGGAACACGTAGCAGGGAAACTGAGCGAACTGCTGGGGACTATGGTGCCAAGGGAACCAATGGTGCTGCTGCTGAGATACTTGGGGGAAGTTGAGAGGGACAGGTATGCTAAACTCTGCATTACTTTCTCACTGTTCTATGCCAGGAGGGAGATAACAATACCCTGGAAGTCAGCCGAACCCCCCCACACTGAAATCCTGGCAAAAGGTGGTTGATTCAGTACTACCCCTGTACAAGCTCACCTACGAGAACAGGCAGTGCCCAGCTAAATTTGACAAGGTGTGGTCTGCATGGGTGGATGCGAGTGGGTGAGGGGCCGGAGAGATGGGGGACCAAGTGATGGATTCCCCCCTTTTCCAGATGGGGGTTACCCACCCCCCTCCCACCAGTGACACCTAACCATACCAAATGAAAACTATTTTAAATACAAGGGCTATGTAACTGAAGGCCCCCCCCCTCCAGGGGGGAGAGATTGAGTACCCTAATGGTATTGTGGACCAGGCCTAGACGGGAATATACTTGGGAATTATCACCGGTTGAGAAATGGTAGAAATTATATTTTCATGGATTTGTAGGATGCTAAATATGGATATTTCAAGCTGATACTGTAACTAAAAAATATTTGATTGTCGGAAGCTGACTGTATTGTAATACTGATTTGTTAAATAAAAAACTTTTCAGTTAAAAACAATTTATGTTTGTAATGCATTCTGGTGAAGATCATACATGAAATTAGCTAGATCAGTAGTGGAACCAGTCCACAGCATCAAAACATCATCTATATACCTATTCCACATCAGGATAAAATCCCAATATTTGGCGTACTGTCGTCAGAGAAGAGCATACGTTCCCACCCCCCCAGGTACAGGTTGGCATACGGTGGGGCACAAGAAGTCCCCATCACAACCCCCTGCACCTGGAGGTAGTGGGAATTGTTGAAGGTAAAGACATTGCCTGTCAAAATGTGCTCTAAAATGGAAAGGATATATTTACTAAAGGACCATGAATCCTGAGTCCTCTCACTTAGAAAGTCCTGTGTGACAGACAGACCCAAAGAATGTGGAATGCTGCTGTACAGGGCTTCGATATCAATAGCTACCAGGATGGTATCCATCGGTACTTGAATATTCTCCAGACGTCGCAAAAGATCTGGTGTGTCCTGGACATAAGAAGGAAGTGAAGCAACATGGGAGCGGAGGTATTGGTCAACTAGTTGACTAGCCTGTTCAATATATGCACCGTTCCCAGATATAATTTGCCTTCCAGGGGGACACACCAGATCTTTATGGGTCTTGGGAAGTGAATAAAAAGTGGGCATGGCTGGGTGTTTAACGAGAAGAGCCTTGTATAGATCTTTGGTAATGACTCCTTGATGAAAAGAGTCCAAAAGAAGTAAGTGAAATTCATCCTGAACTTTACTAGCATGTTCTTCAGAGTTTTTTTATACCATTCCTCATTATCCAGGATCCTGCTACACATGTCCACATATTGAACTGTGTCCATGAGGAAAATATTGCCCCCTTTATCTGAGGGTTTAATAATAAATCCCTCTTGTGCACATAGTTTCTGTAAAGCCTGTTTCGGGACAGGGGACAAATTGTCCACATTGTGAGGATATATTTGTAACTTTTCAATTTCTTTTGTGACCTGTGTAACAAAAGCAAAGGATATTTGGATTTGTTTGTAATGGGGGAAATTTTACTGATTTCTTTTTTATAGCAATATGTGAAATATTGTTGGTAGGGGCATTGGGAACAACATCCCACTCCAAAACTTGCGAATTCTGTGATTGCTGCTCATATCTTTCATTTTCTTCCAAGAGATCTGTCAGATCTCTTAGTTCTCGAAAATCCCTCACTGAAAAGGTTTTCCATTGATCTCTAAGCTTCTTATCTTTATCCCTTCTCTTTCTCTCTTGATCAAATGGGTACTTATAGGTCAGCTTGCAGGCAAACAAATTTAGATCCTTAATGGTCTCAAATTGGTCTATTTCCTGAGTGGGGCAGAAAGTTAAACCCAGGCCTAATACTTCTATTTCTGTAGTGGTCAAATTGTAATCTGACAAGTTGATTACATTCACAATGTCATTTCTTGAGGGGTGTTAACTATAAATGGGTCCAAGTTGCTGCTCACTTTCCTTTCTTTTGGTGGAGGAGCCACCCCCTCGTTTGGGCCGGAAAAAACCGAAGGTGTAATAGTGCCGGAAAGAGAAGAGGATTGTGCAGAACTTGACTTCCGCTGTCGTGTTCAACTACATGTACAGAGGATTTATGAGCAGATGTACCCAAGGTCTCCTCATTGGGGTTGGATCTACTGTGTTCATGTGAGCCCGCTGGGTGCGAGTTGTCGAGAAGTCTTTTCTTACCACCTCGTGTGTGTCCATTCCCATGATTAAAAGGTTTCTTTTGGGGATTACGATTTCTTCTATGAGATCTAGCTGTACCTTGTGAAAAGCCAGAGTTATTAGAGGCATTAGACAAATCGGAGTCCCTAATTTCCTGTTCATTCTGATTTCCAGGTTGCTGTGCCCCCTGACGCCAACCCTGAGAGCGTCTCAAATTCAGAAGAGACCATCTATACGATTGATGATTTGCAAATATTTTTTTGTCTCTTGCAAATTTTTGCTCTTTATTTTTAATTAGTTCAGAGTTGAACTGTTCAAGGTGATTACTTAATACTTTAACCTTAACATTGTATAGGGGGTGTGAGCATAACAGTTGATTTTGGGCATAAAGTTGTTTAATTTCTCCACCAACCTCTTTAATATTTTTCATGTATTCAGTAACCAGCAGTTCCATCTTTTTTTGGTGCATCTCTGCAGGTTTTGTTCCCGTGCATTTCTAAAAGCAGGAGACATATTAGGTAGATTAGGAAATATTTGTATCCTTAAACCACTCGGGTTTATGTCCTCATCAATATATCTAGTCAAAAATTTGTAATGCCAATATAGGCCAGATTTTTTCTCTGATGCTTTACATAGTTTATGCATGAAAACCTCTAACTCCACGAATTGCACCTTCTTGCCCCAAACGGTTCTTTTGAATTTTGAGTATTCAACCATCCCATGCTGTGCCAACATAGTCCGCCATGAAGAAAAAACGCGGCCTGTACCGTAGTCAGACAGTGAACATGAAAGTCAAAAAATGGGTATTTACTACCCTGAACATAGGAAAGGAAGACCCTCACCATGCCAACATCCAAAATTTATATATAAGGACTGAACAAGTAACAAAAATTGGTGTACTTTGTGGGCACATAATGAGAGGGAGAATCAATAAAAAGGTATAAATTTTATTACAGCATAATTAAAAAACATATAAACAACATACAAACAACACCCTGTATGGACAGTTACCAGTTACCCAATAATGCAGATACAGAGGGCTGGATCTAAGGTACAAGGATTGGTCTGGTAATATATCAAAGTGAAAAAGAGATTTTTGATCCAGCAATGCCTCCAAAAAACTTGCTCGTTGACGCATTTCACTAAAATATTAGCTTCCTCAGGACAGATACTGGGTAGGTGCTGGTATATCGATGGCATGCAGAGTAAGTGCTTTGCATATATAAAGACGCCTAAATGCAGATACAAATGAAAAGAAAAAGAAGGGACATAAGGACCCACCTGAGAATGTGAATATTGCACTTCTCCCAAAAGGGGAGACCTATTATTAAGGCTCAGCCAAATGTTGTCGCATAAGCAGGGGAAAAGTTATATCCCTATAACAGAAACAATTATATAGAGTAAATATCCGATCAAAGAATGATGTCACAGAATGGTTTGCTAGAAAGGCTATCAGAAATACGGCTTACCCTTTGACACTGCACCAGTGTGTACAGCTTTCCTTTCTGTCTGTAAACCAAACTCATGTATAACGTCGTCATGTGATCATGGTCATGTGACCATGTACGTCCACCTCTTATAAAGGGGCGTGGAGGTAACAAGAGGGGCGTGGCAGCTCATGTATGGTGCCAAGAAAAACCCACGTGGCGTATAGCATCGTCAAATGATCATGGTCACGTGATCTTGGTCATGTGATCGCATCTGCGCCTTAAATAGTTGTATATGTCAGGCAGGTGGGCAAAAATCAGCAGGAAATGAGGAGGTACTCGGAGCTGTGTAATCACACTTATCCATATAAGTGCACCTCCACAAAAAACTCCGCTCCTAAAAAATAGACGGATATATACAGCTACTCACGGTAGATCATGTGCGGCAGAAGGCGCAGTGATGTGCCACATGACCCACCTGAGAATGTGAATATTGCACTTATCCCAAAAGGGGAGACCTATTATTAAGGCTCAGCCAAATGTTGCCGCATAAGCAGGGGAAAAGATATATCCCTATAACAGAAGCAATTATATAGAGTAAATATCTGATCAAAGAAAGGTGTCACAGAATGGTTTGCAAGAAAGGCTATCAGAAATACGGCTTACCCTTTGACACTTCACCAGTGTGTACAGCTTTCCTCTCTGTGTGTAAACCAAACTCATGTGCAGTCCCTCTTATAAAGGGGCATGGAGGTAACAAGAGGGGCGTGGGGGTACGTCACGTGACATATAACGTCATCACGTGATTGTGGTCATGTGATCGTGGTCATGTGACCATGTGCATCCCCCTCTTATTAAGGGGCGTGGAAGTAACAAGAGGGGCATGGCAGCGCGAGTATGGCGCCAAGAAAAAACCATGTGACGTGACATATAACATCGTCATGTGATCGTGGTCATGTGATCGTGGTCATGTGATCGCATTCGTGTCTTAAATAGTTGTATATGCCAGGCAAATATCAGTAGGAAATGAGGAGGTGCACGGGGCAGTGTGATCACACCTATCAATATAAGTGCACCTCCACGAAAAACTCCGCCCCTAATAAATGGACAGATATATACAGCTACTCTCGGTAGATCAAGTGCGGCAAATGACGCAGTGACGTGCCGCATGACCATTGCGCACACGCCCCGCCGCATCAACGTGCCACGTGACGCATGAATGCAATCCAGGAACACAGCAACATCAAAGTGCGACGCAACATCTACAAATGCTCACATCTCAAACTTCTCCCTCAAAAACAGCAGCAAAGCCAGAGTCAGATGCGGACATACAAACCCAACAAGGAAGGCACACCCCATTAAAAAAGACCTCCAGCCAACAAGTAATTAAAAAAAACAGGCAAGCACAATAACAACTTAGACATAGATGCACAAAAAAAAAATTCACATAACAGGACCATTGCGGTTAGGATAAGAAATTATCATTGCACCACAAAGCAGAGCAGTTTTAAATATACTGTTTCAAATAGCAATATGGACAAGTATGAATCTATTCCCATAGAAAATAAGGGTATGGATATTTTTACAGAAATGGTTTATAGCTTATAGCAACATTAAGACCAGGGACAGTAGTAGCAGCCAGGGTGTGAGTTCATTGTAATGTGTTCTAATGCTGCAAATTTGGCTACGCTGCTGTTACCAGGGTGCATTTGATTTACATGTCATCCTATTGGTGTCAGAAGTTGATTACTGTTAATATAATATATATGATCTTTGATTTGACGCCAAAAAGCTTGTTTGGTTTTGCCCACATAGAAACTGCCACATTCATAAAACATAATGTACACCACGCCCTCCGCCTGACAGTTGACATGGTGCACAGTAGAATGTAGCCTGCCGTTTGGCAAATACGTTGCATGGTTTTCGTATACCCATGGGCAAAAAAGCGCATGAACTGCATTGCCAGGTTCCTCTCGAGGTGGTGTCCTCACTAGCTTCCTCCGAGAAATGGCTTTGTGTCAGTCTGTCCCTGAGCGATCTTGCCTTCCTGAAGGTAATGTTTGGTTTAGCACCTGTACAGTATATTTACAGAGGATGGGATCATTAGTGAGAAGATACCAATGTTTCTTACGTATTACCAGTATACATGAGTGTTGACGATTTTTTTTTTCTACATGGCGGACTATGTTGGCACAGCAGGGGATGGTTGGATGCTCAAAATTCAAAAGAACTGTTCGGGGCAAGAAGGTGCATCTGTGGAGTTGAAAGTTTTCATGGATAAACTATATAAAGCATTAGAAAAAAAAATCTGGCCTATATTGGCATTGCAAGTTTTTGACTAGATATATTGATGAGGACATAAACCCGAGTGGTTTAGGGTACAAATATTTCCTAATCTACCTAATATGTCTCCTGCTTTTAGAAATGCATGGGGACAAAACCTGCAGAGATGCACCAAAAAAATGATGAAACTGCTGGTTGCTGAATACATGAAAAGTATTAAAAGGTCGATGAAGAAATTAAACAACTTTATGCCCAAAATCAACTATTATGCTCACACCCCCTATACAATGTTAAGGATAAAGAATTAAGTGATCATCTTAACAAGTTCAACTCTGAACTAATTAAAAATAAAGAGCAAAAATTTGCAAGAGACAAATGCATTTGCAAATCATCAATCATATAGATGGTCTCTTCCAAATTCGAGACGCTCTCGAGTTTGGCGTCAGGGGGCACAGCAACCTAGGAATCAGAATGAACAGGAAATTAGGGAAATCGTAATCTCCAAAAAAAAACCTTTAAATCATGGGAATGGACACACACAAGGTGGTAAGAAAAGACTTCTCGACGACTCGCACCCGGGGGTTCACATGAAAACACTAGATCCAACCCTAATGAGGAGACCTTGGATACATCTTCTCATAAATCCTCTGCACATGTAGTTAAACACGATAGGGGTAAGTCAAGTTCTGCACAATCTTCTTCTCTTTCCAGCACCATTACACCTTCATTTTTTTCCGGCACAAATGAGGGGGTGGCTCCTTCACCAAAAGAAAGGAAAGTGAGCAGCAACTTGTACCCATTTATAGTTAAGACCCCTCAAGAAATTACATCTTGAATGTAATTAACTTGTCAGATTACAATTTGACCACTGCAGAAATAGAAACATTAGGCCTGGGCTTAAATTTCTGCCCCACTCAGGAAATAGACCAATTTGAGACCATTAAGGATCTAAATTTGTTTGCCCACAAGCTGACCTATAAGTACCCCTTTGATCAAGAGAGAAAGAGAAGGGATAAAGATAAGAAGCTTAGAGATCAATGGACAACCTTTTCAATGAGGGATTTTGGAGAACTAAGAGATCTGACAGATCTCTTGGAAGAAAATTAAAGATTTGAGCAGCAATCACAGAATTTTGGAGCGGAATGTTGTTCCCAATGCCCCTACCGACAATATTTCACATATTGTTATGAAAAAGAAATCAGAAAAATTTCCCCCATTACAAACAAATCCAAATATCCTGGCTTTTGTTACACAGGTCACAAAAGAAATTGAAAAGTTACAAATATATCCTCACAATGTGGACAATTTGTCCCCTGTCCAGAAACAGACTTTACAGAAACTATATGCACAAGAGGGAATTATTATTAAACCCTCAGATAAAGGGGGCAATATTGTCCTCATAGACATAGTTCAATATGTGGCCATGTGTAACAGGATCCTGGATAATGAGGAGTGGTATAAAAAATCTCTGAAGAACATGCTAGTAAAGTTCAGGAGGAATTTCACTTACTTCTTTTGGACTCTTTTCTTTAAGGAGTCATTACCAAAGATCTATACAAGGTACTTCTCGTTAAACACCCCGTCATGCCCACTTTTTATTCTCTTCCCAAGACGCATAAAGAACTGGTGTGTCCCCCTGGAAGGCAAATTATATCTGGGAATGGTGCATATACTGAACAGGCTAGTCAACTAGTTGACCAATACCTCTGCTCCCATGTTGCTTCACTTTCTTCTTATGTCTAGGACACACCAGATCTTTTGCGACAACTGGAGAATATTCAAGTATCGATGGATACCATCCTGGTAGCTATTGATATCGAAGCCTGGTACAGCAGAATTCCACATTCTTTGGGCCTGTCTGTCACACAGGACTTTCTAAGTGAGAGGACCCAGGATTCATGGTACTTTAGTAAATGTATCCTTTCCATTTTAGAGCACATTTTGACAGGCAATGTCTTTACCGTCAACAATTCCCACTACCTCCAGGTGCAGGGGGTTGCAATGGGGACTTCTTGTGCCCCATCGTATGCCAACCTGTACCTGGGGGGGTGGGAATGTATGCTCTTCTCTGACAACAGGTACGCCAATTATTGGAATATGTGGAATAGGTATATAGATGACGTTTTGATGCTGTGGACTGGTTCCACTACTGATCTAGCTGATTTCATGTATGATCTAGACCAGAATGCATTTAATTTCAAATTTACTATGCATCAAAGCAAGAAATCCATCCCCTTTCTGGATTTCACAGTTGGGATTGAAGGTGATGGGAATATTAACACAACTTTATATTGAAAGGAGACAGCGGGGAACACCATTTTACATGCTAGTAGTTTTCATCCGACCCCTCTCATCAATAGTATCCCTTACAGGCAATATCTCAGGTTGCAGGAAGCAGATGCACTACGGATGAAATTGTCCATGTCATGTATCAGGTGTGACCAGAGCTGTGTGGACAGCAACAGAGGAAACCAAACGCATGTAAGGTGAAAATATTATAATTTATTAAATATAAGTGAAAATATATAAATACAACCACCTCCAATATCACACACTGCACAATAAACCAATACCAGAGACCCACAAACAATAACAGTCAGACGGGTATATACATAAAAATGGGGAATACCAGAATCATAAACGTAGCCAGGCCAGGGTCACCAAAGAGAGATCAGCAGATGGGGGACAGGCAACAAATAGGAGAGGATGGATGGATAAGGCTGCAGGGCAAGGGTAAAGGTAACAGGGTTATAGAAGGGACAGGTACAAGTACAGGGCACAGGGCGGGCAGCAGACAGAGACACATCAGGCTGGGCAGCAGACAGAGGCACATCAGGCTCAACAGCGGACAGAAGCACATAAGGCTGGGCAGCGGACAGAGGCATATCAGGCTGGGCAGCAGACAGAGGCACATCAGGCTGGGCAGCAGACAGAGGGACATCAGGCTGGGCAGCAGACAGAGGCACATCATGCTGGGCAGCAGACAGAGGCACATCAGGCTGTGCAGCAGACAGAGGCACATCAGGCTGGGCAGCAGACAGGGGCACATCAGGCTGGGCAGCAGACAGAGGCACATCAGGCTGGGCAGCAGACAGAGGCACATCAGGCTGGGCAGCAGACAGAGGCACATCAGGCTGGGCAGCAGACAGGGGCACATCAGGCTGGGCAGCAGAAAGAGGGACATTAGGCTGGGCAGCAGACAGAGGCACATCGGGCTGGGCAGCAGACAGAGGGACATCGGGCTGGGCAGCAGACAGAGGCACATCAGGCTGGGCAGCAGACAGGGGCACATCAGGCTGGGCAGCAGAAAGAGGGACATTAGGCTGGGCAGCAGACAGAGGCACATCAGGCTGGGCAGCAGACAGAGGGACATCGGGCTGGGCAGCAGATAGAGGCACATCAGGCTGGGCAGCAGACAGAGGCACATCAGGCTGGGCAGCAGACAGAGGCACATCAGGCTGGGCAGCAGACAGAGGCACATCAGGCTGGACAGCAGACAGAGGCATATCAGGCTGGGCAGCAGGCTCTGGGTCATCTAGTTGAGCAGCAGGCTCTGGGTCATCTGGCGGGGCAGCAGGCTCCGGGTCGTCTGGCTGGGCAGCGGGCTCCGGGTCACCTAGCTGGGCAGCGGGTTCTGGGTCATCTGGCTGGGCAGCGGGCTCTGGGTCATCTGGCTGGGCAGCAAGCTTCGGGACCTCTGGCTGGGCAACAGGTTCTGGTATGTCTGACTGGGTAGCAGGCTCCAGGTCATCTGGCTGGGCAGCGAGCACCGTATCAGCAGGCTGGGCAGCGAGCACCGGCCCAACAAGCTGGGTAACAGGCACTGGCCCAGTAGGCTGGATAACGGGCACCGGCTCAGCAAGCTGGGTGACGGGCACCGACTCAGCAAGTCGGATGACAGGTACTGGCTTAACAGGCCGGGTGACGGACACCAGTTCAGCAGACTGGGTAGGGGGCACCAGCCCCACAGGCTGGGTAATGGGCACTGGAGAGGAGGACTGGAATATGGCAGGGAAGAGGGAACAGTGGCTAGAGGAAGTTTTTGTACCCCTACCATTTCACAAAAAGAAAGTGTCATAATGTTAAAAAACCACTGGAGACGGCTTGGGACAGATCCTTTATTAAAAATAAAAAAATAAAAAATAAAAAATAAATTCCAGCGATGTAATCCAATAAATCCATGCTCCTACTCCAGCGATGTAATCCAATTCTTGTTCTCCAGCGATGGATGATCTCCAGTGACTCCAGCGAGGAATATGCACAGGATCCTAGCAAGTGGGTGTGGTGCTGCGCTAATAAATGAACAAATATATAAGTGAAAGACGTGTTACAATGTTGATGAGTCTGAAGCTAGTCACCTAATGTGAGCATGGAGTGTGTATCATAATCAAACACCCTCTAACAAATTGCAAGATCTAAATGATAATAAAAACTAATCTAGAAAAGTAAATAAATAAATTGAATCAAAGTGCCCGGACTACGAGAAATTGCAATAACATCAGCATAAATAGTATAAGGCATGCAGTGTCAGACTTATCAGATAGTGCATAAATAAGCATGTGGGTGACTAAGAAAGTAGTAACACAATATACAAATAACAGAAAATAAAAACGAAAGAGTAAAATGTTACACTGTACGTCCGGAGAGATCACAAAACCTGTGACAATACACTAAAGTGTCCAGTGCAGACAATCAGTGCTCAAAAATGCATAAAAACATATATTCAGTCCAGAAAAAGTGGCTTGTGCAACAGAAAAATCTCCAATGGCTCATCAATCCTCAAAGTGCAAAACATTGAGATAGTGCAAGCAGCAAACTTGATTCTAAGACCAATCACTTGAATAGGTGAGAAGTGTGAAGTGTATAGATCGCAGAGATACTCAGTCCTCTTTGTGCAGCAATCCTACACTGGTAGATAATGGCCCCTTACCTCATTATGTCTCTATATGCCTCAGGTCCTCAGGGGGCATGGCGGCCAAGAGAGGAAAAGGATGCCATATAGTGTAGTATTTTTTAAAACATATAAGCTTTATTGACAGTAAAAAAAGGCGTGGGGACAGGCACCTTCCACTGTCAGAAGTGTACGAGCTCGCTGCTCGTTTGGTTATATGCGCCCTCTGCTATTTTAATGTGTGAGTACCTTTTTTTACTGTCAATAAAGCTTATATGTTTTAAAAAATACTACACTATATGGCATCCTTTTCCTCTCTTGGCCGCCATGCCCCCTGAGGACCTGAGGCATATAGAGACATAGTCCGGGACCCAGGACCAACCCCCATAGGAGCTGTCATAAGCGGTGATTGATTTATGCTGTAACCTTAGTATAATGAGGTAAGGGGCCATTATCTACCAGTGTAGGATTGCTGCATGAAGAGGACTGAGTATCTCTGCGATCTATACACTTCACACTTCTCACCTATTCAAGTGATTGGTCTTAGAATCAAGTTTGCTGCTTGCACTATCTCACTGTTTTGCACTTTGAGGATTGATGAGCCATTGGAGATTTTTCTGTTGCACAAGCGACTTTTTCTGGACTGTATATATGTTTTTATGCATTTTTGAGCACTGATTGTCTGCACTGGACACTTTAGTGTATTGTCACAGGTTTTGTGATCTCTCCGGACGTACAGTTTAACATTGTACTCTTTCGTTTTTATTTTCTGTTATTTGTATATTGTGTTACTAATGTCTTAGTCACCCACATGCTTATTTATGCACTATCTGATAAGTCTGACACTGCATGCCTTATACTATTTATGCTGATGTTATTGCAATTTCTCGTAGTCCGGACACTTTGATTCAATTTATTTATTTACTTTTCTAGATTAGATATATTATCATTTAGATCTTGTAATTTGTTAGAGGGTGTTTGATTATGATACACACTCCACGCTCACATTAGGTGACTAGCTTCAGACTCATCAACATTGTAACACGTCTTTCACTTATGTATTTGTTCATTTATTTGGATTAGCGCAGCACCACACCCACTTGCTAGTTTACGTTTTTATTAGGGGCCAGGTTGAACCCTAGCCGGTGCAAGCGGCTTTTCCCCTTCAGTACTATACTTATTACATGGTAGCGCGGGAATAATACACTCTACAATGCACAGGATCCTGCCTCCACCAGTATTAACCCTCCAAAGGGTTAATAGGTAACTATAGATTCTGTCTATTTTCAGGTACTTTGTTGGAAACACTTATAGTAGGAATCTGTGACCACTTACCTCTGTGTGTGATCTATATTCTAACATTTTTATATCCTCAATCTATATGACTGTTATACATCAGGTGAGAGCTATTCTAGTATAATCTGCCTTTGACTTGGGGAGTTTCTTATTTCAATCAAATGTATAGGTGCATCATATTCCATAATGCATATTTTTTTGTTTCATTTAGTGGTACCTACCATAGACCACATGACATGAGTGCACTTTATTACTGCACACATATATATATAAAATTTGAAACTTTGTCTTTCCGGTTGTCTGTGTAGTTTTGTGAGGTTCTCCCATACCCTCAGCCACAAGTTTACCAGGCAAGAATATATGTTGTTATGTCTATATGTACTTGGTTTTTGTGTATATGTACTCATCCTGGAGAAATGATGCAATAACTATTGTTCTACTTACATAGATATATACTACATTAAATACTTATACATGTACTTCTTTTTTTTAAATATAGCAGCACCTACCCAGTATCTGTCCTAAGGAAGCTAATATTTTAGCGAAACACGTCAACGAGCAAGCTTTTTGGAGGCATTGCTGGATCAAAAATCTCTTTTTTACTTTACTATATTACCAAACCAATCATTGTACCTTAGATCCAGCCTTCTGTAACTGCATTATTGGGTAACTGTTAACTGTGTCCATACAGGGTGTTGTTTGTATGTTGTTTATATGTTTTTTAATTATGCTGTAACAAAATGTATAACTTTTTATTGATTATCCCTCTCATTATGTGCCTAAATTTTAGATTGTTACTTATTTCCATAAATATAAAATTGTTTTAATATCTCAGTATAAACATCTGACAGATCTATCAAAGGAACTCATCTGGACTGACCATAGCATACACTTGGCAGTCCCTTGGGTGTATTTGATATTCTAAGGGTATTCACATAACTGTTTTTGAGTGCTGTATTCATGCAGAAATTCCAACTTGTTGTAATATTATGTTATTTTATTAGGACTTTATGTCCTTTTTACCCGGTGTTTGTACCAATAAAAGTGTATTTTGCCTTTTAAACATACTCTACATGTTGTTCTGCCTTAACAGTCCATGAGGTAATAGACCTGTTTTCCTCTGAAGAAGTATTTTTTTATTTTAAACCTTTCAACTTTTTTTACTTATAACATGTCTATGTAGATCTGACTGCTCACTACCTTGGACTATCTAGCAGTTTCCTCCATATTACCTTAGAGACCAAGCCTTGATTTCATAGTATAGGGATTGACAGTAATGTTTTCTTCAGAAAATGGATCCTGCTTTAGGTGCCAACCTTGGCGTGAAGTGCAACATATGTAGTTAGCCTCAGGGTGCTATAAAGGTCCAGGACTGTGGTCCATTTCTGTGATTCCCAGACCCTGAAGACTCCATGCATGAGTTATAGCGGTTCCCTTATTCAGACATGCAAAACCCTATCCAGATCGACCTCCATTCCATCGATACCTCATTGGGGATAGCCTCAATTAGCAATGGCAGATCACAGGTGCAAGGTAGCTGGGACAGTGGCAGACTGCCTACATAAAGATCAAAACACTGCTCAGGGTGAGAGCTGTGCCCTTGTCCCAGAGCAGTGTCACTGCTCCTCTCTTCTGACTCTAGCTCCCTCTCGGGCATGCACCATATGACCTATTTGGCAAAAGCAGATTTCTCTGCCACTATGTCTGAATTCCTTGGAAAATATTTGGCTCTTCTAGAACCTTCTATTTCCAGAAGCCAGGAATGCTATATAACCAAGATTCCACTGAATCTGTTCAGGAATCAGTGTCAGAACCTCTATTACTTATGGATATTATGGAGGAAAGCATTTGTGACCTTAATTTTGTAACAGAGACCACATAGAAATTTCTTCCCCTGAATTTTATGAGGTACAAGCAATGGGTTCTTGCCAAATGCTCTAAAGTGGACAAACTGATTGATGCAATACTCACTAGTCTTCGCTTAGCAGCACCTGACTCTCCCAGCCAAAACAATCCCCTATGGGCACTAGTGGCCGGCTAAGTGAAGATATCCCATTGAATGCAAATGTTGAGTGTGAAGAAGAAGATAATTCTATCATGTAGAGCAGGAATGTTAGGTAGACCCCATTTTTATTCTTTTATTGAAAACTCTTTATAACCAACTGGTCACTCAAATGTTCTGTGAGCTGTAGGTTTATTTTAGGGAGTTCCCTGACACTCGAAAGCTATTACAAGGGTTCCCTCAATGAAAAACAGTCAAGAAAGGCTGGTCTGGAGAAAATACAGAATCCTGTTTTAAATTCAATAGTGATATAAGATTTATGCACATCCCAAGACTCTGCTCTTTGTTACACTGACTGATTTAGAACTGCTGTAAATGTGAACAATCTCCAATATTCCTGGATTAAATCTCAAAGCAAAATAGGTCACGCTCACACGCCTCTAAATAAAGAAGCAGCGAGTAAGGGAAGTAATGGGTCTCTGCATTACTGTGACCTGTACAAATATCTCCCTGCCCATTGTTGCGTGGGAAGTCTCTATCTAATATCAGCACATCTTGTTCCAAAAAACAAACCCTTAGAGAAGGTTCTGTAACGTCTATATGTTTGAGAGCCTTTAATTACAATTGTGTACTTATTGCATATTTGGATTTTCTCTGTAATGTGCTTTCCTGCTATTTTGATGTCCATCCTGTCATACTCTAGACATCTGGATATCTAAAAAAACAATGTCATGCAGGCGGTGTGCAGATTGAATGAAAAGTATTTCAAAAGATAATAGCTATTTTATCATTTCTAACTTAAATCATTTTTCTGTTTTTGTGTTTTTAACACTTTAATGGAAAAATAAAGATAATGGCTTTAAATTAGATTGCATATTATGAAAACTTTAGGTTGCAAGGTCAAGCTATATATCACACATTGACCTGCAACAGTGCTGATTGGTCTAGCACTATAACATGTATAGTGCTTTCCCCTGCAGGAGTTGCTGAAGATGATGGGTTTTCTGTTCTGCTGCGACTCTTAAAGCTGCTTGGTTTCCTCTGACACACCTGGTTAAAAACTGAAGGCCTGCTCACAGCTGAGTGACTTAGGGTTTAGTAAACTTCCACTCTATAATAATGCACAGAAAATAGTCCACAAGTAACTTGGCAGTAGAATAATTAGATGAATTAAAGTAATGTGTTTACCAATGTGTAAATCAATGAACAAGCAATCAAACGGATTTAAAGATACTGTACTAGATAGATGATCACTGACCCATCAACTGGCAATCATTAGAACTGTAAATGTTAAATTAGACTATAGCTGGTGCCAAAAAGAGTTTAAGTAACAGTTTCAACTAATTCAGGAAATAAGGGTCCTTGTGTGACGCAACACATATAACCCCAATAGCTGGTAGGCATATGCTGTCCTAACTAAGGGATACCCCTTTAGGTGGCTATAAAGTACTGGCCCCTAATTGCAGTGATGGCTGAGTTTGGTGGGGCCCTTCTGTGGTTGGTGCACATGAAGCTGTTCCTTTAAAAGTGTGTGAAGTTAGTGACTGATGAGCTCCTAAGTAAAGGCAGTCTCTATTGCATTAACAGTGTGTTGCAAGAGTTTAGGATGTGTAGTTCAGCTCACCACTCCTGGCAGGCAGCAGTCGCAATCCCCTGCACTTGGTAGTTAACTGTCTCAGAGGTCTCAGTCCTCACGTGCAAGTCTTCCCAATCAGGTCCTCCTTGGCAGTAGGCACACACACTGCAACCGGTCCCTTGGCTTTGGGGTTCCAGCACGGCAAGAGCATCTCCAATGTCCACTGCCAGGAGGGAGGGGAGATTTTACACAGATCCTCTCCTGTCAGCGGCAGTGTGATAAGGGAGAAAAGCTGGCAGCTGGCTGCACACACACAGACCATTGCTCCTGTTGTGACATGGGGGGTGAGCAAGGAGATGCAAGCACAAAGAAGCACAGCCCTTTCACTGACCACAACCAGCAATGTCAAGAGAGTGGGAGGGAGTGGGCAATGTCATAGCTGCTCTAGCTACCACTACACACTGCACCGGCAGGGGGGTTGAGTGCAGGGGGAGAAGAAGGAATCCACACACAGCTGGCAGCAGCACCTGGCTACGCGTGAAATGAATAACATGCTTTCTCATACCTGGAAGTAGCAGGTATTTCCTTTGGCTACTGGTACTGAATGGAACTGCAAGGCAGCAAAGGAAAGGTTAGTATATACAGCTGAGTAAAGTTTTATACAGGGTGTTTTGGAATTCCTTTTTGTCCATTGAAAACAGATAGTTGACTTTCCTATCCTATTCAATAAGGCAGTGCAAAGAGAAAAGAAGATGTACAAAGCAACCAATCACACTTCAGATAAATACAGTCAATTCAGTTGAAAGGTGGTTTCTGATTAGCTGGTATTTCAGTCTCCACAGCTGTTTTGCACTGCGTCATTTACTCCTACTCTTACTTACCTAAAACTGATCCCATCGGTGAACACTTTAAAAAACGATTTTGCTGGAATTCTTACATTTAGCTATTAATAGTATAAAGCTATCCAGCTGGATCATAGCACATGTTTCCTACTGTTATTTTTAGACAATGATGGAAACAGACTTCTGTAATCCACAGTTGTACAGTTGGGAGATTGTATTATTAGACTAAAATGTCAATAGGTCACATTACAGAATTTAATTCTCCATTCTTTTTCACTTCTTTCTCTGTTTTTTTTCTTGATTCCTGCTCTCTGCATGTCCACCTCTTCACTCTTTCTTTCCTGTTAAATAATGCAAAGACCAAATAACTGTGTCAGCCAATCAGTAATGGTCTTTTATGGTTTTTTCTACCTTCAATCAATGAGGGTAGGCTATACTTTGTGTATTATTGATGCCCTCCACCTTGATTAGGGTTCATGGATCCTTAGATACTTCAAATGAGATTCTGTCACTTTACCTATTTAGGGCAAAAATGGCAGGTTCTTTTATAAGAAGAACCCCCACCTGCTTCACTGCATTTCCCTGTTGCTCCATTCCTCCTTTGGAACCCTTAGTAAACATAAGGGGCCTCCAAGTGTAGGTAAGCATCTGACTTATTCTACGGATGCAGTGCTCGGGTCTGTATGTGTATGTTTTTTTTTTTAAATTTTCCCCAAGTATGATCCCTTATTTTTTGCCTGGCTAGACTTTTTTCATTGCTAATAATTTATTTAAAAGCAAAAATGTTTTAAACCCAAAATATTTTTTTAGTTTTTGCTAGTTGGCTAGAGTTCGCAATGATTAAAATCCTGACTTTTTTTTTACTTTCTGTAATTTCACTTCACATTCTGTCTCAAAGATACAACAAAGAAATTTCTTTGTCACCAGAACCAAAGTCCTCGATTTAAGATTTCCCCTCACCTCCTGTTCTGGCGATACATTTTTTCATATAATTTTTTATCTTTAGTGACAATGGTCAGCAGCAGAAACAGGGAGGGTAAATCTTGCCTGTAAGTAGGGATGAGCCAAACACCCCCTGGTTCAGTTCGCATCTAGAATACATGTGAACAGGCAAAAAATTATTTTGAACACGCGAACACCGTTAATGTCTATGGGACACGAACATGTATAATCAAAAGTGCTCATTTTAAAGGCTTATATGCAAGTTATTGTCATAAAAAGTGTTTGGGGACCTGGGTCCTGCCCCAGGGGACATGTATCAATGCAAAAAGAAGTTTTAAAAACGGCCGTTTTTTCAGGAGCAGTGATTTTAATAATGCTTAAAGTGAAACAATAATGCCCCGTACACACGGTCGGATTTTCCAACGGAAAATGTGTGATAGGACCTTGTTGTCGGAAATTCTGACCGTGTGTAGGCTCCATCACACATTTTCCAGTGGATTTTCCGACACACAAAGTTTAAGAGCAGGATATAAAATTTTCCGACAACAAAATCCGTTGTCGGAAATTCCAATCGTGTGTACACAAATCCGACGGACAAAGTGCCACGCATGCTCAGAATAAATAAAGAGATGAAAGCTATTGGCCACTGCCCCATTTATAGTCCCGACGTATGTGTTTTACGTCACCGCGTTTACAACGATCGGATTTTCCGACAACTTTGTGTGACCGTGTGTATGCAAGACAAGTTTGAGCCAACATCCGTCTGAAAAAATCCTAGGATTTTGTTGTCGGAATGTCCGAACAAAGTCCGGCCGTGTGTACGGGGCATTAAAGTGTAATATTCCTTTAAATTTCGTACCTGGGGGGTGTCTATAGTATGCCTGTAAAGGGGCGCATGTTTCCCGTGTTTAGAACAGTCTGACAGCAAAATGACATTTGTAAAGGAAAAAAGTTATGTAAAACTATTATCGCTAGCGCCGGCTATAATGAATTGTCGGTCCGGCAATACACATAACAGTTCATTGATAAAAAGGGCATGGAATTTCCCCACAGGGAAACCCCAAACCAAAATTTAAAAAAAAATGCGTGGGGGTCCCCCTAAATTCCATACCAGGCCCTTCAGGTCTAGTATGGATATTAAGGGAACCCCGTGCAAAAATTTTAAAAAAATGACGTGGGGCCCCCCTCAAAATCCATACCAGATCCTCCAGGTCTGGTATGGATTTTAAGGGGAACCCCGCGCCAAAATTAAAAAAAAATGGTGTCGGGTCCGACCAAAAATCCATACCAGAACCTTATCCGAGCACACAACCTGGCAGGCCGCAGGAAAACAGGGGGGGGCGAGAGAGTGCCCCCCCTCCTGAACTGTACCAGGCCACATGCCCTCAACATTGGGAGGGTGCTTTAACAAGGGGACCCCCAGATCCCGGCCCCCCCTGTGTGAATTGGTAATGGGGTACAAATGTACCCCTACCATTTCACAAAGAAAGTGTCAAAAAGGTTAAAAAACACAAGAGACGGTTTTTGACAAGTCCTTTTTATTAATTTCTTCCTCTTTCCGCTTCTTCTTCCATCTTCTTTCTTCTAGTCTTCCTTCAGTGTTCTTCTTCTTCCTCCATCTTCTTCTTCTCAACATGGCCGAATACAAACTAAACCACATTATCTTGAGCTGCTGCATTCTTCACAACTTCCTTCAGAAGAATACAGCTAACTATCTGGCCTCAGTTGCGACCGAGGCCAACTTTTCACTGGATCAAATAATGACATCGCTTGAAAGTGGCTGTCCTGGCTCCCCCCCCCAAAGCGCCAGCAAAGTAAGGCAAAACTATTTTGAGTACTTCGTGGATAGGGGGGCAATTGATTTACCAGAAAATCTGAAATCTGTTTAATAATTTTTTTTTTAAAACTAAACTCATATTTCATTTACATTTCTGTTTGTGTTTTTTATCTGTCTCCTAGGTTCTCAAATGGCCTTTTATTTTTGGCCATTTTCTTCAATAGTGCAAACGTAACTTATTTGATACATGAGGTGACAATCTCTTCTTCAGCTAACTATTATGTTGTGCTGTGGATCTGCTACACACACACAATGTTGTTGTTGGTAATGTATGTAATGCATTAATGTTAAAAATAATCATCCTTTTCAACCCCATGAATTAATTGCTTGGATTCCCTAAAATGGCCTGATTTTGACAAATTTTACAGCACAGTGGGGGTTATTTACTAAAGGCAAATCCACTTTGCACTACAAGTGCACTGCAAGTGCACTTGAAAGTGCACTGAAACCTCTGCATCCACATCCTCAGGTTGTGTGCTGAGTTCCCTTTCTTCAGTAGATGTGGGGTTACTGGTGTCCTCAGATGTCCCATTTCTTTTCTCACCATGTAAATACAAAAAAGGTATACTTAGCAGACAGATATTTTAGGCTAGAAATAGTAATATGAAACATTGCTTGGAAGTGTCGTCCAATTGTCTGTTTTGGCAGAGTTCCAAGCTGAAGACATGATTTTTTTTCCCTTTCAAAAGCTGGAATACTTACCTGTTTTGTGCAAGTTTCACACATGGAGAAACCCCTAGTATCCACTGGAGCACCTGCGTGGGACACCATAAAAAGGTTGTTATGGTGTCCCCCACTTGTGCTCCTGCATCCAGATGTGTA
The DNA here is from genome assembly GCA_037952835.1 of Lithobates septentrionalis. NCBI lineage: Eukaryota > Metazoa > Chordata > Amphibia > Anura > Ranidae > Lithobates > Lithobates septentrionalis. The sequence goes on along the minus strand of JBBDGP010001179.1, from coordinate 2,507,059 downwards.
AACAGCTGCTGAGTGTCCTTTCCTGACACTGAATCAAGTTTCAGTATAGTTTCACACACATCTAGACAACAATGTAATAAACTTATTTTAAACAAAATAGACATGAACAAATGTAGTTAACCTGCATATGCCAAAAACGTCATATTAGTGGTCGAAAGAACGATGTTTAATACAAACGATTCCTGTGCCCACAAAACTCAAACTTGGCATTTCAAACTGTACAACAGTAAAGAAAAGCACATAGACCAGCACGAAAGTAATAATAATAATAGGAACACACGACAAATGCTTACTTTTTTGCAGCACTTTCCTGATCTTTCTATACTGATCCTGTTCCCTCAATTTCAGGTCTGACCAGCGTTTCCTCAATTGCTCCTTGGATCATCGTACCCCAAAAGTCCTGTGCAGACTTCTCACAACTTTAGTCATGATCTTGGCCTTTCTCACATTAGGATTTCTGTACGGTCCATGCTTCCCATCATAGTCTGTCCTCTTCAAGATGTTCACCATCTCCACCATCTCTTCAAAGGACATATTTGAGGCCTTATATCTCCTCCTGGATGTGGAACTACCTTGCTCCGGGCTTTCCTCGTCCTCGTCGTTGCTGATAACAGCACACACATGCTGTGTCTCCCCCATGTGCTCTCCCACTGCCCCGAAAGAGAAGAGGCGGGGAATACACTAGAAAGAAGGACAGGGGCGGAAATTGATACATGCGCAGTGTATATAAAGCATAACACGCGGGCGACGTATGTACTATCTGTGAGTGGAGGATGGAGGATTGTTAGCGCGGATCGTTCAAACAAAGGTACAATTGTAACTTGGGACATCAGTGGTTAGTGGCCTATACTGCTTATAGATTGAGGCCTATATTGGGACAAGATTAGGAGAGTTTAGCCTGACATTAGGGTTTGCCTTGTATTGTGTCTTGCAGATAAAATGGTTGATAAATTCACAGCCCCTGACTTCCTGCCCAACTTCATAGACAAGTACAGGGAGCTGCCATGTCTCTCCAATGCAGGGATTATTCGAACAAGTAAAAGAGGAAGGCAGCGCTGGATAAACTGTTGGAATTGGTGAAGCCTGTGTATCCCACAGCAGACATCAACTATTTGAGGGCCAAAATTGGTAGCCTGAGAAGCACATATAATAGGGAACGCAAGATGGTCCAGGATTCCCTGAGATCCGTAGCAGCAGCAGATGACGTATATGTCCCCAGGTTGTGGTACTACGACAGCCTGCGTTTTTTGTCCGACCAGACGGAACCCAGGCCATCGTTATCAACACTTCCTTCCACATCATCTAAAGCTCCTGAGTTCCAACCTGGGCTTTCCCCCCAGGAAGAACATGTGAAGGAGCCCAGCTTGATCCAGGTATAGCATTGTTGAAGATATTTCTTGTCAAAAATTGAATGATGTTAACTAGATGTTATTGATCACAAATTTCTGATTTAACAAAGTGGTTTACATATCAATAGACAGTAGTAGCCAAAAATGATTGGGACAAGAATGAAAAATTCTGGGGTCAGAATGATAGTCTTTTCTTTTTGTTAACATTCAATTTGCAACAGTCATGAGCTCAAAATTGTGTGTGGTTGATGACCAAAAACCGGAAACTATGTACCATTTTCATACACAGGAAAGTCTCAGCCAGGAGGAGGCCATGGCAAGCAGCCTGACGGAATCCCAGGTTCCTCCCCTCTGCCCCCTAACCAAAAGGACCAGGAAGGCAAGGAACCTGGAGGAGTCCATGGCTGCTTTCCTAAAACAGGCTACTGCAGCAATTACCACGACCCCTGTTGTACACAAGGCATTTGGATGCATCACTGCCAGCAAATTATAAAAGATGGAGGAGGCCCAACACACTATATGCGAAGAGATTCAGGCCCTAAACAAGGGGATGAGGGGCGAACTCACACCTCAAACACACCTCTGTGAGTTGGACCATGCTCCTCCACCACCTCCACCAACACCACAGCCACCTCACCCACCACAGCAGCATGGAAGCAAGCGTGGGAGGAAGTGTTGAGAGTGATGGCCTGGGTTTGGTGTGGTCTGGCAAAAAACGCAGGCTGTTGTAAGACCACAGCCTCGGGACGTATATGTCATCTGCTGCTGCTCCCGATCTCTCTGAGTCCTGGAACGAATTGTGCTCCCTATTAAATGGACTCCTCAGGTTAACAATTTTGACAGGCAAATCATTTATGTCTGCCCTGGGGTACAAAGGCTTCACCAATTCCAACTGTTTCTCCAGCGTTGCCTTCCTCTTTATTTTGTTATGACCTTGTGCTCCCTATTAAGTTTAAAATGTTTGTTTTGACAAATACTTGGCTATGTGTTTTACTTTAAAAAGGACAGTTTGTTTGTGAGTGGGCAGGTACATTTCAAAAATACAATGTCAAATTAACAAGGGACACCAACATAGTTGTATTTTTGAGGTTAAAAAATACAAGATAATAATGGTGTTGTGGTAACTTGACACACAAAACGAAAAAACTAATTATTATGGAGATCACTTGAAAAAAAAAAAAATATTCTGGAGATTATGAGAAAAAAAAATAATAATATGGAGATCACTAGAAAAAAAAAAAGAAAAAAATAGATTATTCTGGAGATCACGAGAAAAAACAACAAAAAAATAATAATATGGAGATCACTAGAAAAAAAAAAGAAAAAAAAAATATTCTGGAGATCACGAGAAAAACAAAAAACAACAAAAAAAAATATTATTCTGGAGATCACTAGAAATAATAAAAAATACGTTTGTCAGCACTCTGTAAATATCAGCAGCAAAGCAACTTCACTGTTATAGCATTATAAAGAAGAAGAGAATGTGCTGCATTGAGAGATTTCATAATTTGCCGCGACATGAATGTGATATCTCCATTATGAATGCTAATTTTACAAGACCGAGCGCTTCCGGCTCGTACTTGATTTCGAGCATGCGTTAACTTTTGTGTGACGGACTTGTGTACACACGATCGGAAAGTCCAACAACAAAGTTTTGTTGGTGGATAATTTGAGAGCTTGCTAGCCAACATTTGTTGGCGGAAAGTCCGCCAACAAATGTTCGATGGAGCATACACACGGTCGGACTTTCAGCAAACAAATGTTGGCTAGCAGGTTCTCAAATTTTCCGACAAGCTCACATCCAACATTTCCCGTCAGAAAGTCTGATCGTGTGTACGCGGCATTAATGATTGGCAGTGCAACACAATGCACATATACTGTACTCTTTTTGTTAAAGTGCATTGCGGTTACAGCACTGCTCAAGGGTGAGGCCAATCTAAGGCTCCTACAGGCTTGACAAAAATCCCACTTATGTAACTTTTTTCTTCAGACCATCTCTGTCTTGTTTATTGGAAGTTTCTACTGCTGGATCTACCCTTTGCCATGTGTGTTTTCAAGCACTGTCATAGTCATTACTAGGTCCTTAACATATGTTGATGCATCAGAAAATGGACATGAATGTTTTCAGCAAATGTATACCAAACGTATAATTTCTTACTAGCATCCTGCTGCAGGCACATGTGCTGACAGGAGAAAAGGGGAATTACCTCATCAGTGTGTTGTTATTCATTTATTCCAAATCAGCAGCCTGGGAAGTGTTTTGACCAATGATCTTGGCCGAGCCTTTGTTCATCTGTCCTATTTCAGATCCAGCTAGACCTTATTTACCAAGTTCTGCCTAATTAGCTTAGTTTTTCTTTTTTATCTAGGGCATATCTCATACGAACGCAAGAGGAGCAGCTGTTAATTGCTTTATTTATTAAGCAGTCAACACATGCTTCCTTCTGTAAGAAAGGACAAACTTTAGTCCAGGGGTGCCCAACCTTTTGAAGAGCGACTTGGTAACCGTTCTAGGGCCACAATGAGCAGAGCGGGCGGACGACAAGTCCGTGTCCACTCTGCATATGCAGAGAGGACACAGACAGGGCCATCTTAAGAGCATTATAGGCCCCAGGGCAATACAGTACGCTGGGGCCCTGTCTACACAAACATGCACGAGAATAAAAATGCAAATTATCAAATAGGCTATATTTATTGGTACTTCCAACAAAATCAGTGTTTAAACATTAACACAACGTTTGGACAATATAACACGAGTTTGCTGGGCACAGTGACAGCATTTGATGGGCACAGTGGCTGCGTTTAATGGGCACAGTGACAGCTTTTGATGGGCACAGTGGCAGATTTTGATGGGCACAGTGGCAGCTTTGATGGGCACAGTGGCAGCTTTGATGGGCACAGTGGCTGCGTTTGATGGACACAGTGGCAGCTTTGATGGACACAGTGGCTGTGTTTGATGGGCACAGTGGCAGCTTTTAAAGGGGCACAGACAGTGGTTGTGTGTGATGCACAACTTAAACGTACTTAAGTAGACAGTGTTAGACTTACTTGAGGCCGCCGGTCTGGTGCAGTACAGTGTGTCACTCACAGCAGCAAGGCAGCGCCAGCTATCAAAGGCCATCTTTCCGCTCCGCTCCCTCTCCACGCTGTCTGAAGAACATGGCAGAAGTGGGCGGAGCTTGTTCACTAGCTGCTGGGGCGGCCGCGGCGCGCTATGAATGCTGGGGCGGCCGCGGCCTCTGACTGACATCACTGGTTGCTAGCTAGACGCTGGGCGGCCGGCGATTCTAGCAAGTGAGCAACCAGTGCAGTCAGTCAACTTAATCAGCAGATTGCAGCACTGAGGATTGGCCCTGGATGGGGCCCTCAAGACAAGTGGGGCCCCCGGGCAACTGCCCAGCGTGCCCAGTGGAAAAAACAGCCCTGGACACAGACACAGCCCGCTCCATTCTATGGTCCCTCCAATCCATCCAGATAGAAGGGGATGGATCCCCTTCTGTTTTTTTAGCAGATAAGATTGGACGTAGACTGTGTAAACAGATACAAGTCTGTTTACATCTGCCGCTCCATATAGGGGAATGGAGGGTCCAATTGAGTATGCCTGAAAAATGGACAGGCGGACCCGATCGGACCGATCTTGTGAAAGGGGCCTAAGGCTTCTTTCACACTCATGAGCTGTGGTTTACCCACACCGCGGGTGCAGCGCAGTGCACCTGTGGCTTTCTTGCGGGTTAGCTGCACTTTGCTATAGACTTCTGTTATGTCCTGCAGGTGTGGTGCAATATCTGCATTCAGGAGTTTTGGTGCGCTTTCAGAAAGTCCATCCAATCTGCAGGTAATAACAGAAGTCTATGGCTCAGTGCAGGTAACCCTGCGGATCAGTTTGAAAGCAGCCCAGTAACCACTGCAGAACAGATATGCCCATATAAAAACTGGGATTTTAGTAACAAGCAAACCTTTAATAACATTCTTCCATTCACGTATCACCAGCTGTTGCTGTCCCAGGCAGAGTGCATGTCGTATCACTCACCTGTCACAGGAGCCAGCTCAATACAGAAAGTATCGGCTTATGCGGCTCTGCACTGCAGCCTCTTGATTCCTCTACTGCTGGCTCCAATCACAACACTGATGCTCTGTGATGGCGGGTCGGCAACCTGCAAGCTGGGCTTGTGGACCCGCCATCCCAGAGCAGGTCGCAGGCCACGGGTTGGGCACCCATGCTCTAGTCCCCTTCGCCTTTGCCTGATGGGCATGATGCCCTTGCTATATACAGTGTTTATCTTGACATAAAGGCCTTGTGACACTGGCAACAAGCAATGACACTGGTTTTACACAATAGAAATATATGGAATTTTAGAACCTCGTGTTTTAATCTTTTTATGTTTTAATATGTATGAACCTCCTGTTTTAATATGTTTTTAATGTTTGAATGACAGTATGATATTATGCTGTTTAACATTTAATAAGCTTATGTGAAATGATCTCCTACAGAGCTATGGCTCTGAAAAATCTGCAATTTTATTGCCTAACATAGCAGTCATGAAATCTCATCTGAATTTAAAATGCAATAAGAGGATGTCTACATGAAAGAAGCAACAAGGTGATTATACCGAGCACCATTACGGTGTAAAAAAAGAAGCATCTAACATTCAAATTATGCACTGATTGATGTTCTATAAGAAATCTGAAACACTCAGAACAAGCACACAATGGGTGCCATGGTATATTGTACAATAAGACATTCAACATCCCTTGCAGTGCCATAAGCCTGATATTTCCCAACTGTTTTACCATACCGCTTGTTATGCTAGAAGCAGAATGGACTACAGAAATCATTTTAGAAAAGAAAAATACTGAGTCACTCTAGCAATATTTGTACTAGGTGCTAGCTAGCTCTGGGGTTCTATGAATGTAAGAATGTATTGCTTGAACTTCTAGGCTTAACGCAGTGATAATTTGCTTTCTGTGTTTCAAAGGAGTGCACACATACCTTCAAGCACTTCATATATATATAGTACAGTGCCTTGAAAAAGTATTCATACCCCTTCAAATTTTTCACATTTTGTCATGTTACAACCAATAATGTAAATGTATTTTATTGGGATTTTATGTAACAGACCAACACAAAGTGGCACATAATTGTGATAAATAAAACGATAAATGGTTTTCAAAATAAAAAATTAAAAAAATCTGAAAACTGTGGCGTGCATTTGTATTCAGCACCCTTTACTCTGATACCCCTAGCTAAAATCTAGTGGAACCAATTGCCTTCAGAAGTCACCTATATAGTAAATAGAGTCCACCTGTGTGTAATTTAATCTCAGTATAAATACAGCTGACCTGTCTGGTGGAACACACCAGACTCGTCAGGGATGAGGTTGTGGAGAAGTTTAAAGCTGTCCACCTAAACTGACAGGCCGGGCAAGGAGAGCATTAATCAGAGACGCAGCCAAGAGGCCCATGGTAACTCTGGAGGAGCTGCAGAGATCCACAGCTCAGGTGGGAGAATCTGTCCACAGGACAACTATTAGTCATGCACTCCACAAATCTGGCCCTTATGGAAGAGTGACAAGAAGAAAGCCATTGTTGAAAGAAAGCCAAAAGACGTCCCATTTGCAGCTTGCGAGAAGCCAGGTGGGGGACACAGCAAACATGTGGAAGACGATGCTCTGGTCAGATGAGACCAAAGTTTAACTTTTTGGCTTAAAGCAAATGGCTATATGTGGTGGAAAACTAACAGCACATCACCCTGAACACACCATCCCCAATGTAAAACATAGTGGTGAAAGCATCATGTTGTGGAGATGCTTTTCTTCAGCAGGGACAGGAAGCCGGTCAGAGTTGATGGGAAGGTGGATTGAGACAAATACAGGGCAGTCTTAGAAGAAAACCTGTTAGAGTCTGCAAAAGACTTGAGACTGGGGCAGAGGTTCACCTTCCAGCAGGACAACGACCATAAACATACAGCCAGAGTTTCAATGAAATGGTTTAGAATTAAAGCATATTCATGTGTTAGAATGGCCTAGTCAAAATCCAGACCTAAATCCAATTGAGAATCTGTGGCAAGAGTTGAAAATTGCTGTTCACAGACGCTCTCCATCCAATCTGACAGAGCTTGAGCTATTTTGCAAAGAAGAATGGGCGAAAATTTCACTCTCTCTAGATGTGAAAAGCTGGTAGAGACATACCCAAAAAGACATGCAGCTGTAATTGCAGCGAAAGGGGGTTCTACAAAGTATTGACTCAGAGGGGCTAAATACAAATGGACACCACACTTTTCAGCTATCTATTTGAAAAAAAAATTGAAAGCCATTCATCATTGTCCTTTCACTTCACAATTATGTGCCACTTTGTGTTGGTCTATCATATTAAATCCCAATAAAATACATCTATGTTTTTGGTTGTAACATGGTAAAATGTTCAAAATTTCAAGGGTATGTATACTTTGTGTATATATAAAAGTGTTTTTTTTTTCAGCCAGTCTATTAAATATGAAGGTTTTAGTCAGAAATATTATGTTTATTTAAGTTATCAGCAATGACCCATTTTTTGAATACTGTACTATAAAAAAAGGAGATATCTAATATCCCTTCCAACCACAAACTATAGTTTATTTAGTAAGGCACCAATAAAAGATGAACAATGGGCAGCTATAAAAGATACATGTTAATTGAGCTTTGTGAAAAACGCTACTCCCAAAGGAGCCGCTTGGCAATTTGGGTTCCCTGTTCTGCAACTCGACTCCAAGAACAGCCTCGGCCCTACTGAGACACCTCGTTAAATAAAACTCCTTTAGCTTGACTGTGATTTAGCACCAGGAAATAGACAAAAGACTGTTTAGTGGTAAATTAACTCAATGTATTGGTACGGATTAGAGTAAATGATGGTATGAGCATAAATGAGCAAACAGGAGGTAGATTACAGACACAGTTTGCTAGACAATCTATTTACTATGCCAAAGTAACTTAGAATAGAGTTCTGTACCACTGAACTAGAATGAACCCATAACTCAGTAAAGTCAGCAATAAACAGTGCATATAAGCATTAACTGCAATGTGATCAATAATACTGTGATTTTCTAGAGTGCACTCTAGGAGAATGGTGCAATGACCCCTGAAAGGTACCCCTTAGCACAAACAATAGGTAAAGGTCTCTGCGTACCAGCTGTAAAGGAGACATTCTTATGCCGCGTACACACGGTCGTACTTTTCGTCTACAAAAGTCCAACGGACGCTGACGGACTAAAGCTGGCTGGTAATCCGATCGTGTGTGGGCTTCTCCGGACTTTCAACTGACTTTTTTAGCCTCAAATCCGACGTACTTTAGATTTGAAACATGCTTTAAAACTTTACTTCGTAACTACGACGGACCCCGAAATCCGCTCGTCTGTGTGCTAGTCCGACGGACAAAAAGCCACGCTAGGGCACCTATTGGCTACTGGCTATGAACTTCCTTATTTTAGTCCGGTGTACGTCATCACGTACGAATCCGACCGACTTTTGTGTGGTCGTGTGTAGGCAAGTCCGTTCGTTAGAAAGTATGCCGCAAGTCCGCCGCAAGTCCGCCGAAAGTCTGCCGGAAGTCTGTCGGAAAGGCTGTCTGACTTTTGTAGACGAAAAGTACGACCGTGTGTACGCGGCATAAGTCCTAATCCTTCAGCCAGCTAGTGCTGGGGCCAAGTTGTACTGTTGGTGCACATAAGAATAGCCCCAGTCAAACTTTCAGGCAGCAATGAGGCTACTAGGCAGTTGTATGGACAGTTCCCATGGGTCTCAGTCTCTCTAACAGCAGATAGTAAATCCCGCAGCAAGAGCTCATCAGTCCTAGCAATATTGCAGCTCACCATCCGGTAACACACATCGATTAGTCCACTCTCTGCTCTGCACCCAGGTGACTGTCTGTCAGCACCCCCAAACTCAGCACTTCGAATCCCGCTCAGGCTGCTGGTATGCAGCAATAATAGTGCATACTGGACAGCAATGTGCACTTATCAGTCTCTCTCACAGCACGAGCAAGTTATCTCCTGTATAGTCTGGGAAAATGCAACTCTAGATCTTCTAGAGCACCACAGCAGAGTCTCTCCTCCAGACTACAGTTCCCACTGTTCCCATGGTGCATTGCTGCTTGACTCAGCCTATTGACCTCTTCCTTCTCAGCAGCTCCCTCCTCTCACTGAAACAGCTGTTAACCAGTTCAGCACTGCAGGGCAGCAGCTACAGAGAGCAGCTGCAGCCAGTGTTTTTCTTACTCCCCATTCTTAGCCAAGCACCTGGCTATATCTGTAATTATTAAGACATAATTTAACTTATTTTTTAAAGCTTATCCCTGGGAAGGGAACAATGCTCTCTTGAAGTGCTTTCCATGCAAGTGTTTGGTGCTAATTTAGGTCTTGGGGATTATGAACAACTGTTTTATTTACCTGATCCCCCATTGGGCTGGCAGCCACATTGGACCTGATGACATCAGAGGACCTGCAAGTAGTGGAGCATGAGAGAAAAGAAGCTGTGGAGGCAGTGTGGAGGGAGCCTACAAAGGTGGAGGATCAGATCAATAAAACTTCTTGAACTTCTTTTGAAGCCCCCTAGACCTAAAAAGGATTTAAGCCTTGCAGGGTGGGGGGTAGTCCCACTGCAAGGGAGCATTTTCCCTTTCCTCAGTGTTTAAATTTAAATGTAAGCTCCTGAATTTAACCTGGTATCGACTCCTTGTAGTCCCGGTATGATGTCATTGGTGGTAAGGACACTGGTGGCTAGAAAGTTTTAATGGTGCATAATTGAAGCCTGTGGCGTTGTGTAACTATAAGGCAGGCTTGATCAACCTGCTGGCTTGTTTTACATTTTGGGCAATTTTAGGGCATTTTGCCAAGGCACCCCAGTTGAAAAAGTCTGGTTTAGAGAAAATTTCACTTTTGAAGTAAAAGCTGTTTTTGTTACTTTACCTTTTAAAGAGGGTTTATATGTATATTTATCTTGTTATCTATGGCTGGAATTTTGCTTTAAAGTAGCCTGGTCATTAGAAAATAACAGAAGGTTGCCATTGCTGAACGTGCCTTCTGAAAATGCTGGTTATCTGGTTGTCATGCTAATGCATTGACTTTCATGCTTCCTGCACAACTGAGCTTAAACAAATATATTGATAAGTCACTTTACCCTGCTAGTATGAGAGGAGCGCCACACAAATATGGGGACATATACAAATTCCAAGCAGTGTTCATGTTGGGAAGCAAAGTGAGGACAGCAGTTCTGCAAGGAAACTTGGATTGCTATTTGATCACTCTGCTGTCTGCTAGTATCTAATAATCTTTATGACCAAAATTGTTAGACAACTACATCACATCTACATTCTATGGCCAAAAGTATGAGGACATCCCTCCAATCATTGAATTCAGCGAGTTTTAAATAAAGGGTACTGTTAATACTACAACATACAAAGACACTTTAGACCATTGTGTACTGCCAACCTTGTGAAAACAGTTTGGGGAAGGTGCTATTCTGTTTCAGCATGACTGTACTAACTCAGGTTTATAAAGACTTGAAGAGTGCTAAATTTGGTGCAGCTCTATTTGTAAACCAATCCACTTCCAGTTTTTTTTTAAATAAAAGTTAAATGAGTAAACTGAAGTTAGAAGCTGATTGGCTACCATGCACAGTGGCACCAAATTTTGCACTTTCCAATTTCGGTAAATCAACCCCATGGTCAGGGGCTGACTGCCAATTTTTAGCCCAGGGGGCAAGTACAACCCAGAGGCCCATGGTGTAGCGACTCGGCCCTCCACCCACTCTTCCTATTCCCCACCTCCTACTGATCCCCATCCCAGGCTGAAGCTCCACTCCAGGTACTCTCTACTCACTGGGTGGGTCAAGCTTGACAGTGCCTGCTGCACCGACTCCGGGTTCTGGAACTGGCTGACAGGGGGTGGCTGAGGGCTGCAAGGGGGAGCCAGGGTGGCTCAGACAGGACTGGCTGGGGGAGGAGAGCCACCTGTGGGGCATGGAGCTGGCCTCTGCTCAGACATGGTGTACACTATCCATGCTGGGGGGGACAGCCTGCTCTCCATCCTCGTCCTCATGCTGCACTCGGTAGGACACTGGCAGGGACTTTTTTCTCCTCTTCACCAGGAAGCCTTTAGGCATGTCTGTGGCAGAAGCGGTGCAGCCTTTTTATGGGGCATCAAAGCAGGCCCAGGGGCAATTGCCCACCTGCCCCTGGGCCCACCCCACCCCTGCCCATGGTTTGATGAGTTTGGTGTGGAGTAAATTGCGTGGCCTGCACAGAGCCCTGACGTCAACCCTATTGAACACCTTTGTGATAAACTGAAACCCATATTGCGAGCCAGGACTTTTCATCTAGCATATGTACCTGACCTCACAAACAGTATTTGGCTAATTCCCACAGATACACTATAAAATGTGTTTCCTTAAGAGTGGAATTAGCAAAGAGAGACCAATTTCAAAACAATGCTCATGGTTTTGGAATAGTATGTACAACTTTAACTCTTGAGTGAATTACCCACCGCATCGTGACTGTGCATTCCAAACAAGATAGAGAAACATATTCTCTTATCTGTCCCGTCTGTGAACCTTGGCCGTGTCCTGAAGAAGCCTAGCGGTGAAACGCGTAGACATACACGGGGTCACTGCACAATATTCATAGATGCATTTATGTTATAATCTTCATTCTTACTTTTATGTATTTGTAACCTTCAATAAATTTATATTTTTATACTGTTACTTCCTTTCCAGTGTTTCTCAGCCTAAAAAGTCCGCCCCCCTGGTAATACGTAGTACTACCTATTTTTTTTGTCTTCATATATTTACGGACGTGGCCTATTTTTGCATTTTCTTCTTTGTCTATGTACAACAAACTCATAAAAGTGTGTTGGTCAGGTGTCTACAAGCCTATGGACCTATAGGTTGTGCTTACATAAAAATACAAAATATAGTGATTAACTTTTTATTTAATCCCTTTCTCGTTGCATTGATTCAACAATTATTAATACAAGTCCCTCCAATTTAAAGCTATTTAAAGCCCTACTCTGAACCTAGGGTGCTGTGTGTCTTTCAACCCCCGAAGAGAAACAGCACTGGAACAGTTACTGGATGAATCTGTGGGGGACAGCACTAGTGATAGGATGAGCAAAGCAGTCTGAGCTGCTTTTTTATTTTAAGCGCTGCTGATGGAGCCTTTTTCCCCAAACTGAAATTGAGTCTTAAAGTGGTTGGGAAGGCTCAGGTTTTTTTTACCTTCATGCATTCTAAAACCTCCTGTGTGCAGCTCCCCCCTCAGCCCCCCTAATACTTACCTAAGCACGAGAGCCTCGGCTCTCTGGGGGCTCTCTGTCCTCATTGGTCGAGACAGCAGTGGGAACCAATGGCTCCTGCTACTGTCAATCACAGCCTGTGAGCAAATGAGAAGAGATAGGGGGTGGGGCCAGGCCACAGCTCTGTGTGTAAATGGACATGCAGAGCAGTGGCTTGGGAGCGGGCCTGCTCGGGTGCCCCCTTTGCAAGCTGCTTGTTCTGGGGGGACTCGGCAGGAGGGAGGGGCCAGGAGTGCCGGTGGGGGGACATGAGAAGAGGAGGATCGGGGCTGCTCTGTACAAAACCACTGCGAAGAGCAGCTAAGTATAACATGTTTATTATTTTTTTTTAAATAAAATTTTTAAGAATCACCTATTTTGTGCCTTCATTCACTTCATTGTAGTGTGCACCTTTTTGTTACACATGTTTGCCTATGTAAAAACAAAACACTTTACCTTCTTTCACCCAATGACTGCAGTAATACTAATGCTTCACATTCAGGTTTGAAATATGTTCATAAAGGTTCCAGTTTGCAATGTAATTTCTCTTTCACAAAGGTCAGGGTTGTTTGCGTAACTTCACTATTTTATGTACAGTACGTTTGGAATGTGCTTGTAAAGATCAGTATACACTGCTGTATATGTTTGTTGTCTGCTACCCTTGTCCCCTAGGACATTTTGTGAATGTGATCTGCTTTTAACAAGTTCATATGGTGTCTCTGAAAATAACTTTCCTGTCAACCTTATTGTTAAAACAAAATCTGTTACATTTTATGTCAAGGCAAAGTAAAAGAAAAATATGCAGCACGTTTCTGCTATACAGTACATGCACATTACCCCATGTTTTTTCCCTTTAAAGAGACCCCGTCACCAACTTCCAAAATTGCAGGTAAAATCACAGAAACGTTAAGTAATTCACATGCTTACTTGCAGTGTTTTTCCTTTCCATATATTTTTTAACCATTTGCATTGAGCCTTTGAACTTACTAAAAAAAATTGCCAAATCAATTTATTAGTACAACCCTCGTCCTCGTTGACGGTCATAGCTGTGCTCTCTGTGCTGGCCTAGCTCCTCCACCCCTCCCCTCATCTCCCTACATAACCTTTTATGTATTAGCCAGGAGAGGAGTGATAAGCAATACTATACTGTAGAATCACTTGTGTGACAGTTCTAAGGTGGTGGTGTCTGTAAGAAGTAAGGGCTTTTGGGTGTCTACACATTTACAGATAAATAACATGTATAATTTTTTTTTTTTTTTTTTTTGCATTTTAAAAGTATAATTTTATTGAGTTTACACAAGTGTTACATAAATGAAAGCATGAAAGTAAATGTCACATATTAGCCCATAGCCAGATATAACATTACATCATAATGCATGACATTATAAGTACTATAACATAGTATGAACAAACGAACGAAGGAACTACAATCAGAAATTTTGTAGGTGATATCTTATGTGGTGGGGGAATAAGCCTTGAGTTGTGGTAAAATATATCTGCGAAATTCTCTTGTCATTAAAATGTATTGCCAATGTGGCAGGAAAGGATGGAATAAAAAAAAAAAAAAAAAGAATAAAAAATAAAAAGGGGAATAAACCATAGTACGCTATCATCCCAGACTTTATAGGTATTAATGTGTTTACGTCTACATCTAAGGCAAGGTGTGTATTATATCAGTACAATGCAATTATATCTACCTTTGAGTCAAGGTGTAACTTAGGTCGATAAAATTGGAATTTAAGGTAGCAGTTTGAATGAAAATCGTTGTAAAGCGTATTGTTATGTTTTCAATTAAATAATATCTCCAATTCCTCCTTTCTCTTCTCCTTATCATCCGGTCAGCAACCTACTCTATTTCCCTGCTTTCTTTCCTAAAGTCTTTCCTTGTCCTTAACCGACCTTGGTTGCTCCGTTCCACCTCTGGGCACCCCTATTGGGAGCAATCTGTGCCCAGTGTGGGACATATGAGGACAGAGAAGACAGAAGCATGTCGAATCTGCCTAGTTAGTTTGAAAAAAGGCGTAACTGTGATGCCTATCAGATCTCAGAACGGCAGCGAGGGATCATGCAGATCATTAGTGATCCCTTGGGTGGTAGAGAGGGTCCTACGAGGGAGGGGGAAGGGGGAAGGAACGATGGAAGAACAATGAAAGCCCAAAGATAATTCCATGGATTAAGCAGTTGAATGCGTGTGTACTGTCTCTCCATTCCTTTGAGGGGTGGGGTCAGAGGAAGTGTGCGGTATGTGGGTTGATTTGAAATGAGTCCAACAAGCCCATATATGTTCATACTTGGATGGTGTATCATTGGATTGATGTATAAGGTGTTCCATTTCAGCTATTCTGTCTACCCTCTGTATCCATTCTTGAATAGTGGGGGGGGGAGGTGTCTCTCCAGTGGATAGGGATGCATAAGGTAGCTGCGTTGATGAGGTGTAGAACCAGGGATTTCTTGTAGGTGTGTTGTGGAAGGGAGGTGTGATGAAGTAGGTATTGAGCCGGGGTGAAATCAGGCGAATAAGTCGTAATCTGTGTAATTAGTCGATGTATGTCTATCCAGTAATTTTGTATGAGGGGACAATCCCACCATATGTGGAGGAGAGTGCCCCTGGATGCTTGACAACGCCAGCAGAGGGGGGGAAGGTTTGGGTGGAATTTGTGTATCCTATCTGGAGTTCTGTACCATTTTGTAAAGATTTTATATCTGTTTTCCTGTGTGGAGATATTGAGAGAACCTTTGTGTATATGAGTAAGGGCATGTTGCCAGTCTTCTGTGGTGAGGTCTAGATTTAAATCCCTTTCCCATTGTAAAATCAGACTATCAGATTTGATTTCTTGTGATGTGAATAAGAGTTTATATATAGACGAGATAAGGTGTCTATGGGGCTCTGGGTTATTACAAAAGCTTTCAAAGGGTGTAAGATCTCTGTGTAAGTTTGCAATAGGTTGGATGCTATTAGCGAAGTGGCGTATCTGCAGGTATTTATAAAAGGGAATGTGGTAGTCTGGAAATGTCCGAGTCATGGTCTGGAAAGACATGAGAGTGCCCTGTTGGAACAATTGTTGTAGTCTAAGGTTGGGGCGATTCATATCCATCTTTGGGGTCTTATTATGTATTCCTGGTGTGAAGTCCGGGTTGTTTTCCAAAGGTGTCAAGGGACCCGGTGTGGGTGTCAGTTGGAGTAGTTTGCAGGCTACTTTAAAAGTGTTTAGAGTTGCATTGATGAATTGGTTATGTGTGGCCCCCTCAGGTATTTTATTTTGCTTAATCCATGGTAAAAGATGTAGAGGTATTGCGGTAAAAGCATTTTCTACATGTATCCAGTCTTTGTTAGGTCTGTTATTGTGCCAGTCAACTATCCTAGCGAGGTGACATACCCAATAATATTTTTGTATATCTGGTATGTGTAAGCCTCCTTGGAGTTTAGGAGACGTCAATCTGTTCCAGTTCAGTCTGGGTTGTTTGGAAGACCATACGAAGTTCCTACATGTTCTCTTAAGTATGCCAAAGAAGGAAGGAGGGAGTTGTATAGGGATGGTTTGGAATAAGTAGAGCAATCTGGGAAGTATGTTCATTTTTAGGATCGCCGTCTTTCCGAACCAGGAGAACGGTCCCAAGCTCCATTTTTTTAGATCTGCTTGGATGGTTTGTAAGATGGGTAAAAAGTTTAGTTTATATAGGTCTGTCAATTTGGAGGGTATTTTAATGCCAAGATACGTGAGCGCATGAGGTTCCCAGTCAATCGGGAAGTTAAGTTTACATTGAGTGACTATTTCATCAGGTAGAGATATGTTTAGTGCTTTGGACTTAGAGAAATGTATTTGTAGGTTAGAAAGAAATTTGAAGTGAGCAAATTCTTTAAGTAGGTTAGGAATGGTAATGAGCGGGTCAGTGAGGAACAGTAGGATATCGTCCGCATAAGCGGCTATTTTAAAGTGTTTATTGTCGATTTCCAGCCCTTTGATGTTCGGGTTATCCCTAAGTTTGCGGAGGAATGGTTCTAGAGTGATAATGAAAATCAGTGGGGATAAGGGGCATCCCTGTCTGGTACCGTTGGATACGGAGAAGGCGTTCGACAGGCGACCATTCACCCTCACCTTTGCTGTGGGGGAAGAATACAGTGTCATGATCATTCGGAGTAAGTGTGGAGGCAAACCTATGTAACGCAGGGTAGCCTCCATGAAGTCCCATGCCACCCTGTCGAACGCCTTCTCAGCATCGAGGGACAAGAGGAAGCCTTTGGAGTTAGAGGTAGTGATCCAATGGTGGATGTTTAGCGCTTTGGTGGTGTTGTCTCGGGCCTCGCGGCCGGGGACGAAACCTACCTGTTCTGTGGATATTAGTTTGGGGAGTAGAGGTATAAGACGGTTGGCGATAGCTTTGGCAAACAGTTTGATATCTACGTTTAGTAGAGAGATAGGGCGGTAGTTGGTGACCATGGTTTCATCTTTACCTGGTTTCGGGATAAGGGAGATGTGTGCTTCTAATGTGTCTCTGATAGCGACACTAGAAGGCGGAAAGTTGTTGTACGCTTTGGCTAGAGGTGGGATTAAAATGTCAGTAAAGGCTTTGTAGTATCCTACCGTAAGTCCGTCTGGGCCCGGACTTTTGCCTGGTTTCATCTGTGTTAAAGCTAGTGTAAGCTCCTGTATCGATAGGGGAGAATCTAGTGCCTCTGAGTCCTCTGCCGTGAGTGGGGTCGGGGCGTATTGGGCTAGGAAATGGTTGATAGCTTCCTGTCTATCCTCTAGGGAATTTGGCGTATGGGAGGTTCGTAAGTTATATAATTTTGTGAAGTATTGGACAAATTGATGTGCTATGGCTTCAGAGGTAGCATGACGTGTACCAGAAGGGTCTTTAATTGTGTGTATGGTATGTGCGGCTCTCTTGGCCTGCAGTGCTCTCGCTAGGAGTTTTCCTGACTTATCACCAAACTCATAAAAACATTTCCGCTGTAAAATGTATTTGCGCTTTAATCGTTTGTGGAGTTCTTCTAGTAAATCATTTCTGGCTTGCGTTAGGTCAGTAAGTGCCTCAGAAGCTAAGGATTGTTTGTGTTTTTGTTCTAAATGCGCGATAAGTTTAGTCAGTTCATCT
This sequence comes from Lithobates septentrionalis, assembly GCA_037952835.1. NCBI lineage: Eukaryota > Metazoa > Chordata > Amphibia > Anura > Ranidae > Lithobates > Lithobates septentrionalis. The sequence goes on along the minus strand of JBBDGP010001179.1, from coordinate 2,489,314 downwards.
ATTTTTGCTTTTCGAAGTTTGGTGCGATTTGCAGCTGCAGAGATGAGTATGCCTCGTACCACACATTTGTGTGCTGCCCATACCACTTCAGGTGTGGGCTCTCCCTCGCCATTTTCCATGAAGTACTTGGTAAGTTGATGGGAGATCGAATTTGTGACAGCAATGTCAGATAGGAGGGAATTATCTAAACGCCATATTGGGGAGTGCAGTCTTTTGGCAGGCAGTTGTAAAGTTAATGATATGGGGCTGTGATCTGATAAGACCATGGGTTCAATAGAGGATTTTTTGACCATTGGTAAGTCGTCTTGGGAAATGAAAAAATAGTCTAACCGTGAGTACTTAGAGTGTGGTGGGGAGTAAAAGGTGAAATCTTTTTCATTAGGGTATAGAGTACGCCAGGTATCGTGCAAGAGTAAGCCTCTCAGTTGTTGTTTTATGGCCCGAAGGGCTCTGTATGTGAGGGAGGAGTGACCATTGGATGTATCAAGGTTAGGGTTTAACGGGACGTTAAAGTCACCTCCAAGTATTAACAGACCTGATCGAAAAGATGTGAGTGTCTGAAGAGTGTCGCGGAAAAAGGAGACTTGTCGCGAATTTGGGGCATACAGGTTTGCTATAGTTATTGGTTGTTCATGTAGGGTGCCTTTTAGGAAAATGTATCTCCCAAGGGGGTCCCTAAGGGTATCTGAAACAATAAGTGGGCAATTTTTAGATATGAGGATGCACACCCCTTTCGATTTGGCTTCATCATTAGATGCGTGATAACTTGTTGGGAAATGCCGGTCCTGTAATTTGGGAATTGTGTCCGTTCTGAAATGTGTTTCTTGGATCAGAGCAATATGGGTCCGGGACTTATGCAGAGAGGAGAGTAAGAGGGAACGTTTTTCTGGTGTGTTCAGACCGCGTATGTTGACGGAATGAAGATTTAGAAGAGCGGGAGATAGCTCCTTATCAGCTAGTGCGTGATTAAGATCCATAGCCTTCAATCACAAAAAAAAAAAAAAAAAAAAAAAAAAAAAAAGAAAAAGGGGGGGGGGGGGGTTTTGATTATCCGAAGAGATTACGGAGATAATCAATCCCTTGATTATCCCGCCTTCTCGGGTCTAGAAAAGGGATCGGAATAATACAGCGTGGGTGCAGCTCCTATCCCGTGGGATACGGGTTATTATACTGCACCGTTGCCGTGTGGGGGTTGGTGTAAACCTTACGCGAGTGAGGTGGTGTGTGAGTGAGAGGGGTGTAGGCCCCGCCATCACGTGACCATGAAAGTTAAATAAAGGAGGGGTACACTATCAGTGCACTATCCGATGACGTTGGGGTTCACCAGGGATAGCAAAAGAGGTGATGGTTGGATCACCTCAGTGACTCCGAAGAACATCCTGTGTGTGCTTTACTCTAGATAGAGTACCATGTTTTTTGTTTCGTTAAGAATCACTCAGACCTCTGGAATCGCAGCAATGTCTGTGGAGATATGCAGCAAAGATTCCAAGGTGTGAGATTAAGCATAAGATAAAATCTACATAGTATAGCGAATGAGCTTAAAACCTATTCTATGCTTAAGTCTACTAACCATTACAGTATAAGGCTCAACATACCTTCGAAGAATATTAGTTAAACTATAAAATTTAGACAAAATGCAGTCCACGCCAGCAGTGAATACCTCCGGTAAAGTGCTCTATGAGGCGTACCTATGAAGAAAAAGGGGTTAGCGGGATCATCTGTAGTTAGACAGCAGCTTTGGTAGTAAGCAACTTCGGCTACGTTATGTGTCCTCAGTTCCTAGAAAATCTCAATATCCGGAGCACCTGCTGTTATTCTGGGATCAAGGTGTGAAGTGGGAAGCCCTTCAGTATTAGGGATCCGAAGTCCATCAGCCATTCGGTATGAAGGTATCAGAGTTCCCATGGGATTAAGCAAGCAAGGCTGTATGACATGGTGGTCATCTTTCCTTGGCTGTTAGTTTTTAGGTCCGGTTCAAACGTGTACTGCGGTGTATGCTGCGATTGAGCTGCGATTGAGCCGTATATCGGAGATATTCTTCCCGAACTTCTTGGAATGTAGGGGTTCACTGGGGGAAGCATGACATAGTGGGAATCCGGGAACTTGAAGACCTATTGCCTTTGTTGAGACAGGGACTGTGAGGTGCGCTAATCAGGGAGCACTTAATCATTCCGCAGCCGGCAGGAGGGCAGGTGTTCGTTACCGGGATCAGCGCTAAGGGCGTCATGGAGGTTGTATGCTGCCGCTCGTACCTCAATCCTTCTAGACATGAGGTTTGCTGCTAAGGTAGAGCCTACAAGCCCAATGGCGGATTCCAGACAAGGCCTAACGGTCTGTGCTTACGCAGCAAGTCTAGCCCTGTGATGACCATTTTAGGAAAGTTATCAGCAGTGGAGCACAATCCCTCGCTATTCTATTTTAATAAAGATGAAGGTAACTGTTCGCCTAACATGGCTTAACTGTGTGGTTGGGCGTCTGTGACATTAGGCGCTTCTCTAACCTGTTATCGGTCCCGTCTGGCTCTTCTCGAGGTGGGCGAGGTTGCTGCACTGAATTCCCGATGATGATAGCGGGAGGTGCTGTGGTACGTCGGGGCAGAAGGCGATCGTTTCCTCCTGTGTCCAGCATTCATGGCCTCCATAGGTTCTTCAGGCTGGCGTTCTCTACGGACAGCCGATCGGCGAAATTCCGCATACCACTCCGGAACCTCCACGGTGGGGATGTTCAAGGTTTCACAGAACTGGGGAAGATCCTCAGGTACTCTGAGGAACGCCGAGCGCCCCTGCGAGGATGCCGCGAGGCAGAAGGGGAACTTCCATTTGTATGGTATGCCTCTGGTACGTAGAGTGTCTAGGAGCGGCTTCAAATCTCTGCGGTGCTGTAGGGTTATGCCAGAAAGATCCTGAAAGATTTGTACCGTTTTTCCTTCATGGACGATTTGCGGGATACTCCTGGCCTGGCGTAAGATTTCTTCCTTAATCTTGTAGTCCACCAGACAGCAAATCACGTCCCTGGGAGGTTCAGTAGCTTTTCCTTTGGGTCTCAGTGCGCGGTGGATTCGTTCGAATTCAACCGGTGTCTGCTGTGGCCTATGCATTATGCCATTGAACAGGCTAGTTACTGAGGGCAAGAGTTGATCCCCCTCAATCGTCTCAGGGAGCCCCCGTATCCTTAGGTTCCGTCTTCTGCCCCGGTTGTCGAGGTCTTCGAGATGCCTCTGCATATCCCTCATTTGGAGGGTATGTGTGTCCACTTGTCTGGTGGTTTTGCGGATTTGAAGGTCTTGCTGCTCTGCCGTTCTTTCTGTCACCGCTACTCTGTCCGTCAGGGCACGGATGTCCAAACGAAGTTCCGATACGGCTGCTGCAAGGGCGTCTTTTATGTCCGTGGCGATCATCCGTAAGTCGCTTATGTTTAAAGGATGCTCTTCCGTGACATTCTCCCCTAGTTGGCTATGAGGTAGGGCTACTGATGGTGTGCCCTGTGAGGAAGATGTGGCCTGGGCGCTTCTATGGCGAGAAGACGCCAAGTTTCCTCTGCTCCAGCGGAACATGTCCGGAATATTGTGCCCGGGGTTATCAGGCTGTTCCCTCGGTGATCTGGAACGGGATGCGGATGTGTTTCTGGATGCGGTCCCCATGTGTTAGGATGGTTGTAGCTCAGTTTAGCCTCCGTTATACTGGTCGTAGGTCGTGTGATGGCGGGAGCTGAGGAGTTAAGCTGCCATCGTCATGGACGGTCAGGCCACGCCGAGAAAAAAGAAAAAAGGCCCGGGGACGCTGGAGGCTCCACAAACCTCAAGATGGCGGCGGGCTGCTAGTGGTCTGATGTATTTTCGACTATGTTTGCCAGCTCGTATAGTGTCCCCTACCAAACCTCCCCCGGGAGAGTATTAATATCTTTTGGCAATGCGATGTCTCTTAATTCGGCCGATCACGGTACTCGAGTCTGGGGATGGTGAGGGCCTGTGGGCCGCAAGATGGCGGCGAATCTCTGTTATGAGGGGCCGGCCGCGGCCTAATAGCAGCTTAGTCAGCCAACCAAACTCGATAATTTCCCCAGGGGCAGATGTATCCGGTGTCCAGTGACTAATGTGTGAAGTTTTGAGGCTCACCTAGGTAAGTAAATCGTAGGATGGCGATGGATTGGCAAGATGGCCACCGTTTGCTGTATGTAGAGCAGAGCCTCAGCTTTACCTAGGTGGTGGTCTGAGGTGGACTTTCCTTAGTTTTTCCGGACCATCAGGGTCTCTACAGCATACCTCTATTATCCGGATGAGTCTGTGAAAGGAAGGGCTGGGATGGCTATCGCCCGTACCGCCGAATGCGGAACTCGAGCCCGGGGACGCTGGAGGCTTCACAGGCCTCAAGATGGCGGCGGGCCGCAAGTGGTCGGAGGTAGTATCAGCTATGTCAGCCGGCTTATAATGTGTCTGTACCCCTGCCGAACCTCCTCCGGAAGAGTATGGACAACTTTTGGCGGTCCGATGTCTTCTAATTCAGCCGATCACGGCACTTGAGCTTGGGGATGGTGAAGGCCTAAGGGCCGCAAGATGGCGGTGAGTCACTGTTGTGAGGAGCCGGCTGCGGCCTAATAGCGGCACGATCAGCCAGCCAAACTCGGTAATTTCACCAGGGGCAGATGTATCCGGTGTCCAGTGACTGGTAAGTGAAGTATTGAGGCTCACCAAGTTATGGAATTTGTAGGATGGCGTTGGATTGTCGAAGGCTCAGCGGAGCTATAGAGCAGTACGTCTGGTCTCCTCAGTGTCCGGACACGCCCCCTCCAACATGTATAATATATGTTAAATGCACATATAATCCTATGGAATTTTTTTGTTGAGATGTTTTGAAGATCCATTGCCCATTTATCTTTTGCTAAACTACTCAAAGTCACCCACTATCATATCTCTAAAACATAGACCTCAATTATTATGTTGTCTAAGAACTAGGAGGGACATTCTCCTTGAGGTAACACAGGAAGTGTTTACAGGACACAGGAGGGCTCTAAATCTTACATGATCAACAAGTACCCTGTTTCCCCGAAAATAAGACCTAGCGTGATTGTCGGTGATGGCTGCAATATAAGCCATACCCCCCCAAATAAGCCCTACCCTGTTTCCCTGAAAATAAGCCCTACCCTGAAAATAAGACCTTCAAGGACTTTAACTAGGGCTTATTTGGGGGTTAGGGCTTATATTGCAGCCATCACCGACAATCACGCTAGGTCTTATTTTCGGGGAAACAGGGTAATTGTTTTACACTTATCGAACAGATATAACACATCACTTTCAACAGTATCCTTAAAGTGTTACTAAACCCAGGACCCTGCATTCACTATATCTGGTCTCCCACGGTACACAGAACATGGAAATGCAATTATTTTAGTAACTACAAACTGCTAAATACCTTTTCTCATCAGCTGTATACAGCAGTCATATGACTTCTATCTGTTCCTACTAAAGCTTATAGGAGGAGTTTTCATGTCTCCCACGATTGTCCTATCAGGATCTAGGACCCCTGACCCTGTGCCTGGACAGTGCTGATTAGCCCTGTGATGATCACATGCACCCTCCCAAGAAAAAAAAACCCTCTAGCAATACACTCCAAACTGAGCATGTGCAGCCTGACTCTATAGACTCTGTAAATATCAGGTTTATTTTTTGGAGTAAGTGGAAGAAGGGGAGGATCAGAGAAGACAGGATCAAACAGCCTTTTTACACAATGCAGAGGATTAACCCCTTAGGTTTCACACTAAGGAGTATAACACACATGCTTTACTGCATATATACACTGATTTTACTTTTTAATGTTTATTGGTAAAGAACTTTAACAGGAGAGGGATTTAGGGGATACTCCAAAATGATCCATGACAATGATAGGAGGACAAACTTCTCTCTAATCTTCCAATAGCAGCTTTTTTGGAGGTAACAGGGAATGGCCAGTATATCTAGGACCCTACAGCAGCCATCTCTTAGGCCCCTTTCACACTGGGGCGGTTTGCAGGCGTTATTGCGCTAAAAATAGCGCCTGCAAACCGCCCCTAAACAGCCTCCGCTGTTTGTTTAGTGTGAAAGCCCGAGGGATTTCACACTGAAGCGGTGCGCTGGCAGGAAGGTAAAAAAAGTCCTGCAAGCCGCATCTTTAGAGCGGTGAAGGAGCGGTGTATTCACCGCTCCTTCACCGCTCCTGCCCATTGAAATCAATTGGGACAGTGCGGCTATACCGCGGTAATACTGCGGCTATAGCCGCGCTGTACGAGGGGTTTTAACCCTTTTTCGGCCGCCAGCGGGGGGTTAAAACCGCACCGCTAGCGGCCGAATACCACGGTAAAACAGCGCTGTTTTACCGCCGACGCCCCCTACCGCCCCAGTGTGAAAGGGGCCTTACAGCCAGCCTCTTCTGGCACTTTGCTGCCTTCTGGCACTTGCACAACTATTAGTCTCTAAGAAGGTTATTACTCATAGTGTTCCAGGAACTGCCTGCCACCAAGCATCCACAGGTAGATCTTCAGTGAGGGAGATAGAAATATTCTACTCCAGACCAAGAATTCAGTACAGATGCCCTCCAGCACATGTAATCCAATGACAATCTTCCCCAGGCCCTCAGCCTAGCAGCTGCTGAGGCCCAAATTGCAGTTTCTCATCTTAGTGGAGCTGCATCCAGGGGTAGCAGCCCCAAGAGAACTGAAACCCTCCCTAGATGGAAAATAACACATTTATCACTTCTGGGCACTTTTTTCAAGGGATTGGCTGGGGCATAATAAATATTTATTCTGGCCATTTACATTTCCAAACCCTATATTTTGGACGCTTCTTCCAGAAGCTGGTGAGAGAAATCAAACACCCTTTCTAAAAAACGCACCAGCCGAAAACGCACAGATGTGAACTAGATCCATATGAAAGCACGTTGAATGGACTTTTTGCAAAATGCCCTAATAAATTGCATAGGTGGGAACCAAGTGAAAAGCAAAAGTGAAAGCACTAGGCAACTTTTTTATTGCTAATTATACAAAAGTTGTGGTGACACACTTACTCTAAAATTTACAATAAAATTGACACTTTTTTCCTCTAAATGTGGGCTTTGTTTTTCAAAACACGTTTAAATGACATTTCAGTTTGCCCATTGATTGCTTTTATTGATTGTAATAATTTCTCAATAATGTTGTCCTACACAAGCCATTCTGACTTGATTATTTCACAGCAATACATTTAAGACTTTAGGGTTTTAGCTTCCGATTTGTCATAAGGTGTGTGTTCCATAAATTCTATAAATAATCAAAGTATCTCTGTGTTTCAAAAGTGTTAAATAAATGGAAACCTTAGTCACAGCACTGGTATACAAGACACCTCAGAACTTAGTGCTATAAAAACACTTAGTCAGAGATTCCTGTCTGATGGAAGGGTGAAAGCCCTTTCCTGGTGGGAAAAGAAAATAGAAATCATAACTGTACACTTTTTTACATGTCTAGATGACCTAATGATTTGTTTTTTCTCTGTATTTCAGTAACATGGAGCCCACGTATTGAAGTATATCTAAAGCCAAAACATATTTTTTTTTAGTTTTGGATACACTAGGGACAGGTAAAAGCTATAATAAACTCAAAAGTAAACATTTAATTTATTGCAGCTTACCAAATCTGAGATGTGATGGCTGCATTTGTTTTCTTTTTTAGGCTTTCTTTCCTCTATTTTCATCTGGTGATCCAGCCATCAAGTCAATATAACAAGCTGTCTTGCATTTAAGCCTAGAAAAACAACGGTAGAGCTTGAGAGGAGATCCTATTCTAAGCATCCGATGTTAGTATAGCAATCTTCCCCCACCAGAACACACTGGTCAGCGCTCTTAGGCATTGGCTGAGAGTACTGATCGGGAGCCGGTTGGCAGACCTTTTTCGGTCATGCCATTTTGACAGAAGTCGGACGTTCGGCCGTCTTCTGTCGAACCGGCTGCGGTACACCTGGGCCGAATGTCGCTCGGTTTCTAGTGAACTGGCCGATACCGCCCAATATTCAGCCCGTGTGTATGGGGCTTTAGAGTGTTGAGACAAACCATTTAACAATGGCAGGAGTTATTAAAATGATCAACTTTTATTTATTGATATAAAACCTTTATCCCAAAAAGGAAAAATAAAACTTTGCTGTAAATTTGCTGTAACTGCATATAAAGTATTAGATTTAATTTGTTACTGTATTTAAATCTGTCAGTACATCTAACATTCCCCTCCCTCCAGACTGACAATGCTGTCCAAATGTGCCCCCTGTGCTTATTCATCCAGAGTGGTGTCTCTCTAATACAGGAGGTGTGTTACTGGCCAGATCACCAAGGGAAAACAGAGGGGAAAAGTCTAAAAAAAGAAAACGTAATGCAGCCACCACATCTACGGATTGGTAAGCTGCAACATATTACATTTTTGGTTTTGGGTTTAATACCGCTTTAAAACCTCAGTCAATTTTTTTAAACTTTTATTTTGCCCTTTTGTTTCACTTGCTGTCGCAAAGACATGAGCTAAAGAGTCTGATGCTGAGATCAAAAATGTATCTCTTATGCCGTGTACACACGGGCAGACTTTTCGACCGGACTGGTCTGATGGAACAAAACCGTCGGACAATCCGATCGTGTGTGGGCTTCATTGGACCTTCAGCGGACTTTTTCTGTCGAAAATCAGACGGACTTTAGATTTAGAACATGTTTCAAATCTTTCCGACGGACTCGAGTCCGGTCGAAAAATCCGTTCGTCTGTATGCTAGTCTGACGGACAAAAAAGGATGCAAGGGTAGCTATTGGCTACTGGCTATGAACTTCCTTATTCTAGTCCCTTCGTATGTCATCACGTTCTAAACGATCGGACTTTCGAACGGACTTTAGTCCGTTTCTTGTGTGGGCAAGTCCGGTCGTCCGAAAGTCCGTCGTAACTTCTTCGAAAGTCCTTCGGAAAGACCGTTGGACGCTTGATGCTGAAAAGTCCGCCCGTGTGTACACGGCATAAGTATTAAAATATTATCTATGGTCAAAATGTAAAATAATGGATCCATTTCCACATTGTATTTCAATTAATTTTAGCATACTTTTATTATTCTAAAAGATTTTGAAGTTTGCAAGCCTAGTTTGTGAAGATCCCCACACATTGACTTCCTTGAATCCTGTGATTATTCATTATGCCCCTTGAGTAGGCACTGCTGTGTCACAGAGGTGTGTGTCACTACAGAGGAGGAATTTCAGGAGGCGGAGTCAGTACAGGAATCCCTGCTTGCAGGTGTTTCGTCAGATTAGGCGACTCATCAGAATGTGTAACAGAAGTGATGCTCTGTCGCCGCCATCTTGCTGTACCCTGCACTCCTCCACAGTTAGCATACACTGAGAAGGGGGCAAGCGGACAGCTTGCCCCCTTCTCTGGTTACACCCACCAGAGTTTTGCACCTCACACTTATTTTTAACAGTAAACTGAGCTTATAAAGTGAAATACAGGATTTAGAATTCCGACGGACTGTTTAGATGTTGAATACTAAAAGCAGAGGCAAGCACGTTGATCTCACAGGTTTGCAAATCTGACAGAACACCACTGCTTTTATAATTCCACATGTAAACAGTCCGTAGGATTTCTAAATACTGTATTTCACCCTATATGCTCTGTTTACTGTTAAAAATAACTGTGAAATGCAAAATTCCTGTAGATATAACAAGATGTCCTCTTGCCCCCTTCTCGGTGTATCCTTACTGTGGAAGAGTACGGGGTGTAGCAAGATGGCGGTGACGGAACCTCACTTCAGTTACAAATTCTGACAGGTCACCAAATCTGATGTAACACCAGGAGCAAGGCACCATGGGATATGTAGTCCTTAGAACCGGAATGTAAACAGCAGAACAGAAGCTACAAAGCATGCAGGAAATCACGGAAGTTCTGAAAAGTGACGGTCAGCAGACAGGCAAAATTCACAACTGTAATGGAGATTTTTCATGTGTGTTTATATTGGATTTTCAGTAATAATCACAGTTTGTACTGCTATTACAATGCTGTTGTTATAAAATGATAATGTATGTTGTGACTATGGATATGCTTTAAAGCAGAAGTATGGCCAAAGCTCTTTTGGCCATACTGCTCCTGTGGGTCACAGGAGTACACTTAGTTCTGCACTCCTGTGACCCAGATTCAGTCGACAGCAGGCTTAACGTGGTTCTAAAAGCAGAAGGTTTTTTATCTTAATGCATTCTATGCCTTATGTGTGCAGCAGCCCCCCCTAATACTTACCTGAGCCCCATCTCAATCCATCAATGTTGCACAAGAGACTTTTGTTGTAATATGTTTGCCGATTTATGTGGGACATTATATTATTATATACACTACCGTTCAAAAGTTTGGGGTCACCCAAACAATTTTGTGTTTTCCATGAAAAGTCACACTTATTCACCACCATACGTTGTGAAATGAATAGAGAATAGAGTCAAGACATTGACAAGGTTAGAAATAATGATTTGTATTTGAAATAACATTGTTTTTACATCAAACTTTGCTTTCATCAAAGAATCCTCCTTTTGCAGCAATTACAGCATTGCACACCTTTGGCATTCTAGCTGTTAATTTATTGAGGTAAGCTGGAGAAATTGCACCCCACGCTTCTAGAAGCAGCTCCCACAAGTTGGATTGGTTGGATGGGCACTTCTGGCGTACCATACGGTCAAGCTGCGCCCACAACAGCTCAATGGGGTTCAGATCTGGTGACTGTGCTGGCCACTCCATTACCGATAGAATACCAGCTGCCTGCTTCTGCTGTAAATAGTTCTTGCACAATTTGGAGGTGTGTTTAGGGTCATTGTCCTGTTGTAGGATGAAATTGGCTCCAATCAAGCGCTGTCCACTGGGTATGGCATGGCGTTGCAAAATGGAGTGATAGCCTTCCTTATTCAGAATCCCTTTTACCCTGTACAAAGCTCCCACCTTACCAGCACCAAAGCAACCCCAGACCATCACATTACCTCCACCATGCTTAACAGATGGCGTCAGGCATTCTTCCAGCATCTTTTCATTTGTTCTGCGTCTCACAAACATTCTTCTTTGTGATCCAAACACCTCAAACTTGGATTCATCCGTCCACAACACTTTTTTCCAGTCTTCCTCTGTCCAATGTCTGTGTTCTTTTGCCCATCTTAATCTTTTTCTTTTATTGGCCAGTCTCAGATATGGCTTTTTCTTTGCCACTCTGCCCTGAAGCCCAAAATCCCGCAGCCGCCTCTTCACTGTAGATGTTGACACTGGTGTTTTGCGGGTACTATTTAATGAAGATGCCAGTTGGGGACCTGTGAGGCGTCTGTTTCTCAAACTAGAGACTCTAATGTGCTTATCTTCTTGCTTAGTTGTGCAACGCAGCCTCCCACTTCTTTTTCTACTCTGGTTAGAGCCTGTTTGTGCTGTCCTCTGAAGGGAGTAGTACACACCGTTGTAGGAAATCTTCAATTTCTTTGCAATTTCTCGCATGGAATAGCCTTCATTTCTAAGAACAAGAATAGACTGTCGAGTTTCAGATGAAAGTTCTCTTTTTCTGGCCATTTTGAGCGTTTAATTGACCCCACAAATGTGATGCTCCAGAAACTCAATCTGCTCACAGGAAGGTCAATTTTGTAGCTTCTGGAAGGAGCTAGACTGTTTTTAGATGTGTGAACATGATTGCACAAGGGTTTGCTAATCATCAATTAGCCTTCTGAGCCAATGAGCAAACACATTGTACCATTAGAACACTGGAGTGATAGTTGCTGGAAATGGGCCTCTATACACCTATGTAGATATTGCACCAAAAACTAGACATTTGCAGTTAGAATAGTCATTTACCACATTAGCAATGTATAGAGTATATTTGTTTAAAGTTAGGACTAGTTTAAAGTTAGCTTCATTTAAAAGTACAGTGCTTTTCCTTCAAAAATAAGGACATTTCAATGTGACCCCAAACTTTTGAACGGTAGTGTATATGTACACATACAGCACAATATTAACCAGGCCAGAATTCAGTTGACAATGGTCGATTTGTCCAAGCCAACTCAATTTTTATATAACAGCTGATGTCCCTTTGATATGTCTATCTTATGCAAGTCTACCTACCCTGTTTCCCTGAAAATAAGACCTAGCGTGATTGTCGGTGATGGCTGCAATATAAGCCCTACCCTCCAAATAAGCCCTACCCTGTTTCAGCAAAAATAAGCCCTACCCTGAAAATAAGACCTACAAGGACATTAACTAGGGCTTATTTGGGGGGTAGGGCTTATATTGCAGCCATCACCGACAATCACGCTAGGTCTTATTTTCGGGGAAACAGGGTAGGTGTGTGAGGTATGGCCTGTTAACCTAATTGAACATTTCAAAGGGTGTTCAGGTGGTATCTGTTAATCTAATCTAATTACACATATCAAAGGGGACTTGTTGATGTTGATATGCGGGAGTGCAGATTGGGGTGGTTTATGACTGCAGCTGTTCAAGGCTGGGGTTTGTTGTCTGTCTGAAAGACTAAAGCATATCAAAGGCCTGAATGGAAACGGCCAATCAAATTGCTCAGCCATTCAGTGTCTAGTGAATATAACATGGCGTTCAGTCTATAGTTTAGTCTTGTCTGTGTATGACTATGAAGGTGTAGATCTAGGAAAAATGGGACTCTAAGTTATATTTACTTTGTTGGATTTTTGTCATCTGTGGACTTTGAACCTTGTTCTGTGTTGAAAGTCGATAAAGTGCATCTCTCTGGAAGAATTGGATTTCTGCGGAAGAGAACTTACATCATCATTATAATAACTACTAAATTAATAATCTACCCACTATATACATCATTAAAATAAATAATTGTGTATGCGCTAGGTAAAAATGACGTGATAAAAGTATAGATAACACCTAAAACAATATCGTAGCGAAAAATCTATAAATCACGTTAAAAATAAAACTAATAATATTCAGTGCTATTAATTAATGAAAACCAGTGAATATATATATATAAATTATATATAAATTATCTATAAATCACGTTAAAAGTATTCAATAATAATCAGTGCCATTCATTAATGAAAAACAGTGAATAAATATATATAAATATAAAATGCAACATGCAAAACGTGAAAAAATCCAGGTGATGATGAAAAAAAAAAAAAAAAAAAAATTTTTTTTAAAATGTCCAAAAATTCAATAAAATAATCAAAAAAATGATGTATAAAGTGCAGGCATTAGTGTCCAAATAAATTATTTATAGGCATTCCTCGTGTTCTTCATATATGGTGTGCAAAATACGGCATGCTTTGGTGCCCTCCAGTGACCCCCAATAGCTCATGCACTCACCTCTGAGCGTGTGACACAGTGATTAAACAGTGTCTATACACGCAGTAGAGCCACTCCTGGGCTCATATGGGATCTGTTGGGAATGATCTGCACCTCTCTCAGATAATCATCAATGGTAACATATGTGGGAAAGAAAGAAACTCCATAGTGTAATACCATCAAAAATTTATTAAAATTAAAACCACTTCCCTCCAGGAGGGTACTCACAAGGTATAGGTGCGTCAGTGCACCATCCTATCCATAGCATAATACACAGGGATACAGGAACAAACGTCTGGCGTGTGGTGTGGTATATAATCCTCTGCTTGTCTGTGTAGCTCCGTCCTGCCCCTCCCCTACGCGTCTTCGGCACAGGGATAGCGTGCCTTCATCACTATATACATCATATCGCTACATTATACAATAATATATCGTACCACCACCCAATATATAATATATCACTACATTGGGGCCGTTCAAGTGACCAGAAGAGCATTTTTGGACTTAGTAACAGAAGTCGGTGGTGACAACAATCCTGTGAGGTGGACAGAAGTCTGATGAAGAACCAAGAGCTGTGCTGTGACTCTAATGTCTGGTTGTGACATAAGAGAGTCTGATCTACGAAATTAAACAAGTTGGGAACCCCAGAATTATTCTCTGGAGACTGGAAACAAAAAAAAAAAGGACTGTGTCGTGTACCAGAAGACCTGATCTGGAAGCTGAAGGAGTAACTAATGCGGTGAGTAAAATATATATATTTTTTTTAATTATTAGTAATATAGTCAAAATGCTTACTCAGTGTGAAGCTAGTGTCAGTTCTGATAAAGTTAACAGATGGGTATTAAAATGTATTAAGCGCCATGGCGGTCCTTATGAAATTCCAGAAAAATGTAAGCAGACGTGGACTATGATGAAAGAATTTTTAGAGAAAAATGTTTTTGATAGCAAAATTTCAGAAAGTAAAGAAAAGGTTGTATTATACAGGGCTTATTATCTTGCTGTTTAACAATGGAAATTTCTTTATAGGGTAAGGTTGAGGAAATTACCCAGTTACAGAATGCAATTGATAATAGCAACAATAGTTGTGAGAGGTTACAAAACCAATCAGACACTGAGATAGTAAATTTAAAATTGCATGCAGTTACCATTGGGGGAGCTTTGCTTGATAAATCTAAACGTTGTGATGAATTATCAGAGGAAAGTGAGAGATTAAAATTAAGAATTATGGAATTAGAGAAGAGATCTCAAGAATGCAGATATGCATCAAATCTTGGATTCAGCGATCTGCAGCAAAATACAAACACAAACTTTCTATCAAATGAAACAGAACCTCATATTAAATCTGATAATTCATTGCCAGCAGCACCCACTGTGACCACCACAGTTTATAACAAATAACAATACAGGTGAAGTTCAGCTTGTAATGAAGCCTTTGAAACCAAAAGAATTAGACGCAATTCTTAAAGAAATAGGAATGGTTCCCTACCATGATTTAAACAGATTTTTAAAATGGTTTTGTGACATGCAGCAGGTCAGAGATATGTACAATCTCAACCCATCTGACTTAGAAAGAGTTTTGCAACATTCTATAGGAAGTGGCCTTTGGATGAGAATTAAACAGATCTGTATTCAGCCTCTGAGGACAAGGGACATATTACTGGAATTATTATGTGTTTTGTATGGTGTACGTTCTGATGTTACTATTCATGGGAAGATCCAACAAATGCAAAGTGAATCCCCCTATGAATTGTCACACAGGATAGCAACTATTATGGAATTATTGGTCGGTATTAATCTTGCATTTGAGCGTGGGGGCTTAATACATATGAGCATAGGCGTCCTTAAGGTGGGGCTATTGAGGCTTGAGCCCCGAATGTGGGGCCAATAGCCCCGAGTGTCTAAGCGCCGGGTCCTGCAGCAGGGTTGCCACCTGTCTGGTTTGGACACACGTGCCCGGTTTTCAAGCCGCCTGAAACCCGGGGATATAACTGTTCAGCCGTCCTGTGATCAGTGGCCCCAGCTGCAAGATCTAGAGCGGCGCATTCCGATTCCCGTGCGCGCCGCCATCAGTGTTATATCACATACAGCCTGTACGAGCGCTGGGCTGGGCAGCGGGCGCTCTGTGATTGGCTGTGCAGGCGGCAGACATAAGGGTCTGTGATTGGCCCGGTGGAGCTGCTGACTGGTCACATGTGGAGGCGGGGAGGGGCTGGACTGTGGGTGCCCGCCTCCCTGCCTGGCGCGCGCTGTGTCTCCTCCTGACTGAGGTCTCACTGTTATCTGCCCTTCCACTAGTCTGTCTGTCAGCGTGCCACTCTCCGTAAGCCCACCCCTCTGTCATCCCGACCCTTTGTGTAAGCCCACCCCTTTCTGTCACTGCCCCCCTCTCTGTCAGTGCACCCCTCCTCTGTCAGCCCACTCCCCTCTGTCAGCACCCCTCCTCTGTCAGCCCACCCCCTCTGTCAGCACCCCCCCTCTGTGTCAGCACCCCCCTCTGTCAGCACCCCCCCTGTCAGCACCACCCCCCTCTGTCAGCCCACTCCCCTCTGTCAGCAGTGCACCCCCTCTCTGTCAGCACCCCCCTCTCTGTCAGCACCACTCTCTCTGTCAGCACCCCCTCTCTGTCAGCCCACCCCCCCCTCTGTCAGACCACCCCCTCTCTGTCAGCCCCCCCCCTCTGTCAGCCCACCCCCCCTCTGTCACCCCACACCCTCTCTGTCAGCCCCCCCTTCTCTGTCAGCACCCCCCTCTGTCTCTGTCAGCATGCCCCCCTCTGTCAGCACCCCCCTCTGTCAGCACCCCCCCCTCTGTCAGCACCACCCCTCTCTGTCAGCCCACCCCCCCGTCAGCACCCCCCTCTCTGCCAGCAGTGCACCCCCTCTCTGTCAGCCCACACCCTCTCTATCAGCGCCCCCCCTCTCTGTCAGCAGCCCCCCTCTGTCAGCACCCCCCCGTCAGCACCATCCCTCTGTCAGCACCACCCCCTCTCTGTCAACATCCCCCTCTCTGTCAGCCCACCCCCCCTGTCAGCACCCCCCTCTCTGTCAGCACACACCCTCTCTGTCAGCCCATCCCTCTCTGTCAGCCCATCCCTCTCTGTTAGCACCCCCTCTCTGTCAGCACCCCCCCCTCTGTCAGCACCACCCCCTCTCTGTCAACACCCCCCCTCTCTCTCAGCACCCCCCTCTGTAAGCACCCCCCCTGTCAGCACCACCCCTCTGTCAGCACCACCCCCCCTCTGTCAGCACCACCCCCTCTCTCTCAGCATCCCCCTCTCTGTCAGCCCACCCCCCCCCTGTCAGCACCCCCCTCTCTGTCAGCCCACACCCTCTCTGTCAGCCCATCCCTCTCTGTCAGCCCATCCCTCTCTGTCAGCACCCCCCCTCTGTCAGCACCCCCCCCTCTGTCAGCACCCCCCCTCTGTCAGCACCCCCCCTCTGTCAGCACCACCCCCTCTCTGTCAGCCCACCCCCCCTGTCAGCACCCCCCTCTCTGTCAGCCCACCCCCCCTGTCAGCACCCCCCTCTCTGTCAGCAGTGCACCCCCTCTCTATCAGCGCCCCCCTCTCTCTCAGCGTCCCCCCTCTCTATCAGCACCCCCCTGTCAGCACCCCCCCATCAGCTCACACCCTCTCTGTCAGCCCACACCCTCTCTGTCAGCCCATCCCTCTCTGTCAACACCCCCCCTCTCTGTCAGCACCCCCCCTCTCTGTCAGCACCCCCCCTCTGTCAGCACCCCCCCTGTCAGAACCACCCCTCTGTCAGCACCCCCCCTGTCAGCAGCATCCCCCTCTCTGTCAGCCCACCCCCCCTGTTAGCACCCCCTCTCTGTCAGCCCACACCCTCTCTGTCAGCCCACACCTTCTCTATCAGCGCCCCCCTCTCTTTCAGCGTCCCCCCTCTCTCTCAGCGTCCCCCCTCTCTCTCAGCACCCCCCCTCTCTCTCAGCACCCCCCTCTTTCTCAGCACCCCCCCGTCAGCTCACACCCTCTCTGTCAGCCCACACCCTCTCTGTCAACCCACACCCTCTCTATCAGCGCCCCCCTCTCTCTCAGTGTCCCCCCTCTCTCTCAGCATCCCCCCTCTCTCTCAGTGCCCCACCTCTCTCTCAGCAACCCCCCTCTCTCTCAGCACCCCCCTCCGTCAGCTCACACCCTCTCTGTCAGCCCACACCCTCTCTGTCAGCCCACACCCTCTCTGTCAGCCCACACCCTCTCTGTCAGCACCCCCCCCCTCTCTGTCAGCACCCCCCCTCTGTCAGCCCACCCCCTGTGTCAGCACCCCCTCTCTGTCAGCAGTGCACCCCCCTCTGTCAACACCCCCCCCTCTGTCAGCCCACCCCCTCTGTCAGCACCCCCTCTCTGTCAGCAGTGCACCCCCCCTCTGTAAAAAACCCCCCTCTGTCAGCACCCCCCCGCCTCTGTGTCAGCCACCCCCTCTCTCTCCTGCCTCCTCCCCCCTTTCACTCACCCCCCTTACCTCCTCCTCTCTCACCTCCCCTTTCTCACCTCCCTCCCCCCACCTCTTTCCCCCCCTCAGGGGGTGGAGGCCCCATGATTCCCAACAGCGGCCCTGTGAGTGAGTGTACCAGTTCAAATGTGTCTTGCCAACAATGGAAGGAAAATGGCACTACAGAAGAGCAGCTTTGCTCCGCCCCCAAACTCCGGCTTCCACACTTCCTGACTCGAAATGGCTCTCGGTAAGGCAGTCTAATGGGGGTCTTTAGGGGCAGGGGACACTGATGGGGGGAGGGGTCACTGATCTAATAGAGATCTCTAAGGGGGGTGCTGATGTAAGGGGACTCTGAGCTAATGTAGAGGGGGTGCTGACTGCTGGTGACCCATTAGATCAGCAGTCAGTGCGTGTCAGGTAGGTCAGTGTATGTCAGCCAGGTAGGTCAGTGTGGGTCAGGTAGGTCAGTGTGGGTCAGGTAGGTCAGTGTGTGTCAGGTAGGTAACACCCCCCCTCCATACAACCCCACCGCCCGCCGCCCCATCATCCCCCAGCCCCCCCGGTGCCGGGCTCTGACTTCGGGCTGAAGCCCCTGGTCTTTTTGCCACTTAGCAACGCCCCTGCATATGAGTATGTTTCTAGATGCATTGCATGAAGATATCAAACAAAATATTTTATTAGTTACCCCAAATCCTCATGATTTAACCACTTCATTACCCACGTATAGTCATATAACGGCCTGAGATGGGATCTCCCATCCTGGGTGGCCGTCATATGACGTCCTGGGCTTCCCGGCCATCTCGGGGGCGCGCGCGCGCGCGCCGCGTTGCTCGGGACCCGGTGCGTGTGCCCGGCGGCCGTGATGTCCACCGGGCACCCGCGATTGCCCGTTAACTGGGCAGAACCGTGGATCTGTGTGTAAACACACAGATCCACGTCCTGTCAGTTGAGAGGAGACCGATCTGTGTTCGCAGTACAGAGGAACACTGATCGGTCTCCTCCCCTTGTACGTCCCCTCCCCCTACAGTTAGAATCATTCCCTAGGAAACATAATTAACCCCTTGTCTCCCCCCTAGTGGTTAACCCCTCCCTGCCTGTCACATTTACACAGTAATCAATGCAATTTTATAGCACTGATCGCTGTATAAATGTGAATGGTCCCAAAAATGTGTCAAAAGTGTCCGATGTGTCCGCCATAATGTCGCAGTCACGAAAAAAAATCGCAGATAGCCGCCATTACTAGTAAAAAAAAATAAATAAATAAAAATTTTTAAAAAATGCCATAAATCTATCCCGTATTTTGTAGACGCTATAACTTTTGCGCAATCCAATCAATATACGCTTATTGCGATTTTTTTTACCAAACATATGTAGAAGAATACGTATCGGCCGAAACTGAGGAAAAAATTTGTTTTTGTAAAAAAAAATTGGGATATTTATTATAGCAAAAAGTATAAAATATTGTGTTTTTTTCAAAATTGTTGCTCTTCTTTTGTTTATAGCGCAAAAAATAAAAACCGCAGAGGTGATCAAATACCACCAAAAGAAAGCTCTGTTTGTGGGGAAAAAAGGACGTCAATTTTCTTTGGGTACAGCATCGCACGACCACGCAATTGTCGTTTAAAGTGCGACAGCGCTGAAAACTAAAAATTTATCTGGGAAGGAAGGGGGTGAAAATGCCCTGTATTGAACCGGTTAAAAGACATATTGTTGAGAGCAGACCATTTATGGAGAAAGTCAAATGAGCAGGCTGTCAAAATTGATTTAGCCACATTGTTTAGGACAAATCCTGAACCTAAAGATCAGAAGATAATATCCTATGATAACACCCAGAGAGGAGACACCGGGTCAAATATAGGTGATAATTATATGAAAAACAGAGCTGACCAAAATAATAATAAGAAAAGGTCCAAAACCTGGATACCGTTTTCTCAGTTAAAACAGAAATATGACCACCTGAAGATTGAGTATGACAAGATGAGAGGGGAACGTGATAAATTATTACAGCAGTTGAAGGGGGTACAGGGTGTCATGAATGCAGAAGATGTACATTCTCCAGATCTGTTTTTGAATGCAGATGACACTTCTCTAGCAGTGGGGGTGAATTAGCTTCAAACTGTAAACGTGTAAATAGTGCTTTGTTTTAACTTCAAACAACGTTTAAGGACCTCGCTAATGAGTTTTGTTGGAGAGTTTTTTTGTCTTTCAGGTACTGCCGGAGATACTTGCTTGCATGTGAATAGCAGAAGCACAGTCTGAAATTGCTGGCTAGTGGGGGAGAATTATGGGAGAAATGCTGAATAGACAACAAGGAATTATAAAGAATTCATGGACTCTCTCGAAATTCATCAAGCAATGGACCTTTTTTTCTTTTTTCTTCAACGCCCTAATTTTTAATTTTTCTCTCTTTTCCTGATATATTTAGCATTTCATTTTTTATTTTCTTTATGTTTTATTTCTTGAACTTTATCTTAAAACCAAAGAGAATCATTTAAACCTAAAATAATTTTCATAACATCTGTACATATTACATAATAAGTATTGATCAATATATTTGACATTTAAGGTGAGATGCTGCACAATGGCTTGGCATAGCATAAATTACTGGGTGTCTGAGTATTTGTATACTTAGACTGAGTAGAATAGTATGTTGGTGGTTTTCCTACATTTATAAGAGGGGTGAGTGAAATTCATCATTCTAGTCATGATTTGAACTTTGTTGAATCAGTTGTTTATAATATGCTAAAGGCTATGACATATATGGATGAAAAAGACCTTTCTACCTTTCACGGTGAGGATACTGGCAAGAATTTCCACTTTGTCTGGATAGAAGATCTGATAAAACTGATGTCAAGCTGATTCTATCTGAACCATCGTGTGGGGGTATATGTATATGTTGGTATACCATTCAGGTGTAATTATGGACTGAATGATCCAAGTAACTGCTCTATTGAAGGCAATGAGGGGTCCGCCTACAGCAAATTACAAAAGCAAATTGTGGCTGGCAATCAACAAACTCTGGTACTTGACAGGTACACAACCGGTCAGCATTGCTCAAATAGGAAATGGAAAGAAGCATATGTGAATTGTAACATGCTTGCAAGATGGACTACAGCTTTAAGCTCATGAATATCAAGTGCAAGGAAATAGTTTGCAGTACAGTTGTTACTGCCGTATCCAAACCTTTTGACCTTGAAAGTGAGTGCTGGTACATTGATAGTTCTTCTTACTATAAGAATGAAAGTAGAATGTCTGTGTAAAAGCATCTTTAAAAATGAAAAGCTTGAGCCTGGAGATGAGAGAATCCTGGACTTATGTGGATTGGAGCTCCCAGAGCAGAGCATACCAAGTTTACTTTCGGTGAGATGGTGAGAGATGTGATGAAGTCAGACCGAAGAATGGACTGTGGCATCAGCTCATCTTTGCGCAATTTTCAAGATCTTGATGTGATATAATAAGGCCTAACAGCTATATGGGCCACTGATGTTTACCAAATCCTTATCCAGTCATGGTCTAAAAGTTATATTATCTAATAACTGTTTCATGGGGATATTTTAGAGGCTGGTGAATAGAGATGTAACCAGTTTCAACTTCATATTTTATATGAGCCATTGTAAAGCATTCAGTACCTTAAATCATAATGATATTTTTTGTTGTTTGATTTATGAGTCAGTTCTAGTAGTTAGAACCGACCCAAGTGGGGGTATATGTTGTAATATGTTCGCCAATTTATGTGGGACATTATATTATTATATGTATGGACACATACAGCACAATATTGACCAGGCCAGAATTCAGTTGACAATGGTCGATTTGTCCAAGCCAACTCAATTTTAATATAACAGCTGATGTCCCTTTGATATGTTTATCTTATGCAAGTCTACCTAAGTGTGTGAGGTATGGCCTGTTAACCTAATTGAACATTTCAAAGGGTGTTCAGGTGGTATCTGTTAATCTAATCTAATTACACATATCAAAGGGGACTTGTTGATGTTGATATGCGGGAGTGCAGATTGGGGTGGTTTATGAATGCAGCTGTTCAAGGCTGGGGTTTGTTGTCTGTCTGAAAGACTAAAGCATATCAAAGGCCTGAATGGAAACGGCCAATCAAATTGCTCAGCCATTCAGTATCTAGTGAATATAACATGGCGTTCAGTCTATAATTTAGTCTTGTCTGTGTGTGACTATGAAGGTGTAGATCTAGGAAAAATAGGACTCTAAGTTATATTTACTTTGTTGGATTTTTGTCATCTGTGGACTTTGAACCTTGTTCTGTGTTGGAAGTCAATAAAGTACATCTCTCTGGAAGAATTGGGTTGATGCGGAAGAGAACTTACATCATCATTATAATAACTACTAAATTAATAATCTACCCACTATATACATCATATCACTACATTATACGATAATATATCGTACCACCACCCAATATATAATATATCACTACATTGGGGCCGTGACCCGTTCTTTGAAGGTTATATCACTACAACTTTCCCTCCTGATTGGCTAAGACAAAGCAGTGAGCCAATGAGGAGAGTGAGGGGGCGGGGCCGAGCTGCAGCTCCATGTCTGAATAGACACACTGAACAGCGGCTTGGCTCAAATGCCCCTATAGCAAGCTGCTTGCTGTGGGGGCATTCGGCAGGGGCCAGGACCGTCGGTGAGGGACCCAAGAAGAGGAGGATCTGGGCTGCTCTGTGCAAAGCCATTACACGGAGCAGGAAAGTAGAACATGTGTGTTATTTTTAACTGCTTCACCCCCCGGAAGATTTGGCTGCTGAATGAACAGGCCATTTTTTGCGATTCGGCACTCGGACGCTTTAACTGACAATTGCGCGGTCGTGCGATTCTGCACCCAAACAAAATTGACATCCTTTTTTTTCCACAAATAAAGCTTTCTTTTGGTGGTATTTGATCATCTCTGTGGTCACTGCTCTGTGCTCAGAAAATTCCCCTAAAACTGAGCGATCAGCAGTTTTTGATTGCTTAGTTCTTGGCACAGAGCTGGTGGGGGACCATCTAGGTAAGTATGTATATATATATATTTTTTTAATCCTGCACTTCTCTTTTAGGGTGCTTTTACATTAGGAGATCATTATCTTTTACTTTTTGCTGAGTGATTTACCATTATAATGGAAAGAGATAGTTAGACTTACCATCCTTTGCCCCTAACAAAAAGTTGATCTCTTCTGTTAAGTTTAGACATACATTCCCCAAATATCCTTGTACATTCAGCAAATTTCGAAGTTTTATTGGTAGATCTTCATAAAACAGAAATCTCAAACCAGATAAGTCGAACATTCCTTCAGTTAACATGCTCTGTTCAGATCTTTACAGGGTAAGTTCACCTTTGTACTCTTTTTTGTTTTTTCTAAATTCCAGCCCCCCTATGCACCAATATAGCATTCATGTACTTTTTTTGCAAAAATATCAAAGCTTTCCATTAAATATAGTCATTTACTTTTCTTGTCTAAATCCACGTTTCCAGACATTTCCATTAGTAATGTCTTCTTCCTGATCAGACTATAGGTTATGACACAGGAAGGAGTTGACCATCTGACCTCATTAACACACACCCTGCATTATCCGCCCACCCACTCCCAGCTGTATGTTTTTTAAATGAAATGCAACCAATCAGTGATCACCCTTCTCACTAAATATACAATATACAATCAGATTGCATAGTGTATGGCCATCTTTATACAAGTACATAGGAGAGAGTGGGCAGAAACATTCAGCTGTCAAGTCCCATTCACAACTCTGCATAGCGGGAAATCTCATTCCCATGTGTGCTTTTTTGTTTTTGTTAGTGAGGAGGGGGGGGGGGGCCTTTTGGAGCATTTTCACTCATCACACATAGGGCAGCCCATCAATCTGAATGGGCAGCCCTACACACAGCAATTGCCCCAAAGGAGCTTTAGGACATTTTTTTAGAGTGGAGCTTGGTGCATTTTATACTGTGATTTTTGGTGCAGCTCATTTCTGAAATGCATGGAGCCTCATTGTTCTATCACTTTCATGCCCCATTCACATCTAGCATAGTGGGAGCGCACATTTTGTGTCTTGTTTTTCCTGTGACACGCATAGGGCAGCATGTTGAGTTAAATTGGCTGCACTACATGTGGTTAATGGGACATTTTGGCGTTTTGTGGTTTGTGTGTTTTTTTACTGTGCTTTTTGCAGCATTCGCCCCTCGGTTTTTTCACATGGCAAAATGTGTGTTTGCTTCTGTGTTTGGTGTGCCATTAACAATTAATGGCACTGAAAGCGCAACTAGTAATTTTAGGTGTATAAACATGGCCAAACACTATGCAATCTGATTGTATATTGTGTATTTAGTGAGAAGGCTGATCACTGATTGATGACTGATTGATTGCATTTTATTTAAAAAAAAAAACATGCACCTGGGAATGGGAGGGCGGATAATGCAGGGTGTGTGCTAATGAGGCCCGCTGGTCAACTCCTTCCTGTGTCATGACCTACAGTCTGATCAGGAAGAAGACATTACTAATGGAAAAGTCTGGAAATGTGGATTTAGACAAGAAAAGTAAGTGACTCTAAATTTAATGGAAAGCTTTAAGATTTTTGCAAAAAAAGTACATGAATGCTATATTGGTGCATAGGAGAGCTGGAATTAAAAAAAAAAAAGAATTATTGTAAAAAAAAAATAAAAAATAAAAAATAAAAATGTTTTTTTTTTTTAACCACTTCAGCCCCGGAGGATTTTACCCCCTTCCTGACCAGAGCACTTTTTACAATTCGGCACTGAGTCGCTTTAACTGCTAATTGTGCGGTCATGCAATGCTGTACCCAAACGAAATTTGCGTCCTTTTCTTCCCACAAATAGAGCTTTCTTTTGATGGTATTTAGTCACCTCTGCCGTTTTTATTTTTTGCGCTATAAACGGAAAAAGACCGAAAATTTTGAAAAAAAATGATATTTTCTACTTTTTGTTTTAAAAAAAATCCAATAAACTAAATTTTAGTCATACATTTAGGCCAAAATGTATTTGGCCACATGTCTTTGGTAAAAAAAATGTCAATAAGCGTATATTTATTGGTTTGCGCAAAAGTTATAGCGTCTACAAACTAGGGTACATTTTCTGAAATTTACACAGCTTTTAATTTATGACTGCCTGTCATTTCTTGAGGTGCTAAAATGGCAGGGCAGTACAAAACCCCCCCAAATTACCCCATTTTGGAAAGTAGACACCCCAAGGAAATTGCTGAGAGGCATGTTGAAACCATTGAATATTTTTTTTTGTCCCAAGTGATTGAATAATGACAAAAAAAAAAAAAAAAAAAATTTTTACAAAAAGTTGTCACTAAATGATATATTGCTCACACAGACCATAGGCATATGTGGAATTGCACCCCAAAATACATTCAGCTGCTTCTCCTGAGTACGGGGATACCACATGTGTGGGACTTTTTGGGAGCCTAGTCGCGTATGGGGCCCCGAAAACCAAGCACCGCCTTCAGGATTTCTAAGGGCATAAATATTTGATTTCACTCCTCACTACCTATCACAGTTTTGAAGGCCATAAAATGCCAAGATGGCACAAAACCCCCCCAAATGACCCCATTTTGGAAAGTAGACACCCCAAGCTATTTGCTGAGAGGCATGGTGAGTACTTTGCAGCTCTCATTTGTTTTTGAAAATGAAGAAAGACCAGAAATTTTTTTTTTTCTTTTTTCAATTTTCAAAACTTTGTGACAAAAAGTGAGGTCTGCAAAATATTCACTATACCTCTCAGAAAATAGCTTGGGATGTCTACTTTCCAAAATTGGGTCATTTGGGGGGGGGGGTAGTTTGTGCCACCTGGGCATTCCATGGCCTCCGAAACTGTGATAGGCAGTAAAGAGTGAAATCAAAAATTTACGCCCTTAGAATGCCTGAAGGCGGTGCTTGGTTTTCGGGGTCCCGTGCGCGGCTAGGCTCTCAAAAAGTCTCACATATGTGGTATCCCCATACTCAGGAGAAACAGCAGAATGTATTTTGGGGTGTAATTTCACATATCTCCATGGCATGTTTGAGCAATATATCATTTAGTGACAACTTTGTGCAAAAAAAAATAAAAATTTGTCTCTTTCCCGCAACTTGTGTCACAATATAAAATATTCCATGGACTCGACATGCCTCTCAGCAAATAGCTTGGGGTGTCTACTTTCCAAAATGGGGTCATTTGGGGGGGTTTTGAACTATCCTGGCATTTTATGAATTTCATGCATTTTAGAAGCTTATGTCACACATCACCCACTCTTCTAACCACTTGAAGACAAAGCCCTTTCTGACACTTATTGTTTACATGAAAAAGTTATTTTTTTTTGCAAGAAAATTACTTTGAACCACCAAACATTATATATTTTTTTAAAGCAAATGCCCTACAGATTAAAATGGTGGGTGTTTCATTTTTTTTTTCACGCGGTATTTGCGCAGCGATTTTTCAAACGCATTTTTTGTGGAAAAAACACACTTTTTTAAATTTTAATGCACTAAAACACACTATATTGCCCAAATGTTTGATGGAATAAAAAAGATGATCTTAAGCCAAGTACATGGATACCAAACATGACATGCTTTAAAATTGCGCACAAACGTGCAGTGGCAACAAAATTAATACATTTTTAAAAGCCTTTAAAAGCCTTTACAGGTTACCACTTTAGATTTACAGAGGAGGTCTACTGCTAAAAATACTGCCCTCGATCTGACCTTTGCGGTGATACCTCACATGCATGGTGCAATTGCTGTTTACATTTGACGCCAGACCGACGCTTGCGTTCGACTTAGCGCGAGAGCAGGGGGGACAGGGGTGCTTTTTTTTTTTCTTTATTATTTTTTTGCTTTTTTATCTTATTTTTAAACTGTTCCTTTCATTTTTTTTTTTTTTAAATCATTTTTATTGTTATCTCAGGGAATGTAAATATCCCCTATGATAGCAATAGGTAGTGACAGGTACTCTTTTTTGAAAAAATTGGGGTCTATTAGACCCTAGATCTCTCCTCTGCCCTCAAAGCATCTGACCACACCAAGATCGGTGTGATAAAATGCTTCCCCAATTTCCCAATGGCGCTGTTTACATCTGGCGAAATCTAAGTCATAAAATGCTCGTAGCTTCCGGTTTCTTAGGCCATAGAGATGTTTGGAGCCACTCTGGTCTCTGATCAGCTCTATGGTCAGCTGGCTGAATCACCGGCTGCTTTCTCAGGTTCCCTGTTGAGACAGGAGAGCCAGAGAAAAACATGGAAGACGGTGGGGGGGGGGGGGCATTCCCTCCCACTGCTTGTAAAAGCAGTCTAGAGGCTAATTAGCTGCTAGGATTGCTTTTACATGAAAACCGACCGCTGGCTGAAAAGAATGATACCAAGATGATACCTAAACCTGCAGGCATCATTCTGGTATAACCACTCAAAGTCATGAATGGCGTACCTGAAGACAAAAAATGGTTAACAATAAAGCACAGTAAACAGTAAAGTATAAAAAATTGCATACCTGAAAAGCAAACATGATAAAACATAACAACAATAAAACATTGCAGAATAGAACACAGTAAAAAAGAGCAGAACAATAGAGAGAGAATAGAGAGAGAGAGAACAATAAAACGACAACTATTTTTTTTTTGTGTTTTTTTTGCAAACTTGTAACTTTTATAACTGTAACCGGTTCCAGGTTCGGGTCTCTCAAAATGCGATGGCATCTTGGGAGATCCTGTGAAAGTGCGCCTAGTCTGTGCAATGCTGTACCCTACGCTAATACTCAACTAGTGCATGGTAGCGTTCAAAACATTCACCAATGCAAAGACCAGGATTGTCAGGACAGGAGGGACAATAATAGCGGGTGTCACGCCTATATCCGCGCTTGCTGCAG
Source organism: Lithobates septentrionalis (assembly GCA_037952835.1). Taxonomy (NCBI): domain Eukaryota; kingdom Metazoa; phylum Chordata; class Amphibia; order Anura; family Ranidae; genus Lithobates; species Lithobates septentrionalis. Next base: position 2,461,709 of record JBBDGP010001179.1, on the reverse strand, counting down.
ACACGACATCTTTTTTGGGGGGGTTTGTTGGGTAGGGGTACTCGGGAGGACATAAAAATGCCTCTCATGCAGCCGACTGCATTTGGTTGGACTGCACTTATGGGACTCGCCACGTCACCAAGTATTACTGCAGTGCTGGTTTGACTACGACCGGGGTGTACTAGGCCGCTGGCGCTTGCCAGTTCACCAAAACGCTACCAAATAAACTGTTAGCGATCGCAGGGATCAGGCCTGACTCTGCGAACGCTGCAGTTATGCGTTTAGTGTTTTGTAAGTGACAGTGATCGATCGATACTGCACTTGGGTGGGCTGGGCCGGGCAGAGGGGCAAAACGCAGGTGCTAGCAGGTATCTGGGCTGATCCCGCTAACACTGCGTTTTTGGGAACCCTAAACTGCTGGGGACGCCAGTATAGATCTGATCGGATCAGATATTGATCCGTTCAGATACTATACCACTAAGGGAGGTGTACGGTGCGTGCGTGGGTGTTAGCGGTACTGGCGCTAATCTGACGCTGCCTGGGGCTGGTGCTTGCCAGTTCACCAAAACGCTACCAAAAAAACTGTTAGCGATCGCAGGGATCAGGCCTGACTTTGCGAACGCTGCAGTTATGCGTTTAGTGTTTTGTAAGTGACAGTGATCGATCGATACTGCACTTGGATGGGCTGGGCTGGGCCAGGCGGAGGGGCAAAACGCAGGTGCTAGCAGGTATCTGGGCTGATCCCGCTAACACTGCGTTTTTGGGAACCCTAAACTGCTGGGGACGCTAGTATAGATCTGATCGGATCAGATATTGATCCGTTCAGATACTATACCACTAAGGGAGGCGTATGCTGCGTGCGTGGGTGTTAGCGGTACTGGCGCTAATCTGACGCTGCCTGGGGCGACGCCAGGCCCGGACTGGGACAAAAAATAGGCCCGGGCATTTTAGACTGAGCAGCCAATTTTTTCATGGACCGGGGGGGGGGGGGGGTCCTCCACGCTGTAATGTGCAGGAACACTGATATAAATATAAAGGGGACTGCACTGTAATGATTACCCCCCTTACATCAGAGTACATACAGAGGTCACTTACATCAGAGTCCACACAGACCCCCCTTACATCAGAGTCCGCACTGAGCCCCTTTACATCAGAGTCCGCACTGAGCCCCTTTACATCAGAGTCCGCACTGAGCCCCTTTACATCAGAGTCCGCACAGAGGTGTCTTACATCAGAGTCCACACAGAGGTGTCTTACATCAGAGTCCACACAGAGGTGTCTTACATCAGAGTCCGCACTGAGCCCCCTTACATCAGAGTACATACAGAGGTCCCTTACATCAGAGTCCACACTAAGCCCCCTTACATCAGAGTCCGCACAGAGGTCCCTTACATCAGAGTCCACACTAAGCCCCCTTACATCAGAGTCCGCACTGAGCCCCTTTACATCAGATTCCGCACTGAGCCCCTTTACATCAGATTCCGCACTGAGCCCCTTTACATCAGAGTCCACACTAAGCCCCCTTACATCAGAGTCCGCACAGAGGTCCCTTACATCAGAGTCCGCACAGAGATCCCTTACATCAGAGTCCACACTAAGCCCCCTTACATCAGAGTCCGCACTGAGCCCCTTTACATCAGATTCCGCACTGAGCCCCTTTACATCAGATTCCGCACTGAGCCCCTTTACATCAGAGTCCACACTAAGCCCCCTTACATCAGAGTCCGCACAGAGGTCCCTTACATCAGAGTCCGCACTGAGCCCCCTTACATCAGAGTCCGCACTCAGCCCCCTTACATCAGAGTCCGCACTGAGCCCCCTTACATCAGAGTCCACACTGAGCCCCCTTACATCAGAGTCCACACTGAGCCCCCTTACATCAGAGTCCGCACTGAGCCCCCTTACATCAGAGTCCACACTGAGCCCCTTTACATCAGAGTCCGCACAGTGGTGTCTTACATCAGATTCCGCACTGAGCCCCTTTACATCAGATTCCGCACTGAGCCCCCTTACATCAGAGTCCGCACTCAGCCCCCTTACATCAGAGTCCACACTGAGCCCCTTTACATCAGAGTCCGCACAGTGGTGTCTTACATCAGATTCCGCACTGAGCCCCTTTACATCAGATTCCGCACTGAGCCCCTTTACATCAGAGTCCACACTAAGCCCCCTTACATCAGAGTCCGCACAGAGGTCCCTTACATCAGAGTCCACACTAAGCCCCCTTACATCAGAGTCCGCAAAGAGGTCCCTTACATCAGAGTCCACACTAAGCCCCCTTACATCAGAGTCCGCACAGAGGTCCCTTACATCAGAGTCCGCACTGAGCCCCTTACATCAGAGTCCGCACAAAGGCCCCTTACATCAGAGTCCGCACAGAGGTGTCTTACATCAGATTCCGCACTGAGCCCCTTTACATCAGAGTCCGCACTGAGCCCCCTTACATCAGAGTCCGCACAGAGATGTCTTACATCAGATTCCGCACTGAGCCCCTTTACATCAGAGTCCCCACAGAGGTCCCTTACATCAGAGTCCGCATTGAGCCCCCTTACATCAGAGTCCGCACAGAGGTCCCTTACATCAGAGTCCGCACTCAGCCCCCTTACATCAGAGTCCGCACAGAGATGTCTTACATCAGATTCCGCACTGAGCCCCTTTACATCAGAGTCCACACAGAGGTCCCTTACATCAGAGTCTGCACTGAGTCCCTTTACATCAGAGTCCGCACTGAGCCCCCTTACATCAGATTCCGCACTGAGCCCCCTTACATCAGAGTCCGCACTGAGCCCCCTTACATCAGAGTCCGCACAGAGATGTCTTACATCAGATTCCGCACTGAGCCCCTTTACATCAGAGTCCGCACTGAGCCCCCTTACATCAGAGTCCACACAGAGGTCCCCTACATCAGAGTCCGCACAGAGGTCCCTTACATCAGAGTCCACACTAAGCCCCCTTACATCAGAGTCCGCACAGAGGTCCCTTACCTCAGAGTCCGCATTGAGCCCCTTACATCAGAGTCCACACTAAGCCCCCTTACATCAGAGTCCGCACAGAGGTCCCTTACATCAGAGTCCGCACAGAGGTCCCTTACATCAGAGTCCGCACAGAGGTCCCTTACATCAGAGTCCGCACAGAGGTCCCTTACATCAGAGTCCGCATTGAGCCCCTTACATCAGAGTCCACACTAAGCCCCCTTACATCAGAGTCCGCACAGAGGTCCCTTACATCAGAGTCCGCACTCAGCCCCCTTACATCAGAGTCCGCACAGAGATGTCTTACATCAGATTCCGCACTGAGCCCCTTTACATCAGAGTCCACACAGAGGTCCCTTACATCAGAGTCCACACAGAGGTCCCTTACATCAGAGTCCACACAGAGGTCCCTTACATCAGAGTCTGCACTGAGTCCCTTTACATCAGAGTCCGCACTGAGCCCCCTTACATCAGATTCCGCACTGAGCCCCCTTACATCAGAGTCCGCACTGAGCCCCCTTACATCAGAGTCCGCACTGAGCCCCCTTACATCAGAGTCCGCACTGAGCCCCCTTACATCAGAGTTCGCACTGAGCCCCCTTACATCAGAGTCCGCACTGAGCCCCCTTACATCAGAGTCCGCACTGAGCCCCCTTACATCAGAGTCCGCACTGAGCCCCCTTACATCAGAGTCCGCACTGAGCCCCCACTTACTTTAAGGGGGAGCTCTGTGGACTCTAATGTAAAGGGGAACACTGATTTAAGGGGGTCTCTGCTCACCAAAGCCCCCCTCTTGTATCAGAGTCCACAGAACACCCCTTAAATTAGTTTTATATAAACATTGGAAGGCTGGAGAGAGGGTGAGCTTACTCACCCCAGGATGAGGCTCAGGAGCGGGCTGCCTGCAGCCTTTAAATCTTCCTTCCTTCACCCCAGGGATGTGTGGGCGGGGCAGACGCAGGGGGTGTGGGCGGGGCAGACACAGGGGGTATGGGCGGGGCAGACACAGGGGGTATGGGCGGGGCAGATAGAGTAGAGGGGCGGGAAGAGGAGGAGCAGTGGAACTGTCAGCGTTGGCTGAGCTGTGTGTGAGAGAGACACACAGCTCAGCCGCTCAGCCAATCAGCCGCTATCGTAGCTATTGCGGAGCCCAGAGATGACACAGGCACGGCCGCATAGCGGTGGGTGAGCGGCGGCCGTGGCCTGTGTTAACCCTGTCCAGGCCGCGGGCGCCGCTTACCTCCCGCTGTGCGGCCTGATCATCAACAGGCTATGGAGCTGGAGGTCCCAGCCCACCGGGCAAATGCCCGGTCTGCCCTATGGCCAGTCCGGGCCTGGGCGACGCATATCACCGCCGGGCGATCAGGGGGCTAAACCTTTATTCGGTAATAAACGGCGGGTGCCCTGACACTATAAAAAATAAACGAACTAACCAGCGTCACCCGTAACACTTATACGGTGATCAGTGGTGAAAGGGTTAACTAGGGGGCAATCAAGGGGTTAAAACATTTATTAGGTAGTATATGGGGGTCCCTGTCGCTATAAAACGCTGACGGCGAACCTAAATATTTACGTCCCTAACTAGCGGAACCAGTGACACTAATACAGCGATCAGAAAAATGATCGCTTAGTGACACTGGTGACAGGGGGTGATCAAGGGGTTAAAAACTTTATTAGGGGGGGTTAGGGGGGTACCCTAGACCTACAGGGGGGTAATACTCACTGTCCTAACACTTCTAACTGTCACAAACTGACACTATGCAGTAATCAGGGAAAAAAAAAAAAAAAAAACCTGCTTGGTGTCAGTTTGTGACGGGGGGGGGGGGTGATTGGGGGGGGATTGGGGGGCGATCGGGGGGGATCGGGGTGTTTAGTGTGCCTGGCATGTTCTACTGTGTTGTGTAGTGTTGGTGCACTCACTCACATGTCTTCTCCCCTCGGCACTGGAACGGAACTCCCGAGCCGAGGAGAGATGACATCACATCCTCTGCCTCTGTGTACTATACAGAGGCAGAGGATGTTTCTCATTGGCTGGGAGCGATCGCGAGGGGGGGGCCACGATCGGATGGCCTCCCCCTCATCTTTGATCGCTGCCAGACAAAAGCCGACCGCTGCTGGCACCGGGGGGGGGGGGGGTCCGATCGGACCCCCCGCCCGCGGGAAGGCATCACGTATCAGGTACGTGATTTTGCCTGCCCTTGCCATTCTGCTCACGTATATAGGCGTGAGGCGGTCGGCAAGTGGTTAAACAAATAGTAAAAAAGTAATAATAAAAATAAACTACTGACACCAATCTCTGCCCTACTAACACCAACCATTGCTCTACTGACACCAACCTCTACCCGGAAGACATTGTCCACTGCTCTATTGACACTGTGTTTGAGCTTTGGGGAGCACACCCTAATGCAATAGGTAGATTACAGTAATGCATTAATGCATAAGAGTAAGCAATACCTCTGGCGATGAAGGATAAAATACCATATTTTTGGCCCTGAATTGTTCTATATAAATGTAGAATAGAATTATCCACCCATTTCTCTTACTCCTATTCCAGAGTCTTGTAAACTTCTTGTACCAATAGATTACATGGTACCTTTACATACCTTGTATACCCTGCTAAAAATACCTAACTAAAAAATAAATGTAGAAAAGATTATGAATGTAAAAATGCAGAAAACGCACTGTGGAGAATCTAATTACGTCAGTAGCTTTCACTAAAGAGGCATCAGCATTTCAGTGTATCTGAGATGAAATGTAATAATGTTTGTGTTCTGACATTAATAAAAATACAGCATATTGATTAGAAAAGTATAAAATAAACATTACAAACATGAGCCCAATATTTCATAAAGGGAAGCGGGCTTTATGCTGTTACTATTCAAGACTTTGTCAGTATGAGTCATTGAATAATGTAATTCACTGCCAACCACATGTTCTGGTAGAGTGAGTCAACTTAAACTATGAGAAAACAGTTATTTGCTTGTCTACAGCACCTAGATGAGCTCTCTCTGTACTTTTCACAAGGATAGGGTGAGCCATGGATTTCCTTTCATTGGGAAAATATGGCAAAATGCAGTTATGGGTAAACCACAAACACTGACTTAAAGGTAGGCAATACAAACTACATGTAACTAGCATCCAATCCTTTAGCACATTAGCTGTGAGAACTATTTCTATTGCCACAAAGTAACATATTATTACCAACATGACTATTAAGGATTAAAGGAGCCATGTCTGTGGCAAAATGATTGGATTTATGTTTGGATACTGCTTAAAATGGTTACTGGGCACTGGGAAACAAAATAATCATTGCAATGCTTATCTAATGAGATTTTTTTTGTTATATAGCTTTCAACTTGTTTAAATTAAATTATCATGCTCTAATGACACCATCCACTGCTCTGCTGACACCATCCACTGCTCTACTGATACCATCCACTGCTCTGCTGATACCATCTACTGCTCTTCTGATACCATCCACTGCTCTGCTGACACCATCCACTGCTCTACTGATACCATCCACTGCTCTACGGATACCATCCACTGTTCTGCTGATACCATCCACTTCTCTGCTGACACCATCCACTGCTCTGCTGACACCATCCACTGCTCTGCTGATACCATCCACTGCTCTGTTGACACCATCCACTGCTCTGCTGACACCCACCATCCACTGGTCTACTGATACCATCCACTGGTCTACTGATACCATCCACTGCTCTACTGATTCCATCCACTGCTCTACTGATACCATCCACTGCTCTACTGACACCATCCACCAGGCCCAGATTGGCCATAGGGCAAACTGGGCAAATGCCCGGTGGACCGGGGCCGCCAGGCCGCATGTTCTTGCTTGCAGGGCCAAGGCAGGCTGCTCTTTAAGCCTGCGCCAGTCCCCGACCTTTCCCCGGCTGCCCGGCTGCCAGTTCAGCTCAGGCCCAGCCATCGGCAACAGGGGGACGGAAACATTAAGGGGAGAGGAGCTAGAGGAGACACCTCTCCACGGCCGCCAGTATAGTTCAGCCGTTGGTGCCGGGGGGCGTGACCACCAAGGGGAGAGGAGTCTGCTGCAGCTGGATCAGAGAAAACGTAGGTAAGTGTGGCGCCCTGTAACCTGAATAGGAGGAGCGGTGGGGGCGGCTGCATATAGAAGAATTATTCTCTCCATCTCCCTCCCGCAGTCTCTGAATGCCTGCTTCTGCTCTTCTCCCTCTCTAAGGCTGTCAGATACTGCGGGAGGAAGATGGAGAGAATAATTCTTCTATATGCAGCCACCCCCACCACTCCTCTTGTCCTGCTTATCTCTGCTGCCCCCACAGTGTTCTCTACCCCCCACAGTGCTCTCCACCTCCCCCATGCTCTCTGCTGCCCCTCTATGCCCTCTGCCTCTCTCCATGTGCTCTCCACCCCCCACCCTGTGATATCTACCTCCCCCATGCTCTCCGTTGCCCCCTGTGCCCTCCACTTCTCCCCCAGTGCTATCCAGCCCCCCCTGTGCTCTCCACCTCCCCCCATGCTCTACGCTGCCCCCCTGTTTCCTCCGCCTCTCCCCCTGTGCTTTTCACCTCCCCCCATGCTCTACGCTGCCCCCTGTGCCCTCTGCCTCTCCCCCTGTGCTCTCCACCTCCCCCCAATGCTCTCCAGCCCCCCCAGTGCTCTCTAGCACCCCCCAGGGCTCTCCAGCCCCCCTGTTCTCTCCACCTCCCTCCTGTGCTCTCCACCTCCCCCATGCTCTCCGATGCCCCCCTGTGCCCTCCACTTCTCCCCCAGTGCTCTCCAGCCCACCCAGTGCCCTCCAGCTCCCCCGTGGTATCTAGCCCCCCTGTGCTCTCCTCCTCCCTTCTGTGCTCTCCACATCCCCCATGCTCTATGCTGCCCCCCTGTGCCCTCCGCCTCTCCCCCTGTGCTTTTCACCTCCTCCCATGCTCTACGCTGCCCCCCTGTGCCCTCTGTCTCTCCCCCTGTGCTCTCCACCTCCCCCATGCTCTATGCTGCCCCCCTGTGCCCTTCTGTCTCTCCCCCTGTACTCTCCACCTCCCCCATGCTCTATGCTGCCCACTGTGCCCTTCACCTCCCCCTGTGCTCTTCACCTCCCCCCAATGCTCTCCAGCTCCCCCGTGGTTTCTAGCCCCCCCAGTGCTCTCCAGCCCCCCTCTTCTCTCCACCTCCCTCTTGTGCCCTCCACCTCCCCCCATGCTCTACGCTGCCCCCCTGTGCCCTCTGTCTCTCCCCCTGTGCTCGCCACCTCCCCCATGCTCTACGCTGCCCCCCTGTGCCCTCTGCCTCTCCCCCAGTGCTCTATAGCCCCCCAGTGCTCTCTAGCTCCCCCAGTGCTCTACAGTCCCCCCTGTGCTCTCCACCTTCCCCATGCTCTATGGTGCCCCCCTGTGCCCTCTGCATCTCCCCCAGTGCTCTCTAGCCCTCCCAGTGCTCTCCAGCCCCCCCTGTGATCTCCACCTCCCCCAGTGCTCTCCAGCCCCCCCATAGATCTCCGCCTACCCCCTGTGCTCTCCACCTCCTCCCATGCTCTCTGCTGCCCCCTGTGCCCTCCGCCTCCCCCCCAGTGCTCTACAGCCCCCCCCCAGTGATCTCCACCTCCCCCCTGTGCTCTCCACCTCCCCCCTGTGCTCTCCGCCCCATGCTCTCCTGCCCTCCCTGTGCTCTATGCCCCACCCTGTGTTTTTGCTTCCCCCTGTGCTCTCCAACCCCCCACCGCCTGTGCTCTCCAGCCCCCCATGCTCTCCGGCCCCCTTGTGCTCTCCTCTTCCTCTTCCTCCCTGTGTTCTCTGCCTCTCCCCTGTGCTCTCTGCCCCCCCCCATGCTCTCCGCCTCCCCCCACAGTGCTCTCCAGCCCCCTTGTGGTCTCGCCCCACCCCATGTTCTCAAAGTTCTCCCCTGTGCTCTCTGCCCCCCTGCTCTTTCCGTCAGGATGGAGAGTGGGGAAGGGGCCGGTTAAGATGTCATGGGCTGCTCATTCCAAAATGCCCGGGCCTGTTTTTTGTCCCAGCCGGGGCCTGCCATCCACTGCTCCACTGATACCATCCACTGCTCTACTGACACCATCCACTGCTCTACTGCTACCATCCACTGCTCTACTGATGCCATCCACTGTTCTGCTGACACCATCCTCTGCTCTACTGCTACCATCCACTGCTCCACTGATGCCATTCACTGCTCTGCTGACACCATCCACTGCTCTACTGATACCATCCACTGCTCTGCTGACACCATCCACTGCTCTACTGATACCATCCATTGCTCCACTGATACCATCCACTGCTCTACTGCGCATGTGTGTTTGAACTTTGCAGTGCACTCCCTAATGCAATAGGCTACGCACACCTATGCTTATAGTACCATAAGCAGGGATGAGATTGGTGTCAATAGTTTTTTGTTGTTATTATTTTAATTTTGTTTTTACAATTTAAATTTTCTTCTTATTATTTTTTTATAATATTATTTTTGGTTTATATATATTTTTTTTTACAATTTGTTAGAAGCCTTATTGAGGGGCTTTGGTGAAATAGCAGAGAAAGGGACTGAGAATAGAGATACCCTTTCTCAATATCATCAGCTGCCACGGGGGATCAGCAGGGAGGATCTGCATTGCACAGTGTGATTAGAATCTGCCCAAGCACACTAGGCACACCCTGTGTGCATGCCTATGAGCATGAGAAAGATATACAGTAAAGATTAACCACTTTAAGACCGGGCCTATTTTTCAAACTTGTTGTTTAAGTTAAAATCATTTTTTTTGCTAGAAAATTACTTAGAACCCCAAACATTATATATACACCTTTTTTTCGAACACCCTATAGAATAAAATGGCGGTTGTTTCAATACTTTCTGTCACACTGTATTTGCACAGCGTTCTAAAAGGTGCACTTTTTTTAATTAAAAAAAAAGACAACAGTAAAGTTAGCCCAATTTTTTTTAATATTGTAAAAGATGATGTTATGCCGAGTAAATTGATACCCAACTTGTCACGCTTCAAAATTGCGCTCGCTCGTGGAATAGCGACAAGCTTTTATCCTTAAAAATCTCCATATGCGACGTTTAAAAGATTCTTCAGGTTGCATGTTTTGAGTTACAGAGGAGGTCTAGGGCTAGAATTATTGCTCTCACTCTAATGATCGCGGTGATACCTCACACGTGTGGTTTGAACACCATTTTTATATGCAAGAAAATATGTGTTCCAGAAAGTTTAACAATCAACAGATAAAGATACTCCAAACACCTGGTGTTGTCGCTGCAATCACCCTCACCTGTGCCCAATGCGGCCTGTGTGTTCCCAATGCAGCGTGGCCTGCCTGTGCCCAATGCAGCCTCACCCGTGCCCAATGCTACCTCACCTGTGCCTAATGCTGCCTCACCTGTGCCCAATGCAGTTTGACCCGTGCCCAATGCAGCCTCACCTGTGCCCAATGTAGCCTGCCTGTTCCCAATGCAGCGTGGCCTGCCCGTGCCTAATGCAGCCTCACCTGTGCCCAATGCAGCCTCACCTGTGCCCAATGCAGCGTGACCCGTGCCCAATGCAGCCTCACCTGTGCCCAGTGCAGCCTCACCTGTGCCCAATGTGGCCTGCCTGTTCCCAATGCAGCGTGGCCTGCCCGTGCCCAATACAGCCTCACCTGTGCCCAATGCAGCCTCACCTGTGCCCAATGTGGCCTGCCTGTTCCCAATGCAGCGTGGCCTGCCCGTGCCCAATACAGCTTCACCTGTGCCCAATGCAGCCTCACCTGTGCCTAATGCAGCCTCACCTGTGCCAAATACTGCCTCACCTGTGCCCAATGCAGCCTCACCTGTGCCCAATGTAGGCCTGCCTGTTCCCAATGCAGCGTGGCCTGCCCGTGCCCAATACAGCCTCACCTGTGCCCAATGCAGCCTCACCTGTGCCCAATGTGGCCTGCCTGTTCCCAAGGCAGCGTGGCCTGCCCGTGCCCAATACAGCTTCACCTGTGCCCAATGCAGCTTCACCTGTGCCCAATGCAGCCTCACCTGTGCCCAATGTGGCCTGCCTGTTCCCAATGCAGCGTGGCCTGCCCGTGCCCAATACAGCTTCACCTGTGCCCAATGCAGCCTCACCTGTGCCCAATGCAGCCTCACCCGTGCCCAATGCAGCCTCACCCATGCCTAATGCTGCCTCACCCGTGCCCAATGCTGCCTCACCCATGCCCAATGCTGCCTCACCCATGCCCAATACAGCCTCACCCGTGCCCAATACAGCCTCACCCGTGCCCAATACTGCTTCACCTGTGCCCAATGCAGCCTCACCTGTGCCCAGTGTAGTGTGACCCGTGCACAATGCAGCCTCACCTGTGCAGAGAAAGAGGCGAGCCAGTGGCCGAACTACCGGGGAGGATGAGGAATGCATACTGCAGCCCTCAAATGGCTGTTGGTTAGTGTGGGGCTGCCTCAGAGTGGGGGGCGAGCACCGCCCACACGGTCCCCCAGCCAGGGGAAGTGAGGAGAGGAAGAGGCACTTTGTTGCCCGTCAACTGAAGGAGAACTACTGCGTTGTTTTTACATTTTTTTTTCTTACCCCCCACCCTTTCTGTTTACTGGGAACTTCCCTTAGACCTCTCTCCCCTGGCGCCAAACCTCACATCCCCCCCACTCCCTGGACTTTCAGTACTGTGCCTTCAGGGTCTGCGACAAAGGAAGGGGGGCAACTCTGACTTTAGCAAGAAATGCTCGGAAGCCCCCTTGGAGCTCGAACAGTTTGCATTGCGGCAATAAGGCACAGCGACCTGCTTTCTGCCTGACCCGGAAAAATCATCAACTTTTACTTAAGTGCCTTACTGCTTCTGTATCCCAGGGGAGTGGGGGAGGGGAGGGAAAGCCGGACATTTTCTGCACCTTGAGGTCAACAGGTGATACCATGGTCCAAAAACTGCCTTTTACACTGAAACTCTGGACTTTCTCCCCCACACCCCACACCTTAACCCTTTTTTTCTTTTGCAGGGGATGAGCCGCGGCACCCCCCCCCCCGCTCAGCCAGCACTAACCTCCGGCTGCTGCACATTCCTAAGCGGTGGGCGGTGGACGATCTGGGCGCTGCTGTCCTGCGATGCTGTCTATAGTTTTGACCCCCCCCCCTTTTTTTGTTGCTCAGGATGTCACCAGTTTTAACATATATAGCGTCTGCCTTCCTGACCCCTCCCCCGTACAAACTGAGAGCAGTATTTATGGGCGATAAGAGGCGCAGATTTCAAAGATGAAACTCCAGCAGCAGCAAATTTGTCCAGCTTGGGGAACGCCATAGCCAGGAACCTACTGGGCAAAGACCCATCAACACCCATGGCCGTAGTCCTAGTCTTTTTTTGTCTCCACTGTGGCCCCACTGCATCACCGCGCTACTAAAAGCCCTGCGGCTGCCTCAGAGTGGGGGGGGGGGGGCGAGCACCGCCCGCACGGTCCCCCAGCCAGGGGAAATGAGGAGAGGAAAAGGCAAGCTGTCCGTATGAGCAGAGAGCTCAGCTGTAAGAGCTTTCATTAGAATTTCCTGTGTTCCCGGGGCTCCCCGTCACATAGCCCCACCTCTTGGCGCAGCGCCTTTGATGACATCACATGTCCCGCATTGGACCGGCGTTCTGTCTATCAAAGGCGCCGGGCCAAGAGGTGGGGCTATGTGACGGGGAGCCCCGGGAACACAGGAAATTCTAATGAAAGCTCTTACAGCTGAGCTCTCTGCTCATACGGACAGCTTGCGTCTTCCTCTCCTCACTTCCCCTGGCTGGGGGACCGTGCGGGCGGTGCTCGCCCCCCTGCAGTATGCATTTCTCATCTTCCCCAGGGCCCCTCTCGGCTGCAGGCCCCATAGCGACCGCGTGGCTCGCTATGGCAGTAGTTCCGTCACTGGCAGACACTACTCACGTATGCGTTCGATTCTGCACGCGAGCTCGCTGGGACAGGGCTCGTTAACATTTTTTTTTTTAATTATTTATTTTACTTTTTATTTTTTATTTTTACACTGTTCTTTTAAAAAAAAATGGTGTCACTTTTATTCCTATTTCAGCGGAGGGCACCAGAGTGCGGCGGGAGGCGGGGCAGCCCCTCTCCCTCCACTGATAAAAGTGATCTTGCGGCGAATCCGCCACTGAGACCACTTTTATCTGAAAGCAGACCGCCCGCTAAAGAAGTGGATACCGGGGTTATGGCAGCTAGCTGCTGCCATAACAATGATATTCCACTTCAAAGTGCCGCCGTATAATGATAGCGGGTGGTCCGTAAGTAGTTAACAATATTTTTGCTTGTACTTGGTTGGATGATGAAAGTTAGCAGAACTTTAATGTATTCACTAAGCTAAGGGAAAATTCCCTTTCAATTGAAAACAATTTACTGTTTGCCTTTAGTAAACCAACATCACAGATTAAGGAAAGCATGCATCATATGAATTCAGAATCCTGATCTGCATACTATGGGCCAGTACTTCAAGGCATTGAAGACTAATGCCACATACACACGATCAGAAATTCTGCCAGCAAAAGTCAGATGTGAGCTTTTGGTCAGAAATTCCGACCATGTGTAGGCTCCATTGGACTTTTGCTGGCAGAATTCCAGCCAGCAAAAGATTGAGAGCAAGTTCTCTATGTTTCGGTCAGAAAAAGTTCCTATCCGAAAATGCGTTCGTCTGTATGCAATTGGGACGCGCAAAAAATCACGCATGCTCAGAAACAATTCGACGCATGCTCGGAAGCATTGAACTTTTCTTTCTCGGCTCGTCGTAGTGTTGTACGTCACCTGTGTTCTTGGCGGTTGAAAGTTCAGAGAACTTTTGTGTGACCGTGTGTATGGAAGGCAAGCTTGAGTGGAATTCTGTCAGAAAAACCATCCAAGTTTTTTCTGATGGATTTTCTGATCATGTTTTTGATCGATTAGGGTCAGCATGTAAACCAAACAAGAAGCATGTTCATTAGAACAGTGGTTCTCAACGTCAGTCCTCAAGTACCCCCAACGGGCCATGTTTTCATGTTTTCCTTTACTTTGCACGGCTGCTTTAAATCAATATCAATGACATGGTATTGATAAGAGCTTTTTTATCTAAGGGAAGTTCCCAAAACATGGCCCGTTGGGGGAACTTGAGGACTGAGGTTGAGAACCACTGCATTAGAAGACCAGCAATGGCAGTCAGGTTTCTGCAATAGAATAGAGAAAATTGAGTACTGTCCGTGATACTTTTTTTATTTGCACTAACATACAATTTTTCAGGACAAGCTTTCGGGGTATGTCCCCTTCTTCAAGGTCCAAGCAGTACTGCTTGGACCTTGAAGAAGGGGACATACCCCGAAAGCTTGTCCTGAAAAATTGTATGTTAGTGCAAATAAAAAAAGTATCACGGACAGTACTCAATTTTCTGTCACAATTGCACTAATACGGCTACAACAAATCAAGTGCAATAGAATAGGATAGCTATTATACTCACCTCTCCAGCAGCTGATGTGTCCTACCTCTCCTTCATTCAAGCAATGCAACTTCCATTAGACTTTTCAGCATTCAAGACTTCTGGTAATATCAGATGCTTGCTTCCCCACGGCATGCTGTGGATCCATCCATCATCCCCCTGTGTAAGTTCTGAGTTCTGTAGCGACATAGAGGTTGCAGGAGGAAACCACAATGCGTGGCGGGGGACAGAGGCATGTGACACTTCCAGAAATATATAATGCTAAAAAGTCTGACAGAGCTGTTGTGCTTGAAGGGGGTATGGCAGGTGACACAGGCTGCTAAAGAGGAGAATATAATAGCTTTTCTATTGTAGGCCTATTAGATATTTTTAGGTGAGTGACATGGTAGTTTTAAATGTAACCTTATGCAAGTGTCTTCATTTATTAATGATGGTAATTATATAACCTGTAGAAATCATCAGAATGTGCTGGTGTGATTACACTAAACTGCAAAAAGCTGGCACCTGTCAGAATACACTAGATTCAGATTACTACACTTTGCTGTAAGAGAACATTTCATGCATTTTCACGCATTATTCATTTTTGCTTCATGTGCCATATTATCAGTTATATTTCAAGGATGTGCTTATATACAAAGCCCCCCTGCCTATACTTTCATGTTATCAGCTTTCTGAATAGCTGCTGAATGAAAGTTAATAAAGGCTAAGGCTAACAGTAGACAAGTAGATGTCACCCCTAGAAAGATAGGTGGCTACTGTATATTTCTGTCCATCAGCCCCTGACTGAAATTGTGCACATGCCCTTAATGCCCTTCTTTTCTCATTTTACTGAAAAAAGGTAAAGATCAAATAAATTGATAGAGATATTTGCAACAAGATGTAAACATCTCTGTGTGCAAAAAAAAAAAAGCACTGAAATACTCTATTACTTTCTGGAACTATTTTAACCCTTGGTGCCTCCTGGCCCTTTAAGAGGTTTAGGATGCTGGGAGGCGGGGTTTATGATCATGTGACTGCCATGATTGGCTGTCACAGCGGTCACATGATCGGAAAGCTCATGATCGCTACTTGCTTTCCGCTAGCTGACAGTAACTGCGCCAGGAGCGCACAGGGCATGCACTCTCGGCACAACTGTATTTACACTAATTCACACAAATATGCGGCCGATCGGCGCTAAGGCCCACCCGCTGAGAGGCCGCATATTTGCATGTGGCCGGCACCAAGGGGTTAAATAACTGGTCCTTGCATCAAGTATGAACTACAGTTGAACTCTGCACCTGTATTTACAACTGATCCATTATGCACACATGTCAAGTATTGACTACAGTGCAACTTTAAAACCCGAGTGAGCTCTCATCAAAACAGTCTCACGGATTTCAAAATACTGTATTTCACTATATGGGCTGGGGGCCTGACTGCAGGCTTACTGCGGCCCTGTGCAGGGTGTACCAAGATGGGTGTCGCAGTGTTCTGACAGAACATCACTTCCGTTACTGAATCTGACGGGTCGCCAATTCTGACGGAACACTGACATATTTGTCTTGAGAAAACATAATGGCTGCGCCCCTGCCCCGGTGTTCTATCAGATTGCCGCTACCCATCAGATTGTGTAACGGAAGTGATGTTCCGACCAAAAATACTTACTGCGCATGCACTATGCGTTCCAACATGCGTTCCACGGCGTGCTATGCGTTCCACACACTTCTCCACTTCACTACCACCAGAGCCCAACAGATTGTTTGATAACAGCGGCAGAGCCCATCAGATTGTTCGACAACAACAGCAAAGCCCATCACATTGTTTGACAACAGTGACAGCAGACATCTTACTACACGCAGCTACGTCTTGAATTTCAGAGTAATTTTAGCAATAAAATGAGCGTATATAAATAAATATAGTATATTGACATCTGTGATGCTGTTTGGATGTTACAATTTGAAAGCCTAAAGGTTTAGCTCTGAGCAGTGTGGGGTGTACCAACAAGGCCTTCGCCACCTTCCTACTGCTGGCATCCAGCTTGTTACAAAATGTAACATCAAAAAAGCATCACAGATGTCAATATACTATATTTTTTTTATATATGTTCACTTTTTTGCTAAAATTACTCTGAAATTCAAGATGTAGCTGGGTCTAGTAAAATGTCCAATGCTGCTGTTCTATCAAATTACTGCTACCCATCAGATCATGAAGTGTTTGGATCGCATAGCGGCGTGGAACGCATGGTGGGACGCGTATCGCTTACTCAGTAAGTACAGTGGCGATGGAAAGTATTCAGACCCCCTTAAATTTTTCACTCCTTGTGATATTGCAGCCATTTGCTAAAATCATTTAAGTTCATTTTTTTCCTCATTAATGTACACACAGCACCCCATATTGACAGAAAAACACAGAATTGTTGGCATTTTTGCAGTTTTATTAAAAAAGAAAAACTGAAATATCACATGGTCCTAAGTATTCAGACCCTTTGCTGTGACACTCATATATTTAACTTAGGTGCTGTCCATTTCTTCTGATCATCTTTGAGATGGTTCTACAACTTCATTTGAGTCCAGCTGTGTTTGATAATACTGACTGGACTTGATTAGTAAAGCCACACACCTGTCTATATAAGACCTTACAGCTCACAGTGCATGTCAGAGCAAATGAGAATCATAAGGTCAAAGGAACTGCCTGAAGAGCTCAGAGACAGAATTGTGGCAAGGCACAGATCTGACCAAGGTTACAAAAAAATTTCTGCTGCACTTAAGGTTCCTAAGGGCACAGTGGCCTCCATAATCCTTAAATGGAAGACTTTTGGGATGACCAGAACCCTTCCTAGAGCTGGCCGTCTGGCCAAACTGAGCTATCGGGGGAGAAGAGCCTTGGGGAGAGAGGTAAAGAAGAACCCAAAGATCACTGTGGCTGAGCTCCAGAGATGCAGTTGGGAGATGGGAGAAGGTTGTTTAAAGTCAACCATCACTGCACCCCTCCACCAGTCAGGGCTTTATGGCAGAGTGGCCCGAGGGAAGCCTCTCCTCAGTGCAAGACACATGAAAGACCAAATGGAGTTTGCTAAAAAACACCCGAAGGACTCCAAGATGGTGAGAAATTCGATTCTCTGGTCTGATGAGACCAAGATAGAACTTTTTGGCTTTAATTCTAATCGGTATGTGTGGAGAAAACCAGGCACTGCTCATCACCTGTCCAATACAGTCCCAACAGTGAAGCATGGTGGTGGCAGCATCATGCTGTGGGGGTGTTTTTCAGCTGCAGGAACAGGAGGACTGGTTTCAATCAAGGGAAAGAGGAATGCGGCCAAGTACAGGGGTATCCTCGACGAAAACCTTCTCCAGAGTGCTCAGGACCTCAGACTGGGCCGAAGGTTTACCTTCCAACAAGACAATGACCCTAAGCACACAGCTAAAATAACTAAGGAGTGGCTTCACAACAACTCTGTGACTGTTCTTGAAAGGCCCAGCCAGAGCCCTGACTTAAACCCAATCGAGCTTCTCTGAAGAGACCTAAAAATGGCTGTCCACCAACGTTTACCATCCAACCTGACAGACCTGGAGAGGATCTGCAAGGAGGAATGGCAGAGGATCCCCAAATCCAGGTGTGAAAAACTTGTTGCATCTTTCCCAAAAAGACTCATGGCTGTATTAGATCAAAAGGGTGCTTCTACTAAATACTGAGCAAAGGGTCTGAATACTTAGGACCATGTGATATTTCAGTTTTTCTTTTTTAATAAATGAAATAAATAAATAAAGTTGATGGATCAACTTGGTACATTCAGCCTGCCCATACACAGTTCGAATCTCGGCTGGTTCCTGCTGAACCGGCCAAAATTTGAACCGTGTGGCCTGCCTAAGTCATGATTTTGAGAAACATTAAGTGTATACAGTTAAGTATTAGGAGGCTTCCCTCAGATAATTGATCAATTTGAAGATTAAAACAGATACTTGCAAGCATCATAAAGCACTTGCACCATAAAGGTGAAAATGAATCAGCTTATAGTTTGTCTTCCCTGGTCTCCCTCTCCTCATCAGCATGCTAATAAAATGTTTAAATAAAACCTTTCCGTTTTTATTGCATACGTTATTTTAGTCACAGTGACATCATCACTGGGTCTATGTGGTCCTTTATGCAATGAGGTCAGATCATGGCTGGTTGGAGTAGCTGGCAGGGTGCTGTGCATAGCTTCCTGAAAATATCACAGCACCCTGCCTCACTAGTCCTCTGAAAACCCCCCAGCCTTGATGCAAGCAGTGGACTGGCTCCCAGGGAAGTTATGCAAATATCAAAATACCTTGTTGGGTGGATATCAGTCTTGAGAAGTGGGAGTTCCTAGGCAGACTGCATTTGCAGAACATTCTAGGCAATGCCCATATGTAATGTTGAGCCATCAAAATAATCGAAATCCAAGGAAAGGGGTGAGCCAAAAAAAATAAGGCCAGAGAGGAAAGGCCTATGTGATGCTGAACATTCTCCAGTCAAGAAACAAAGCAGACTCTCTAACTTGTTGCAGCTTCTAATGCACACTGTGAGAACCTCATAGTGTGCAGTAAAGAGTATCAGAGTAAGCAAATCCAGTACAGGAGAGGAGCTTGTACAACCGTGCAAGACTGAAAATAAGGCTGTGGTAATAGAAAGAAATGTACAGCTACATATTTAAAAATGTGATTTTTTTTTTTACTATTTTGTACCAGTTTTCCTTCAATGAGTTGCAGCTATAACAGCTTCAAATCTTCTGGGAAGGCTGTCCACAAGGTTTAGGAGTGTGTCTATGGGAATGTTTGATCGTTCTTCCAGAAGCGCATTTGTGAGGTCAGGCACTGATGTTGAACGAGAAGGCCTGACTCACAGTGTTTGCTCTAATTCATCCTAAAGGTGTTCTATCGGGGTTTGAGGTCAGGACTCTGTACAGGCCAGTCAAGTTCCCTCACACCAAACTCGCTCATCCATGTCTTTATGGACCTTGCTTGTGCACTGGTCCAAATTATTTGGTGGAGGGGGGATTATGGTGTGGGTTGTTTTTTGGGACTGGCCCCTTAATTTTCCAATGAAGGGAACTCTTAAGTCTTAACTCTTAAGGTATCAGCATACCAAGCCATTTTGGACAATTTCATGCTCCCAACTTTGTGGGAACAGTTTGTGAATGGCCCCTTCCTGTTCCAACATGGCTGCATAGCAGTGCACAAAGTAAGGTCCATAAAGACATGGATGAGTGAGTTTGGGGTGGAGGAACTTGACTGGCCTGCACAGAGTCCTGACCTCAACCCGATAGATCACCTTTGGGATGAATTAGAGCAGAGACTGCGAGCCAGACCTTCTTGTCCAACGTTTGTGACCTCACCAATGCGCTTCTAGAAGAATAGTCAAACATTCCCCATAGACACACTCCTAAACCTTGTGGACATCCTTCCCAGAAGAGTTGAAGCTGTTATAGCTGCAAAGGGTGGGCCAACTCCATTTTGAGCCCTACGGACTAAGACTGGGATGCCATTAAAGTTCATGTGCGTGTAAAGGCAGGCGTCACTTTTGGTAATATAGTGTGTGTGTGTGTGTATATATATATATATATATATATATATATATATATATATATATATATATATATATATATATACATACATATACACCGTGTTTCCCCGAAAATAAGACTTATATTTATTTTTCCTCAAGGAGACACACTATGGCTTATTTTCAGGGGATGTGCTGTTTTTTTTTTTATTAAGCAGCAGCTTTACTGGTGTTTGTGGGGGTGAGAGAGACCCACAGACTGTTGCTGGTTGGTGTTGGGGGGGGGAGAGACCCACAGTGCTGAGTAAAACGGCAGCCACAGCTTTACTTCCTCCCCTGTGGACACACAATACCTAAAGCAGAGCGTCCTGCTCCTCATTTTACTGAGGAGACTTTTACTTTCACTTTCTGTGTCTCCCTCTATGCCTCAGCTTGCAGCACATAGCCACGCCTATCACTATGTCTAATTTTCGGGGTACGGCTTATATTGCGCAAATGCTTAGAAATCTACGGCTTATTTTATGGGTATGTCTTATTTTCGGGGAATATATACACCGTCAATCAATTTAAAAGGCTGCCTAGGCCCTGCCTCTATCTGACTGCCTCCAATGCAGTAAAAGTGGTCCCTCAGGGTGCTGCTTACTTTACTCTGGTGCATTTTAATAGGACCTTGTGACTATATCTTATTAAGATCCTCTGCACTCACATTACTGACAGGCGCAACCAGCAGCAGTCTGGACAAAGATGGCTTCCTAAACCTGCTACTGTCAGCTCAGTCTTCCTTACAGGCAAGCATTGGGTGCTGAAAATATACGTGGTTAAATATGAAACCCAAACATATATAATTAGAGCAAAACTGGAGAAAACCATCATGTGTCATCTTGCAAATATAATACATTTTTTGACTGTCTGCTATAAGGCAAGTGCTTTTATACTGGCTTTTTTTAAATAACAAATGCATTCATTTAAAAGTTGAATTAAACTTTGAGAGTAGTATACAAATTTTGGTAGGTAAATAGCACGTTTTAATAGAAGTCTATACATTGAATCAAAAGGAAAGTTGGGGAGAAAAGAGAGCTAGGGGAATTTGCCTCTAAAAGAGGGACAGTTAGGAATGTCGGACAGTTGAGATCTATGGTGACACCCCAGATACCCATACCTCAAAATTTACTGTCCGATTCTTGGTTACTATGAATCCAAACTCGTCTTTGAAACCAGCAAATTGCAATATGCCTTCTGGCTATTTAAGCAGGCAAAAAAAGAATATGACAAAGAATTCCCACAGAGCTTCCTAAATCAGTGTCCTTTTGAAACTTCCTGCTTTAAATAAAATAGTTTGTTATTGTTAAAGATTACGAGTTTATGCTGTCCTTGGAGACATGCAAATCTTCTGTGGTAAATTCAAACAAGGCAAACATGCGCATGATGTGAATTTGTTTTAGAATTTGTTCAGGAAAATATGCAGGCTGATTACGTTTAAAATGTATTCTTGAAATAAACAGTATTTAAACTGGGTGTTTTAAAGTTAACCTTTTACTAAATTTACAAGTGGCATGAATACATTTCTATCATGTAATATGCAGCAACAATACTTTTTTTTTTTTTACAAAAAATGCTTTACCTTTTATAATTAAAAAGCAGTTTTTCAGCTTAAGTGAGTGACTTTGGCCAAGATGAGATGCTGTCAGAAAATGCTGACCTTGGATGATGTTTGAGCATTTGTCAGAGGGAGTACCATGAGAGGTAATGCATACCCGAAGTTTTACACTAATACATTACTAAGAATGCATGCATTTAAAGCAGACCTTCACTCTTCTTTTAGACATTGCATAAAGTGATCCTTTCCTCTCTTTTACACATTTGAAAATGTTTCTTTTTCTTCCCAATGTATTAGCCTTTGCATTCCTCACTACGCTGTACTGCATATATCAAGTTAATTTGCTTGTGTTTAAGTGTTGGTTTTTTTTTTTATGTACAGTGCATCCGCAAAGTATTCACAGCGCTTCACTTTTTCCACGTTTTGTTATGTTATAGCCTTATTCCAAAATGGATTAAATTCATTATTTTCCTCAAAATTCTACAAACAATATCCCATAATGACAACGTGAAAGAAGTTTGTTTGAAATCTTTGCAAATTTATTAAATATAAAAAATGAAAAAATCACACGTACATAAGTATTCACAGCCTATACTCAATACTTTGTTGAAGCACCTTTGGCACCAATTACAGCCTCAAGTCTTTTTTGAATATGATTTTACAAGCTTGGCACACCTATTTTTGGTCAGTTTCTCCCATTTTTCTTTGCAGGACCTCTCAAGCTCCATCAGGTTGGCTGGGGAGCGTCAGTGCACAGCCCTTTTCAGATCTCTCCAGAGATGTTTAATTGGGTTCAAGTCTGAGCTCTGGCTGGGCCACTCAAGGACATTCAGAGAGTTGTCCCGTAACCACTCCTTTGTTATCCTGGCTGTGTGCTTAGGGTCATTGTCCTCTTGAAAGATAAACCTTTGCCCCAGTCTGAGGTCCAGAGCGCTCTGGAGCAGGTTTTCTCCTAATATAAAGGGAGTTTTCAGATTGTTATAAGTCCACCCCACAAACCCCCACAACCCTTTTGGGGGACTGAGTATATTTTCTAATATTTAGGGAAATCCAACACTTATTAACCCCCCTTTATTTTTTGTCACTTTTAAAGGACTACATTTTACTGTTCATAAATTCTACAAACAATACCCCATAATGACAACGTGAAAGATGTTTGTTTGAAATCTTTGCAAATTTATTAAAAATTAAAAACGAAAAAAATCACACGTACATAAGTATTCACAGCCTATGCTCAATACTTTGTTGAAGCACCTTTGGCACCAATTACAGCCTCAAGTCTTTTTTGAGTATGATGTTACAAGCTTGGCACACCTATTTTTGGTCAGTTTCTCCCATTTTTCTTTGCAGGACCTCTCAAGCTCCATCGGGTTGGCTGGGGAGCGTCAGTGCACAGCCCTTTTCAGATCTCTCCAGAGATGTTTAATTGGGTTCAAGTCTGAGTCTGAGCTCTGGCTGGGCCACTCAAGGACATTCACAGAGTTGTCCCGTAGCCACTCCTTTGTTATCCTGGCTGTGTGCTTAGGGTCATTATCCTCTTAAAAGATAAACCTTTGCCCCAGTCTGAGGTCCAGAGCGCTCTGGTGCAGGTTTTCTCCTAGTATAAAGGGAGTTTTCAGATTGTTATAAGTCCACCCCACAAACCCCCACAACCCTTTTGGGAGACTGGGCATAGTTTCTAATATTTAGGGAAATCCAACACTTATTGTCACTTTTAAAGGACTACATTTTACTGTTCATAAATTTGTGTGCAGTTTTAAATCATCCTCCAAATATAATATTTAAAGGATTTGTGCATTTTCACTAATGATCCTTGGGCTGCATTAAAAGACTCTCTACCCACCTAATGGTATTCTTTTTTTTTTTGCATTAGTCATAAAAAGTGTTCAGTTATTTAACTTTAACAAAAAATTGCAAAATATATATTTATGGCTTTGTGCCAGGAGTGCAGAGGAGGCACATTTCCAGCAAATAAATATTGCCCGCCCGGCAACGCTAATGTAACACTTACCCAGCTTATTGCCGCCACACACATGGGTTACTGGGCGTAAAGGGGCTAAATTAGTTTATTATTATTATCATCAGTATTATTTTATTATTATTTTTTGATTGCTTCTATGTTTGATTATTTATACTCAAGAAATTACAGTATAAGCGCTGATATTTTTTGCTAAATGGTATATATAGCCATATGGTTATTTGATAATTCATCACATTTTAACACATTTAACTTTTCCTGTATTTTTAAATACGTTTTCTGTACATTAATGTTAATATTAGCCATTATTTACAGTTGTGGGGTTGATTTACTAAAGCTGGAGAATGCAAAATCTGGTGCAGCTCTGCATAGTACCCAATCAGCTTCCAGATTTGTTTGGCAAAGAGTAATTAAATAAGCTGAAGTTAGAAGCTGATTGGCTAGCATGCACAGCTGCACCAGATTTTGCACTCTTCAGTTTTAGTAAATCAACCCCATGGTGTACAAGATGAGCCTTTTTCAACCAGACTAATTATGTAATTAAGTAACCCCATGATGTAAGAACTGGCATTTTTAAATAAAATACATATTTGTAAGAAATATATGCAAATATTACATTGATATGGGATTAATACAATATGTTGGAATACATAGTGAGATAACCATGAAAGAATCTGTTATAAATTATGTTTGTATACCATACAGGCCAAGATTGCCTCTTGTATGCCAAAGCCATATGTTAGGCATTGTATTTAAGACCGCCCCTTTTGTCTTTGGGGTCAGTAAAAAGGTGTAGCCAGTTGCCAGAGATTGCATTTTGATGGGTTGCGTGGCTTTAGTATGCTAAGGTGGTTGACTGTTTATGTCAGGAGATAGACTTAACTATCTTGGAGGTCTTCCATAATCACATTAAAGTAGGGCTTGAGGTAGACATATGGACACCAGGTGGGTGACCCGCTAGTTTCCTGGTTCTTGGGAGAGAGGCCATTCTACTATTGTGTCTGTAGGCAACAGGTACCTGGCAAAACTCCTGCATCCCCGATTGGATGTTTTGAGTGTACAATTTTGGCTGTTGTAATGTTTTAGTTAACTCACAGTTCTTTGTGGTTTTAATTTCTATTGTACTTTCGAGCCTGGGTATGCCCTAGAGGCTCTGTTTTGTAACCTACATTTTAAACATTTCAATAAAAATAACCCTAAAACAAAAAAAAGAAGTAGGGCTTGAGTTCCATCCAATCGCTTTCATGAGAAAGATATGTTTTAACAATTTGGACCAATCACAGATTCCTCAATGATAGTGAAGGGAATGGATGGGTATAATATTGCCAGGGGCAAGAGACTTAGAAGGAAGAGACCTTGACTGAATGTCAGAGAGGACTGAGAAGAGTGGTGATATTGGATGTGCTTGCTAGCTAGTTTATGATTGCTTGACTTTAGTCTTTGGTTCTTTACGTAAGTCTTCCATGGTGCAGAGGTTGTATTGCTTATTGCTACTAATCTTTGTCTGTAATGTTTATGCCTCTTGGGTATGGTCTTAAGTAACATTTTCTTGTCTGTAACAAGCCTGTTCATGGTAATTCTTTATACAAATGAATCTTTTTCACCTACAGTTTGTGTTGTGTGTTTCATTGCTGACCTACCCCTAATGAACAGTGAGAAGTGGGAATGGATTAATAATATTAATATTATTTATTATTTCCATATTATTACTTCTTTAATCACCCGTACAATAGGACATTTACAAAACACAATAATTTTTGTAGAAAATGTAGACTTACATACACACCACAGCAATCTGCCAAACTGTAGCAGTTGCAGCACTTGATGTCTCATGTGGTAAAGGTTAAATAACATCCAGCATGTACATATTTATTCACACAGACATTTGTCTTTGTATGATCACTCTACAGCTGCAGTAATTGCAGCCCTCAAAGTTCCAGCAGCACCACACCACTCTTTGTGACTGAACTATGTAATTAAGCAAATCCTCTTTTCCTACTTAAGAAAATATGCATTTGGAAATGAAAAGTGCCAGTGTTTGGTGGTAACTGCTTCTTGGAATCACAAGGTCTTTTGTTGTGTTGTAAAGAATGATTGTATTGTTTATATAGTGTTATTATGCTGATGTTACTCTGTTGATTCCCACAGTAATTTCCAACACATGCTTATTTTGTGTAATTTTTCTCACTGGCTTAAATTATATTCCTTTTAGGGAGAGGTGAGATTCTGGAAAGGAGGGTATATTTAAAAAAAATATTTTTTTAGATATGAAATAGCACTGTCCTTTTAAATATGAACAACATCATAAGCATCCAGTTCTATAGAGAACTTTGATTTAGAGCTGTTCTCTACTTTCAGTGATTCACAGTAATGATCCATTAGTAGTTAAAAGAAAAAACAGAAAAGCACCTCTGAGTGCAATGTTTAATGTGTAATACAATAAAAGTATTCACCACTTACATATGGATAAGTACAGACGTACTCATGGGAGATGAGAAAATCTCACGGAGGTGTTGCTGATGTTTAAAGCATGTCCCAGGGAGTGCCGAATCCAGGCTGTGAAAACCGCAAGGAGCCGGAGAGGAAGCCGGCTGTGTTCTCTGGAGGAGATGGTGAAGATCTGCTCGTGGAACAGCGTGTGACGTCAGCAAGGTCATTTCGCACTTAAAAATTTGTCTTATACTCAATTCTCCTCAATGTGTTTAATTTGGCTCCATAATTCCAATTGTACAGTTTCCTACTGAGTTAAATAGAATTGGAGTATGTAATGTTTACCTCAAGTTTACATCAATAATGCCGTGTACACATGAGCGGACTTTCGACGGACTGAACTCCGAAGGACTTTTTGACGGACTTTCGACGGAGTTCCGACGCAACAGACTTGCCTACACACGATCACACCAAAGTCCGACTGATTCGAATGTGATGACATACGACCGGACTAGACTAGAATAAGGAAGTTCATAGCCAGTAGCCAATAGCTGCCCTTGCGTCGTTGTTCGTCCGTCAGGCTAGCATACAGACGAATGGATTTTTCGACTGGACTCGAGTCCGTCGGAAAGATTTGAAACATGTTCTATTTCTGAAGTCCGTCTGATTTTTCGACAGCAAAGGTCCAATGAAGCCCACACACGATTGAATTGTCCGGCGGATTCGTTCCGTCAGACCTTTGCTGTCGAAAAGTCTGCTCGTGTGTACACGGCATTAGTGTAAATTGAAAGGATGGTGGTGTTGGAGATTTCCACAATCTTGTTATATTGAGTTGCACAGTAGATGCACTATTATAGTTCTAAAGTTGGGAGGAAGATTTCCTAGGCCAACATGGAATATGGCTAAAGTAGGGTTAGGGCCAATTGGCTATCCTGCCAGTTCCGAGAGTAAGATGAACATTTGATTCCAATAGGAATGGATGGATTTGCAGGAACACATAATATGGAATAAAAAAGAATTTTCCCACATTGCCACCAGCACTGAGGGGGGTAATTGGGGTAAATCTTTTATAGCCTAAGAGGTGTGAAATACCAGTGATTAAGGAGTTTTAGATATGACTCCCAATGATTTGAACAGTGTGAGGCCACAGGTGTATAGCAGTTGGCATTTTCCCATTCTTGATCTGATATGTTTTTATCTAATGTCACTTCCCATTTACTTACCCTGTTTACCCGAAAATAAGACCTAGCGTGATTGTCGGTGATGGCTGCAATATAAGCCCCCCCCCCCCAAATAAGCCTTGTAGGTCTTATCTTCAGGGTAGAGCTTATTTTCGGGGAAACAGGGTAGGGCTTATTTGGGGGGTAGGGCTAATATTGCAGCCATCACTGACAATCACGCTAGGTCTTATTTTCGGGGAAACAGGGTAGAGTTGAAGCACCAAAGGTTAGGTCTACTTTTAGGAAGTAAGCGCAGTAACGGGAAATACCTTTTCTTGGATATTGATGGCTGTTGAGGTATTGGTATAAGGGTCTGTTCAGTCATATTTAGACACAATACAACTGCCTAGGATGTTAATACAGGAAATCACCAAATCACAAACACAGAAAATATGAAGGTACAAACAGTCAATTGTGTAGTTATTAACACTTCAGCTATGAGAAGTAAATCAATTTAAAGATAAAGTTAAACAAGATGTTATAACACCATAAACCAGAAGAAAAGAAAAATAACGCTGTATATAATTTGCATCACAGTAAGGTAATCATTCTTAATTCAGAAGTCTACTAATTCACTCACATTCAACAACTGGTAAAACAGTACATTCCAATGTACAATTTTATACACTGTATATCCACTTGAAAACCAAGCCTTTTCTGGCACTTTTTGTTTTCAAGTTTAAATCTGTATTTTTTTACTACCCTAGGGTGGGCTTCTGCCACCGCATGGAAAGCAGGAAATGTGGATAGAGCACCAAGCTCTGAGCCTGTGTCCATCTCAAGTCCAAGTGAGTGATCCATAAAAAAAAAAAAAAAGCAGATTCCTTCTTGTCAGGATATCTTACACGCACATTAAGATCCCTTGAGGATCTATGGATCTGGTAAGCGGCCATCTATTTTATTTAATGACACGGCACTGGCACTGGCACTTTCAATTGATTTTGCATGAAGACACTGTTGCTTAAAGGAGATGGATGGACACTCTTAGTTGGCATGGCAGCTTATTCATTTATTTATGAACTTTTCGTTTATGAATTTTTTGACACAATATTACTTTAATTGTTAATATATATATATATATATATATATATATATATATATATATATATATATATATGTTAATAATTTCACATTGTACATTTGAATGCACTTTTTAATGATTTAAATGGTGTATATGAAGTATTATAACGCATTCATATAGTCGGATGTTTAACTGCAGGATTTATCACGGTTTATATTTGTTTATCCAGCATCGGTATATACATACGTTTTAACACTTGGTTTTAGATAGCGCACTTTTAATCTTTCTAACACTATTATCAGATCTGTTAGTATTCCAGGGATTTTTTAGTCCAGCGGTCTCTTTAACATAGTGGCTAAGCGCAACCCTTAGGAATAAATGGATATCTCACATGTGTGGTGCGAACACCATTTACATATGCGTGCATGACCTATGCGTTCGCTTCTGCGTGCGAGCATGGATAGATGGGGACGCTTTAACATTTTTATTTTTTATTTTTATACTGTCCCTTTATTTATTTATTTTTTTATCAATGTTATTCCTATCACAAAGAATGTAAACATCCCTTGTAATAGAAATAGACAGGTCTTCTTTATGGAGAGATTTAGGGCCACAAAGACCCCAAATCTCTACTTTACCTTTAAAAGCAAAAGATCAAAAAATCATTTTTTTTTTTACCTTTTGCTTTACAAAAAGAAAATTGTTTACTTCCACCCTGCAACGGAAGCGACATCATGAAATTGCTCCAGGCCTCCAAGGCCATAGAGGCGATCAAAGACGATCTAGTCTTTTATCACCTCTGTGACCAGCCAGCAGCACCGTAGGATCATTTTTCTGGCATGCTGGTGATAACGGTGAGCCCGAGAAACACCAGCAAGCAGCGAGATTTGTCCCCTCTCCGCTTTTAAAAGCGTTCCAGCAGCTCATACGCTGCTCGGGGTGCTTTCTTGAGAAAGCCAGCCGCTGACTGAAAAAAAAATTACTGGGGTTATAGCTGATAGCTTCAGCCATAAGCCTGGTAAACCAATTGCAAACTGCAACGTGGATATGAGAATGTTATATTATAAACACATTTAACATTTGTTGTAATTGCTGATATTCAACCTGTGAAAATGAAATAAAAAGTAGCGCATAAATGGTGCCAAAAGTCTTCAATCAAGAAAACAACTGAAAAAAACAAATGTCCAAAAATAATAAACATAACAGTGAAAAAACTTGTAAGTCTCTCAATATAGGTGAATAAAATCCTGTCGGTGAGTGGGAAACAAATGACATGGAATGTCCCACTGAAAACCATGCGTGGATGCAGGGAGACAGAAGTTAAAACGCAGGTGAATCAACAAATCATCCCCAAGTTGTATCTCTCAACAACATGCGACTTGGTAAAGGTGGTGTGTAAGAAACTCTTACCAAATATGATGGACTCCCTTGTCAGCGACAGGGAGTCACTCGAGCGGGTTGCCTCTCAGGGCCAGTGAACAGACATCACAGCTCTGCGAACCTTCTGGGTCAAACTCTGCGCGGATCTCCCGGGGTCGCCAGGTGGGTCCTCCCAAAGGATGGCCAAGGTGCGGATCAGAGGGAACAATGCGTCACGTACAAAGGCTGGAGTGAAGGCTGGTTGAATCTCTCAGTAAGTATGTGGAGAAAAAATAAACAAGCTCCACATAGTGTAGATGAGCAAAAATAGGATTTTTATTGCTAAAAACGCCAGGTAACAATAAAATGTGATCACAGAGTATAAAATCGAAAATGGGCAACAAGGAGGATGCTGGAAAGACGATCTAGTCTTTTATCACCTCTGTGACCAGCCAGCAGCACCGTAGGATCATTTTTCAGGCATGCTGGTGATAACGGTGAGCCCGAGAAACACCAGCAAGCAGCGAGATTTGTCCCCTCTCCGCTTTTAAAAGCGTTCCAGCAGCTCATACGCTGCTCGGGGTGCTTTCTTGAGAAAGCCAGCCGCTGGCTGAAAAAAAAATTACTGGGGTTATAGCTGATAGCTTCAGCCATAAGCCTGGTAAACCAATTGCAAACTGCAACGTGGATATGAGAATGTTATATTATAAACACATTTAACATTTGTTGTAATTGCTGATATTCAACCTACCTTCTCAATAGGTGGGTCATTGGAAAGATAAATGAACTTAGCTTTTTATTTTTCCCTTTAAGTTAATTTACTTTTCCAATGACCCACCTATTACAATAAATGTTAAATGTGTTTATAATATTGGA
The DNA here is from genome assembly GCA_037952835.1 of Lithobates septentrionalis. Lineage (NCBI taxonomy): Eukaryota > Metazoa > Chordata > Amphibia > Anura > Ranidae > Lithobates > Lithobates septentrionalis. The sequence continues at coordinate 2,431,374 of JBBDGP010001179.1, read as the reverse complement.
ACATTTTCATATATAACATTGTACATTGGTATTTACTGTGTTTCCAATTCTGTATCAGAAAAAAAAATAAACTTGCATTTAAACATCTTAAATGCATATGTCATGAGTAAACATTGATAATGCTGTGTACAATAATTTGCATTAATGTTGATAATCATTGTATCATTAAATCATTAAGGTTATTAATTAAAGAATGTTTTTTATGGAAGGTAGAACTGTAGTGCACTGAATGAGCCTTCCGCTATAAAAACATCATGTCTCTGCCTGCTCCTGACTTCTACTATTTTTTTTACTGTTATTTGACACGCTGCAGCTTATAGCATTTCATTTCAGTTCATCACATGATGTTTCCTTTCATAGACCACTTAATTAAATCTATTTTTTTTATTTTGCTTACTGAGATAAATATGGCTTTGCTGCATATTTATGATTTCCATTTCTGTAATTACATGGCTCAAAAGACTAGGTTAATCTGGCCTGCGAAACAAAAGCAGAATACCCCTTCTACAGTATGTATTCTGTCACAGTGCATGGTGCTCAAATGCTTTCTTTAATACAGTGTGTTCATCATATCTCAATATTGTGCTTTTTTTTGACTATATATTCTAGTATATTCAAAAGTGCAGATTGCTTATTTAAACCATGCAGTTTTCCAGGTTTTAAAGAATTTTCTAGTGAATCATTTTTTGTAAAAAGATAACAATAAACAATGCTGAAAATATATGGCTTTTTATGCTAATTTATAGAAAGACCGCAATATTGTGTTAATATTTTTTTAATCCAATAACTTCTTCATTGCTTTTACATATATACATCCACACTAGCTATAGACTCCCCTTCATATCCGGGCCAAAATCAACCAACCGCCTCCTTCATATACTCTCAAACTTCCCTAGACAGTCTCGATGCATAAACACATATTTCTCTTTTAACAGATTTTCCCTAATTTGTATTCTCCACTCCACCACTGTTTGGGCGTGTACTGATATCCATTCTTGAGCTATTAACTTACGCGCCTGAAATAGGTTTCTAAATATTGTAATTTAGTCACCGTTCAAGATCCCGACTTGTTCCATCATATTTAATAAACACAATTGTATACTTTTAGTGAAAATGCAGGTAAAGGTAAAAGCCCGACTCCAACCAAAATACTTATTATTATTATTATTATTATTATTATTAATAATAATAATATTAATAATAATAACAAAACAGGGAATGGTTGGAGTCTCTACCAAGGTGCTTATAATTTTGACTCCTCAAATTGTACAAACTGCTCATTGTCTAACCATAACAGCTCTGTAACATTCAAGTTAATTCCCACGCTGAAAGATCAGTTTAAGAAAATACATTACAGAGATGATAATGGCTAAAGCTGGCCTATGAGCCTAAGGGGTAAACAGCATGGATGGACAAACTCATGCTGCGACTATTGTATTCTCACAGCTAGCACCACCAGCTATCAAAATACCAGAACAGTTCCTCCATCTGACTAAATGAAGGTGTGGTTCGAAGGCCAATTTTCCACCCAGTTCCTTAAATTTTTTTTCAAAGGATGTTTGGTGGGGGAATGCCACCAGGGCTGCCTGCGGAGTAAATTTCAGCCACTTGAACAATAACAAGCCAAAATTCTCTCTGTGTATGTCCAGCTTAAAAAAGGTTATTGTAATCTCAGGCTACTGAGTGATTAAACTACTATTTACTAATTATGCAATTTGCAACAGATAGAAATCAATAGCTAACAAATAGTTTAAATCATCCGGCAGCATGAGGTTGAAGTTGCCTGTGTAGTTTACCTCTAAAGCCGGAGGTAGACAGTTTGAATCTTGGCCTGTTCAGTAGGGACCGGCTGAGATTCAAACCATGTAGGAGAACACAATAGCTCCACAGTAGGGAATTCCCCCATCAACACTGACTGATTGCACCATCTATGGCCGGCTTAGCACTGTTCAAAATATTACAAAACATGCATGATTATTGGGTATATTTATAAATGTTTTTACACAAGATTCAGCCAATTTTTACTCCAGATTCACACATTGTTCAAATTGAATTTAATTCGAAAAATATATGAATCTTGGGTGAAAACATTTAGAAATAGACTAACCCCTTGGCCTTTAGGGGTTCTGAAAAATGTGAGGCGGGAGCAGGCTTCCCAATCATGTGATCATTGTGATTAGTCGCCAGCGGCAAAGGGTCAAACAAGCATGAGAACTGGGAATGTAGTCACTCGCAGGGGACAGCGTAGAGGATCGACTTCAACACCATCTCATCATCTTGAACTCCTCTGCTGCCTCTTCCAGCAATGTCTCCTCTCATGTCTCAGAGAGGAGACATTCCTGGAGGAGGCAGCAGAGGAGTTCAAGACTTTATCTGTTGATGAGATGGTGTTGAAATCGATCCTCTACGCTGTCCCATGTGAGTGACTACATTTCCAGTTCTCATGCTTGTTTGACTTTGCCGCTAGCATGGGATCCACTTAGTCCAGTAAGAGTATTCATTCTCTCTGCTTGGTGGTGGATGCACAGTGTACGGTGAATTATATTGGCTGATGGTCTACCTAGATGCCGAATACATCTCCAATTTACCCTGAACTGTTTTCAGCCCTCAGAGATTAATTTCTACTCACCTTTTTTTGTATTCAATCTTCTTTTTATTAACTTTATACACAATTTATAAAAATACATATACATTCATATATCTTACTTTTTAACTATAACTACTCACCTTTTTTTGGACTGTTTTTTTTCTGTTCTATACCATCAAGGGCTAAAATAATTTTTTTTTACACTTATAATTTTATGTTTCACATGTGGACTCATTTTTTTTCTTGCATAGTGCACTTTATTATTGGTCATTAATGACATTTGTATACACAGTCATATGTTCACTATTTGTATTTTTGCATATTATGTTTATATATGCAGTATTTGCTCAGTCATATGTTTATTGATTGCATATTTGCACATTTTTGCTTGGATACACATATACAATATTGTATAGCGCTGCACTTTATTTTGATTTCATACTTTCACAATTTGTCTAATTGTAGTGTTAGCTGCTTTGCTCACCCTATTCAGTAGCGCAGTCATTTTTTGGTATTTTTACAATGCATATGTGTGTTATGCCAGTACGAAGAGGTTCAAATGTATCTAAAACCAAAACTCTCTTTTTCTTTTTTTAAACAGATTGGTGATGGGTTAGAACCCCTACAGGTTCTTAATTACTCTTTGTTTCCTGAATAGGGAGATGTACGCTCTCTGTTTGCCCTGGTCATTTGACATTAGAGCAGGCAGGGAGGAGAAATTTTCAATGTGGACACGTGTTCTGGCAATATTTTCTCTCAATTCTTGTTCTGTCAACAGGACAAGAAATCAACAGTAATCTCTCAATTAAGACACAAATGGCAGCAACTGACCCTTTCCTACTCTAACCAAATAAAAATAAAAGTTTGGGTTTAAATATAATTGAATCTGTCCCTTGCCTAGCCTTAACCTACCAATTTAAATGCATCTTTAGGGCTTACCCTACTACAAAACACTTAACTGTGCACCTAAAAAGTAATCTGCTAACATCTATCCTAACTGGGAAAATTAACCTTTTCATTCTAATGCCCTCTATACACGGTTGGACATTGATCGGACATTCCGACAACAAAATCCATGGATTTTTTTCCAACAGATGTTGTCTTGCATACACACGGTCACACAAAGTTGTCGGAAAATCCGATCGTTCTGAACGCGGTAACGTAAAACACGTACGTTGGGACTATAAACGGGGCAGTAGCCAATAACTTTCGTCTTTTAATTTATTCTGAGCATGCGTGGCACTTTGTGCGTCGGATTTGTGTACACGCGATCGGAATTTCCGACAACGGATTTTGTTGTCGGAAAATTTTATAGCAAGCTCTCAAACTTTGTGTGTTGGAAATTCCGATGGAAAATGTGTGATGGAGCCTACACACGGTCGGAATTTCCGACAACAAGGTCCTATCACACATTTTCCATCCGAAAATCCTATCGTGTGTACAGGGCATAATTCTAGCACATCCCTCCCTCTTACCTTAACCCTAAACCTACAGCTGGCCATAAATGGTTCGAATCTTGTCCAGTTCAGCAGGGACCAGCCAAGTTTCGAAATTTTTATGGGTGAGCTGATTGTACCCAAGTCGACCCATCGATTGACTTGGATATAACCAGCATGTCAAATTATCAGCATGCGATTATTGCAAGCGGCTATGGCCGCTGGCAACAATCACCGTGTTCTCCCGGTAGGGATGCCTCCCCACGCCCCCCTCCTGGAGGAACACAATAACTTCTCAGGAGGGATTCCCCCATCAACACTGACTGTGCTGATGGAGGAATTGAGCGATTTTCTTTTCTGCATTTAAATCCCTTAAACCAAGTTTAACTCTTCATTAATTAAGTCAATACTTATCTTATTGGGCCAATACTTTGGATGTGATTCACACCAATGTTGGCAATAATAGATATCAAAATAGAGGCAACTTATTTTGGTTCTTTTTCCTTAAAAATATTTTAACAAAAGATTGTTATTTTTATTAGAGAATTGAAGATGTTTATTATTTTTTAGCCTTTGTAATTCATTTGAATCGGCTGAAATCACACCAGGTTGCACAAAAAGCAGTGCATACACTACTTTTTAAAAACACATCGCACCAGATTGCATGGTACTGTGGTACTGTGCCCAAGCACATTGCGTTTGCGATCTGTGTTTGGGGTGCCGTTAACAATGTATTGGCACCTGCAGCAGATTGTAAAGGCAGTGTGTTTTGAATGCAGTGCAGGAAACGGGCACGGAATGTTCCTTTCCTGCACCACATTCACATATGAACCGGCCTTAATATCAGGGGTCATCTCTAAGACACTTCTAATGATTAATTGTTATTTTATCAATTTCTACAAGTTTATGTTCTTGTCAGAATATAATATGCATGTATATTTTGTGCTAACATTATATATTACTTTTGAGACAAATCAAGATACTGTTTGAAAACTATATTCTTAGATAATTTTAAGTGTAGTAACAGGGCATTACTTAAAATGATAATGACACAAGCAATACCAATAAATTGTATTAATTTATATTGGAATGTATTTTTTCAAAAATAATAAAAATTTAAAAGTAATAAAAAAAAGGAATGAAAATGACATCAACCTGGTTATAACTTATTCTTATAGTAAAACAAAGTCTAACATTCTTTGATTTGACCCTGGCATAAAAACAGGAATGATGTCTGAAAACAAAATTGTTCCAGAAGTAAACAGTAAGTAAAGCTGGGTACACACATAGCTTTTTCATTCAACCAGCGGGTTGAGGAAAAAAATGACAGGTGATGTTGATGTTGGCATCTCTCCTGCTGAGTTATTGTATTCTGTCTCCCCCCCCCCCGCAAGAATAGGCCGATCAGTGCTTGCAGCCATTGGCTGAAAGTGCTGATCAATTGCTGGTTTTCCAGCATGCCAATTCCACAGAAGCTGATTGTTCCGTTCCTGCTGAATCATACATTAAAAGCAGATAGTCTTCACCCTAAATATATCCTGCATGGACTGCCAGTAGTCCAGTATCCAAGAATCAGAATAAAATGTTCAGAGGAAGCAAAAAAAATAGAGAAAGGTTAAGCAAAAAGAAACATACCAAGAAAGTAGTTTAAAATTTATCAAATACTCAGTCATAGGTATACATCAGGTATACCTATGATAAGAAAATGTGTGGCTTTTAGGATCTATCTTGGATCCATTTTTTTTATTTATTTTTTTTTGTTTGGTAATATATAAGCATTGATTTTAACATACGGTAAATTTATCATCTCTATTGGTGCCTTTAAAGTGGACCTTCAGTAATTTTTTTAACTTTCCATCTATTAACCACTTAAGGACCAAGCCTCTTTTTGAGATTTGTTGTTTACAAGTTGAAAACAGTTTTTTTGTGCCTGAAAATTACTTAGAACCCCCAAACATTATAAATTTTTTTCTGACACCCTAGAGAATAAAATGGCGGTTGTTACAATACTTTTTTTGGAAAAAATACACTTTTTTGAATTAAAAAATAAGACAACAGTAAAGTTAGCCCATTTTTTTTTATATTGTGAAAGATAATGTCACTCCGAGTAAATTGATACCCAACATGTCACGCTTCAAAACTGCGCCCGCCTGTGGAATGGCGACAAACTTTTACCCTTAAAAATCTTCATAGGCGAAACTATGTAGACAGTGTTCAGTCGGGGGAGGAGGAGGAAGCAGGATGTGATGTGCTGAGGTTGGGGGAGGGGTCTGGCAGTGGGGCTGTGGAGGACGGAGGCATGATCGAAAGCGGCTGTTCGGAAGGCACGGAGTGAGAGGCCGGGGCCAGCCGACTAGTCCCCCCCCTCCTAGGTGGCGGAGGTTAACGCTGGGCGGCCGGTCATTTTTAAAAAAGGAGACAAGGACAATCCTTAAGGCAGCGGCAGGCTGGCCGGCTCGGCGCCCGCTGATCACCACAGCGGTCCCCCCTTCCCCCCCTTTTTTCGGCGCAGCTCCCTGGATGTCTCCCTGACGCTCTCCGGGTCATCCCCCTGTGCTTTGTAGCTGCACAGCACTACGAGACGGAGTGCGGAAGAGTGAGTGGGTGCTGAGCATGTGGCGCTCGGCGGTTCCAGCTCACAGCGCCACGCTGTGAAGTGAAGATCGAGTGGCATGGGGATCCCCTCTTCCCAGCTGGTGTACACCCCTGTCAGTGTGAAGCAATCCCCACTGGAGGACCGGGAAGCTCTTAAAGAGGCCTGTTGGACCCAGGTAGGACCTGTCTTTTTTGGGGGATAACAACCCTTCCTGTCTGAACTGTATTGCTGTGATGGTCATGAGCCGTTAACATAGAAATAATAATTCAACATAAAAATGCGTTGGATTAGCGAGTGACTGAAGAGGAGCAATAGATGTATGTTTACCATAAACCGGACAAGTCAGAAAAGAAAAGAGGCTGAAGGGGCCAGGGGCCACATTAACAAAATTGCATTGTGAAAGTGTCTGGAAGTAAGCTAAAAAGGACTGACGGGTTGCATATCTGGAGTTAGAGCTTTAAAGTTAAAACATCTGTAATCTGTGAGAGGCCTTACTGGGAAGCGGTGGAGGCAGGATAATCCTGCAGGGACTGTGGGGCTAGTAAAAATAGGTGATTGATCAAAGCGTAAAGGAAGTGTAAAGGAAGGGAGGAATATGAGAGGTCGCTCTCAAAAGCAAGCAGAGCCCAGCAAGCCCAGAGAGAGCTTGAACTCCAGTACAATCCAAAAATATCTAAAAAGCCCTAATATGGATAGTAAACAACAGGAAGCGAAAGATAAAAAGAAGCCCACTGTGAAGAACAAAAGTGCGCAAGGGGGGATCCCCAACATAGGCGCTCCCGCTGAAACTGAACCTGATCTAAGTCTGGAAGCGGACCTGGCTGCAGAAGCGCTCCCAACTAAGTGTGAGATGCAGGACATGTTCATCAGGTTGGAAAACTCAATCAAGGCAGAGATCCTTAATGTAAGAACAGACATGGGTCACCTTTTAAAAAGAGTCGAAGAGGTAGAGATGGTATCAGAACACCAAGCCCAGGAAATAGCGGCGCTCAAGAAAAAAGTAAAAACACTGCAGGGGGACCACCGGGAGCTGATGTACAAATTAGAAGAACAAGAAAACCAGAACAGGCGGCAAAACCTAAGAATCAGATCCCTTCCAGAGCAAAATGGTGAAGATCTGTTCGTTGTGATGAAAGAACTCTTTAACCCATTACTGGGTAGGGAACCAGATTGCGATTTAAAGATCGATAGAGTCCATCGGATAAGAAAATCTCCAAATGTCAGAGAAGATGTGCCAAGAGACATTATAGTCAAGTTCCATCAATTCGAGGACAAGGCCAAAATCTGGAGAAGTCTGAGAGGAGTACAACCAGTGAAATTTAACAACCAGGACATTCAAATATTTTCAGATCTCTCTGCTGGGACTTTGGCGAGAAGACGCCAACTAAGACCGATCCTGGACTTACTAAGGGGGAAAAATATAAAATATAGCTGGGGGTTCCCGTTATCTTTGAGTGTGAAGAGGGAGGGTAGGGTGTTTAAAATAAATAGAGAGGGCGACCTCCAAGATTTCTGCAGAAACTTAGATATCCCTGTTCCAGACATACCAGAAGGGGTCCTTCCCTGAAGGAAGGGGCCAGATAGCAAACGTCCCTAACGCAAGTGGGGGGAATGAGTCGGGGGGCTGGGGGGGTTCCTCGCTTTCGGGGGGCTGGGTTGGTGGGGGGGGAGAAGGAGTAGGTAGGAGGGCCTCCGCAGTACACTCAACCTTTAGGGGAGGAGGGGCCACACAGCTGTCCATGGCCAGAACTTCACCCCACAGTACAAGGGGATGCAGGTCGGGAGTATAGTATCCTTGGCACTGCAGCCCAGTGTCCAGGTAGGGACTGGGGAGGGAGCGGGAGGGGGGGAGGGGGGTGGGGAGGGAGGTGGATGGGGGGTTAGGGGGTGGGGGGGGTGGGGGGGGGGTGGGGGGTTTGGGTGGGGGGAGGGTTGTCCAGGTAGTGATCGGGAAGGGAGTGGGAGGGGGGGAGGGGGGTGGGGAGGTAGGTGGATGGTGGGCTGGGGGGGGAGGGGGGGAGGGGGGTAGGGGTGCCCTCGCAGAGTAAGAACAAAAGGAGAAGTGGAAAGGAGCAGTATGGAGATTAGATGTCTGTCCTATAATGTAAAGGGGCTAAACTCTCCAGGGAAAAGACGAAAAATTTTAAATGAATTGCATAGTTTTGGTGCAGACATAATTTTTTTACAGGAGACCCACTTGGTATATGAGGAAAATATTAAGCTGAATTCAAAAAAATTTCCTTCCTGGATCTATTGTGATACACCAATCAAAAGGGCGAAGGGAGTGGCTATCGGGTTCTCAAAACGGATTAAATTTACATTAATTGAGAGGAGGATTGATGCAGAGGGGCGTTTTTTGTTTGTAATGATTAAACTGGGGGAAAGGACGTACACATTAGCCAATATTTATTGTCCGAACAGAGACCCGATAAGATACCTCTCCCGGACCCTGGACAGTTTGAGGGTATTCAAGGAAGGGGAAACGATTCCAGCAGGCGACTTTAATTTTTGCCTAGATCCAGCCCTGGATAGGTCATCTGGATCACGGGAAGTGGATAAAAAGTTGCTCAGGAGTCTAGGGAGAAAGTTCCACAATAACCAACTAATTGATGTTTGGCGGGTGCAACACCCCAAGGAGAGGGATTATTCTTTCTTCTCCCCGGTACATAGGACCTATTCAAGGCTGGATTACTTGATGGTGGACCACAGTCTGCTAGAGGGTATAGTGGAGTCAAAAATTGAGACTGTGACCCTATCGGATCACGCACCAGTATCAATGCTAGTAAAGCTCAGGGGCATGCAAAGGGTCCCATTCTCATGGAGACTCAACGAAGGTCTGCTCAAAAAGGATAGTGTTGTAAACAAAATTCAACGGGAAATCGATGAGTTCTTTGTCATTAATGAGTCAGGTGAGACATCAGGGGCAGTCCTATGGGAGACCTTTAAGGCATACATAAGAGGGGTCTTAATTTCTATTGACGCAGGTGAGAAGAGAGAAAGTAGAAAAACAAAAGACAGTCTCATCTCTAACATACACCAATTAGAACAGCTCCATAAGGCCTCTAAGGGCTGCGATGAACTCGTATTAAAAGAATTAACATTGAAAAGAGAGGAGCTAAAGGAGCTAATGGAGGAAGAATCTAGGAAAATCAGGAACCAATATCTAAAAAACTGCCACCTGAAGGGAAATAAGGTGGGGAAGCATTTGGCATCCGTCATCAGAGAAAAAAAGGATGAGAACTTTATAGATAAGATCAAGAATAAAAAAGGTGAAATGAGACATACCACCAGAGAGATAGGAGAGGAATTTAGACAGTTCTACTCATCGCTATATTCAGTAGGGCAGAGGGAAAAGAGCAGGGGCAATAAAGAGGAGAAGATGAGAGAGTTTATAAAAGGGGCGGGCCTCCCCACCCTGTCAGAAGCAGATACATTAGAACTGGAGTCTCCGATATCAGAAGAGGAGATATACGTGGCCCTAAAGTCATCGCCCCCGGGAAAGAGCCCAGGACCAGATGGCTTTACAACTAGCTTTTATAAAAAAAATTTGCAGTACCCTGGTCCCTCGTTTGAGCCAAATGTGGAACAGTCTTGGGAAGCAGGGAGAGATGTGCAGAGATGCACTATTGGCTTCAGTGACGCTTATTCCCAAGGAAGGGAGAGATTGTACCTCGTGCGCGAGTTATAGGCCGATTGCGCTTTTGAACGCAAACACAAAGCTTTATGCTAAAGTCTTGGCACTTCGGCTCAGGGAGAAAATGTCCTACCTGGTTCATCCGGACCAGGTGGGTTTTGTCCCTGGGAGGGAAGGAAGAGACAACGGGGTGCGGTCTCTCCTGATAATGGAGGCATTTAGGTTGGGCGGGGCCCCCAGTCTGCTTCTGTCGATTGACGCCGAGAAAGCGTTCGACAGAGTAGACTGGGGGTTCATGTTTTGCACACTCGAAGTATTGGGAGTTGGGCCTACAATGTTAAAATGGATAAAAACCCTGTATACCCATCCTACAGCATTTGTAAAAGTAAACAACGTTCCCTCAGCACATTTCGCTATGGAAAACGGGACAAGACAAGGTTGTCCCTTGTCCCCGCTCCTGTTTGTTCTGGCCCTAGAGCCCTTGTTAGCCACGATCAGGAGAAATCCTGACATAAGTGGCTGCAGAGTAGGTGAGGAGGAACATAAACTGGCCGCTTTCGCGGATGACGTACTTTTTTATGTCTCTAAACCTAGAACTACGATTCCAAACCTGTTGGCCACATTAAAGAAATACAGTGAGCTCTCAAATTATAAAATCAATATAGAGAAATCAGAAGCCTTAAAGATTAATATAAACAAACAAGAAGGAAGCAGACTGGGGGAAGTTTTTCATTTCCCCTGGAAAGACAACATTAAATACCTGGGAGTCAATTTAACCGGTCATAGAGAGAACTTGTATAAATTGAACTTTGTCCCCCTCCTAAATGAAATTAGAAGGGAAATTAATAGGATAAGACACTGCCGCGTCTCTTGGATGGGGCGAATTAATATAGTTAAGATGGTGTTGACCCCAAAGGTGTTATATAAGATGCAGATGCTCCCAAATCCCCTACCACGAAATTTTTTTACGGCACTGACTAGTTTAATTAATAAGTATGTTTGGGACACTAAGAAACCTAGGATAGCCCATGCAGTATTGAGGAGGGAAAAAACAAGTGGGGGGCTGGCCTTATCAGATTTTAGGATGTACTATAAAGCAATTATAATAGCACGGGCACTGGATTGGGAAAATAATAGAGGTAACAAAAGGTGGGTTAACTTAGAAAAAGGGTTAAGCAATACACAGTTAAATCACTTGATTTGGAATCCCCCACACTTTAGGAAATTGGGGAAAGACACACATTATATTACACACCTTACATTTAAAATTTGGGATCAGATGCACCTTATCAACAAGTGGGAGTTTAATTCACCTTTAATTTTTTTGAAAGAGAACATTTACTTTCCCCCGGGGATGGAGGAGGTAGGGGGTAAATGGTTATTGGACACAGGGGTACAAGTAAGGGATATTATTAAGCGTGGGAAAATTAGCACATTTAGAGAATTAAAGCCACAAGTGGACCTATGGTTACTAAATGAGTGGAGATACGGCCAGCTTGTGCACTTTGTTAACAGTCTTCCAGGCCCATTAAGGGAGGAAGCTGACTATAGACCGATAGAAAAACTATTCTGTAGAGGTTCAGTGAAGAGGAAGATCTCAGAGATTTACAAAATTTTGGTGAGAGGATCGGGGCTGGAGTCCCCGTCCTTCATCAAAAAATGGGAGGAGGAATTGGGAGTAAGCGGTGACAAAGCTAAAGTGAGTAACATCCTGGGGGCAACACACGGTACGGCAGTGGACACAAAAACAAGGGAGGGTAATTATAAATGTTTGACTAGGTGGTACATGACCCCAGTAAAAATTAACAAGTTTATGCCAGACAGGTCTTCCAACTGTTGGAGGGGATGTGGTCTACCAGGCACTATGGCGCACCTGTGGTGGGACTGCCCCAAAATCAAAATTTTTTGGAAAGAAGTGATCAGATTAATCAAAGAAATAACGGGCAAGGAGATCCATTTTGATCCTTGGGAATGCCTGTTCCATAGGTTGGAAGGAGGGAAAAGAGGTTATAAAACCTCAATAATCCCAGTTCTATTAAACGCAGCTAAGAATGTAATACCAAAGAAGTGGCAGGAACTCGAAGCCCCGAGGATTAGGGACTGGGTAGCTAGAGTGAATGAAATCTTTATTTTTGAGAGAGAAGAGACAGGAGATCTTATGGAAGGGGACCAGAATGAACAGAGGAGTAAATGGGAACAATGGATAGCTTTTAAAAAAACCGAGCAATTTGCGGCAGTCATTAAGACACTAACATAGGACTCCAATACAGATAAGTGTTAAAAGCTGCATGGAAGAGGAGACAACCTGCGGGGGCTAGGGGGAGGGTGGGAAGTGGGAGGGAACGGGTGAGGTATATGGGGGGACTTATCTAATGTATGTGTTCAAGAGAATGGGAGAATTTGGATAGATGTCCTATTATGTTCCCCCCAGATGTGGGGGGGGGGGGGGTTTATGTGTCTTTTGTATTCAGATTTTGAAAATTAAATAAAGTTTAAAAAAAAAAAAATCTTCATAGGAGACATTTTAAAAATTCTACAGGTTACATGTTTACAGAGGAGGTCTAGGGCTAGAATTATTGCTCTCCCTCTACCAATCGTGGCTATACCTCACATGTGTGGTTTAAACACCGTTTTCATGGGGGGGCACAGTTAAAAAAAAAAATGTTTTCTTCTTATTAATTTTACCTTTTATTTTTTATTTTTACACTGTTCTTTTAAACAAAAAAAAGTGTCACTTTTATTCCTATTACAAGGAATGTAAACATCTCTTGTAATAGAAAAAAGCATGACAGGACCTCTTAAATATGAGATATGGGGTCAAAAAGACCTCAGATCTCATGGTTACACGAAAATGCAATTTAAAAAAAATTGTCATTTAAAAATAAAAGGTGGGGGAAGTGATATTTTGACGTTGCTTTCGCCCAGCAATGGTATGGAGACGGGTGGGGGCCATCTTCCCCTCACTTGTCTCCATACCCAGCATGGAAGAACATCCGATCGCCTCCGCCACTGCCGCCGATGAAAGTGATCTCCCGGCGAATTCACTGCAGAGACCACTATTATTGGAAACCAGACCGCCGGCCGAAAAAGAGGATACCGGGGTTATGGCATAACAACGATATTCCTCTTCAAACTTAGGACGTATATCGGCGTGCAGCGGTCCGGAAGTGGTTAATCTTCTACATTTTTTCTGCCAGTAAATACCTTATACAGCCCACTTCCTGTTTCTTGTCTGGTCATTAGCCTAGGCTTATGACATCATGACATCATGCACAGCTATCTCTCTCACTCTTGTGAGAATTTGCCAGGAAGGGAGGGGGGATGAGTAATAATAGAGCCAATGAGAGCTGCAGGGCTGCAGAGGTGGAGGTGTGTGTGTGTGTGTGTGTGTGTGTGTGTGTGTAAATCCAGGAAGAGAACAGGCAGCAGCTTCAGCTGCCCACAGTTAAAATGGCTGCAGCCAGACTTAGTGGAGGGAGATTTCTGCAGCATATTTGGGAAGTACAGAATCACAATATATATAAAATAATATGCAAAGTGGTTGGAGAGAAGCTTCAGAATGAAAAGATGTTTTTATTACAAATTATGTGAGCAGACTGCAGTTCCTCTTTAAAGAACGTATTTGTTTGTTTGGATATTCATCAAAAATTGTTGCATGTAGTACTAGGTTGGCCCTTATTCTATCTAAGTGAACCAGTTTTTATCTACTGTATCTACATGTAGAAAATAAAATTTGTGTTTGGACAAACTTCAGTCTGTCACATACCACAGAGGGACAAGGATTTCCTTCATTAGATGTTAAATGTATAACATTGGTATAATAGGGCACAGGACATATGTTTTGCTCAATGCTTACCCTGTGGAAAAAAAAATCTAGTTGTAGTAATTCATTGAACTTACTCTTTTAGAGGTTATAAACATCACAATAAATGTTCATTATATCTAAAAAAAATTAAAAATGTAGAAAATGTATAACCTATACCTGCTATGATTAAAAATATGTTTTTATGCATGTTTTGCATAGTTGATAAATTAAGTTGATAAATGTGCTTAGTATTTATTAGGTTGTTAAATGCTAAATACAATAATTGTAACTATTTCTACCGCTGAAAATGTGGCAGCTTCCCCTTAGGCTGGTTTTAAGGGAGTCAACCAGCATCCTAACAAACAGTAACTCACCCCTGCTGTGTCCATTAAGCTGTCAGACAAGGAATGTTAACAAAGGGGTGGGAATAGCGTTGGGGCCTTTTCCAATATGCATATCCTCTGGTACCTTATTTGGTCAATAATGTTTCCTAGGAAACCCCACCCCTTTGTTTACATTTAGAGGTCAGAACGGGAAGCTGTCATTTGCAGAGCGTGAGTAACGGATTGTTTGTGTTGGAGGATTTTTTCTTTTGGGGGAGTTGTTCATTGTTATTAACAAGGATCTGCATCACTGGACAATGTGATTGATGATGGATTTACATCATAGGTTTTTTAGTAATAATAAAGGACTTGTGAAAAAGTGTGCGTGTTTATTTATTTTTGGTGAATGAGTAGGGGTAATGTGTACCCTTAAAGGATAAGTCCACCCTAACACAAAAATCGCTACATCTACAGACATCCATGATATACGCCTAACCTATCTAGCCCTATTAAAAAGAAATATACATACCTTTTTTGAAGCCGTTCCAGTCCGGTCTCCAGCGGTGGAAGCTCTGCAGAAGACACAGCCGACAATGGCTGTGAATGGAATGGAGAGTGACGTCACCCATAGACTTACTATGGTGGTTTCGTTGTCTGCTGTGTCCTCTGCACCCACCACCATAGCGAATCCCCAGCTGACAGCTCAGTGTGGGATCAGGTTGGGTCGGCTTCAAAAAAGGTATGTATACTGATTTCTTCTTTACATGATTAGATAGGTTAGTGTAAGATCATGGCTGTCTGTAGATGTAGAGACTTTAGTGTTGGGGTGCACTTATCCTTTAACCACTTCGCATCCAGGCCATTTCTGACACTTCGCTCCTACATGTCAAAAATCATCATTTCTTTGCTATAAAATTACATAGAACCCCCAAACATTATATATGTTTTTTTAGCAAAGATCCTAGAGAATACAATGGCGGTCATTGCAACTTTTTATCTTGCACGGTATTTGCGCAGCAATTTTTCAAACGCGTTTTTTAAAAAAAAAAACAGTTTCATGCTGTAAAAAAAAAAAAAAACAGCAAAATTAGCCAAATTTTTTTGCATTGTGTGAAAGATGAAGTTACGCTGAGTAAATATATACCTAACATGTCACGCTTCAAAATTGCACACACTTGTGGAATGGCGCCAAACTTTGGTACTTAAAAATCCCCTTAGGCGACGCTTTAAAATTTTTTACTGGTTACATGTTTTGAGTTACAGAGGAGGTCTAGGGCCAAAATTATTGCTCTCACTCTAACGTTCGCGGCGATACCTCACATGTGTGGTTTGAACACCGTTTTCATATGTGGGCGGGACTTACGTATGCGTTCGCTTCTGCGTGCGAGCTCACGGGGACAGGGGCGCTTTAAAAAAATTTTATTTTTTTTATTGTTAATTTTACTTAAACTTTTTTATTTTGACACTTTTTAAATTTTTTTTTTTTTTATCACTTTTATTCCTATTACAAGGAATGTAAGCATCCCTTGTAATAGGAATATGACATGACAGGTCCTCTTTACAGTGAGATATGGGGTCAATAAGACCCCACATCTCACCTCTAGGCTGGGAAGCCTAAAATAATAAAAAAAAAAAACGATCACCGCTTCCCAGCTGAAGCGGCGCCGTTTCTTTGAATGCAGAGTTTTTTTGAACGTCATAACATCGCGCCCGGCCTCCGAACGATCATAGAGACTCTGGCGACCATCTGGTTCGCCGGAAATCTCTATGGTGAACATCCGGCGCCAGCGGATCCGCTATCCGACTCACCGATCGCTGAGGTGAGTCAGTAGAAGCACCGGAGGGCGGCGGGAGGGGGGGCGTCCCCTCTCGCCGCCCGTAAGAATGATCAAGCGGTGGAACAGCCGCTATGATCATTCTTATGGTGTACGGAATCGCCGGATGAAAATGCCGGTATCTGAATGATGTCTGTAGCCTCAGGCATCATTCAGATATAACCCCCGAAAGTCGAGGCCGTCATATGACGGCCTCCAGATGTCAAGTGGTTAACCATTTATATAGAGAGGGGAAGGGGGCACCTCTATTTAAAGGGGGCTTCAACATTTCAATAAGCCTGCCATTAGACCCCTACAACAACCAGGCCAAAATTGTGAGGAAGAGGTCCTTGTCCTCCTCAGCATGGAGCACGGTGCTTCCCATGGGGATCCCCCCTGACAAGGTACCATCCCCATGTTGGGGGCATGTGGCCTGGTATGTTTTAAAAAAAGGGATGAGCATGCGCTTCTATCCTCTAGCCTAACCAGCCAGGCTTCAGGTTCAGCGTCCAGTGTGGTTTGGAAAGGGGGGTTTTTCTATTTTTTAGCATGTTGTTCTCCCCTAACATCCATACCAGACCCTTTGGGTCTGGTATGAAATTTGAGGGGACCCACACTGTTTTTGTTACGTTTCTTGCATGTGGTCCCCCATAAATACATATGGTATATATATTGGGGGATGCACTGTTTTTTTTTTTTTTTTTGTCGAGTTAGCTTCTTTACCAGACTCTTATCTAGTATAAGGGTCTGTTATAGATGAAGGGAATCCCTGGCTGCTTTGTTTACAAACAAAGAAGGATGGGGCTGTCATTTAAACTGCGTTTTTTTTTTTCTTTTCAAATTAAAATTTTGCTGCACATTGTACAGTTGCCCTACTTCACAGACATGTTACAGGCACCCTCAGGCATGATATTTAAATACATTTTGCATTTGTGATGTTTCCCTTTAAGCATTTGAAGCGCTTACCCCCGAAGGAGCAGCTGATTAGATGTTATCCGTAATTCACTTTTACCACCCAACCCTCTCAGCCCATAGATTCAAAACTCACAGTCCTTAATGCTTTTTCTCTTGCTTTATTCATAAACATAAACTGGGATGGGAGAAGGACTTCTTTTGTGAAGCTGACTATAGACCGATAGAAAAACTATTCTGTAGAGGTTCAGTGAAGAGGAAGATCTCAGAGATTTACAAAATTTTGGTGAGAGGATCGGGGCTGGAGTCCCCGTCCTTCATCAAAAAATGGGAGGAGGAATTGGGAGTAAGCGGTGACAAAGCTAAAGTGAGTAACATCCTGGGGGCAACACACGGTACGGCAGTGGACACAAAAACAAGGGAGGGTAATTATAAATGTTTGACTAGGTGGTACATGACCCCAGTAAAAATTAACAAGTTTATGCCAGACAGGTCTTCCAACTGTTGGAGGGGATGTGGTCTACCAGGCACTATGGCGCACCTGTGGTGGGACTGCCCCAAAATCAAAATTTTTTGGAAAGAAGTGATCAGATTAATCAAAGAAATAACGGGCAAGGAGATCCATTTTGATCCTTGGGAATGCCTGTTCCATAGGTTGGAAGGAGGGAAAAGAGGTTATAAAACCTCAATAATCCCAGTTCTATTAAACGCAGCTAAGAATGTAATACCAAAGAAGTGGCAGGAACTCGAAGCCCCGAGGATTAGGGACTGGGTAGCTAGAGTGAATGAAATCTTTATTTTTGAGAGAGAAGAGACAGGAGATCTTATGGAAGGGGACCAGAATGAACAGAGGAGTAAATGGGAACAATGGATAGCTTTTAAAAAAACCGAGCAATTTGCGGCAGTCATTAAGACACTAACATAGGACTCCAATACAGATAAGTGTTAAAAGCTGCATGGAAGAGGAGACAACCTGCGGGGGCTAGGGGGAGGGTGGGAAGTGGGAGGGAACGGGTGAGGTATATGGGGGGACTTATCTAATGTATGTGTTCAAGAGAATGGGAGAATTTGGATAGATGTCCTATTATGTTCCCCCCAGATGTGGGGGGGGGGGGGGGTTTATGTGTCTTTTGTATTCAGATTTTGAAAATTAAATAAAGTTTAAAAAAAAAAAAATCTTCATAGGAGACATTTTAAAAATTCTACAGGTTACATGTTTACAGAGGAGGTCTAGGGCTAGAATTATTGCTCTCCCTCTACCAATCGTGGCTATACCTCACATGTGTGGTTTAAACACCGTTTTCATGGGGGGGCACAGTTAAAAAAAAAAATGTTTTCTTCTTATTAATTTTACCTTTTATTTTTTATTTTTACACTGTTCTTTTAAACAAAAAAAAGTGTCACTTTTATTCCTATTACAAGGAATGTAAACATCTCTTGTAATAGAAAAAAGCATGACAGGACCTCTTAAATATGAGATATGGGGTCAAAAAGACCTCAGATCTCATGGTTACACGAAAATGCAATTTAAAAAAAATTGTCATTTAAAAATAAAAGGTGGGGGAAGTGATATTTTGACGTTGCTTTCGCCCAGCAATGGTATGGAGACGGGTGGGGGCCATCTTCCCCTCACTTGTCTCCATACCCAGCATGGAAGAACATCCGATCGCCTCCGCCACTGCCGCCGATGAAAGTGATCTCCCGGCGAATTCACTGCAGAGACCACTATTATTGGAAACCAGACCGCCGGCCGAAAAAGAGGATACCGGGGTTATGGCATAACAACGATATTCCTCTTCAAACTTAGGACGTATATCGGCGTGCAGCGGTCCGGAAGTGGTTAATCTTCTACATTTTTTCTGCCAGTAAATACCTTATACAGCCCACTTCCTGTTTCTTGTCTGGTCATTAGCCTAGGCTTATGACATCATGACATCATGCACAGCTATCTCTCTCACTCTTGTGAGAATTTGCCAGGAAGGGAGGGGGGATGAGTAATAATAGAGCCAATGAGAGCTGCAGGGCTGCAGAGGTGGAGGTGTGTGTGTGTGTGTGTGTGTGTGTGTGTGTGTGTGTGTAAATCCAGGAAGAGAACAGGCAGCAGCTTCAGCTGCCCACAGTTAAAATGGCTGCAGCCAGACTTAGTGGAGGGAGATTTCTGCAGCATATTTGGGAAGTACAGAATCACAATATATATAAAATAATATGCAAAGTGGTTGGAGAGAAGCTTCAGAATGAAAAGATGTTTTTATTACAAATTATGTGAGCAGACTGCAGTTCCTCTTTAAAGAACGTATTTGTTTGTTTGGATATTCATCAAAAATTGTTGCATGTAGTACTAGGTTGGCCCTTATTCTATCTAAGTGAACCAGTTTTTATCTACTGTATCTACATGTAGAAAATAAAATTTGTGTTTGGACAAACTTCAGTCTGTCACATACCACAGAGGGACAAGGATTTCCTTCATTAGATGTTAAATGTATAACATTGGTATAATAGGGCACAGGACATATGTTTTGCTCAATGCTTACCCTGTGGAAAAAAAAATCTAGTTGTAGTAATTCATTGAACTTACTCTTTTAGAGGTTATAAACATCACAATAAATGTTCATTATATCTAAAAAAAATTAAAAATGTAGAAAATGTATAACCTATACCTGCTATGATTAAAAATATGTTTTTATGCATGTTTTGCATAGTTGATAAATTAAGTTGATAAATGTGCTTAGTATTTATTAGGTTGTTAAATGCTAAATACAATAATTGTAACTATTTCTACCGCTGAAAATGTGGCAGCTTCCCCTTAGGCTGGTTTTAAGGGAGTCAACCAGCATCCTAACAAACAGTAACTCACCCCTGCTGTGTCCATTAAGCTGTCAGACAAGGAATGTTAACAAAGGGGTGGGAATAGCGTTGGGGCCTTTTCCAATATGCATATCCTCTGGTACCTTATTTGGTCAATAATGTTTCCTAGGAAACCCCACCCCTTTGTTTACATTTAGAGGTCAGAACGGGAAGCTGTCATTTGCAGAGCGTGAGTAACGGATTGTTTGTGTTGGAGGATTTTTTCTTTTGGGGGAGTTGTTCATTGTTATTAACAAGGATCTGCATCACTGGACAATGTGATTGATGATGGATTTACATCATAGGTTTTTTAGTAATAATAAAGGACTTGTGAAAAAGTGTGCGTGTTTATTTATTTTTGGTGAATGAGTAGGGGTAATGTGTACCCTTAAAGGATAAGTCCACCCTAACACAAAAATCGCTACATCTACAGACATCCATGATATACGCCTAACCTATCTAGCCCTATTAAAAAGAAATATACATACCTTTTTTGAAGCCGTTCCAGTCCGGTCTCCAGCGGTGGAAGCTCTGCAGAAGACACAGCCGACAATGGCTGTGAATGGAATGGAGAGTGACGTCACCCATAGACTTACTATGGTGGTTTCGTTGTCTGCTGTGTCCTCTGCACCCACCACCATAGCGAATCCCCAGCTGACAGCTCAGTGTGGGATCAGGTTGGGTCGGCTTCAAAAAAGGTATGTATACTGATTTCTTCTTTACATGATTAGATAGGTTAGTGTAAGATCATGGCTGTCTGTAGATGTAGAGACTTTAGTGTTGGGGTGCACTTATCCTTTAACCACTTCGCATCCAGGCCATTTCTGACACTTCGCTCCTACATGTCAAAAATCATCATTTCTTTGCTATAAAATTACATAGAACCCCCAAACATTATATATGTTTTTTTAGCAAAGATCCTAGAGAATACAATGGCGGTCATTGCAACTTTTTATCTTGCACGGTATTTGCGCAGCAATTTTTCAAACGCGTTTTTTAAAAAAAAAAACAGTTTCATGCTGTAAAAAAAAAAAAAAACAGCAAAATTAGCCAAATTTTTTTGCATTGTGTGAAAGATGAAGTTACGCTGAGTAAATATATACCTAACATGTCACGCTTCAAAATTGCACACACTTGTGGAATGGCGCCAAACTTTGGTACTTAAAAATCCCCTTAGGCGACGCTTTAAAATTTTTTACTGGTTACATGTTTTGAGTTACAGAGGAGGTCTAGGGCCAAAATTATTGCTCTCACTCTAACGTTCGCGGCGATACCTCACATGTGTGGTTTGAACACCGTTTTCATATGTGGGCGGGACTTACGTATGCGTTCGCTTCTGCGTGCGAGCTCACGGGGACAGGGGCGCTTTAAAAAAATTTTATTTTTTTTATTGTTAATTTTACTTAAACTTTTTTATTTTGACACTTTTTAAATTTTTTTTTTTTTTATCACTTTTATTCCTATTACAAGGAATGTAAGCATCCCTTGTAATAGGAATATGACATGACAGGTCCTCTTTACAGTGAGATATGGGGTCAATAAGACCCCACATCTCACCTCTAGGCTGGGAAGCCTAAAATAATAAAAAAAAAAAACGATCACCGCTTCCCAGCTGAAGCGGCGCCGTTTCTTTGAATGCAGAGTTTTTTTGAACGTCATAACATCGCGCCCGGCCTCCGAACGATCATAGAGACTCTGGCGACCATCTGGTTCGCCGGAAATCTCTATGGTGAACATCCGGCGCCAGCGGATCCGCTATCCGACTCACCGATCGCTGAGGTGAGTCAGTAGAAGCACCGGAGGGCGGCGGGAGGGGGGGCGTCCCCTCTCGCCGCCCGTAAGAATGATCAAGCGGTGGAACAGCCGCTATGATCATTCTTATGGTGTACGGAATCGCCGGATGAAAATGCCGGTATCTGAATGATGTCTGTAGCCTCAGGCATCATTCAGATATAACCCCCGAAAGTCGAGGCCGTCATATGACGGCCTCCAGATGTCAAGTGGTTAACCATTTATATAGAGAGGGGAAGGGGGCACCTCTATTTAAAGGGGGCTTCAACATTTCAATAAGCCTGCCATTAGACCCCTACAACAACCAGGCCAAAATTGTGAGGAAGAGGTCCTTGTCCTCCTCAGCATGGAGCACGGTGCTTCCCATGGGGATCCCCCCTGACAAGGTACCATCCCCATGTTGGGGGCATGTGGCCTGGTATGTTTTAAAAAAAGGGATGAGCATGCGCTTCTATCCTCTAGCCTAACCAGCCAGGCTTCAGGTTCAGCGTCCAGTGTGGTTTGGAAAGGGGGTTTTTTCTATTTTTTAGCATGTTGTTCTCCCCTAACATCCATACCAGACCCTTTGGGTCTGGTATGAAATTTGAGGGGACCCACACTGTTTTTGTTACGTTTCTTGCATGTGGTCCCCCATAAATACATATGGTATATATATTGGGGGATGCACTGTTTTTTTTTTTTTTTTTGTCGAGTTAGCTTCTTTACCAGACTCTTATCTAGTATAAGGGTCTGTTATAGATGAAGGGAATCCCTGGCTGCTTTGTTTACAAACAAAGAAGGATGGGGCTGTCATTTAAACTGCGTTTTTTTTTTTCTTTTCAAATTAAAATTTTGCTGCACATTGTACAGTTGCCCTACTTCACAGACATGTTACAGGCACCCTCAGGCATGATATTTAAATACATTTTGCATTTGTGATGTTTCCCTTTAAGCATTTGAAGCGCTTACCCCCGAAGGAGCAGCTGATTAGATGTTATCCGTAATTCACTTTTACCACCCAACCCTCTCAGCCCATAGATTCAAAACTCACAGTCCTTAATGCTTTTTCTCTTGCTTTATTCATAAACATAAACTGGGATGGGAGAAGGACTTCTTTTGTGATGCTCTTTGGTACATTATCATCTTCTGATTGCTCTTACAGGAAAACTATAATCAATTGCGGATAGTTGGGAAATCACTTTGTGTGATTTCTTCAATCAGGGAAGATGTAAGTAGATTTGATAGAGAATAATTGATAAAAAGTCACTCTGAATAACTTCTTCATCTGCATGACTTTTAAAGAACAGTCCGTATCTCTATATGTGTACTTGCAGCTTCACCGCTACCTTTTTACCACTACTTTCACTACTTTCCATCTGCATGGTACTTCCAAGTTGAGCTAAAGAAAAGTCACCTTGAATAACTTTTCCCGCTTGACTGATTGGAATCCTGGGGCATTGCTGAACCCAAAGTCACAGGCCAGTACCGCCCATCTCACTGACTTGCGTACCAACAACCCTCAGCCTCTGGTAGTACCCCTCCCTTGGGCTTTTCACTGACTTGATCAATAGCCCGTTTCCTTCCGCTTTGTTGCTACTTCTTCCGCAATGATTCTTAGTTCCTTTTTCTTCTTTATGGCCCGCTCCCCTCCCTGCAGGGGCAGCCTTCGACACCAGCAACTACATGCTGTAAGATGTCGTCGGTTGCTCCATGATGACCCGTTCCTCACCCTTTGTTGCAGGGGTGAGGTTCCGTCAATTCCCCGAAGGGGAAAACCTCCACTCCCCCCTCCGGGAACCAGGCTGGCTTCCCTCGCTCCTCAGAGCAGGACTCCACATGGAAACAAAAAGAAAACTCCCCCGGAACCACGTGACTCTCTTTTTATAGGAGAGTCCCGGGGTTACCAAGCAAATTAATGATTGGCCGAGACTAGAAACGAACCACCTGCCACTCAAAGGAAAATTAACAACAAACAGGCCTGCTGTAATAACACAAGCCTGGCTAAATTTACCTGACCTGAAACTACCAGAAAAAAAGGGTCACCTACCGAAAGTAGGTGCCCACTACACATTATTAAACTAACTTCTCCCAGCCAAACAAAATTTAGACTTTTCTTTTGCTTTGATACATGTTAGTCAGAACAGTGCCCAGACCCCATGGCATTTGTTTGACAAGCCCTTGCTTTTAGCCTGGAAAATAGGAATAAGGTTCAAATTCTGCATCCAAAATTCAGTAGGGTTCGACAAAACCTCCCTGAACGGAACTGAACCCAGGTATGTTCAGCTCATCACTACTGGTGACCTTTTAGTATGCAACTGAAATGTAATTTTAGATAATAATCTTTAGTAGTTGTGTGCAGACATAATAAATCAAGTATCCATATACACTGTACAATACAAAGTTTTTACATATTGCTTACTTGCTGTTTTGTTACAGTTTAAAATGACTACGATGTGAAAACTGAATGATATTTTCCTCTTTTTTTATTCTGCCAAAAGCTTTACACAAAACAAATGATAAACATTATAGGTGATGATGTATAAAATATGACAATGATCAATAAAGTTACATTGGGCTTAATGTCAGCTAGAGATCACACATATGCATTTTAATTAATCTATCTTTATATATCCCATCAACACATGGCTGCAATAAGGAACAAGCATTCTCCTGCAAAGGGTCACAAGGTATTTGATGCTGCAGATTACATTTATGCTGCACAGAATATTTAATGGAGATATTTATACTCCATCTAGTTCCTTCTTTAGTCTTGAAATGCCCTTGTTATTTTACTGTCATTTCTCACATGTCTAACCTTTGTTATAGGCACACAGTGAGCAGTGTCTCGAGTCACTGATGACATTGCCTGTAGAGTCATTCATTCTACCCAGGGAAGAGAATTGATCATCTGTCACTTACATCACTGCCTTCTGAACTTATTTATTGTATAAAAGGCTTGTCATAGAACAAATGCTAATGCTTGCAATGGAAAACATGAAACGTGCATCTTGCCTTCAATGTGAAATATTCAGAATCAATATGTAAATCAGAGATGTTTAGGGCACAGGATTTTGTGATGCTTGCAGAGAAATTAAAGTAGAACTAAAGGCAACATTTTTTTTTCAGTAAGGGAGGGTTATAACCCATGTCAGTTTTTTTTTTTTTTTGCCATCTGTATCTCATTTGGAAGATTTCCCTTCACTTCCTGTCCCATAGCCAAAACAAGAAGTGAGAGGAAATCACTCCACACTCCCTGGTTGCCACATTTCCCTCTATTATTGTTCTGGAGGCAACTCAAAATTTAGGGTTTTCTTTCACTTTTGATGATAATGGTAAACAGGCCAAATAGAGGGTGGATCTCCCTAACACAAATATCAATAAAATGGATGTTCTAATCCCTCTCCGTGCTGTTTAAAACTAGAAAAACTGTTTTGCCTTTCATTATATTTTGATTGTGGATAATGTCAGTGTGGCTAAATATATAAGAATGTATTAAATAGAGTTGGGTGAACAGTTTGGGCTGAGCAAAAGTTTGGCCAGAATAACGCCTGTTTGCCTATTCGGCGAACATCTGAATTTGTGGGGAGCTCGGCGGGTGAACCCAGCACTGCACAGTGCATTCTAAGCCCTGATTGGGCAAAGCTTCCCCCTTTCAGGGCATGATAAATAGCTGGTTGTTAAGGAGCGGGCTGGCAAGCCGACCACGGCATCCTTAACAACGGATGAGTCATCAGCTGTCAATGGGCTTCCCCACTGACAGCTGAATGAAAAAAAAAAATTTGTCGGCAATAGGAAGATGTAAAAAAAGGCGTGGGGTCCCCCCCAAAATCCATACTAGACCATTATCTGAGAATGCAGCCCAGCAGTCCTGAACCATACCAGGCCACATGCCCTGAACATGCCCACCCCAAAGCATGGGGACAAGGGCCTCTTCACCACAACTCTGGGCTGTTGTCATGGGGGTTTGACTCCTGTACCCTACTCCCTTTTCTGATCTCAGTCCTGGTTCCCCCTCCCCATCAGCTCCCTGCATCTTCAGTTGATCTGTGTTCCCTATTTTGTTTATATTGTATGTGGTTAGTTTATTAGTTAGGCTTGTGTTGTTAGTTATGCATTTGTCACTGGGTTTTTGGGTCACTTGTATCTTTATGTTTGCTGTGTATTTTGTTTGCTGGTGTTTGAATGGATTTTGTTTCACTGTACATAAATTTCACTGAAAGCATACACAATCTCCCAGTTCAAATGTGTTCAAATTACTGTTAATTGTCTACCAAGTTTTATCACTACTATTCCTTTATACTGGCTTTCGAAATTTACAAATGCAACAATTTAGAAATTGGATGAAAGGTTTAGCTCTGGGAAACACTTTTTGAAAGATAAATAGTGCATTTTATATACAACTATATAGATCAGACCAAATTGAGGGACAAACGAGCAGGAAAGAAGGACAGAGGGACTTTGTTCCAAATTAGGGGCGGTCCCTTAAAATCAGGGGCAGTTGGGAGGTATGGAGTTGGGCAACAGTCTGGGCCTCACCAAGCTTTATTGACCAAGAAATTGCTGCATGGCTTCTTAATGATTTATCAATCATGTAGAACTATCAAAGACTTTACAGTGGGAATAAGAATGTTACCAAGTCTAACATCCACCTCCCCATCTTTTTGCAATGGCTATTGCGAAAAGATGACTATGAACATGGGATTGTAGGTCGCACTCTTATTTATTTATTTATTTTTTTAATAAAACACAGTACAACAATTTGGTGTTAAAATGGCCGCGGCACCTTTATTGGTATAAAATAAATCAATTAACTTTATTCAAAAATAAAATAGAATAATTAAATTATATTTCAAATTTAAAAACAAATTCTAAACTCGCTCAGTCATAGGACTCGAGCTATAAAAGAATCAATTCATAAAACCAAAGTCCCCACCACCCGGGTTTGTTGAAAACAAAAACATGGCTACCCCAGCACCGCGGCCTGTTCAATACTATTTTGAAGACCTAGGTTAAAGATGTCCAAACCGACATCAGAAAGATGTACACCATCTTGTCTATAAAGACCGGGAAAACCTCCTTCCAGATCAACATGACGGAAAGAGATCCCCCCAATTCCTGGCATGAACTTTTCAATTGAGTGATTGATTCTTCGTTTAATTTTTTCAAGATGTCTACCACTTGTAGAATATAACCAAGGTAATCGGGAAACCATTTCAGAGAAAATAATACATGTATTAGGAAAAACTAATTTCAAACAATGCAGGTCTTGCTTTATTAAAAACATCAAATCTAAAGTCTTCAGTCTACCAACATCGTTACCCCCAAGGTGCAAAATTAAAACAGATGGAGAAGGCCAAGAAAGAATCAACTAATAAAGATGAAGGAAAAGATCAGTCCATTGCAGACCGCAAATTCCCTTCCAAAGAATATGAAACTTATCTGAAGGTAACGATAGGTTGGAACTATAACAGCGTTTTGAAGCTCTATTATGAGCCCAGTATATAGAAGAATGGCCAACTATCCATATGAAAGATTTTTCACCTAAAATTAAAGAGATAAGTTATGTCGAATGTAATATTGAATATACTAGATTCCCATCTATCATCTCATAATAACTATATCACTCAGACCCAATCTAGCGGCTTCTGTGGCGGCTCCAATCCCGAAAGAATGGCTAGAAAATAAATTGGGAAAAGCCTAAATGAGAAAACAATGTTTAAGAATTGCAAAATTGAAATTTCGTCATAGGGGAAGAATCCATGTGAACAAAAAAAATGACCGGAAACAGGTCTAACCTCCATGTATTTTGAAGAATTAACAAAGGACAAAGGATGGAGTCACCACACGCAAATAGATTGAACCATCGACCTTTACTTGATCGATCCGTTTTGATACTCTAATAAAATTAAGAACATTTATCCTTAGGATAGAAACCTCTGATAAGAGTAAACTATCTAAACTGTGTTTGTTATTTTTTAGAAATACGTAGAGCGACGAACATTAAAACAAAGGCCACATTAAATAATAAAGCCTTGTAAACTGAAATACAAACAAAAGAAGTAGCCAAACACAGCCTGGATAATGTACTAAAGAAATTAGCCTGCGCATATCCGGAAACAATTTTCTTTCTTATGCCTTTTAGGGGTTTGCCTAACAGAAAAGAAACTGTTGCAGGCCGGGAAATTATGAAGTTTAAATAAAAAGGAAACAACAGCTAGTATATATATATATATATATATATATATTTTTTATATGGTTATAGGAAAAAATGTAACTTTATAAGTAGCAAAGAAAAGCTAAATCTATAAACTCAGACAGAGATAAGCTGTGAAAACCTAACTCCGGATTAAAATTCTGCGAATTATTTATTTTTTATATATATATATATATATATATATATTTTTTTTTTTATAAATGAGTATACAGTCCAATAATAACCAAAAATACTAGATTTAAATCAGATCCCAAAGATGACTCGGGCAAAGGTACCTATCTGAAATCGAGATAAGGCATCTTCGATGACATTGAGCCTACCCGGTACATACTTTGCCTTAATCAAAATGATTTTTTTTTTTTTTTTATAAGAATACTAAATAATGTAAAGGTTTATGACTAAAAATGTTTTGAAGAAAGGTAGATTCAAGCAAATATACACCCCTATTATCAATATTAATGATAATTCGATTGTAACTAATTGGTTGCATCAAATTTTTAAGCAACTATAATTGAAAGAGTTCCAGCAAAACTATATTTGTAATCTAGCTGGAAACCCAGAAGGGGGAGGGGCAATGAACCCAAACACCAATGGGAACGAAAAAATAATAGCAAGCCCTTGAAAGCCGGCAGAGTCTGCAAAGGAAGATTTCTCCATTGCTAGAGGAAAACCGAAGTATTTAGTTATAAGGAAAAAATAATTTGAGAAAAAAAAGAGACCAATAAAAAGAAGTCATCTAAATAAGAATCATCCCAGAATGATCAGGTTCAAAATTAACACCCGCTAAAAAAAAAAAATAGCAAACATTTTAAAATAATAACATGACAATGTGAGATTCTGGAACAATAGGTAATAATCTGAAAACTGGCTGAATGTCAGCTTTTCTAAACGTACTCCGACAACGTTTTATAATTTGAATAGCATGCATAAATGTTGCAAACCTAACAGAAGCGGATGTTGGGTCAAATATATCATTGAGAGGATAGCGTTAGGTTCTTTTATAGGGACTAAACCAAACAGAAAGACAGGGGATATAAACGAGCCATTCTATTTGCTGAAATTACTTTTAGCAACTTATCCTTTACTATAACAGTATGGAGAAATACAATTTTTTTTTTTTTCAATTTTTTTTTTTTTTATTGCAACCTGAACCTGTAAGATATTAAGTTTAAAACCTGTAGAAAGACCATCAATTATTAATTGTGCTATCACCTTATCGGGGTATAACATTAACCATGGATGCATTGCGAACAACCTCACTGGCATGCAGGCTTTTCGAATGATCCCTGTGGACCTGAGTACCGGACGACCTTTTAAAGCATTTTGAGACTGGATGACTACCGAAGCAAAAGGAACATTCATGTCGATAACGACATGAATTTAACCACCTGCATTGAGACTCATTAAATGCATAACATGTACCTTTTTTATACACTGGATTTGTAGTATTCGTATCCAATGAAGACTGAGGTTGTGGTCTTGTAAAGACAGGCTTTTGAGGAATGATAAGGTTTAACCACAACCCCACATCCTTATTACCCCATTTCAGATTGGGATATATCGCAATTTTTTGACAAAATGATTCGTCATAATTAAACCATCCCATACCGCCAAAGCTCTTATATGATTCTATAATATGTTCCAGATGCTGAAACAGCCCAGTGCATTTCTCTGGATGCTTCTCACCCATTATTGCAGAAAATATGCAGAAAGCTTGCAACCAATTAAAAAAAGATCTAGAAACAGGACGGCGCCTGTCATCAGCGCCATCCTCGGACCTCTTATCAGATTTTGTAAGGAAATCTTTTACAATAGGTAAAAAAGACAATAAATCTAAAAATTTGCCTTTCCAAATTTTTTCTTTAACTGATAAAGGCAGGTGAAAACGGCAACATCTCACAAGGAAGAACCTCTTTAAAGCAGGTCTCAGAAACAGAAGCAGGCATGCAAGCCGGCATATTCGTATGCGTAGAAACAGGAGTAATTTTACCAACAGAATTACCTGGCCAGACATTCACTGGGGAAGGAGCTACAGGTGTGGGATGGTTAACAGATACATTTTCATTAAATCTGTTTAAAGAAATAAGCAACTGTTTAATTAAAACAGCTTGAGTAGACTCACCCGCATAGTGGGACTCTGGTTGATTACAAATAACTGGAATATTTGATCCTTGTGCTGTGCTGACATCCAGACCTGTATGGGATGAAAGAGACATAGGGGCCCTCACCTCATCCAGCCTGGACGACCTGGATGCCAGTGATGCCAAAGATTCGACCTGAGGTACCTGCCTGGGATGCCTCCCAGCAGAGCCAGGAGACAACACTGCTCTGGGCATAGCCATACCCGTATGTAGAGAAGCAGGAGGAGCATTGGTTAAGCTGGGCAGCGACAACTCCTCCCTGCAGGGGGTTTCCCCGAGCGATACTGACGAGCGGCGAGTCCGGCCTCTACCCCTACTGCTGCGGATAGGAGAAGGGGAAAAAAACCCGTCTGTTCCTCTTGCCGCGCCGACCCACTCTTTGAGCCCCAGGCAGCGAATCCTCCCGCTCCGCTGCAAAGTGAGACCGCTCCACACTCACCGCTGCTGTTTCTTTGGCTGGGCGCTCCGCCGGTAAACTCCTCTGAATAGAGCGAGCTGGAGAGTTCTGAGCTGAGGCAGCCACCGCCGGACGAGATAGGACAGAAAGCTCCGTTCTATCCCTTGTTGGCTGGAGCTCTGCTGACGCTGTGCCTGAATGAGAGTCCTCTTCAGTGAGTGCCAGACACCGCTGGAGATACTCACTACCGCCCTCCGCTTCAGCCCTTTCAAGCACTTGTCTGACAAGAGACTTCATGTCCTGTCACTGCTATGAGAGCTCGTAGTAATAACGCAGAGCTCAATCCTAAGCCACCTCAGGGCAAAAGTGAGCGGGTCTGTCACAGGGGGAGCTTATATAACCTCCTACACCTGAGGAGAAAACGTTTCTCCCGCTCACTGCCACATGACTCATCATTTTTTTTTTTTTAAATAAAACTTTAAACCCCCTGGCGGCCACAATCCCATGTTGTGGGCTCCTTATTGTGCCCACTTTTTATTCCCACAATTATATACTCCACCCTGTGGCTTACTTGTATCTTCTTCATTCCCATGCCAGGTGGCTATTTGTGAAAAAAATGGAGATGGATGAAACATTTACAAGTATATAACACATCAGATATATTTTTATGCAGCATCTGTTTGATAACTTTAAGTAGTACTCTATCCAGTTACTTTTTTTAGTAAACGAATATAGTTTGCATAAATTATTCAGGCAAAAAAAAAATAGATGTTTATTATAGTGAATGCATCCTGTGCACCCCCTCTTAATTGATTAAGCATTTTTATAAAATTGTCAGTGCTGTTTAGGCTGCTCCTTTGAGGGGGTGCATAATGGGACTGAGAAGATTCTGAAGGAAGTA